>CM053504.1:7022196-7274466 GCA_028627145.1 Eidolon dupreanum
AGAGATTTATCTCCATAGGTTGCAATTCTAAGGACAATTTATAATATGATGAAAGATAATGAATGGTTGTGTATCCAGTAAATGCTTTAAAAACAACACAAAAAATTTAAAGTTTTTATCTATACCCCAATTTTTTCTTTGCACAGATTCCCCCACCTCCTCTCCAAATCATTATTATAAACATGTAACATGCCTGTCCTTTTCATACTGTATATCTACTGAAGTACAGGTACAGCTCCTAAGGTTTAAGCTTTCTTTTCCTCTATTTCTTCTCTCTAAACACCAGTACTCAGGAGTGATCCTTATATAATAAACTTAAGAGTCGACCCTTTGGTAATAGATCCAACTGCTGTCTAAATCATTTTTATGTAAATTTCTTCAAAATGCAGAAAACATCAGTAAACTAATCTATTAAATACTCTTTTCAACATTCTCTATTTAACATTGGATGAGGTTAAAATGAAGAGCTGTACTATACACACTTTAACTATCCTACATTTAAAAACTAGATTTCTTTGAAGTATTACATGATAAAAGTAAAATATTTATATTAACTGCTCTATCAAAATGATCAGTTAAATCCTAAATAAGCATATCTGTGAACTTGTAGTTAGCAATATTTCTCATCAATACAATAGGTAGTTGAATTTCAGCAGGCTTACTGACTTAAATGTAAGGTTATATTTAGAAGCTGCTGTAGGCATTACTACTGCCTAAGAAAATTATTTCACGTAGGATATTCATTTTCTTATCCAAATCAGCAAAGTAAGACACCACAGGTATTTCTGGATACCCAAAGGTTACCAATATACAAAACTGCCTTATTTGATATATAAATGCTAAAGGGTCCCAAAATAAATTCACAGTGCATAAAGTTACCATAGCAATTTGTCAGTTGTTAATATAGTAAATATAGAACCTTGATGCTGATATAGGTCTCTTTTAATTTAACATTTAAAAAAAAAACTAATTTTCTGGTAAAAACTCCCAAACCTTCATGATTTAAGTTTATGCATATTTGTCATAAGAAGTCTATACTCTTAAAATATAGGTTTTTTTTAAACATGACTTACAGAAGCTTTTTTTGTATATAATACGTTAAATTAAGAAGTCTTCTGTGTATCTTCTTTTTACAAGATGGCCTCATTTTGAAAGAAAATGGATGCGATAAAATTTTACATCAAGTCAGCATGTTAGCAAGAAGCTTTTTTGTGTGTTCTGAATTTGATTAATACAAGCCAAGGTCACTTCCTGAAAGATGCCTACCACTGCAGCTGCAGGCAAACTAGACTCCAGCGTTAGGCTGGGGGAAGGGAATGGGTGATGGCGTTTATTAACACTGAGATAGGCTTCCATCTCCACCAGCAGCTGTATAAAGAGGGGGGAACAGGAAGATCCCAGAATTCCTGACATATAAAGATTAAAATATTTCTACTCCTTAATATTTAAAAACAAAGTTAATTCAGTATAATACTCATGTCAAAATTATATCAAAGATATCTTTGCTGCTACAATACATTAAAACATTTCACTTAATATTATACAAATCATCTAATACCAGACATTGAAGTAAACTTAGCATTCAACACAATACAACCTGTACTTGCTATGCAAAACACCTACAAAGGAAGATACAGGCCCTTGAAGAAAATACAATAAGATTCAAATTTCTCTTACCTAAAATCAATGGTGGCCAAAAAGTTATGAAAGTAGAAATCCAAAATATAAAGCCTATATTGCAAAATATGTGCAAATTCTGTACTGAAATTTAATTTTCTTCTCACTAATATTAATATGAATGTCATCTCTGTGCTCAAAAAACATCAAAACATACATCATCAGTAACTAGAACAAACTCTCTCCTTGAATAATTAATAATAGCAAGACTTAATTGAGCAGTTACTATGTACAGACAGGAAACCATACTAATTTACTTAGCCTGTCAGCTTTGAAGGTCTATATACATTTCGACTAACTGGATAAAATATTAGGTAGAATCAGAAAATCTACATGCTCCTTGTAATTTTCTATTTATAACCTTGGATAAATTCGATTAATTCTGTGTTCTTCATTTTCCTACCTACCAAAAGGGAGTTATGCTTAAACCATGATATTCCACAAATACATATAATCAGGAAAACATCTCTATATTGTTAATGGTTGTAGAGTAAACACAAAACCTGGCCTTTTTTAATTGTCAGCGTGTTCAAAGCCATTATATTTCTATTTTCTGCATAAATTGAGAATATAATTTTTTCCCTCCCTTATGCTCCCCATCCTTTTATTGTGATTGAAGTTTGAAGGTTCAATAACAACAACAACAACAAAAAAAATGAAGATATTAGGTGCTCAAGTTCAAACAAACTGATATTGCTTGACTTTTTTTAAGCCTTTTACCTTTCAATGATTGGCAGGAACGGGCTATTATTTAATGGGCACAGAACTTTCTGCATATGTAAAGGGCTTTCTAAAATCATTTTAGGAAAAGGAAGGCAACCAATACAAAATACTGTGAGAAATCCCTAAATTCAAAAAATCTAGTGGCTGGCATGGCAAAGGACGGCATTCAGAAGAATTCAACAAGACCTTATCACACACACCTTTGAGACAGGATAAACCTCAAAAATGGAGAAAGGATAAAATTAAATTAGTTGTTCATATTCCACTCCCCCACCCCCTCCCCCAGACACCTTGTGAGGCACTGAGAAGGGATAAATTTTTCCTCAATTTCTCCAAGCCTCTATATTCTTTTTTTCCAATCACATGAATTATCCCAAAAATAATTCGGAACAAAGCATAGAGGTAAGCAGTGGCTAGCTAGCTTCTTGCCATAGACCAGGGCATGAGAGGTGCAACCATCCCTCTCATTTCCAATGAAATCATTCTTCTCTGGTTTTAGCCAAGTACCCAACTTGTTCCTCACTTGACAAACAAGACAAACTCAGGACCACAGCAGCTAGCTGCCTCGTCTTCTACCTGCACCAGTGCAGCTAGCTTCTGTGCCATATGCAGAACCTGAAAGGAAATACTGACTCTAAAATAAAAGCAAACAAAATATTGGCCATCCTGTCTTCTTGCTCTGTCAGACTGGTTCACAGATAAGTTTGAGAATCACTCTTTAAGATTCAATGTTTTTTTTAAAAAAATGACTGAAATATTTTCTACGGCATCAAACTGAACACACAGTAATTTTTTAAACAGAATTTCTCACTTATTGGATAGCCACAGTACTATACCATATAAAATGGTATTATAATCAGTAATAATGTAACTATACCACATACTTACTCTTTTAAAAGATATTAGACTATAAGCCTCAACCATACCTCTCAAGTGAAAAGCTAATAGGCTGTCATTACAAGTGCCTAGCACAAGGTTAACAGTATGTATAAATCATCCATTCATTTCACAAATGTTTGCTGATATGATACCATATTCTATAGTACTCCTATTCCAGGTTCTGTGGATATAAAGGTAAACAAGACACGAGGCCCTCATAGAAGTCCCTAAATTTACAGAGTAAAGACCCTGAGTGTAGCAAAGGGAAATGCTCAGAGAAGTTCAAAAAGTCCTAAGCATATGTCTTTGAGATGGGGTAAATCCTAAATATGGACAGTGGATAAAATCACAGAGCTCACACTTTATTGGATATTAACAAACAACAAATAAACAAGGTATTTCCAGAAAGTGATAAGTGCTGTAAAGGAAATAAAGAGGGTGATATGTTATAGAAAGGGAGGGAAAGTAGGAAAAGTGAAGTAGTTTCAGGTCAGGAAAGGGCTCTCTGAGAATGAAACAGTTAATGTGAGGGCTGAAAAGGAACCAATTATGCAAAGAGAGTTCCAGACAGACAGCACTATATATGATAGCACTAACAGAGAATTGACTAATAATAGTTAATTTCATTATCTATTTTATTATCATTAAGTCCAACAGTCTCAACCTTCTTTCCGTTTCTACTCTGGGACCCACACTGTAGACCCATGGAAATTTGAAAGTTATGTGCTATCCTGTTTTAAAACATGCTTTATTTTAAAAGTTAAGTTTAATAAAGTCAATGAAAAGAACCTATTTAAAGCCAGTACACAACATAGCTTTCTAGGAAGTATTAGTAATGGATGGGGCAAAGGAGTATTATTTTAAAAAATGCTTATTCAATGGATTTGGAGGAAAAGGATAGGTTCAAATTCCAGCTCTCCTATTAACTGTGTTGCCACCACCGCACGTTTCTTCCTCTATAAAATAAGGATAACACCTCTTACCCTACCTATCTCAAATCACAGTTATAAAAGCCAAATGACTGCTATCCTCACTGCCACCAACACTGTCAGGAAAAGCCAGACAAACGGGTGCAAAAAACATACAGCCCATCCATTCATTAAAAGAGACTCTCAGAACCTAACACTTAAGTTTATTTGTTCTTATTTATTTCTAGCTTATTATAATTGTGTGTACTTGGTTTCCCAATCTCATGGCAAATCAGAAGGGAGAGAAGATGAGAAGCAATAAGTACTGACAACAGGAAGAAAGTACAGCTAAGTGGCTGGCAAACAAAAGTGAAGGAAAATAGAATTAAGAAAAAAAGAAAACAAAAAAAATCTTAAAATTAAAGTGGTGCAGACTCTAGTGTCTTTCAGTCTAAAGAGAAATAATCCTGTTTAATTCAGGAGGTATGAGAAGTGTCACCCAAAGCCTCTCCCCTCCCCACCCCCGACAAAAAAAAAGTAATAGTAATGTTCCCAATGTCCTGAATCATTAAGAAAAGATTAAATATACTGCTTGAAAATGAAAAGTTTGAATATACTTACAGAGCTTTCATTTCCTAGGGTTAATTTTTTTTTTATAAGTGTTATGCCTTAATGGTTGTTTTGGCTATGGGCATTTACTAAGGGCTTCTCTATTCCCAGCTGCTTCCCAGTGTGGAGGTAAGAAGGCAAGCAGCAAAGGTTAGAAAACCATGGGAGTTAGATGATCAACAACAGGGAGTCGGAGTTAAAGTAAGAGAGGGCTTCCCCTAAGTACAACACAAAATCAAGAAGCCTAAAAAGGGCAATACATTTAAAAATACTGTATTTTTATATATTCCAAATACCAAAAAACAAAAACAAAAAACAAAAACAAAACCCACCATAATCAAAGTTAACTATCAACTAGACAATTCTGGTACCATTTGAGCACCATAATAATGGTAAAATATTATAATCTACTGAATAAACTAAAAATTCATCAATCTACAACAAAAATACATACACAAAGAGAAAGCTCTTCCAATAAAAAGCAAATGCAAAAGGATTGATGAAACTAGAAAATCACCATTTGGCAAAATCATAGTAATTCATTCAGAAGGCAAGAATCATCAATAGAAGATAAAACTAGTGGGTATAAGTTTAAGGAGTAATAGGATATTTCCATAATTACAGACTCAAAATCTCTAAACCTCTCAGGAAACTTTACAGTATCTTCCTACAGACCTTACAATGGAAAAAGCAGCAGACACCACCTCAACCAAATGGTCAAAGTTAACATCATCAATAATGGAACTCATCAATGACATGTGCCTCCTGGTTGGACAGACTGAGACGAACACATCACTTCTAGGATATTCCTCCCCCAAAAGTGCAGAACCTGAACCCAAACATGAGAAAACACAACATTAGCACAAATTGAGGGACTTCCACAAAATAACTGATCTGCAGTCTTCAAAAGTATCAACGTCATAAAACACAAAGACCAGAAACCATCCCAAACTAAAGACAACAAAAGAGCTGAATGCGATGCGTGCAATCTTAGATTTTTCCTTCTCTCTCAGGGACATTATTCTAATAACTGGTAAGATCTGAATAAGATCTACAGAATAGATTATTGTTATCATTAATAATTACATGATTTTTATAAATGTAGTGTGATAATGTAAAAGAATTCCTTGCTTTGAAGAAATATATACGAAAGTGTTTAGGAGTAAAGGGGTATCATGTCTGTAAACTTTTAAATGGAGCAGAAAAAAAAATTTTAATGATAGGAGAAAGCAAATATAGTAAAATGCTAACATTTAAAGATGAGTGAAAAGTACCCAGGAATTCTTCATATTAGTCTTACAACTTTTCGGTAAGTCCCAAATTAAGGAAAAATAAAAAATAATTTAAAAAGTAAATAACGGATTGGGAGAAAACATCTGCAGTGTATATAAACAGACCAGGAATAAAAATTCATGAATTTTTATTATTCTTTTTTAACAAACGGCCCCAGGGATAGGGGACCAGAGGGGGTAGAGGGGAAGTGAGACCCCAGCCCCACAATCTCTCCCCACCCACCTCTTCCCCTTATTATATTTATAATCTATATACAAGCCCCCCCGGGGGGGGGCGCCGGGAGAGAACAGGGGGCAAGGAGAATGTCCTCAGTGGGGTGGGGGCAACCCAGGCTCCTTATCCCCTTGGGACCTTCAGACAGGGGAATTGAAGCCAGAGAAAGACCTTCCAGCTGGGGGAGTACTTGATGACCCAGGTCCCCCAAGGCTGCTGCTCAGTTTGCAATAATCCTGGAATGGCTTTATTTCTACTGGGTGCAGCTCTGCTTGCCCCAAGCTAGGGGGGAAGAAGCCCTTTCTTACAGGTAAGTAAAAAAAAGACAACAAAAGGAAAAATAGGCAAAGAATCAGAACAGGCAGGTTGCAGTACAAATGCCCAATAAACACACGCAAAGATGCACAACTCCTCCAATGGCTAGGAACATGTAAAATAAAAAACAATGAAAGGAAATGGTATCAGTTGGCAAAAATTAACAATTTTAAGCATGAATCCTTTAGGCTTGACAAGCCCATGGTTAGGGATATAGCACAAGTACATTAAGATATAAAAGATATGCATAAGGATATTCAATATAACATCCTATAAAAGAATAAGGGAGGAAGGAACAACTAATGAGTATCAATCAATAGGGGAATATACAACTTCATGCAAGTTCTTTGAGGTGAGAGATGTCAGTATGTTCTGTTCATTGATATTTCTCCCCCGTAACTGGTATATGGCAGATATTCAACATATATTCACTGAATTAATGGACAAATGGTTAAATAAAGGAGATCCAAAAATGGTATATTATATAACCACTGAAAAAATGAAGATCTACATATATAATTACCTAAAAAAGATGCTTATGAAGCTGAAAAGAAAAAATTTCAGGCAACATATAACATGTTTTAAAGTGAGAACATGTCTACACAGATATATTGGCCTACACGAGGAAAAGTAGGGAAAGGTAGATACAATTCTGATAATTAAACTGAAGGAATGCTTTTTAACTGTACTTCTTCAAGAGCTGGTGTTACAAATAACTTCATGTTATCAGTACTTTTAAATAAAAATTAAAGAAGGTGCCACAAAAAAATCTTAAGCTCCACACAACGTTAAACTTCTTAATGTAATATTAAAAAAAAATAATTATGAAAAATAGTTAGGTAAGAGTTAAAAATCTTTGATCCTGATTCTATTTCCAGGAGTCTATCCAAAGGAAGTATTAGAAATGCAGACAAAGCCTGTGGTAACAAATGCTGACATCAGCATTACTTTTATCATAAAACAGAGGAGCCTTTAAAATATTTAAAGTTCTGCAACAATTACATATAAAAACAAGATGCAGAATTATATAGGAAATAAACACATAAGAAAGAGAAGAAAATTTAAGAAATGCACCAACATGTTAATCCCCAAGATTACCAGTACCTTTTCCCACTTTAAAATTGCACCAAATTTTCCAAAATTAGTTTGTTTTCCTTATAATCACAAAATATAAGGGACTTGAGAGGGTTGTAATTCATTTATAAACATTGCTAAACCTTATTTTACATTTGAAATACAAAATCCTAACTCTTTTCCAAAGCTAGATCACTAGTCCAGTTCCTGGTCCTCATTTGCCAGTAAAAACAAACAAACAAGCAAAAATCAAGACCAGTTACAGACTAAAAGGAAATATTTGTAAAACACATCTGATAAAGGACTTGAATCCAAAATACACATAGAACTCTTAAATAACAACAATAACAATAATCAACATGAAAAAACGAATCACCCAATTAAACGATGGCAAAAGATCTAGACATCTGACCAAAGAAAATATACAGATGGCAAATGAGCATATGAAAAGATACTCAATACTATATGTTTTTAGTAAATTACAAATTAAAACAAAAATGAGATGCCACCACACATCTATTAGAATGGCTAAAATCTAAAAAACTGACAATAACAAATGGAGATGAGAATAAGAAGCAACAGGAACTCCCAATCATTGCTAGGGAAATGCAAACTCATGCAGCCACTTTAGAAGACAGTTTGGCAGTTTCTTACAAAGCTAAACATACTCTTACCATATGATCTGATAAATGCACTCCTAGGTGTTTAGCCAATTGAGCTGAAAACATATCCACACAAAAAGCTACACACAATTGCTTATAGAAGCAGCTTTACTTATAATTGTCCCAAAATGGAAGCAACCAAGATGTCCTTCAATAGGTGAATGGATAAACTGTGGTAAATCTATTCAATGGATTATTATTCAGCAATAAAAATGAGTAGCCAAACCAAGAAAAGAATGAAGAAATCTTAAATTCTTCTTGCTAAGTTAAATAAAGAAGCCAATCTGAAAAGGCTACCTACTATATGATCCCAACTACATGACATTCTGCAAAAGCCAAAACTATAAAAACAGTAAAAAGGCTAGTGGTTACCAGGTTTCAGGAGAAAAAGATGAAAAGGTGAAGCACAGGTAACATTTAGAGAGGTGAAATTATTCTATGTAATACTATAATGCATTTATCAAAACTTATAGAACTATATAAAGAGTGAATTTTAATGCAAAATACAGATGAGTTAATAATACTGTATAATACTGGTTAATTATAACAAATGTACCACATGTTAACAGGGGAAACTGAGGGTAGGGAGGGTATATATGGAAATTCTTCACCATCTGCTCAATTTTTGTATAAATCTAAAACTATTATAAAAAATAGTCTATTAATTTCTTTAAATCATGGGAACTGCAAAGAAATATGCCACATCATATTAATATCTAACACTAAATAACATTTTGTAATATTTTTTATAACTAAGTTGCATAAAACTTTTAAAAAATAAGATGCAAAATTTCTATACCATATGCTCACTTCTATAACACCACCAATGCTCTCAAAACAAAAAAAAAAAAGGAACATGAAAATTCTTTATCACAGACTAATGCAGTCTCTGTCTGGGTCATTAATCCTAACAGGTTGGTTCTCAATAAAATTAAACTTAATTCGATATGGAAGACTTTCCTTTAAAATCTCACACAACCATCGGCTTTGAATATCACCTGCATAAGAAAAAATTTTGGAAGATTTTTTCATCAATTCAAAAACTTCAAATGCCTATTTTGTACCAAGATTTATATATTATGACAGTATTTGCCTTGTCGAGGAAATTAATCTTATTTTCCAATGAAATCTCTTACAATAAACTTGTTTTGAGGACTGTTAAGTAGTGGAAAATATAAACCTCAGATGTTTCCAAAATAGAATTACAGACTGTCAGTGATTCATACAAAAAACTCAGAGCTATCTTACCAAGAAGAAATTTAACTTGTAAAATTACTAAGTATTTTTATATTTTTGGACTAAATACAAACAGCACGAACCAAACTGAATCAGGGAAGAAAATATTTTAATCCAGTTCCACAGGCAGCTCCTCATTCCCACTGATAACACCTGACAGTGGCTGAGCAGATTCTCACAGAAGGAAAGCAATACTGACCTTGACAATTCCTAATAATGACAAAACCTGTAAGTACCAAGTGAGAACTTAAGGTACGGCTGTTCATTACATAGATTCTTTTCAGGCACATGCATAAACCGGAAACACCACTTTTAGCACAAGTCTTGGGGAATATAAAAGTTTGCACATAGACAATTCTTTCAGGTATCAGAGTGGGAAAGTATGTTCAGGCTTTCAAAAGCAAGACACTAATAAATCTCATATTAGAACTTAAAATTTCCATCACCAAGAGACTTGTAGAGTACAAGGAGAAAACAGAGCAATAACGCTTATAGTTATAGTATTGTTAGAGTACTATAAAATTGTTAATTACAATAATAATATGTGTTAACTTATCAGGAAAAGTATCTCATTCAACAGATAAGGAAGGACTCCAAAAGCTGTGACCTGACGTCCGATGAAGCACACCCTCGAGTATGCTAAGATTCCTTCTGTGATTAGTGGGAATTCCTATGAAAAAATATCCTAGCAAGATTTGAGCCAATCTCCTGATATTTAGCTACCTTAGAAACATTAATTAGATTCATTCAGGCAAAACCCCAGCAAAAACTTAATTCTATAAGCCCTATATTAACATTTTAAATAGAAAAAAAAAATGGTCATTAAAAAACCACTTGTATACAACTTTCAAATCACAATCATCTTTCTTATCAAATATAAGCAACAAAAAGCAGCCCCAAAATAATATTCAAAAATAAGACCTCAAATTCAATAATACCAAATAGGTGCAATTACTCAGCATCTAACATATTCCCTAACCAAGAATAGCTCAAACTGAACTTGCATCCTTTCAAATCACCTAGTATTTGTTTATCCTTATACTAAAAAACTTTCATACCTAATGTAATCTGCCTGAAATCTTTCAACAACCACATTATTTACCAAAAAGTTTAAACCATTTTTTAAACTAGAACTATTTTGTTAGATATCATCTTACTGTTTATAGTCATTAAAAATACTTACTCAAAAAAGCATTTATTCAGTGTTTCCCAAAACACCAGACTGGAATCTAGATCAAGAAAATCTGGGTAGCCCCACACACTAACTGACCTTTATTAGATGAAAGATTGTGTTTTGTATACAATCTAATCCCAAACAACTTTTTTGTTACTCCAATTATTTTCACTCACCATTTTGAACCTAGAGAAACTAATGGTTTGACTCATTTTAAACTAGATCCTACCATAAAGAGAACAAACAAAACATTTACTACAATTCTAGGATATAAAAGGCTGTGTTTTGTATACAATTTAGTCCCAAATAACTTTTACCCTTTGTATCTCACCATTTTCATTTACCATTTTGAACCTAGGAAAACTAATAGTTTGAATCATTTTAAACTAGATTCTACCATAAAGAGAAGGAACAAAAATTTACTAGAATCCTAGAGTACACACCATTTCACTGTCCATGGATAAGTAAACTAACACTCAAGGTCTCACAAGTGATCAACAGGGATTGATTAGAACTCAGAAGAGCCTGAATTCCAAGTTCATGGTTTTTGTACTACCCTTTCCCCAAATTTTAATTGTACTAATAACTGTGGTTGCATAAATTTCTATTATAAAATTACCCAACAGCAACTATTTTGCCATTTTGAAGAGAAGAGGCAACACAGGTAGAAAATAGGTATCCAACAACTACTTAAAACTCAGCTTCCATTATGCAACCAGGGCATATTAGAAATATAGTCTCACCTCCTATTTTTTCAAAATCAGGAATCTTGGGTCTAGAAAACCATTAGAAGGTCAGATCTTGCCCAAATCACAACCCCCACCTCCCTGCTCGCTGTACTTCCATTATCACTCCATTTGCTGTAGAGCAGTGGCTATTCAAATGTGGTCCCCAGACCAGCAGCACCAACATCACCAACACCAAGGAACTTAGAAATGCAAATTCTTGAATCCTGTACTAGAATAGTAAATTCTGAAGGTAAGGGCCAGCAATCTGTGACTTAAGCATCCAAGTGATTCTAAAGTTTGATAACCACTGCTTATAGAGGAAGACTTTTTAAGACTGCCCTAAGACATATGTTCCTCAACATAAGACTTAATCATATTTCAAAAAAGAGGAAATGAATTGAGTTAATCCTCCTTTCCTACTGTCTAGAACAGTGCTTCTCAAACTTCAGGGAGCAGAATCACCTGGGGGCAGGGTATGTTAAATTCCTGAACCCCACCCTCCAGAGATTACAACTCAGTAGGTCTGGGGTACAGCCCATGAATTTGCACTTCTAATATTGCCCAGATGATACAAATACTGCAGGAACAGCAGACTATAGTTTTGAGTAGAAGTGGACTAGAGCAAATCCTCTTAAAAATCTCACCTATGCCAATTTGAAAAACACTTCCATCCTTCCTTTCTCATCCTTCCTGCTTTCCCACTGAGATTCTCAATCTGATCCATGATTACTTCTGTAATTCATGACCAATTTTGTCAATTCAATCCCACTTGTCAAAATATACCAATGAAGCTAAGTTAAAGGTTTAATTTATTATCTTTAGAACAAAATACCAATAAAACTTTCAAAGGGGCTTGCATGAAATTTTATTATGGTTCAATTAAGTGTTACATAGCCACAAGAAAAAGTATCTTACTAAACATCTGAATTGAAAAGACAATTCTATCAGAAAGTCTGCCACTTAAGTGACCTTAGGGGGAAATAATTTGACAATTTGTCTTTCAACAGCTTCTTATATAGGCTTATGTGGAAATTCCACCACTACGTTCCCTTAACAGCAATAACCGGATGTTTAAAAACATGCAGAACTAAAAAAGGAGTTTAAACTTATAAACTCTGGTCATCACTCAAATTACCTATTCTGTCCATTTACTCTTACAACAAATAGTTACTACTATAGGCAAACTTGAAGACCACAAGATGCTCTTAAGAGTTCATGTCCTGCACCTCTGTCATCCTGTGGTGTCATCAGTTTTTCATACCTCTCAAGTCTACTCAGTTTGTTCTAACTCCATTACTATCACCCTTTAGTAG
This sequence comes from Eidolon dupreanum, assembly GCA_028627145.1. Classification (NCBI taxonomy): domain Eukaryota; kingdom Metazoa; phylum Chordata; class Mammalia; order Chiroptera; family Pteropodidae; genus Eidolon; species Eidolon dupreanum. The sequence goes on from CM053504.1 coordinate 7,035,001, forward strand.
TTCAGGTAGTAAATTTACCCTGGATTATTACTCCAAAAGTCTATCTTTATTCTCCACTTAACCCTCAGCTGAATCAGCAAAATCTTTCCATGCCCTTAGTTAAAACCTTCCATGCCTATAAAGTTCAGATTCCTTTCTCTATTCATTTCTAAAGATCCCTCCTTGTATCTATAGGTCCAAACTAAATAACTTACCATTTCCCAGAGAACTAGCCTGGAACTAAACCTGTAATATCTGAGGTATGCCTGTATACAGGGTTTTACTTAAAATCCTGTAACATTTGAGAAATTTCCTGGAGAATCTACTAAAAGATGTAAGACTATCTTTTTGGTTACAAGCACAAACAAAAATAACGTGAAACACTACTGAAAAACAAGAATAAATCTGCCATTGAATGATTTGTGGTATTGCTATAAATCTCTTGGACTCCAGAAGTTAAAATATAATTAAAAGATGACAACACAGCTACCACCGTTTTCTGGAATTTAAAACATACACACACATACCTATTACAACTGAGTATCATTCTATAAAACAAAAAATGCCTTCAGCTTTCTGTTCCAGGAATGATTTCTGGAATTCTGCCAAACACAGAGGAGAAAACCTCTGGCTCCTCCATGCTTTGCAGTATGTGAGGAAACTAGCCTGCCTGGAAAAGATGAAATCATGTATAATATGGTAGAAAAATCTGTCATAAAATGACAAATTTCAAGTAGAAAATGAGAAGGCTATATAGTAAAGATTACAAACTTTGGGTATAGACTAGTCCATCCGCCGAGGGCCTCATCTTAAAACGAACATTAAAAAATACCTTATGGGGTTGTTGTGAGAATTACATGAGAGAATTACATAAAGCATTCAAAATACTCAGATTCAGATACATGTATCAAGTGATCAATAAATGATAACTATGGATATTACTATTGCTTTATAATAGAAGAATCTTAGAAAGCAAAGATCCAGGTAGCAAAAGTTACATTGAGACTAAGGCTTTTCCTGTCACTTACTATTCCTCACTCCCTTACTAACAAGGATTATACTTCTTCTAAACTGCTACCCCCCAAAACAACACTTTTCTTATTATAAAAATTAATTATAATTACTAGGTAAATAAACTATGTTTACCTTTAGTAGAGCAGAAAATTTGTTAAAAGTATTTAGCATTTTCATAAATCTCAAAGTCATTTCAAATGTATAAAGAGCACTTAAAAATCACATTCAGACATTTACAAATTCCCAAATCCTTAAAATATAGAAAACAAAAGTATGGCCTATTTTATGAACTCAACTGCATCCCCCCCTAATAAATTCACATGTTGAAGTCCTAGCTCCCAGTACCCCAGGTGTGACTGTATTTGGAGATATGGTCTTTAAAGAGGTTAATTAAGTTAGAATGAGGTCATTAGAGTGATCCCTAATTCAATATGACTAGAGTCTTTAAAAGATTAGGACGCAGACACACACACAGAGAAGACCATGCAGACACAGGGATAAGACAGTCATCAACAAACCAAGGAGAGAGACCTTAGAAGAAATAAACCCTGTGAATACCTTTGATCTTGAACGTCTACCCTTCAGAAACATGAGAAAATAAATTTTTGTTGTTATGGCAGCCCTAGCAAACTAATACAGCCTACTCTTCCTCAAACTAGACTAGGTTTAGAGGCTGGCAGTATATTTCTAGTTGCAGTCACTGGTTCCTCAAGCTAATTGCAACATCATTTAGAATTAGGCACATTACCAAAACCAAAAAACTAAACATCTAAAGCCAAGATCAAGAATTATGTCATATATACTGTTTTAATAAAGTACATTATCTATACTATTTGGGCTACAGCTGATTTAAAAGCACGATTAACATGTATGTATTATGTGACTATATCACTGGTTTTGAAGAAAGATATGCATTTCTAAATTTTTATGTGTACCTATTAAAGGCAGTCCTCTCAATCTGAGCAATATTAGAGACACTCTTTTTGGATAGAATAAACACAGACTTTGAATTCAGAGAAATGGGGATTTAAACCCCAGTGTTGCCATTTAATAGGTATGTGGCCTTAAGAAAGTTATTTCACCACTCTGACCCTCAAATTCCTCAACTGTAAATGCGGAAGAAAATACTATCTCACCAAACTATCAGTTACGCACCTGGCACAATTCCTAACACAAGGTGGGTAATTCAATAAATGGTAGCTATAAGATCATCATCCAAAGAAAATGTGCATGAAAAGTAGGTGTCACTGTTAACAGGACTGTAAACTTTCAAACCTTTTTGGAAGGCAATTTTGAAATACCCATGTAAACATTAAAGACATCCTTCTGACCCAGAAATCCAACTTAGAAGAATCTGTTCTATGGAAATCTTTGCACACATGGGTAAAAATGGAAGAAAAAGGGTGTTCTTTGTGGTACTATTTTACCTGCCAATCAATACACCAACCAATATAAACCAGCTCTGGTTTAATATTAAGCTGTACTAGATCTATATTTGTCATTATTTTTTAAATGAAATAGATCTCTATGTACTCGTAAAAAAAAGGTGGCAATGGCAAAATAAGCACTATATGATTCAACAAAGTAAAAACTATGTGTGTTCATACATGCATGGAAGTGGGTATAAAAAGAGACAATACCAAACCATAAACAGCTTTCACTTTTTGTTCATGTATTCTATACACTGTAAACTATTTTAAAACATTTTTTTCTAGTAAAAAAAGGAACATGGATATGCACCATCTTTTGAGACTAATGCTCTCCTGTGCTATAGAATGACATATGTTAAGGAAAACTTCAAAGAAAAATGTAGTGCAAACTAACCCACGCCCCTCACTGAAAACATCTAGCATCTACAGAAAGCCCGTGTCCAAGATATTCAAAATCAACTTCTACTTGGTATTTTTCAGTTTCTATTTTCTACAGTCAATTCTAACTTTTAGTCACAAAGCATTCTAAAAACTGCTATTATGTGTCACATAACCAGTACCACTCTCAAATTCTTCTTCCCCTTTCAAAATAATTTATTAAATATACAACTAGAACACAAAATCATTTTACTGCTACCTGTGTGAACATAAAGAAAATCTCCACCCAAAATCCAACAAATAGGTTGGAAAGATTCCGCATTTTAGATTAGTATGAACTGCAATTCTCTTCCATTTCAGAAGATGATCCAAATTTAATACACAAAACAATACTGAGAACTGGAATCGTGGAAGGTCACAATGAAAATAGAGCAACTGTTTTATTGACGAGGAAAGTGAAGGACAAATCAACTTGACCAAGTTCACACAGACATATGGATCAGGGAAGGGTGGGCCCTGACCACCCAATCTAATACTCTTTTTTTCTAGATCATACTGTCTTAATGATAGCTTACAGTTTTAAATCAATTCCTTATTCTAAATAAATTAGAAAAAAAAAGCATCAGATAACATACTTCGTTTCATAAATATGCATAAATGAAACAAGCATTAAATGGCATATACTACCTGGCAGATTTGCAATACTACCTATACAGCTCTGCATTCATTGAAATTTCAAGCATGTAAAATAATATCTTGATCAGACACTGCAAAGGTGCCTGCTCTGCAGAAGCAGAAATGAAATGCTTTATGAGAATCTATTCATCCAATTCCCCTGGAGGTTGAATTAGATTCTAATTAGCTGAAAGACCAAATTTTCTAGCTATACATGTTGGAATAGCAATTTTTTTGTTTGTTTCGGTGGCACTTTCCTTTTTACAATAATGTTTCTCATCTCAGATTTCAAAGTCACCTTCCAGCCTAATGAAAGCACACAGCTCTGATTCTTCTCTCCTTAGAACAAGATTCACAAGAAAATAAAGAATAATGCAAGGAGGCAGTTCGTTTCACATTTTCCTTCAATGAAAACCAGTTTGATAACATAACAAATGAAAATCTCCAGCAATATCACATTTACATTTAACTAAAAGTAAGGATAAGGAAAACTAACAGCAGTATGAGACAAAGAGGAGATGAAACAGAAGCCAGGTAGACAATAGATCTCTGAAATCTAGTTTGGGGAAAATAAAATGATAGTCCTAATATGAACAAAGGCTAATGCGACTGTCAACTTCAAGTTAAGTTTACCAGAATGAAAAGGAATGTTAAGGAATCTTTGGCCCTGTCTCATATCGGAAAAACAAATACTGAGGCAAGTATGTTTAGACATACTCAAACATAAATGCAATAAAGTAAAGTTGTTACACTAAAAAAAAAAAAATGTTACAAATAAAATTATTACAATATATGGCTGTGGATAATTTATAGATATACCATTAGCCTTCTAATCCGGCGGATTAAAATTCAATATTCAAAGAAAATAAAATTTATCAATACTGTCAACACAAAATACTGTTTATAACTTTGCTAGATTTGACTGAGTAATGCAAAGTGATAATTAAGTTCATTTTATCCACTGAGTGTTGATATTTTTCTTTAACAAAATCCAAGTATTCAGGGCTATGAGTGATGAGTGACCTTGAAGCAGCACTTGGAAGGCAGTCACCATGGCAACACTACCACAAAAGTGCCTCATCCTCAGCAAAAGGACCAACCTGGTGCATGAGGATTTAAAAACAAGGAAATAGCGCTTCCTTCAAGCCAAAAAATAAAAATTAGTTTTAAAAAATGTCTACATTAACCTTTCTATTTTAGCAGTCCTATTTACTCTTCATGGAAGAGACACATTTTTTATGTTTTAAGTTATCTTGATGAGATATTAAGCCATGCAAAATTCTTCTTTTCCTTTTTTCTTTTGTTTTCTATGTGGACAAATTAAAATATGAACAAATAATTTTTAAGGCATGTTTAAAATTTAAAATTTTTCAACAAAATCACCACTATTCTAATCTTTAATGACTGTCAAAATTTTTCCATTTTAATAAGCACATTTATTTTCCAGCCACATTTCGATAAAGAAAACACAAGGGAAGGAAGGTTGACTTAAAATTTTAAATACAAAATATGGATTTGTTATTCTGCTTATCCACACTAAGGAACCAGCTGCTGTTTGCCAAGAATGGGGAAGAGAAGTACACGAGCTTCTTTACATTTTGTGTTTTTATAAAGTTATGTGTCTCTGCTTCAGACATAGATGTGTTTTTTTTCCCTAGAAAATCTCCTTGAAACCCAGGAATGTAACACTTTAGCCATTTTATCAACAACACAGTCAGCACAGAGCCCGACATTAAGTGCGTATCAAAAGACTTCAAACTTTTGGCTAACACATGTACTAAAAAATCTTAAATACTATGTACCCCAGAATAGCTGTAAATTAACATTTAAATTTTTCATCAATTTAACTAGTTACAAAGCAGTAATTTCCGAGATATTCTAAGTATCAGCAATGTTAATAAATTGTTACATCACTCTGAAGTATTCAAAGGAACCTGGATTATCATCACCCTCACTAACAGCCACAAATTTTATTACACTTCCTTTCTCCTGGAAGACAAATATCCATTCCTCTTCTCCCACAGTATTTGATCGTAATGGAATATCATTTTATGCTTGAAAGTATTTTATTGATCATCCTATCTCTGCAACAAAAGGGTATATAAATTGAAATAATTAAGTTCCATCTGATCATAGGCTCTTAAGTGTTGAAAATACATTTTATTCTGAATTATTAGTGCAATCATTATTAGGATGTGATTTTTCAAATGTAAGTATATTACAAATTTTGATGAAACACATGTAAAAAGTACATTTTCACTGTTAAATGAATCTATTAAGAAGCACAGACAAGCAAGGGGTTCCTCTCCCTCCCACCAACCCCATGCATTCAGGTATCCACAATAAATATTGCTAAAATGCAACAGTGTTCATCAATTTACACTTGTTTGTAAAATTATACATAAAACTTGCTGATATAAGTAAACAATTAAGTAGAAGGAATTATGTGAAAGCAATGTCACTCAATTCTTTCAATGCAATCTCAGTTACATGACAAAAATCTCAGTGAACTATTATCAAAAATTATTTTTTCACTCCTTCTGAGAGAGCAATTTGATTAACTCTCCCTTCAAAATTTTAATTTTGATAAAAACAGACTCAGAAGCACCTGACAGACCAGTTGTTACCCAGCCATTAGAGTCATTCACTTTTTAAACCCTGACACCAATATTTGTAAATTGTCCAAGTGTTTCAAACTCCAGATTTTTTTTTAACCCCTAGTGCCAGTGCAACACAGTAAAAAGAGTTATTCCTTTCTGTTGGCAGTTAGAACAACAATTCTGAAAGGAGACATCTGGAGAATAAGACTCTGCAAAGCTTTCTCAGTCAGACCAACTTAAAGGTTTAAGAGAACAAAAGTTTACAAATCTGGAAATTGCTTCTTTTTAAATGATCTGTGTTAAAGGCTCTAGATCCAACCACTAACTTATAGAAAATACAGAAGACAGAAGAATGTGCTAAATGACACTGCTCAGATGCAAAATCCAGACTACGGAAAACTTTGCAGGACATAACCCCATATTTCCCAATAAATAAATTGCAAGGGGAAAAAAAAGTAGTAGGAACCTAGGTATCTAAATAGCAGAGACATAAAAGATATGACAAACTGCAATATGTGCATCTGATTGAAACAAACTACAAAACGTTTCAAGCACTTGAAAAATCTGAAAGTGCTTGGATATTTTAAAGAATTTAAGGTGAGATGATATAGGTTTTTTTTAAGTTATTAAAGATACAGTATCCTCCCCTTATCTGAGGAAGATAAGCTCCAAGACACCCAACTCCCGACAGATGTCTGAAACCATGGATAGTACCAAACCTTACGATTTTTCCTATACATACATACCTATGACAAAGTTTAATTTACAGATTAGGCACAGTAAGAGATTAGCAACAATAACTAATAATAAAACAGAACTGTAATGATATGTTGTAATAAAAACCATATGAATGGAGTATCTCTCTCTCTCTCTCTCTCATAACCAGCAGGGGTACTATGTGACTAACAGGCACATAGGATACACAGAGTGGATATGCTGGACAAAGGATGATTCATGTCCCAGACAGGACAGAGCAAAACAGATCAAAATTTCATCACACTACTCAGAACAGCAGGAAATTTGAAATTTATGAATTATTTAATGTACTACATTTTATAAAATCAGAAAAGAACAAATCACTTTTTCAACTGTGCTTAATAAACAGCATATAAAAAATAAACATGTAAATAAAATTGCATGGAAGCTTTTGAACCTCTTTCAAAAAACTAAACTTCTATATTATTAAAATTTTTAAAACAAAAAATAATCCTCTCTATGGTATCAAACAAGAATTTTAAATAGGAGGCAGAGACACACAGTACTAATTCCTGACTAAATTTAACAATGCGGGAATACAGTCAATAATATTGTAACAACTACATATGGTGCCAGGTGGGTACTGAACAATCACCTCATACATTATGTGCATGTCTGACCACTATGCTGTACACCTGAAACTGATAAAATATTGAATGTCGACTCTATTTGAAAAATAAAATTTTCTTTTAAAAATGCATTAGGGAGAAGTTATGGTAGGCTTCTACTACACTTCTTAATATCAATAGCTATTCAAGCACTGTCTCAAGTACTTTTTAAAAAAAAGAAAACCTGTAGTTGGTTGAAGATATATTGGTTATTCACCTACAGCAACCTTCATTCCAACGTTTTACTTACCAAAGAGGAAACCATAGTTAAGAACTCATAACTGCAAACAGTAAGTTAAATTTCTGAAGAATTTTATCCTAACCAGTGTCAACAATTTAAATGACCCTCAGAACTACATCCTCCTTTCACTAAGACAAAACATTTTATGTACAACTTTAAAATAATTTGAAAAGAAATATAAATTTCTTAAAGGCAATTACTTAAATGTCCATAAAAAAGGTTTCACTTCAACTGAATAAGACATTAAGTAGACACTTTCACTGCAATGTTATTTTATACTAGCAAAGAAAAAGAAAAAAGCACAACAGAAAATTAAATAAATTATGATATATCCATATAATGACTACTATACAGCCTCTAAAAATGTTCAAGGAACAACATAAACACAATAAATAAATAAATTATATGGTATACTAGAGCAGCGGTCCCCAACCTTTTCGGCACCAGGGACCGGTGCTCCTATGAGAATCTAATGGCTGATGATCTGAGGTGGAGCTGAGGCGGTGATGCTAGTGCTGGGAGCGGCTGCAGATACAGATGAAGCTTCACTCGCTCGCCCACCGCTCACCTCCTGCCATCCCGTCCGGTTCACGGACTGGTACCAGTCTATGGCCTGGGGTTTGGGGACCCTATACTAGAAGATTAGTGCTAGAAGGGAGAGGTTTCAGTATTAAATAGGTTGGTGAGAATGGGCCTCCTTAAGAGGGTGATATTTGAGGCATTATGAGAGATGAGGAAGTCAGTCATACAGATAAGTAGTAGTGAAACATTTCACACACAGGGCACACCTAAAGGCAGGAGTGTGCCCATATTAGATGAAAACAGCCCTGGATCAAGAGTGAGAAAAGAGGAAGAAGAATGAAAGGTACCAACAAATGAGACAGGGAAGGCTTCCTGAAGAAGATTTAGCAGGGAAGATTAGTTCTGTTTTAGACAGGCTGACTGAGATGTCTATTAGAAATCCGAACAAATAGGCTGAGAAGACCGGTGGATATACAAGTTTGGAAACAGTACACAGGCTTCTCTCCCTACTGTAGACATGAACAATATAATATACAAAGATCTAACATATGTATACACTATGTCCCAAAGAAGAAAATGTACAGTCCTATGTACAGTCTCTAAGAAGAAAACCAAGGCAATGGAACAACAAAAACAGAAAAGCAAGCAAACAAGCAAACAAAAAACCACTACGAGTCAAGAAAACATTTCTGATGTTGCGAGAGAGAAGGGGAGGGGATGGAAACTACATATTGAAAGGACCTACTATACTACATGCCTGAGGAAAAATGACTCAGAGTCACCAACACATAAAACTATCATGAAAAAAAAAATCCTTTGGACATTCAGGCAAAGACAAAAAGCTAAGTCACTTATAAAGAAAATCAGATTGACATCAGACTGTAACAGCAACTTCTATGACAGCAGACAACAGAATGATACCCTAGGAAAAAAATTTATAATCAGCCAAACCAGCTTTCCAATGTTAAAACTGCAGGCAAACATTTAAACACAGTGGAACTCAAAGAATATTGTTCCTATAAGCTCTTCCTGAGGAATGTATTAAAGAATGAATTTCGGAAAACCCGAATAACTGGAAAAGTCAACATCAACATAAAAATAGTGATGAGAATTAAATGTATATCTATAAAAAAACTGAATAATTGTGATAAGGGAAACGTTATAATATATAATGGCTATATGCTTTGATAATGTAGATATAACTATCAAAAATGAGGAGAATAAGGAGATAAAAATTAGAATAAACATGCTGATTGCCTTATAGATATTACTTGAAAATAAAAAAGTGTTAGTTTAAATCAAATGCTGGGGAAGAAAAAGAAGCGGTTACTAGGTAATTTCAATAGCACTCAAAATAAGAAATCAACAATAACCAAAAAAGTGAGGGGTGGGAGGGACTAAGCGTATGACACAAAAGTTTTAATATAAAAGTAACAGCTAGAACAAAAGCAAAAACCTCATATTTTTTAAAGCCTAAAACAGACAAGACAGAATATTATATAAAAGGCAAACAGATATATTCTCACACACATACACCTAACTCAAAAAACTTTCTAGTTTTTTGAAGTAGCCCCCTCCCACATAGTACCAGGATTGGTCTGTATGACCAAAATAGAGCAGAAATGATAGTATATCACTTCTAGGATCATAAAAGGCACTGCAATTTGTCTGCTTCCTATCTCCCTCTCTCTGAGATAGATACTCAAGCATGAAGCCGAGACCTTCTGTAACAGCCATGTGAGTGGGCCACCTTGAAAGCAGATGTTCCAGCCCTGTCAAACTTTCAGATGGCTGCAGCCCTGGGTAAAAGCTTCACTGCAACCAATGAGAGACTGTGAGCCAGAACCATCCAGCTAGGCCACTGGCAGGTTCCGAACCTTTAGAAACTGCAGAAGATAACAAACACTGTCTTAAGATGCTAAATTTTGGGACAATTTGTTACACAACAATAGATAACTAATGCATTTGCCAAAAATAACAAACTGAATCTGATCAAGTCTTGAAAGCCAACTACCAATTTATAAAAAAAAATTTAAACAACGTAAGGATATATCAGCAAAGTCTAGACAAAAGAAACTCTACAGGAAAAAAACAAATACAAAGGAAAAAGGAGAGATAGAAAAGTAACCCCTATATTTAAAATGACTTAAAATACATAACCAATTACAATGTGTAAATTTTGTTTACATCTGATTCAAATAAACTTTAAAAAGAAAAAAAAGAAGCAAGAAGAACTGAAAAACTGAATAGTGACTATGTATTTGGTGCAACAGAATTATTGTAATTTTTCTAGATATAATAATGGCATTGTGGTTATGTTTTTTCTTAAAAGACAGTCCTTATCTTTTAGAGGTACCGTAAGGAAATCACATGGTATCTGGTATTTGCTTAAAAATAATATGGAAGAGGGAGTAAATGGAGATATAGATGAAACAAAATGGACCATAAATTGATAATCGGTGAACTTGAGTGATGAGTACATGGGGATCAATGTCATCCTACTATTTTATGTGTGAAATTTTCCAAAATATAAAGCAGGGAGAAAAAGTAGTATTGCTGAGAGATCAAGAAAATGATAACCTACACTGGAGACAAATATCAGAAGAAAATCCTCAGAATACAAGAGACTTTTACCCAATTATAGTTATATCTCTTTCTTAAAACCTCTCCTTCGAGCAAGGATGTAGAGTTCTGTATCTCTGAGTTAAAAAGAGCTCACATGTACAGTACCTTTTAAATATGAGAGGAAGTTATTAAGTCATAAACTGAAATTGCTACCTAAAAACATATTAGGTCAGGAATGATGAAAAGTTCTGGAAATGCAGTGATGATGGTTATACAACATTGTGACTATACTTAATAACACTGACCTGAACCATTAAACATGGTAAAAATAGCAATGTTATATATATTTTACCACAACAAAAAATTTTTAAACATATTAGGTATATTACATACAAAATGAGTATTTAAAAAATGTAACTCCATCTTGTACAAAAATGTAAAAGATGAGCTACAAAAAACTTAAGGATACTGGAGAAGGGGACATTTTAATGTAAAATTAAGCAATATTTACCTGCCAAAAAAGTACAATTCCATTACTATTTTTAAAAAAAGCATGAAAGCATTTGTAACATTTTTCAAAAGCAAATATCTTTTTTAAATATATGAGATTTAACTTATTATGTGAAAATACTAAGAAAAAGACCAATAACCCAAAAGAAAAGGAAACAAGAAATATAAAGTTTACTGAATAAGAAAATACAAATACCCTTTAAACATCTGGGAAGAAGGATGTTCAATTTCATTCCTATATTAGAGATGCAAATTAAAACTACAATAAAAACCCATACAAGAAAATGCACTACAGCATTCTGTTGTTACATGGCAACATATTGGAAACAAACCATGTCCATCAATAATAAACTGGTTAAATTATGGCACATTAATAAAATGACAATCTGCTAAAAAAAAAAAAAATTGGATCTGTATGTACCCATACAGAACAATCTACAAAATATATTGTTAAATGTAACCAGGTGCAAAACAATGTTTATGATATGCTATAATTTGTGCTTATAAAAAAGGGAGTAGATATAGAGAATATAAAGATTATAGACATATACAGATATATTTGTAAATATACACAAAAGAAAATAGTAACAGTGATTGCCTCTAAGGAAGGAACTAGGGAACAAAAGAAAGTGGGAGGGAAACCTCACTTCTAAGCTTTTTGTAGAGTTTGAATTTTTGTTAGCCCTGTACATGTATTGCCAAGTTATTTTTAAATAAGAAAGAAAAATTACTTATTTAAAAAATAGGGGGAAAAAATCTTTGGTGTGATTCAACTCAGAAAGTTAAATAAAATGCTCAAGATTCTCCACCAAGTTCCAAAACGCAGTTCTGCTTTCCAAGCCTTTACTATTTTGCTTTTGACTGGCCTATAAAACAACCCATCTTATAATCCAACGTTAAGTTCCGAGCGTCTGATTCAGGGATACAGTCTGAAACACTGTCGATCATATTCTCCTGAAACATGGTGGACCACTCTGTGTGCATCTTTAACTAAGAGGCCCTATTTCAAAATACAGAAAACATTAGTAATATAAAGGGAGTTAATGCTTGTTCCAACCTTTCAAAGTTCGTCATAAACTTTAAGGGCCACAGAAATTCACCTTGCAATGGTTCAGAAAGAGCAACTGACTGGAGATGTGGCAAGAGTGGCACTCAAGGCATTTAGGGAGGCGGGAGTGCCGCCTTCTTTTTCACCCAAAGGTCTTTGTTCTGAAAATGAGTACTTTCCCCATCTACTTGACACCACATGATTTCTTCTACTTTTCTATGGCAGGTAGTTCCTCTGCTGAGAGAGAAAAAACAATGTACTAAAGTTCTGCATGTTCAACAGTTTGCAGCTCCATTTGTAACAAACACTAATACAATTTTAAAGTAAATAATCTCACTAACTGAAACTATCTCCCAGGAATTCATTTAAATCCTTCCCTGGATTACTCTAGCCTCAAGCAATCTCTTCTTCTTCTGAACTCCAAAAGCAATTATTTGTATAATTTATTTTGCAATTAATCCGGCAATGCCTTGTTAAACCTCTTTCATTATTCTCTGAAATGTTATTTAAATCTTCTCTAGTTATCTAGTTTCATGTTTATTTCTCATCTCCTTGAATAGACTGTAAATTCCTTGAGAGGAAGAGATAAGGCCTTATATTGTTTTGTATACACATAAAAATACAGAGTAGCTGGCACACAGTAAATACAAAGATTTTGTTAATTTTAAAAAAAAAAGAAAAACCTAGCTACATTAAGAAAATGTTTAAAGCCATGCCAACTAAAAATCGTCAAGCCAGAGTTGACAAGCTAATGTACTGTTACTCATGAAGCAGTATGAGGTAGTAAAAAGGGCATGGCCTCTGATATCCGATAGACCTCAGTTTGGATGCTTTACCTTGAGAATCTGTGAACTTAACCCAAAACTCTTATTTTCTTTTTCTCTAAAATGAAGATAATAATACCTATAGAAGGCTTTATGATCATTAGAGACTATGTAAAACTACTGGTATTCCTTATTTTAGAGATTCTTACATTTTTTCCTGTTTTTATACCTTTGAAATCAGAATGTGTCATGTTACTGACAATATCCCATAGTGTAAACTGGCAGTTTTATATTTTCTTTCCTAGTGGTAAAATAATGCATTACATAACTGACAGCATCTTAAGCTTGATTAAATTTGGTAACAATCCTCAACAAATGCTAGCTTCATATCTTCCTTCCTCCCTCACACTCATTTATACACATATGGATAGGAAACAACTCACTCAGCAATAAAATGGAAATACCACTAAATCCATTCAAAGCACTTACCACTTTGGCACATAGTATATGCTCAATAAATAGGAATTGTTGCTAATGCTACTCTGAATGTATTCAGTAAATACTTGAGTACCTACTGTGTGCCTACCACCATTCTGGGCATTAAGCATATAACAATAAACAAAATAAGTAACTCCCAGTGCTCACAGAGTTTAAGTTTTACTGGCACATACACTTTCATGGGACAAGAAAGGAAAAGTCAAAAATCAAAATTGAGTAAACAGACTGTCCCAAAGGTTGAAAGAGCTAAGCAACCCAATAAAGATACTAAAACACAACACTACCTAGGCAACAGTACCTAGATTTTCTTTACAGAAAACCTTAGCAAATACAAAGTGAAGTCCTGGAACCAAAGCAGGGCATCAGGCTTTTTTTGCTCTTAGTAAAGTTTTGAGGAAAAGGAGAGCCAGAACAGATGCTGAAAGTTTTTTTAAAAAGTAGGCAGGAGAGCAGGGATATAACTTCATCTCTAGTTCCTCAAAATAAAACAGATTCATTTGAAAGATAGGAATAATAACTTTGGTTTATAAAACAACTCAGGAGAAAGAGCAAATTATATTTTTTAAAATCATGATATGTGTCAGCTTGTCATTTTTCCAAGAGAATTGTTTTTAAAAAACCATCTAATACTGTGTCAACAAATCATTTTTCCAAAGCTTGTAGTTAAAGACTTGTGGTTAATTGCAGTTAAAGATTTGAACGTCAGACTCTCTTGGATAGAATGTCAAAGCTTAAGTTCACCACTACTCTTCCAACCCAAATAAATTATTACATATTTTGTTTTTAATGACATGCCTAAAAATCACATCATGCATTCCCAGACCCAAAGACTTATATCAAATCAACTAAAGGTCATCTAAATAGGACATTTTAATCCCCTTGGTTTTTATGTGTAATCATTTGTTGAACTTGATTATCATTAAAACATTCATGAGTTACATTCCATAATCTTTCTAAAGAAATATTCCATCACAAAGTAGAAATGATTATCACAGAAAAAACTAAGTTGATGGCCACAACTCATGTAATAGAAGTGAAAAACATTGCTTTCATCAACTTTTCTATCCTTTTCCCTGTCTAGAAGATTTAATCCCTTCCAAACGAGGGAAACTTAAGAGAACTCAATTGTAGATAGATAGCACATCCCCCAATCCAGACAGTTTCTAATAAGTGAGGACGATTTGAAGAATTTATTCTTTGCCTTAACTAGTAGGACTATGTTTCCACGTGAAAATTCTCTGAAGATCTTGTGTGTGTTCTGAAATCCTGAATGTATTACAGAAATTATTTTTAAAGTAGAAAGGCAAAGAAATGAAGAGATAAAGCAAAGCCAAAAGATAAGGAAAGCAAGTGCTCCTATATAAGATAATAACCTATAAGTAGCATACGAGAAAGGAGATTTTATAAAAGAATAAAAACTATATACTGATGTAAAATAAGGATCCAAGGAAATAAAATGCAAATAAAAGCAAAGGGGAGGAGGGAGATAAGCACACCACATCAGCAAGGAGCAAGAGCATGGAGTAAGACTGAAAAACTATTTTAAAAAATAAGAAGAACTCAAAGCACGAGTCTAACACCACTGAATAAAGAAGCAAGAACCCCTACAACCTTTAGAATGCCAGAGGCATTCTAATAATTTTTTTGCATTCAGTCATAATACAATGTAATGTTCATAAAAGACATATTTGTATATATGTTATGTCGCCTGCACCAAAGAATGAGCTCCTTTCTGGGCACGGACCTTTTCTCACTCATCTTTGTTCTTTTTATCACCTAGGATGCTTTACACATATCGGGTAAGCAATAAACATTCATTATTAAAATAGTTTTCGTACTGCAAAATGTAAGATAATACATGATATTCTATGGAAATAAAGTAATGGTTTTCTGGACTCAAAATAACTGAGGAAAATAACTATCTGAAACAAGTAATCCTCAAAAGATGTCAGTAAGCCACGGTAAAGCTAGAGTGGGTATTTACTTTAAGGTTTTCTCATACCTTGCTCTCAAGCCTGAAGAGTGCACAATTAACCAACCTTTACTGAATGCCCACAATGTACTCAGAAAGTTATTAGTCCCTGAGCAGATTCATAAATCCAGCATGATCCAGTAAAAGGATGCTCACTACCTAGTTAAGGAGACTAATACTAGTGAAATAATTTGTTATATATAGCACCTTGTGGTGGATACCAAGTGCCAAGCTGGGCAGAACAGACTTGAAGTTTGATAAAAGAAATAATTATGAGTTCAAATGAACAGGAAAAACACATAATAAAAGATAGAGCCAGAATTGAATCTTGAATGGATAGTTTGACAAGAAAGAAAAATGAAACCAAAGGTTTCTAGTTGCTCAAGCTAAAAATTTTTGAGTCACCTTTGATTCTTCCCTCCTTCTCTTGCTCCACCCTACCCCACCCAGCCATCCTCCTCACCCCCAATGAAACCATCAAAAAATTTCTGTTGGCTATATCTTCAAAATATATACAGAATCTGACAATTTCTTATCACCTCTGTTGCCACCACTATGGTCTAAACTGGTATTATCTCATTCCTGGATTACTCTAATAGCCTTCTAATAGGTTTCCTTCCTGCTTCTTGCCCTTTCATAGGCTACTTTTCACAAGCAGCTGGGGGGATCTCTTTAAAGCCTAAATCAGTATATTTGCTCTGTGCCAAAACCCCACAGTGAAGAAGGAATGTGCTCACACATGCGTATGTGTGCACATACAAGCAAAAGGGAAAACAAGTGGGAAGATAAACGCACAAAATCTTCAATAATGGATGATGAGGTTACTGGTAATCTTTGTTCTTTGATCTTTGTATTTCTCTGTATTTTCCAAATGAATATGAATTATTTATATAATTAAATGCTTTAATTGAAGGGAGGAGAAAAAAAAAATCAATGATCCTAAGATCCCTTTGGAATAACCAAAAATTAAAAACCTATAGGAGTTCCGCACTTTGCTCAAAGTGAAAGCTGAAGACATACAACTGCCTCAAGGCTCCACTGTTACCTCTCTGATTCCTTCTCTCACGAACTCATTTGTTCCCTGTGCTCTAGCACAGTGGCCACCCTACTATTCTTCAAGCACAGTAAGAATGCTACCAAAGGGCCTTTGCACTGGCTGTTCCCTCCGCACAGAACGCCTCCCACGTTCACAAGGCTTACTTCTGGGACTCTTTGCTCCAATGGTATTTTCTCAGAGGTCACCATGACTACTTATCTAAAATGTGAGCTCCACAACACGCACACATGCACCAGTTTTCAACCCACTTATGTGGTTTTATTTTGTTGTTCACAGGTATTCTGGTCGCTGGTATATCCCTAATAACTTGAGAACAGCCTGACACATGGCTAGCACTCAATAAATCTGTGTGGAATAAATTGAAACATGAAGGCAAAAATGAGAGTTGGAAGATTTGAAAGGGTGTGAGGATCTGTGTGTCTGAGGGGTCAAAGACTAAAAGAAAATCAATCTGTCTGGAGCAGAGAACACTAGGAGCAAAGAAGCCTTCCAAAGATAGAGATTTGGTTAATAGTGAGCAACTAGAAAAATTGAGAGACTTGAAGGATGGAAAGTTGATAGGAAAAAAAAGGCTATGGGCCAGAAGAAAATTTAAGCTGAGAGGAAAGGGATAAATTAGCTGGAGAGAGAATAAAAGCTTAGAAGAGGAAATGCATGAAGACAGAAGAAGAGTTATAGATACAGAAGAGGTCAAGAGGAAGGATGGGGCTGTACAAGGGAAGAGCGGATCACAGGGAAGGGGTGGAGTCCCCTGTTAAACCACAATGCTATTCTTATTCAAATCTAAAACCTAACAGTCCAGGAAAAGATATACGTTAATATGTTTTTATTTCAAAAACATGACTTATAAGTGTTAAAATATACAAAGATATGTATATCTGTTGTATCACTATGAACATTCAAACTCTTCACTGTAGAAATGCATAAGAGTTTAAAAGGTTAATTCATAAAATCTGAATTTCTCAATATTTTTCTTAATACCACTGTTAGGTATCTGCCATGAAAGAGATGAGATGAAACAAGGTAGCAGTGGGTGGTGACAGCATATTTATAATCTACTCTTGATCCTCTGCTCTGCCAACTTACAGAACTGGGCAACCTAGACTTCCATTATTAGAAAAGCAGTGTAACACTTTTTGCCTTTAGATTTGAAATTGCCAAACAAAAACACAATTCTTAATTTGATATAAAGTCTACTGATTCTTTGAAAGATTAACACGAACCTAAAATAGAGGTTAAAATGTTTCTTGAATCATATCAAACGAATACTGAGCTTATGCAAATCTTTTCAAAACTTAGTTGTAATTTTCTGAGCATTCTTCAAGATAATATAAAATCCTATGAAATAAAAATGTATTGTCACTAGCACTGCACTAAAAGATTGATTTGACATCTATGTTCTCAGACGCATAATAAATCTATTGAAATTTAAAAAATCAAAATTCATTTAAAACAGGAATTTTGAAATTGGAAGACTTTTAAATAATTTGGAAGTTCAGTGTTATGGCCACATTTCAGGTGGTGATGAAACATACAGTACCTTAGAGGTGTGAATGTCCACCCTGCTCACTAAAAGTTAGCCAAATGCCATTTTATCATTGATAGAGTAGCTTCAAATTCCACTCAAGAGTGCAACTGCAGTTGCACTGAATCCCGCAGGATAAGCATGCCTGCATGTTATTATGGGAAATAGTGGAAAATTTCACAGGCTGACATCCAGAACGTCTGCGGTTCATTTTCATATTTCTTTCTTCCTGCAAAGCAGTTATTAGACCAGTAGTTGGATTTTTTTAAGCTGGAAATTTCCACTGTTTTTTTTTTTTTAACTAACCTTCTTACATGTAAATTGCAAAATGTTCCAAAACTCCACCATAAAAGAAATAATTCAGACATAACAGAATTAAATTATGTATCTTCAAATTACGGTAAGGGGATTGGTAAGTAAACTGAGGGGAGTATCACTCTTTTTAAGCAAGAAAAAGTGTCCAGAGAGATACTTAGGCGACTTAAGGTTACAATAATTTAATACAAATACTAAATGTGACAAATAGCACATTTGAAGCTGTTATTTTCTCATTACAGTGGAGGCATTCAAAAGCTAACACAACTCAGTAAAACAGTTAAGCATAGAAACCATAAAAAGAGAAGACAGTAAAATACATCTTGGTGAGAAAGAAATATATTCTACAGTAATAGAAGTAAGCCATGAAGATTGGGTCTTCTAGTGAGGGTGAAAGACAGAACAGTAACAAACCTCACAGGTAAGAGTCAGAGGTTTTAGACAGGTCTTTGGCATCTTTTCATTAGGATTATACCAGACCAATATAACTGACATTTTCCATCTTAATTTGTAACATTAAATGTGGAAATAGACAAAGACTTACTGATTCATTCTTATTAAAAAGAAAAAGAAAAAGAAGTTCCAGACTATTTAAAATGAAAAATGACTTTCAACAGTTAAATACAGTAGAAAATAATTAACTGTGTTTAAGAACTGATATGTTCCAGAATAACAATTTTAGTTTTTCTTTCCATTTATACAAATTAGGGAATGGGGTTTATAATACATGTTTGCATTACTATTATTCAAGCTTTAAAACAATGATTATTCCCCAAAATATACATATGACCAAGAACTTGAACATTAGTATAGAGACAACTCTGAACACCAATAAAGATTTGTACCACCAAAGACTGGGAGAAAGTATGCAAAACATCTGATAAAAATATGTATATCCAGAATATACATTTAAAAATAAAAATATATAAAACTTTTTACAACTCAGTAACAAATGGAAGAGGGATGGGAAGGAGAAAGAAAAGCTATATAGATACAAAGCAGACCTATAACTAACATCTTAATGATGAAAGACTGAATGCTTACCCCCTAAGATTGAGAACAGGACAAAGATATCTGTCTCTCCCAGAGGACCCAATAATCCCACTTCTTGGTATTTATCTTAAGAAACCTAAAACACTATGTCAAAGGGACATGTGCGTCTGTATGCTCACTGCAGCATTATTTCGAATAGCCTAGATATGGAGGCAACCTGGGTGTCCATCAACAGATGAATAAACAAGTGGTATGTACATACAATAGAATATTACTCAGCCATAAAAAAATGAAATATTGTCATCTGCAACAACAATGGATGGACCTAGAGGGTACTGTGCTGAGTGGAGTAAGTCAGACAGAAAAAGACAAATGCCATATGATTTCACTTACATATGGAAACTAAAGATCAAAATAAACAAGCAAAACAGAAACAAACTCATAGAGAATATTTTAATAGCTGCACATGTGGGAGGGGGCTAATAGGGTGGGTAAAAAAGGGGGAAGGGATTAAAACTATAAATTAGTAGTTACAAAACAAGTCATGGGGCTGTAAAACACAGCACAGGGTGTATAGTCAATAATATTGCAATAACTATGTATGGTGTCAGATGAGTACTAGATTTATTGGGGTAATTACTTCATAAATTATATAAATGCCCAATCACTATGCTGTACACCTGAAATATAATACTGTATGCCAACTGTAATTGAAATTTTAATTTTTTTTAATTTTAGAAATTTAAAAATAAAAGATATCTCTCCAAATTAATTTGCCAATTGCTTCAATGCAATTACAATCAAAATAATCCCAGCAATGTACTGGAAGCACTAGCTACTACAATAAAAAAAAAAAAGAGAGAGAGAGCAAGAGAGAGAGAAAGGTATACCAAATGGAAAGAAGAAATAAAATTGTCTTTATTCACAAACAATATGGTCATTTATGTAAGAAATCCTATGCAAACTACATAAAAGCTACTAAAATAAATGAGTTTAGGAAAGTTACAGGATACTAGGTGAATATACAAAACCCAACTGTATTTCTACATACTAACAAATTACTGGAAATTGAAATTTACAATCACTTTAAAGAATAGAAAACTTAGTGATAAATTAGACAAAAGCTTTTTAAGAGCTGCAGTGATAACTACAAAACATTGCTAAGAAAAATTAAAGAAGACCTAAATAAGTGAAGAGATATATGTGTTCACGGAACAAAAGACACAGTATTTTTACAGCTTTATTAAAATATAATAGACAATTAGTTGCTCATATTTACATTGTACAATTCAATGAGTTGTTTTTTTTTTTTTTTTAACACCTACACACCTGGTATTCCTAGGTGGTCTTCCATCCAAGTACTAACCAGGCCCAACCTTGCTTCGCTTCCGAGATCAGACGAGATCAAGCGTGTTCAGGATGGCATGGCCGTACATGAAACGTTTTTTTTAATTGTATTTGGCAGACAATAATATATTAGTTTCAGTTATACAGCATAGGATTAGAGATCTATATAACTCACAAGTGATCACTCCATTAAATCTTTCCCCTTACATATTACAACTTTATTAGACACAATATTTTTAAGAAATGAATTCTCCCCAAATTCATCAACTGACTCAGTATAATCACAATCAAATTGCTACAGAGATTCTGCTGAAGTCAACAAGATTAATTATGTGGAAATGCAAATGATCTAAAATAGCCAAAACAATTTGAAAAAGAACAAAGTTGGAAGACTTACCCTACTTGATTTAATGAGTAGGGTAAAGATTAGATGAGATGATAGAAAGGGAGATAGATAGGGAGATAGACAGACAGACACAGACAGACAGATGTATCAATGGAAAAGAAGAGACTCCAAAAGTAAACCTACACACATTTGGCTATGATTTTCAACAAAGGTGCCAAGTCAATCCAATGGAGAACAGATAATCTTTCAACAAATGATGTTGGAAAAACAGCCATATGCCAAAATATAAACCTCAACCTATCTCACACTCTAGACAAAAATTAACTCAAATGGGTCACTGACTTAAATTTAAGACCTAAAACTATAAAACTTCTTAGAGAAAACATAAGAGGAAATCTTAATGATTTTCTTAAATGCAACACAAAAAGCATAAACTATTAAAATATAAAAATCAATAAACTGAACTCCATTAACATTAAAAACTTTTGCTCCAAAACACTATAATGAAAAATGGAAAGGCAGGCCATAGATTCAATAAATACTTCTAAAACATGTATCCAAAAATGTTTATATCTAAAATAAAGAATGCTTATATCTTAATAAGATAAACAAGCCAACTCAAAAATAAGCTAAAGATATGAACAGACATCTCACCAAAAAAATATACCAATAGCAAATAAGCACATGAAATTATGTTCAACATTATTAGTGATTAAGGAAACTCAAATTGAAGTCACAATGAGAGACTACCATACAACCAATGGAATGGTTAAAATTAAAAAGCCTGACCATACCAAGTGTTGGTGAACAACTGGAACTATCATACATTGCTCAGAGAAACATAAAATGGTACAACCACTTTGAGAAACAGGTGGCAGTTTCTTAAAATTTTTAAATGTTGAACATACATTTAGCATATAACCCATCCGCTCTATTCCTAGGCATTTACTCAAAGAGAAATAAAGCATATGGCCACACATATAATTATACACAAAGGCTTACACACAAATATCACAGATCTATTTTTGATAACTAAAAACAGGACACAACGCAAATGCTCATCAACAGGTGAATGGATAAACTGTGATATATCCAGGCACTGCAATATATCTTAAGCAATAAAAAGAAACTATTGATATATGCAACAACACAGATAGATCTCAATACAACTATACTAAATGAGGAGGAAGCAAGCCCCCCTCAAAAAAGTATATATTGTTAATTCCATTTATATATAATTCTCAAAAATACAAACTAACCTTTAGTGACACAAGGCAGGTCGGTAATTACCTGAAGACGAGGGAGGAAAGGACTATAAAGGGATACAAGGGAACTTTTGGAGGTAGTATATATTCCCATTATTTTAACTATGGTGATGGATTCACAAGTAGACAAATATGTCAAAACTCAAATTGTACAATTTAAATATATACAATTAATTGAATGTCAATTAATGCCTCTAAAAACTTGGGGGGGAGGGGCAAGAAAGAAGAAAGCAAATTATAGTGATAGAAAAGTAGATCAGTGGTTGACTGAATACAAAACCCAGAAGGGGACTGAATGCAAATGGACAAGCAAGAACTTCCCAGAGTGACGGGAAGGGTCTGCACCTTGACTGCGGCAGTAACACAACTGCTTTACATTTGTCAAAAGTCAAACTGCACTTAAAACGGGTCGATCTTGTAACAAGTAAACTATACCTCAATAAAGATTTCCAAAATTACAAAAAAGCATACCTGAATGTTATATAGGTACCTTTTAAATAGCTTTAAGCACACTCAAAGGAACAAATATATAAAGTCACAACATATTGTAGGTTTACTATATCATTAACCTAATCAGTTGGTACTTTTATATTCTAACTGGTATTTTTATTTCATATATTTTAAATTATTTTTTAATGTTAAAAAATAAAAGAAACCTTAAAAGCCTTAGAAGGAAATACATGAAAAGGCTTTTTAAATTTATCAGATTAAAAAATCACAATATGTCACTCAGACGAGAAAAGCAGGTACTTCCACACACTACTGGTGGATTTATAAATTGATATAATCTCTACAACAAGTTACAGTATCTATAAAATTTTTAATTCATACTCTTTAACCTACCATTCCACTTCCAGAAATTTTTATATATATTTTTTAACAAAACATAGAAACAAAAAAACATGTATGAGGATATTCATTTACAGCTTTGTAGTAATATGAAACTGGACAGAATATGATATATCCATACAATGAAGTACTGTGTAGCAAAAAAAAAAAAAGAACTTAGTAGCTATATAGATATGAGACTTCTCCAAGATCATTTTAAGTCTATCCAGAATAGGGCTCCTGAGTGCCAGTTACATAGGTGTGTTTATTATGAAAATTTATCAAATTATTCTTGTGCGCTTTCCTGAATGCATGTTACACCTCAATATAAAGTTTACCCAAAAGTGTGAGAGAAATGCATTATACTTAAAAGTTGTTAGGTATATGCATTGATATGCCTAGACTAGAGTGACAGTGGCTTTCTGTGGGCAGGGGATAGGGAGGTGGCTGGGAGAAAACTGAGAAAGGGTGCCTACTTTGCTTTGTCCCTTTTGAATCTGCCCCATGTGTACCTGTTATATATTTCAAAAACTATTTTTGAACTGAGACCATTTGCAACTAAGTCTCTGCATGAGTTGAGATTTTCTTAATACTATAGAAATAAACAAGAGGCAGAGATGGACTAGGTCCATAATAGTTCTTGGTAACCCAATTTCAAATTTTATATTCGTAACAGTCTCATTTTTGCTGCCTTTATAACCAGTGACCAGTTTAAATTTCAACTTAGAAAATAAATTTTAATAGAATCATCTTTTGTATTTTGAATAGGGTTTTGCATAAGACTTCATTTAAAAAAAGCAAGAGTTCTACAACAACAAAAAAAACTCAGACTATTAAATGAGATACTGTGCAGTAAGCACATAACAGTTTCCAGGCACATAGGAACTTGATAAATGATAGCTTTTTTCTTTTACCTCAAGAATTTTACCAGGGTGAGAGGATAAAGAGCAAAGCAAGGGAGACTTAAGAACTAAGGTGTAGATATACAGATAGAATAAAGGAGATAATACTGGAAATATAGATTATGGTCAGATTATAAAAGGCTTTGGGAACTCCATGGAAAGTTAAGTTTCAAACTCTTAGACAATGTACAGCAGAAGATCTCATGCCTTTAAGCAGTCGAGCAATGTGAAGAATAAGTTTTTAACAGATAAAAAAAGAAAGCAGAAACAAACAGGCACTCATGAATAGGTGAGAGCATAAATTTGGTATGAACTATTTGCAGGGAACTAAGAAAAAGCCATTAAAGTTTTAAATATATATTTTCTTTGATTCAGAAATTTCACTTCCAAAATTTTTGTACTGAAATACATTCAGACCAGCACACAGACCTATATACAGTTTACTGCAGCATCATTCAAAACAGTAGAAGATTGAAAATAGCAAGGTGAAATCAGTTAAATGTTTTATCAAATCCATTCATACAATGGAACATTATACAGCCTTTTAAAAATATGAAGTATAGAAGGCTCTCCAAGTTCTTTTTTTAAGTGAAAACGGTGAGAGCCCACTGTGCTATTTGTTAATTAAAAATAAAGGAGAGGGACAAAATAGGAAAAAGAAACTGAAGAGACATCCATAATCATATGCAGAGAATATCCTCTAATAGTAGTAGCCTTAACCTTGATTTATAATATTTTCTACTATAACTAAGTACTACAGAATAAAAGATATGGGAAAGAGAGATTAGAAGCAGCAATTTCCTTTAGATCTATACCATCTACTCTATTAACTTTTCCTAACAATTCCAGTTAAAAATGACCTTTTCTTCCTCTGAACTTCCAAACCACTTATTTATGTTGCTAGATCTATGTTTTTTCAATTACACTTATCTCTCAACTAGATTACAAGTTCCTAGATCGCCAAGGGATTTTAAAGCCCACAATGCTTAGCACGATTCCTTGAAAAACAGTGGTAATTAATTAAAAAATCTGCACAACTTACAGGACTGTCTGTCTAGTCCTAGGGCAACTGGGAAATATGAATGTATTCTAAGGCCCAGACATGATTTATCTAGGACAGCTCTATGAGGGAGATATAAGTCCCAAGCAAATTTTTAGGACTCTAATTTTATCTTAACTTCCAAATAAAAAAATTAACTTGAGAGTTAAACTGCAGAAACATTCACATCCAAACACCAAGCATTTTTGGGTACCTAAAATGAATATAATTGAAAAAATAATAGAGGATTTTAAAAATTTAAAAAAGAACTGGTCCCAACTCCAAAAAATAGACAATTTGAATCTGCCCTACCAATCAATAAATACTGACTCCTATGTATATGGAGATAATTACAATTCATATCAGGCAATAAAAATTATATTTTCATCTATGGTGGACTGGGAAATTTACTTAAATGAGACAGAATCTGAGCTGGACCTTAATGACTAGACAAGATAGCAAGAGAGAAGAGGCAGAAAAATTAGCATGACTGAGACAAGGAGCAACAAAAATAGGAAAGATTGATTTTTAAGATAGCCTGTGATAAGAACTGAATATTAGGTTAAGGAATTTGGGTTATATTCTGCAGATTTTTAAGCGAAAAAAAAATGTGATCAAAATGATGTTTAATAAGATTAAATTGGCAGAAGTATAGAGAGAACTAGGGGAAAAAATCTATCAATAAGATTCTACAAAAACAAAACCAGTTTATTCAATCCTATCTCTCACAACATTCAATGGATATTTAAATGATCAAGTCTTGAAATGTCTTACCTCTACGCTGTTGCTAATGATTTCCCATCAAGAGGAACCGTGCTCTCTCCACATTAAAATCTTGCTCATTTTTCAAAGTCCTGCATCACGATAACCTGGTCAGAGGTTGTCCCATTTCCCCTCTGAACTTCCCCACCATCTTTATAGGCAAAAGAAACTGTCTAGTACTGAAGTGATGTATCTGACTGTGTACACTTGGAGGTCAAA
The DNA here is from genome assembly GCA_028627145.1 of Eidolon dupreanum. Lineage (NCBI taxonomy): Eukaryota > Metazoa > Chordata > Mammalia > Chiroptera > Pteropodidae > Eidolon > Eidolon dupreanum. Next base: position 7,061,159 of record CM053504.1, read on the forward strand.
ACCTTTTTAACTCTCACAGCGCCTTAAATAGTGAAAGTTTAGAAAACTATAAGCACGCATGTGTATGGGGAAGTGGGCAACAGCCAAGCAGAAGCAAATTAAAGAAGAACTGAAGCTTAAGGCCTCAGGATTAAGAGAATAGTGGCATAAAAAGACTGCTGAAAAAGCCATATGTGAGTTATTTTGTACTCGGGAAAGAAAAGGGACAATGAAGGTTACTGGTGAAAGTTCACGACTTCAGGTTTACCTAATGTGGGATCCATACACCTAAGGCTTCCATCATTCTAGCTATGGTTGGGCATTGTGAAAGTAGCTTCCTGAATTTATTTTATTGATTCTTGAAATTATTTTTAAAACAGTACAGTAATAGACTTGTTTTATTATATGAAGAAGATACCACTGACCCTCCAACAGATGCAACATGCATGTGGAGTTATTTTTCTCACTGGTGAACTTAGATTGTCCTAGATACAAGCAAATACTTGCTCTGACAGCAATGAAGCCAACTACCTTGGCTAGAAAGAAGTACCTCCATAAGACACAGCTACAATCAGGCAGGTCAAAAAGGAAAGAGATGAGCTTGGATAGAGCAGAGATTGTGTAGACTAAAGACACAATATGGTGAAGAGACTACTGGGTAATTCTTAAAATATTTTCAAATAAAGTTGCCAAATTTCAACCTGGAAACAAAAATCAAGCTGATGTAGCTACTCTACAGAGTGACTTAAATTCAGTAATCATTTCACTGATGACAGCTTTAGAGAGTAAAGAAAATATGACTTTTCTTAAACCACACACACACACTTTTGCAGCGTGTAGCATATACTATGAAGTCAGGAGCTCAAAGTCAGTCTGTCCCCAAACTCAAGAGTCAGCACAAAAACCTGTATCTTCACACCATTATCTGGTATAAAGAGCTTAATTCACTCAGAGTTTGACCAATAAAATGCAAATAAAAGGCCATTCTACAATTTATACGATGCTTTAAGTTTACAGAATTTTCTAATACAGGGAACCCTGGAAGATCACATACTCTACCCCTTTGTTTTATAAATTTAAAAATAGACCTAGAGAGGTTAATTTGCACAAAACTTGATATATATATATATATAAACTCACAATTGATTCTCAACTCCTCACTGGTAACTATTATTTTCAAAGAAATAGGTTAACAAATAATATTGATCAGACAACAAAGGAGGAAAATATTTAAAGGTTTTCACATGTAGATTTTTATTAAAGTTGTTTTAAAATTGAGTATGAGATAACATGCTCTTTCCGCCAAAAACAATTAACTCTCATTTATAAAAATGTTAGTTTAAGACATTCAGATTATGATATTTCCTCTTAAAATAATCTGGTTTTACATTTCACTTAAACAGAAGAGCAAAGAATATTTACCCTAAAAGCCTCTCCTCACCACCCTTTTTTTGTTAAAACCCTTTCTTCCCCCTCCCCATGCTTTCTTCTCTTTTGTACTCAAGTTCTCAAATGCATAAGATGGAGGAACAATACCACAATACAACTGCAGGCTTCCTGCCTACTAGTCAGTCATTATTCTTAAGACTTGAGAACTTTCAAAACGCTGCTTGGGTTGTTTGAAATTCCCTCTTTCAGATATTCCCTCTTTCAGGGAACTTCTATTTAAAAGAATGACTTCAAAAATGCCTTGCTGCACCCAATCAAAACTCTCTACAACTAAAAATGCTAAAGCCTTAGATATGAAGGTAAGACGTAAATGCCTGAAGTTTAGCAAACACCAATCTAAAACAGAACAGAACAGAAAGAATATATTTCTGGCCAAGCATAAAAATGGTATTTTTCTCCTATGTATATTAATCCTATTTCTGAAAAATTTCGTATTTATGTGGAAGTAACTTAAAGACTAAATAGTATCATCATTTTTTTTTCTAACAATAACATATAGAGATCTAAGAGTCTCAAACTACATTAGGATGAATAGAAAGGTCTACGTTAACTATTACTGATAAAGCAAAGGTCACACTAAAATGAAGTATATTATTTATTTTAAAAAACTGTCAGGGGCAGAAAAAATTACCAGCAGAAGTCACCTGGAAACCTGGGGAAATTCCCTTTTTCTCTGACCACACTTTGATCGTGGCAGTAGTACTTACTAATAAACTTATATGCTTGTTAAGCTAAGCCATTGGGGCTATTCAACTGGGAGGAGGGGGTGATATATAAATTATCTGCCCAGCTCAACATGGGTTCTCTTCTTAAAGGCAAAAGCATTAAAAATAAAGGTAAAACACATTGGTTCATGAGTAACAACTTGTCAAATTGTTACAATAAATATTTTTCCAACATCTCTAACAAAAACAAGACTAATTTTTACTAAATAATATTCAATAAAGCTCAATTCCAGTACAACAAAATAATTTAGCTAGTCCCCTGGAGTTTGTTATAATGGGATTTAACCTGTACACTCAACATTCAATTAACCATGAGGCTTATCCTAATTGAGGATTATGCTGACTTCTGCAGTCCTTTCCCATCTATCCACCTACCACTCCAACTCAGCTGCCATAGCTACCAAAAGCAAAGCCCAAGGGAGCAGTTGATTATCCATTACTATGTGATACCCAGGCCAATATCTCTTTTCATCGTGATGTGGATGATGAGTTAAATTCACAATCTAGTCCGTCTATTTTCCAAAAAGTAAAGAATCCTCACCCATAGCCTCTAAGGAAATTAGATAATTCAAAAGAATACCTTCATAGGTGAACAACAGATAAGAAAAAGTCTTTCCTAGAACCTAGCAATAAAAAATATTAACAGAAAATAAGTGGGATAGAGATGTTCCTATTGAAAAATAGAAAAAAGAACAAACAGAAAAGACTAGTCCATTTGCTCTTAGAATATTCTTTGAAATAGGTAAAGTCTGTGTGTGCCTGTTAAGTCAGACTTCTTTCCTCTTCCTAAATTTAGGCTACAAAATTTACTACAGAGTTAGTTAAAATAAACCTTTATTACTGCCCCCCTGTAAACTGACCTAGGTTGGTGGAACCTACCAAACGGAGTTAATGCTGACCAAGTTAGGAACTGGCAGTATGCAGTCTAAGATTATCCAGTTTGTGGATAAATCAGCCTTCTAGACATTGCACGTCTTCATTTCTACTCCTGCTGTGTATCTTCTGGCCATTTTCCTGTTCAGTTAACAACTCTCCACCAGAAGGTAGGAAAAGGAAAAGCTATTAAATTTAAGTCAATCCTATCATTTGTTAGAGAGCTGAAAATAAGGTTAGGCTCCAGATAAACTGCATCCTTAACCCAAAATAATCTTCTCCCAGAAACTCTGCCAGGAAACCAGTGGGCCAAACGAATTTACCTAGTAAATATTAACAAAGTGAAGAAGTAAGCCTCATTACAAATAGAGCCCCTCCTCCACTTTAACTGTGAAATGTTCATTTTATAATCCCCTCCCCCACCCCAAAAAGCACTCATAAAATGGAAGAAAATGCCTACATTTTACTGCACCACTCAATCTTAGATCCTCAGTGAGGATCTAAACTAACATACAGTCACCTATTTCTTTAATTTGTTGAACTATAAGGAAAAAGAAAACATACATTTCCAACACTAACTTTCTGCTCCCAGAGCTTTAACCACTCAATAATGCAAACAGGGAATATTCTACACTACAGAGTATAATAAATTCAAACCAAAATGGGACAGGTAGTAGTCTCTGCTTCAACCTATGAGAAACTGCAGTACCTCTTCAATCATGATTAAAGGAGTAACACTGTGTTAAATCGTGGTCACTTGGCTGTGCAGACTAACAATGGAGGCTATATTCATTCTAAATTTGAGACAAATTAAAAGTTTTCAAAAGTAGTCTACATCCTTTGGCCAGGACTTAAAATTATATAGCCTAAAAAAATGCAAAAGAAAAAAAAACCCTAAAGCTATTTATTTTAACACCAATTAAGGATAGGACAATAGCAGTTTGTTTTTTTGTCTTACCCTATTGTCCAAACTAAAATAAGAAATTTTTAAGTTATTATTTTAAAAGACTTCTCAAAAACAAAAGTCTTCAAGTTAAAAAGAACTATTCTAGAATCATACTGCAAATGCACAAGACTGAATTTTTTTACATTATCTTTAATGTGTCCCTGACATAGTAAGGCACTAGTAAGTAACCATTTCAAGTATATTTTATTTACATGTCTCTTAGGAAAAGGGTCCAGGGTCCAACAGTACACTCACTCTTTACTGAATGAATTATAACTTATTTGCTTAGAGGGTGGAGGACAATTTATAGAAATAATTCTTATACGGGGGGCGAGGTATGCACAGTATACTCTTTCAAAATATAGTGAAATTATTTAATATTATCCCTAACACCCTAAACTCTAATGTCGTAGAATGTTTGAATGAATTGTTAGCATTGGCAAATTTAAAATACGTTCTAAAATTTATAAAAATAGAAATCTTGTTAATTATGCTGGAGTTGTTTGACATCTTTAAAGCCTCTGTAGTTAAGAATTATTTTATGGTAGATACATTTTCTATAACTGCTCTAGAAACACTACAGCTTCCCACTTAGTCCACAATCCTCCCATCCAAAATGTACTTCTGTATGCCAGAAGCTGGCATATGCCTTCTTTTAATGCTGATTGGACAATTAAATCATTTTTATCAATACATAACATATCCCTGTAATTTAAGATCACAGGCAATCTAGACTGCGGCTCATTTAAATGCAGAACCTGAAGCAACCTCCAGTGACAGGAGCTATAGTGTTCAATATCATTTTACATGTTAGATAGAGAGGCTTCCTCTTACATACAAACAATGAATCCAGCACAGTTCTTCATCATAAAGCCCCACAGATTATTTCTTTAAGGGTTTCAGTAGATAAAGCAACATAAGCAATAAGTTCAGAAGAGGTCTAACAGCTATCAACATTTTTAAAGACAGTAAAAAGAAAACAGTATTCTCACCCCATTTTCCCTTTCTTCTGTTCATTTTTTTTTTATTTCCTTGCTTTTAGAATTCAACAGGGGTGCGTTTCAAATGAAAATCTTAAAATAATTATTCCAAAGACCAAGGATACTCTAGAAACCAGTAACAGTGCCTCCTAGGAGGAGGAATTGGAGGGGTTAGAGTAGAAGAGAGACTCAATTTTCAATGTTTTTGTACCTTTCCAGGTGGGTATCATATCTATCTGCTATAGCCTATTCTAAATAAACAAGCAACAATTAGAACAAGCAGTTCAGAAACTTACAAGATTTCCATTTAACATTTCAGTTTATGCGGCATTCACTGAAGACCTATGATATTTTTGCTGCCATTATCCTCTAAACAACCTGCTGCAACAAATACTGGAGCTTTCTTGCAGCCACGGACCAGTTACGTGGATCCGAGGCCAGGCATTTAAATCAAGGAGATGCAGCAACCTCACTCAACACTACTACCACTCTCACTCATCTCATTCAACTCCATTTAAAACCACTGCAGCAAGCCAGCTGGTGCTCGCCTTCCTGTTTCTTTACGGTACAGGCTTAATAACAAAAACAGGTTGGCTTTGAAGCGCTGCTCAAAAACTGCAAAAAGGAAGTCTTTACATTCAGTAGGGGGGAAAAAAAAAGTTTCGACTTCGAGAGAATCGCATACCTTTCGTGTCATTCCATTTGAGAATCCCAAACTCCTCCGGCTAGTGAGGTTTCGAGACGATGCTCTCTCCCTTTGACAACTGCTCTTTTGGTTAACTTTTTTCACCCGTGGTGCCCTCAAACTGCCTGGGAAGCAACTAAGCCTCCCAACGACTCATGGATTGTTTATAGACATGTGCAAGACAGACAGTTTATTTAAATCGTTACAGATTGAATCAATGTACGTAAGAAGATTAGAGATGGGGAAGGAAGAAAATAGTAATAGTAAAGACAGCCGAGCCCGAAATGTATCCACCAACTTCCCACTTGCCATTTCCCAGCTTTCACACAAGAGGTAGCAAAATGCCTTTTTACTGAGAAAACTGCTGAGAACCTACCCGTGCCCAAAATGGAAATCACGAAAATAATTGGTGTTAAAATAATAAAAATGCTCAAGTGCAGGAGATAACACAGCAACAAAATCCGACCCCATCCCGAGGACGACTCGGAGGCTGGGTGGGGGCCGCTGCGGGTCTGAGCGGCTTCCCCCGCCCCCTAATTCTTCGGAATAACTGCGAAGGAGCCACGGCAGCGGGGACAGGGGGACGCGTGCAGCTTCCAAAAGCCGCCCTCAAGAACTGGAGAGGCAGGAGGAAGATAAAACTTTAAGGACAGGAGGAGAAAGTGGGCCCCCGCGGGTCCCCCCAAACTCCTCAGGGTGACCCTTCCGCGTGGGGACCCTCTTGGACCTCCCCAAGACGGCTGCCGCCCAGCTCCGACTCCCCTCCTCTGGCCGCGGGCCGTCCCCCGGCTGCGGGGAAGCGGCGCAGCTGCGACACCCCGAAACTCTCTGAGCGCGCCCCCAGCTCGGCGCGCCCCTCAGCGCCTCCGCGGAGCCCAAGCCGCCGGCTCGCCGCAGCCCCGGGGACTCGCCCTCTTCCCCCGCCTCGCACTCCACCCCCTCGCCCGCAGCCGCTCCTCCTTTATCTCCACTCACCGCCCGCCGCCATTTTCCTCGCAGCTCCGCTTTAAATCGGAAACTCGCTGCTCAGCCAGCAGCCGCCACAGCAGCCACTGCCACCGACTCAGCCGCCGCGGCCGCCGCCGTCGCTGTGGACGGGCTGAGGAGGCAGCAGCACCAGGAGCCGAGGCGCGGGGACCGCCGGGATATGTAGTCCGGCGGCCACGCCCAGCACTACCGGTCCCAGGGGGCCTTGCGCGGCCCGGGCCACGGGCGCCCCTGCCCCATCGGGCTTCCGCGGCGCGAGGGCGTGGCCGCGTGGCCCTTGGGCCGGCTTTCCCTCACTGACCACCTGGGAGCTGCCGCGCGGTCAGGAGGACCGGAATGCAACCCTAGCCCTGCCCTAAATTTTTTCATATTTGCCTTCGTCCAGTAACATCAAACACTTATGGAGCGTTTATTGTGTGCAAGCACTCGTCCTCAAAACGAGCATCCTTTAAGGGAGCACTATTCTCATTGTTCAGAGGAGCAAACTGAGGCACAAGGTCAGAAGCCGCGCTGTTCGTTAGATGCTAAAGTAACTGAGTGAAAGGTTTTTGGGTTATAGACTATTCACTGTATACTCAGTCTCGAAGTATTATAACACCGAGTACAGGGAACACCTTGCTTTACTATGGCGAGATCTGCAGACACCGCCTTAACCAACCTATCAGTCACCAATCACCATCACTTAGCATCACCAATAACAGATCAAACTGACATTATGTGTCTCCTCATATGATGCAATGGGGAGGGCATAACGCCACCCCTGTAGTCTTGCCAAAAAAAAAAAAAAAAAACGAAACTGAACCTATGAAAAAACAATCAGACATCCAGAATGTGAGACATGCTACAAAACACCGAGCTTGGACTCTAAAAATACCAAATCATGAAAGAGGTGGAAACCAAATGCAATATGCAAGCCTTGATTGGATCCAAGTTTTGTTTTTTTTATGTAAAAGACAGGGTAAATTTTAATATGGGCCATTTATTAGATAATAACATTGAATCGGTATTGTCTCGAGTGTGAATAGAATAATATAAATAACCACTTACCAGCTCCATCACCATCATTTTCCACCTGAACTATTGCAGTAGCTTCACCACTGCTCCCTGCTTCCATTCCACCCTTTTCCTCCTGGAGTCTGTTCTCAGTATAGCAGCCAGAAGGATCCTGGTAAAAACCAAGTCACATAATGTCTGTTCTCCAAAATCTTTGCAGTTACCTGCAAAGCCCCATATAACCTGTCTCTCCCCTCCCCTTTCCTTTCCAAGCTCATCACCTACTTCTCAGCCACTCGCTACTGTATTCCAGGTACACTGGACTCCTTCAGATCCCTCCAACATGCCTAGCACACTTTGTTTGGCCTCAGAGACCTTGCACTTGCTATATTCTCTGCCTGGTCCTTTTTGTTTTGTTTTGTTTCAAGAACATCCAAATCTCTAACTTCCTCATCTCCCCCATGGTCATTGTCAAAATGTCACGCCTTCAGTGAGACCTTCCCTAATTTCTCTATTTTAAGTTTCCACCCACTCCAATCCCAGCATTCCTTACCCCCTTTTCTGTTTCATTTTTCTTCATAGCACTTTTTACCATTGGAAACATTTCACATTTTTGTTCACTTATGGTATTTATTATCTCCTTTTCTCACTAGAATTAAAGCTCCATGAAAGTGGGCTTTTGTCTCTTTTGTTTTCTGATGTAGGCTCAGCGCCCACTACAGAGCTTAGCAATAATATTCACTCACTCGATATTTGCTACGTGGATAAATTCACCCCCTCATCAAACAACAGATAATAAATACTATATTCGATGCTGAGAATCCAGACGTGAAATACTAAGACCCTGCATGACCTTTCACCTAAACACCTACAGGTGTCCCTCAGCTGCTCTCCCTGCTTCTCCCATTAGTCTTCCTATAAGCCACTCCCCACACAGTAGCCAGAAGGATTATTGAAAAATCATATATTAAATTATGTCACTGCTAACCTGAACATGTTCCAATGGCATCCCATTGCATTTGAGATAAAATCCAGACTCTTAACTGATCTGGTCTCTGCTTCCTTGTCTGATCTCGAGTAATATATCGCTTCTCATGTCTTAGCCTATGCCAGACACAAACATTCCTGATGTTTCCTGAACATACCAAGCATGTTCCTGCCTCAAGGCCTTTCACTTGTTCCCTTTGCTGTTGGAAATTTTCTTTCTTCCTGGCTTTCTCTCTATTGTCATTCAGATCTCTGCTGAAACAGCTCCTCTCCAGGCAGATCTTCTAAACACTACACACACGTGCACCCGCACGCGCACGCGCGCGCGCACACACACACACACACACACACACACAGAGTCACATCACCCTGATTTATTTTCTTCAGAATGATGACAATATCTGATTTTTTTTTTAATTGTCCATCTCCCTCTCTAAACTATAGGCTCCAAGAAGGCAGGGAATTTGTCTGTTTAGTTCACTGCAATGTGTCTAGCACCTGTTTTGTGTCTAGCCTGTAATAGGCACTTAATAAATATTTGTAGAAGAAAAGAAGGAAGGAAGGAAAGAAAAAAAGAGGGGGAAAAAGGAATGCAATTTATTAATTATATTAATATTAATTTATGCATATGTTCACAGAAAGTATAGTTGATATTAACAATAAAATATATATATATGTACATGTTGTTTGAGACTCAAGGACAGATCTTTAACCCAAGGGGTGCCAGAGAAGGCTTCCAGGAGGAAGCAACTTCTGTACCGACTTTGGCAGTGTTTTGATGGACATGATCCCAAACCGAGTGACATCTGGGAAACACTAGTCTAGGCTTACCATCTAAGCCAAATAAGTGACATGCTCTAGTAGATAGTCTGTGAAGATGCCTGCCATCATACTTCCCTGTTTGCATGAACCACTCCTCCATCAAGAGGTAAACTTTATTTCTTCTTCCTTGAACTGGGGTTGCCCTGTGACCATTTGACCAATGGAAGTGGTAGAAGTTGTATAGTGAGACTTTCAAGCCATGCCTTAAGATGATTGGCAGCTTCTACTTCCTTCCTGTTGGAACCCAGCTACCATGCTATGAGAAGCCCAAGCCCAATAGAGAGGCCACATGGGAAATTTGAGGCAATCCAGTCAACAGCCTTATAAGCTAAGACACCAGGCAAGAACCAGTAGTAACTGCCAGCCACATGAGTCAACCTTTTTTTTTTTTTTTTTTTTTTTTTTTTTATGAATCAACCTTCTTGCACATTCCAGCCCTTACCAATAAGGTCTGAATCAAAAGAACCACCCACTGGGCCCAATCAACCTATACTATCACGAGAGATAATGAAATGGTTGTTCTTTAAGCCACTAAATTTTTCACTGGTTTATTATATAGCAATTGAAACGCTCTACAGAAGTGTGGACTTTTGTTACACTGTAGTTGAGAACTTTCAATAGATAGGAAGAGGAGTCTCAACTTTTGAAATAAGCCCAATAAAATTGGCTTGACCTAGGAGACACAGAAGCAGAAACTCTGTGAAGATGGGATTAGAAGGTCACCTTGCTAAAGTCCTCCAAAGATGAACAGATTCTGTCTACATTTCTGATTGCATGAAGCCTCTGCTTCCATGTTCTCAGATGGGTGCTCACTTTTCCAAGGGCAGCTGTGCCGGCCGGGGTTCTTGGGTTATAAGCGAGAGACTCTTCAAAGTAGTAAAATGATATGTAGCCACTCACAGAATCAAAAGGAAGACTAGAGGACCAGGCCAAGAAATGTCAGAAACCAGGGGAAAAGAAGATCCTGAATGTCTTATTGTCTTATCTGGGGCCAGCAGTAAATCTAGAGAAGATCAATCATTGTATTCTATCTTTTCATCACCTTATCCAACATTCAAATTCAAAAGAGGAATTTGTCCAATGGGTCTAGTTTGGGTCACATGTTATGTATGCAAGTAACAGGCTACCAGACTTGCCTACAATTTACCTCAAATATTCCAGGTGGAAAAAAAAAATACACACAGGTGGATGTGAGCAAATGTGGCAAAATTTAAGCACTTAGTACATCTAGGTTCAGGGTACACAGGTATTTGTTGTATTATTATTGCAAGTTTTCTGCAGACTTGAACATTTCCCCAATAAAAACTTTGGGGAAAAAAATTATGGCAGAAAAAAGATAGTACTCGACAGCATTCACAGAATCTTTATACTTACAGGGCACTATTCAAAGTCCTTTGTATATATTAGTTCATTTAACCCTCATAATAACCCTAAGCACAGGGTCTTTTATTATCTCCCTTTGACAGATGAGTAAATAGAGGCAATGAACACATAACTTGCCCAAGGGTATGAGCTACTAAGTGCTGGAGTCAGAATATAAACCAGGCTCACAAGTTCATATTTTTAACTAAGATGCTCTACTGCCTCTCCACAGACACATAAACAAGGCATTTAGCTATTGCACATAACAGGTCTAGAGGTAGAAAGCGTGTTCATCAAAGACCAAGATGTTACAATCCTTCTGCTCCACCATCTTCAGCATATTGCTTTCTATCCTCAGTTTATAGCCTCATGGACACAAGATGGCTGCCACAGCTGAAGCATCACATCAACTCACAATCAAATCCAAGTACAGGAAGCAAAAGAGTGAACAGGTGTGAGAGATATTGTATCTCTCCTCCTTTTTTTTTTTTTTTTCAGATATAAAACTCCTTCTCCAAATTTCCCCTTTCCCCTTTCTGCCCCAAACCCCAAAGCAAATGTTTCCTTACTTTTTATTATAGTGGAGATATGGGTTACATGGTCACCCTAGCTGCAAGGGAATCTGGGAACGCAAGCATTTACTAGTTCAGTGGGCTTTAAGTGAGTGAGAGAGTGAATGCTTCTCATTTGTCTGGTCCAGCTCAGAGGCTCTGCTTCTGCCCCTGCCCCTCTCACAGTTTCCTGCATTTTCCCTTCTTTTATTGTGTATATGAGCTTGGCACTCACGACCTGCCTTGCCGGGCCGGTTTTACTACTTGTAAATCTGTGTGGTAATGGCTGATTACTTGAACTTTCTGTGCCTCCATTTCCTAAAATGGGAACCACAATAATATGTATTTCATAGGGCTATTATGAGGATTAAATAAAACAATACAGTGAAAGCCCTAAAAACAGTGTCAAGCACAAAGTACACCTTCAATAAACATTAATAATGATTATGAATGGCAGTTCCAAATTTTGAATTGGAAGGGATTAATATCCAAAGATTAGTAACAATTTTCTTCTTTCCCCTCTATTTTGTCTCATTATAGTTATTACAGTCTGAAATTTCCCTGCAAGTGAAAATAGATTGCTGGGGTGGATACCTAAGCCTTGCACATGGCTAAAACTCTGTTTTGAAATATCTCCTCTGAAAATGAGCTGGCGCTCATCCAGCCTCCACCCCAGGCTATGCTCTGAACCATTCCACTTCCTGAGTAAGACACACAGCTGAGGGGATGTCAGACACATAGACAGACAGACAGAAGAGATTTAGGGCCAATGAATGCTTTATTTGTTGTTTTGCCTAAAAGGGGGGAAACATCTCTGCAAAGAAGCACAGTAAGTGCAAATTTTGGGTTGTAAAAAGCAGCCTGAGACTTTCAACCCAGGGCAATCTTGTTCATGCCTCTTATTTTAAACCTAGATCAGGGATTGGAGACCTGGGATATTCGTGCCAGAGGTGGCACATGAGCCATCTGAAAATGGGTCCTAGGCTGGCTGCAACAGACTTGCCCCTCCCCATAACCTGCAAATGACTCTCCACAACTGGAAGAATTTTAAGCCCAGTTCATGTTTTGTTTTGTTTTCTTTCTTTCTTTCTTTCTTTCTTTCTTTCTTTCTTTCTTTCTTTCTTTCTTTTTCTTTCTTTCTTTCTTTCTTTCTCTTTCTCTCTTTCTTTCTTTCTTTCTTTCTTTCTTTCTTTCTTTCTTTCTTTCTCTTTCTCTCCCTCTTTCTTTCTTTCTTTCTTTCTTTCTTTCTTTCTTTCTTTCTTTCTTTCTGAGACTTACTTATTAAATGCATTTGCTTTGGGAAAAAATAATTTCCTACCAAATGCTTAAAAAGTCCCCATTGTAGGAGGGCAAAAAAAATTTTTTTAAAGGTGTTGGCAAGAATGACAAGAAAGTAGAACTTTCATACATTGCTGGTAAGACTGTCAAACGGTGCAGCCATTTTAGAAAAGGTTTGGCAGTTCCTCAAAATGTTAAATATAGAGTCACCATATGACCCAGCAATTTCATTCCTTGTTATATACCTAAGAGAATTTAAAATGTATGTCCCCATAAAAACCTGCACAGAAATGCTGATAGCAACATTATTGATCATAGACAAAAAGTGAAAGCAACCCAACGACCATCAACTGATGAATGGTTAAATAAAAGTGGTATATCCATACAAGGAAATATTATTAGACAATAAAAAGGAGTGAAGTACTGATAGAAGCTATAACATGAGTGAATGTTGAAAACATCGTGCTAAGTGAAAGAAGTCAGTCATAAACTATATGATTCCATTTTTATGAAGTGTCCATTATAGGCAAATCTATACGAACAGAAAGTAGATTAGTGGTTGCTAGGGTATTAAACCTTGCACATGGCTAAAACTCTGTTTTGAAATACCTACTCTGAAAATGAGCTGGCGCTCATCCAGGCTCCACCCCAGGCTGTGCTCTGGACCATTCCACTTCCTGAGAAAGACACACAGCTGAGGGGTGTCAGACACAAAGACAGAAGAGATTTAGAGCCAATAAATTGACTGTGGAAGTGTACAGGGAATTTGGGGGGAAGTGAGAAAATATTCTGCAATTAGATAGTGGTGATGGTTGTGTAACTGTGGATATGCTAAAAAACACTGAAGTGTACATTTTAAAAGGGTGAATTTTATGACATATGAATCATATCTCAATTAAGCTGTTATTTTGTTTTAAAGTACCCACTATGGTTAATGTCATTGTGAAATTATAATTTTCATATCTTTTCCAGAGCTATGAGTAGAAAAAAAAAATTGAATAGTGGTAGAAATTCAAAGGATATAAAAAGGTAAACAGTGAAAAGCAAGTCTCTCCCCCAGCCCTGTTCCCCAATCCACCTGTTTCTAGAGACACCACTGTTCTTTTCTTACTTGTCCTCCCAGGGATATTCTATGCCTACACAACCCTATATGTGTGTTGCTTCTTATACAAACACAAGCACACTGTCCCCAATATTTTGTCTCTTGTTTTATCATTTAATTATGTATCGTGGAAATTGTTCCACAGGACCTTATGATAAGGTACATAGAAAACTGTCCTGCTTTTTTAAGCAACTGTTGTAAGTCTGTCGATGTGATTAGTAGACATTCAGGTTGTTTACCTTCTTCACTGTTACAATGAATTTCCTTGTATCTCTCTATTAAAAGCAACGTGCTCACAGGTACTAGTAAACATCAAGTACAAAGAAGGAATTAGAGATCACATTAATGAACTCTTTCTAAAGGAGCTCAATGATGACAAGCTCAGATCTTTCCTAGCAGTAGCAGAGGAGTGGGACCAAAGGGGACCAGAGAGAAGACAAAGTTCTCTAGCAATGGAAGTGTTTGGGATCCAGGCAGCTCAGGATCTCAAAATGGAAGAATCAGCAAGACTGGAGGTTTTTGGTTCATATGTGAAAGGATATCTTTGAAGATGGCCAAATTAGTATCTCCAAAAGGCAATACTAGAGTTGGCTTCTACGAGACAATGCCAAGTTTTCCAGATGGTGGGGTCAATACTCAATCATGGGTTTAGAAATCAACGTCATGGGACTTGCCCACTATTTTTAAAAACTGTAATGGAATTTTACCGAATAGCCAAGTGGATCTCACATAGTATATATATTGTTACTTAAAATGTTTATCTCAAGTACATATAAAAAATGTGAATACTGAATCACCATGTGAGATATATTTGTCACTATGAGTCATAGTTAAATGCTTAAAGAGATGGAGCAAGAAAGGTGACTTTTTGACCTCCACATTATTTTTCATAACCTCAAACCTTTTTTCCAGGCTCAGTATATAGATCTGAGAACCAAATACCCCCTTGCCCTCAAGTATAAATTCAAGTGAGAAGTGGGGCATGCTGCCAGTGGGGAGGCATTGATTTATTAGACGGCAGCTTCAAGGAACCAGTTTAATCCTCCACCCCTTCTCCTCTAGCGGGGTACAAATCTGAGGGCCAGCTACTCTTCAGCAAAATCTTCACAGCTTGGTTTAGAGGCCTTTACCATATTTTCCCTCCCTTCCTTTTTCCTTTCTTTTGAAATTCTACCAAGACAATGCAAGGTAAAGTCCCTTAGCCACCCAAGTCCTCTCCCAGAGGCAACCACTATTACCATTTCTTAGGTGTTATTTAAGAGATGTATTTACAAATAAACACACATATATACATAAATAAATTTTCATAATACATATAATGGCATTTTATGCAAGGCTTTGCCCCTGACTTATCTTACTTATGGTATCTGGGAGATCTTTTTTTTTTCTTTTTTTTCACCTTGTAAACAAACTTTATTTATCTGTTCTTCAGAGATGGCATTGCCAACGGTCATGAATTTGAATACAATAATTACTTATCACCTATTTACAATTTACAGTAATACTTAAAACAAGGAGGTACTATCCTTTAGATTTATCATATGTCATACTTAAAGAATAGTCTTTAGTAAATATTCACCAGCTCAACCTGGATAAAGTAGTCCATTAAATGCTCAGAAATATTTTCATACTGGTACGTGTGCAGCAGTTTTACTGTGTCTTGCTGGGTATATGTCATCCCATCATGAAGTCTTGGGGCTTTTAAAGGTTGGCTGATCCCAGCCTGGGAATTACAGGCTTTTTTTTTTTTTTTTTTTTTTTTTAATGAAGTTAGGTTTTAACGTGATGAGCTTATTTAAAAGGATAAATCGTCTTCTAGTTATTTAGTAATTATAGAGTAGGAATATTGGAGGAATAGATGTGTTGAGGCATGAAAACAGTATCTATGCCAGGGGTGAATATATCAAAACCAAGTTAAGATTTTAGCTAATAAAAACTCAAAGCAAAACAAAACAAACAAAAAAAGCAAACGAACACCCTCTGACTATTATCAATCAACTGGATTGTAGAGTCTCTTACAGATAAGTCACTGCACACATCAATCATGATGTCTGCCCCTCCCACAGGCCCTTCTAAAAGAAGGACAGAAGTCACTGTCTTTGGTACCTTGTGATTGACCATTTCTGCCCACACCACAGCCGACTGGATCAGACATGAACATCAGCTCCAAGGACATCCAATGCATGGGCTGGGGAGTGATTTCTGAGGTGGCTGGGCACAAACATATTTGGCCAGACAGGAAGCAGGCTGACTTGTCAGATTTCCATGTGGGGTGAATTTAAATGAAAAACAATAGAATGAACCAGCTGGTTAATAAAAGGATTTGAAGCTGCGGGGATAAAGGACACATGAGATAGGAAGGACTAGAATGGGACATAAAGAACAAAAACTGAATATTAACAGCTAGGAGGTAGAGGAAAGATACTAAAAAAGAAAAGAAAGGCAGTTCATTCCCACCAATGGCCGAAACACCCTACCTTTCACTACAAAAACACCTGAAAATTCTGGGTAAAAGATAAATATTCTTTCCAATGAATAAGTGAGTTCACAAGAAAGTAAGGGAAATCCCCAGCTGCCCAAAAAACAAAAATGGAACTGAAAACCAAACCAGCAAGCATGAACCGATACTGTGACAGAAGAGGGACGTGTCATAGTCACGGAAAGCGAGGTCTTGAGCTAAAATGCAAATGCAAAGACAGGAAATGGGGCCTTGCATTCATTCATCTGAAATTATAACACACAGAAACAATCTGCCTTGAGCTAGGGATCAGTGGACCAAGGAACGGTGGGATTAGACCCCTGGGACTTCAGAAGATAGTGTGTTAGGATCAAAGCCATGGAAGAGATGGGACACAGTGTAACGGGATATAAAAACACCAGTCTTTATATCTGAGGGCATGAAAGGAGGGAATGAAATCTGAGAAAAGAGCACAAGGTGAGGGAAGTTGGTAGGTGGCAAGAAGGGAAACAAGACAACCCAGAGAGGCCCCCAAAAATAGAGAAAGTAACTAAGTTTTTGCTTTGCTAGTGGTAGAGTTGTGGGCTGCGACCGTGTCGACAAGGCCAGCAAAGCTCTCTGTATGACTTTCGAGTGCCTTCCTCATTCACTCATCTTTTTGCCAAGTAACTACTGAGGGCTGCATTCATTTCCTATTGCTGTATAGCAAATTGCCACAAATGCAGTGGCTTAAAAAGCACAAATTGTTACAGCTTTGGGTGTCAAAAGTTTGGGATGGATCTTTTGGGACCAAAATCGAAGACTCTGTCCCTTCTGGAGGCTCTAGGGTAAATCCATTTCCTTGCTTTCACAGGCTGCCCATATTCCTTGGCTCATGGTCCTTCAAGGCCAGAACCCACATCACTTCCACTCTGCTTCTGTTGTCACACCTTCTCTGACTCTGACCCTTCTACTTTCCTCTTACAGGGACCCCTGTGATTAATCTGGATCCGCTCAAATAATTCCAGATAATTTTTCCCTCTCAGAATCCTTAACTTAATCACACCTGCAAAGTCCCTTTTACCAGGAAAAGTGACATAATCACAGGTACTCATCCTAGGATAGAAGATGGAAGGGTGAACAAAACAGACCTGTTCCCACAGAGCTCAAGTTCTGGAGGGTGTAGAGAATGGGAAAAGGGATGGATAATCCCAACATAAACACATAAACAAAATAATATCAAAAAGTGATCAATGCTATGAAAGACATAATACAGGGGTAAAGAGCAGACGCTGGTAAGTCTCCTTTAGAATGTCAGGTCAGGCTCCTGAAAGAAAATGACATTTGAGGTGAGACGCGAATGATGACAAGACAGTAGCCCACAAAATATCTGAGGAAAGAATAGCGGGAACAAGAGTAGGGATTCACCTGGGGCATTTCAGAAGCAGCGAGAAGGCAGAGTGGCAGAGTCGGGTGAGACATATGATCCTGATTCTGTTCTTCCTGTGAAGCCTCTCTATTTAGCTCTTGCTGGTTTTCTACAAGGATGATGCCACAGGTAAGGCACCTACGAATATCCTTATCACAAGCCCACCCTTTCCTAAAGTAGATTGAGTGAAACTTCATATCTTGCAATCAAAAGCTCCAAACTAATATAGGATACAAAATGTTGAAATACTATGTAAAAAGGTGCAGTCATTTTGGAAAACAACCAGCTCGTAAAAAGCTTCAATGCAGAGTCACCACATGACTCAGGAATTCTACTCCTAAATATATACCCAAGAGAACTAAAAAAGTACGTCCACACAAAACTGGAACATGAATGTTCATAGCAGCACTCTTCATAAGAACCCCAAAGTGGAAACAACCCAAATGTCCATCAAGTGGTGGATAAATAAACAAGATGTGGTATATCCACCAATGGAATAGTATCTAGTCACAAAAAGGAATGAAGTACTGATATGTGCTTCATGGGTGAACCTAGAAACATTATGTTAAGTGAAATAAACCAGTCACAAAAGACCACATATTGTATGATTTCATTTATATGAAATATTCAGACAGGAAAAACTATAACAACAGAAAGTAGTAACAAATGGGGGAAGGAGAGATCAAGAATAACTGTTAAAAGGCATAGGGTTTCTTTTGGGGGTGATGAAAATACTGTAACATTGATTATTAGTGATGGTTACACAACTCTGTAAATACAGTAAAAACCACTGAGTTGTATACTTTTTAATTCCTCAAACATATTTTTATTTGAATTGTACTCTTTAAATGGGTGAATTGTATGGTATGTGACCAATATCTCAATAAAAGCCATTATTTAAAACATACTCTGAGATAGTTTCTGCCTTCAAGGAACTGAAAGTCCAGTTAAATACAAAAAAAAAAAAAAAAACCCAAATGTCAATTGTTCTGTGCTGATAAGTTACAAAGAATAGATGATGACTCTACAAGAAAAATGTTAGCAATCATGTCAGGTCACATTTCTTGAGTGACACTATATGCCAGACCCTGTCCCAGGCACTTACAAATGCAGCTGCTATTATCAAAGCTTACAGTCCAAACGACCTGATGAATTCCCAAATGAGTGTCCTGGGGAAATTCTATTCCCCATCTTGGGTCTCAATTTCCCCACACGTGAAATGAACTGTTTGATGCCCCCATAGGCAGGGAAGATGTTTTCTAAATATTCAGACAACACTAAGTAGCTCTGTGAGAATATCACTCCTTTTTCAATCATCTCCAAATTCTTCTACCTTTAGTAGGAAGTCTCATTGTGGTACAGTTTCCTTTTTGAACAAAGGACAATACATCCAAAATCTGAAGGCAACGATATCTAGCCAAAATGTAATCACATTGTGTTGTTTCATTGTCTTTATTTTTACTCTACATTTCACTTATGACAAGGGATACAGGTTTTCTGCTTACATGTTAATATAATGTTTCCTTTTGAAATAAAATGTATATAACTAAAAATAAGTTCACCAATTTCAAGAAAAATACTAAATAATATAGGTGGTACAAAAATATGGCAAAAATCATAAAGACAAAACAGGAATGACTGAAGCCAACTTTAATCCCTTTGCCCATTCTGTAGGCAGAATACCTAAGACCTAACACAGCTAACATGATTTCGGCATCATTTTGCTGATTCTGACATGTTGAAGCAGCCACAAGCACTTGGCATGGGAGTTGCAGAAGATGCTCACACATTCAAAGTGTGTCAGAAAGTGATGAACCCCCAGAGGTTTCTCTCCCACAGGTGTGAGGTTCAGGTATATGCAGGTTCTGAATCCCCAGGTGATCTTGGCACACATCCCTCCCCATCTTGTCCCCATTGTACAAGATTCACTCATTCAGCAAATATTTATCGAGTTACTACCACTTACCAGGCATTCATAGGAATATAATGGCGAGCCACAGACAGCAACACTTCCTGCTCCCAAAAAGTTGGTAATCTAGTGATCTAGAAAATAAAAGAAATATACATGCAAGATGATTACAGATTGTGATCAGTGCTGTAAAAGAAATAAAATAGCTTATGATGATAGGCTAGCCACAGAACTACTTATTTAGTTAGGTTTGATTGTATTTACTTGTCTATTTACTTGGACTAGATAATACATTGATGAGGTTCAAAATTCAAGAGGTACAAAAGGCTTAGGGTGAAAATCAACTTTGTTATGCTTTCCTCGAGATGCTTAGTTTCCCTCTCCAGCGGCAATCAGGGTTACAGGTTTCTTGTGTATCCTTTCAGAGGTATTCTAACCTGTACAAGCCAAGTGGTACATAGTCTCTGTTACTTACTTAAATGGTAACATACATGCAATACACACTTCCTTGCCTTACTTTTTTCACCTAATGGCACATCTTGAACAACATTTCCTTCATTCTTTAGGTAGGTGGCTAGAGAGGAGAGCCTTTTGTCAAGCACAGGGTTGGGGAAGGATGGCGGTGCAAACAATCACAAGTGCAAAAGACTTGGTGTGTGCAGGACCTGGAAGATTCTGTATACCTGGAGTATGATGAGCAAAGCGGGAGAAGTAAACAATAATGCCAGGAAAGGAGGCAGGGGCCGGGGCATGCAGGTTCTTGTCAGTCTTTAGTAAAAGAAGTTTGCAATTTATTCTAATAGCAGTAGCCACTGGATGTGTTTTTGGCAGAGTGACTTGATCTGACTTGAATTTTTCAAAGATCACTCAGGCGATTGCAGGAGTGGGGGTGGACAGGAGTGGGAAAAGACACCAGCTAAAAGGTGGTTGCAATATTCCAGATGACAGGGGATGTGAGCTTGGACTAGGATAGTATATGAGAAAAGACAGATTTGGGGTATATAGTGAAGAGAAAAGAGAAGACCTTGACAGTTAAGATGTGGGAAACAAGGGGGAAAAGTTTGAGCCCCTGGGAGAAGGAAGTTGTTAGGTTTTATGGGTATTATAATGTCCATAATTTACTTTAAACTATTTTGATATAATCAGTTTGATATTATGTAAATGCCAGCTTAAGCCAGTGAGTCCCAAAATGCAACCCATGGACCAGCAATATTAGCATCACCTAGAACAGGTTAGAAATGCAGACCCCAACCCCTCCACAGAGCTACTAGAGATGGAACCCAGTAGTCAGTGATTTAACAAGCCCTACAGGTGATCCTGATGACTGTTCAAGTTTCAGAACCTTTGGCTTAAGCCAGGGGTTTCCGAGGCAGATGGATTCCAGTCTGTGCAGGAGGCGAATAGCAGGAGAATAGCAGGAGAGCCAGCGAAGCTTCATCTGCATTTGCAGCCACTCCCCAGCACTGGCATCACCACCTCAGCTCCACCTCAGATCATCAGGCACTAGATTCTCATAGGAGCACCGGTCCCTGGTGCCAAAAAGGTTGGAGACCACTGGTCTACAGATGGTCAGCTATCTGTCAAGAATGCACAGTACAGGGATAATTAACTAGCAAGCAGCCTAGCAGAAATGGCCACACTATTATACTAAAATAGACGTGACTCTCAGTGCAGTGAAGACAGGTAAGAGACAAAGGGAGTGTTCTCAGCAAAGGAACCTTATCAGAGAAAGGGAAACAAAGCTGGACGTGCCTGGAACAGCTCTCATAGGTGGAGTTCCCTGAGCCCTGGGAAAAAACAGGCCTTATCTTGAAAAGAGGAAGGACTGGATCAGTTCGGGCCTTGTTGGAGAGGAACAAGTTGTGTGCAAAAGGAATGAGGGCAAAAAAAGTTTTTTTAGTGCAGTTCTCACCCAAGGAAAGCATGCGAAGGGAAAAATAAAGGAGTCCATTTCTAAGAACACTGAAGACCAACGAATCGCACAGGCGCAGAGGGACGTGGACCTGGATTAGCGTCTGCATTTACCAAGGAAGAAGCAGATGTGACCTTAGGCAAGGCACTTCTCTTTTCCACGATGTCAGTATTTTCCCCCTCTGAGGAGTTGGGCTGTCAGCTGTTATAAATTTAGAAGTCATTCCCCGAGAAGGACACGCTCACCATCATTTTTGCTGTATTTTGCCATAAATGATTAACCTAAATCGAGACCTGTGGAAACCATCAGACAAATTCAAGTGAAGGGGCATTCTGTAGAAGTGGCTTAGACTCTGGGGAAAAAAAAAAAATCATTGTCTTGAAAGACAAAGAAAGGATAGGGAGCTAGATTAAAAGGGGCCCAAAAGAGGAATGACAATTATGTGATCCTTGTATCCTGATTTTTGTTAAAGCAGCTATAAAAAAAATATTATTGGAATGGTTGGGGAAATTTGAGCATCGAGTGGGTATAGTAGAAAATAGTTTTATGTTAACGATAGATTTTTCTGAGCGTGACGACTGTATTTGGTGAGGTAGGATCAAGCCCTCCTTCTCAGGAGACAGATGTCAGGTTACTTACAGGTAAAGGGCTGATCGGTTGGCGTGGAGCTCTCAAATTGTTCAGGAAAAACAAATAAACAACACAGAGGAAACAATGGAAATGCTGCTTCTTTTAATCTTTTTTTCCCCCGAAATCCACCCTCCACCTCTGAACCTGGGCTGGTACTAGGGTGACCAACTCATTCATCCCAATTTGCCCAGGACTTTGCTAAAAAGTCCTGCATCCCAGAAACCCCCTCTCAGTCCTAGGAAATCAGGATAGTTGATTGTCCTAAAAGAGACCCACATCTTCTCAGTGTAGCATAATAAGTCTTCTAATGAAGAAAGGAAGGAATTTCATTTAAAAATCATCATTTAGCCTCCTCTTGATCCAAAGAGGTTTCTGGGATCAGGTCACTACTTACCTGAAGATCCCTGGAAGATGAGCAAAAGAAAACAATGGCCGTGAAAATTTCCAGCTGCCAGTGTAGTTGTGGAAACCACGTGACCAGGACCTAGGGCTTGAGCCTTAGTTAAATCCTAAAAAAAATGTAAGAAGCCCTATATTAAATTGTTAAGTTCAAATTAGTGAGAAGTTTTAGGTCCATTGCAAGCATTTGTCCCATAAGAAAGCAAATGACCACAGGCTAAATCCTATTATCCCCTCTGCCCTCAAAGAGAACCCCTGCAAGTCAGCTGCTGCCTCTCTTTCCTGCCTTTCCTGTTTTGAGTTCCCCTTTCTTGACTTGAATGAGAGCAGGATTGGTTGAGAGGAAGCCCTTAGAGCTGGACTGCCTAGGTTCAAAACCTGACTCTGCTGTGTGACCTTGAGCAAATTACTCAATTTCTCTGTGCTCAAATTTCTTCCTTTGCAAAGTGAGGATAATAATCATAATGATAGCATAGGGATGCTGTAACAGTTAAGTAGATTAATATATGTTAAGTGTTTAGGATAGAGGTTGGCAAACATTTTCTATAAAAGGCCAGGTCGTAAATACTTTAGGCTGCGAGCCATATGGTCCGTGATAAACTACACAAAGCTAGAAAGCACCTATAGATAATATGTAAACAAATGGGCATTGCTATGTTCCAATAAAACTTTATATAAAAAACGGGAGACTGTTTATATATAAAAAAAAAAAAAAGACTGGCACCAGCCCAGGTGCGGTTCAACAGATAAGTAGTTACACTGTGGTACATCCTTGCCATGAAATGCTACTCAGCAATAAAAAAGAACAAACTATTGATACACACAATAATTTGGATGAATCTCCAAAGAATTATGCCAAGCAAGGGGGAAAAAAATCTGCAAAAGTCACATCCTATGTGGTTTCCGGTATATAACATTTTTGAAATGACAACAAAGATTGGGAAGAGGTGAGTGTGATTGTAAAAGAACAAAATGAGGGCTCCCTATGGTGTCGAAACGTTTCAGCATCTTGACTGTGGTAGGAGAGACACAAACCACAGGGGTTAAAATTATGTAGAAATGATACCTACACACACATGCAATGAACACACATAATGCTAGGGAAATCCAAACAGGATTGTCAACAAGCTGAATGTGATATTATAATACAGTATTGCATAATATTATCATTTGGAGAAAATGGGCAAAGTGTACAAGAGATCTCTCTGTATTGTTTCTTACAAATGTCTGTGAATCTACAATTAATAAAAATTTCGATAAAATTTCGATTAAAAAAAAACATCTGTCTACAGCCATGCTACCCTGAACAAGCCAGATCCCATGTGATCTCGGAATCTAAGCAGGGTCAGGCCTGGTTAGTACTTGGATGGGAGACCACCTAGGGAGACCAGGTGCTATAGGAGTAAAAAATAAAAAATAAGGGATTGTAAGCTGACAAGTTCCTTGCAATGGGTGAGGTCAACCAAGGGTTGCCTCGCCTAAAAAAAAAAAAATTAAAAAAAAAAAAAATCTGGTGATGTGCTGGATTCGGCCTGTGGGTCACAGTGCTAAAATCAGGAAAGTCTTGGACAAACTGGAATGAGTTGGACACCTACATATATAAGGCTTGTGTTCTGGGCACCCCTCCCATCCCCAGGATACCAGCACAGATAATCAATCACCCCACATACATGTTACTGTGATGACTACAAGACCCACACAGCTGCAACATTTAAATGAGCTCGCAGGTCCGCCAGCACCTCTCGATGCTCCACCAAAGCCCTCACACTCCCACCACGTAGTCAGAGGCAGCAGGTAGAAACAGCAAACAGGGGCTGCTGTCTTTAAATAAAAAGTCTGACTGGGGCCCTGAATAACTCATTTCCCAAGCGAAACAATGAGCACCTGTCACATATATAGCACAGGCCTAGGGCCCTGTGCAAAACCATTTCCATATCTTATCTCATTTAATCCTTGAGCAACTCAGCAAGCTAAGTACTATTTATTATTCCTGTTTTGCAACTGGGGAAAGAGAGCCTCTGGTTAAGCAAATTGCCTAAGAATATACAGCTAGAAAATACCAGGCCATACAATAAAATTCTAAAATATTAGAATTCAGGTGTGTGATTGCTCCTGACTATGAATATAGAGACGGGGTTCTCAGTACTGGCTACAGATTAGAATCATCTGGAGTGTTGGGACACTTCCATACCCAGACCCAATGTCCACAGTCTGATTTAATTGGTTGGGGTAGGGCCCAGGCATCAATACTTCTTTAAAGTTCTCCAGTTAATTGATTTCATGTGTAGCCAATACAAAGAACCACTGCAGCTCATGTTCTGACTTAGTTTTCCATACTTCATGCAGTGATCTATTAAGTAGTCTTGAAAAAGAATTTAATCTATTCAATCCGGTCATTTAAAGAGCAGGTTAGGATAAAGTAGACTAAACTAGACTAGACTACATCAGGAATCTGGAAACTTATATTTCAGGAGAGTGTGTGTGTGTGTGTTTGAAAACTACTTTTTTAGACTTAGTCAAATCTAGAATACATATATGTTCCATTTGGCCCACATGATGTTTTAAAAAGTTTAAATTAGTTGCCAGTATATGAATACTGGTAGATTTCACCTAAGGACCTGAATTTCCATCCATTATTGGCTTCTTTAGAAATGTGTGTGTGGAGGTGTGGAAAAACAGAGTCTGCTTTCCTGAGTGGCTCATACGAGGACCAGGAGAGGGGCGTGGGTTCTCCAGTTTACCAGGGTCCCCACCATTTCCTGATGTCTCCCAGACACTGAGGCTGAGTGACTGTTACCACCTCTTGTCATACACAAGCGAGCTCTAGTCACTGCATCCTTGGATCCTGTTGTGCATTTGAGCTTGTAACTCCTGCCCAGAAACTGAACTCCATTCGAGCTGAGATTATTTGTTTTGGTTTTTATTTTATTCCAAACAGATAGCATTACTGTAGGAAGTATTCGATAAAGTTTAGAAAGGAAAAGAGAGACAGGAAGAGAGAGAGAGAGAGCCAGCCTACCGCAGCTTATTCTATTTAGTCAGAGCCAGCCGAAGAATTACTATGGGTTCCTCTAGACACAGAAGATAGAGCAAGGCCAAAAAAATGACCCCATTATCCAGATTTAGCAGAATGTCTCTTAACCAAATTTAGCAGTCCATGTTATGGGATAAAGATAGTTTTAATTAATCAAAACATGCCTTTTTTTTCATTTATCGGTTTCACTCTTCTCTAAATTAATGCAAATGAGGCACGATTTTGGGGAGGCCACTGGTGCAAGTAGTGTGGCAAAACACATGCGAACTTCCCCTGTAGGGTTAGTCAGCAGTCTCTCTGACTTGTCAACCCCCTCTGAAATGAATATCTGATGCTCAGAATAAATGAAAAATAAGTTCAAGTTGACATGAGCCGCAGCTCCTTGGCATTAGGCATTTATAACTGCACGAGGTAAAAGAAGAGGAAACAGGGTCACACACACGCAATCTTTCCACCGCTGAGTGGGGTTTAAATCAGCCCAGTCAGCAAAGGCAAGTTGTCTGTAAATAAACAAGCTGGGATCTTTCAAGGCCTCGGATTCTGGATGCCTGGGCTGCCAGCTTTTATAAGTCTGTTTTGCAAGACTTCAAAAGCCAGACGCCCTAGCCACTTGGTTCTTGCAACTGGCAATTAGTATACACAAATGCCTCCTCTCCCAGAAACGAAGGCCTCATTTTGAAAAAATAGCCCCCCAGGTTAAAAGAGGCCACGAATAAAAAGCTATATGGACTTGGAAGATCCACTTAGAGACAGCAGCAGCTGTCTGTCCTTTAAAAGATTTCTCTAGCCCCAGTTTTCATGCAAGAAATTTTCGTCTAGCTTGGTTCAGCCAAATAAAGTCCAGAAGAGAGTCTGGCTCTACCGGAGTTTGCCAACTTTCAGTCACTCACATAAGGCCTTTGGGATTTTTGCCACAGTCACAGACTACTTTATTATGTATTTAATATTTGTTCTTTAAATGGACTCACCTTTTAATTTAAATTTATTTAAAAAGGATAGTATAAGATCTGCTTTTCTTCTTAACTCAATTGTGGTTTCCTCCGGAAGTCTGAGATAACAATATCCAGGAAGCACTCTGATCCCTTGCTAACTAAAAGTGTAGTCTCTGGAAATGCAGATTCTCAGGTCCAAAAACTCAGACCCCTTGAATCAGAATCTGCATTTAAAGCAGCTCCCCCACAGATGACTCATAGGCACAATAATCTTTGAGAAGCACTAGCCTAAGGGACTAGGTTTAGAGAGCAAGTCTCAACCACGGGTAGGAATCAATGGAGGAACCAAAGAAAGTCTGAGAAAGTTAGAACTCTGCCGTCTCAGTGCAAAGTGTGCTGGAACTGGGAGGTGCCCTCAGACCTCACTCTGGTAGCATTCTGATTTCTTTACCCAAATTCTTAGTCTGTTTAGATATGGCAATGACCTCATTTTTTGGTTCAAGGGGCAAGGAGGCACAAGTTTTAGATTTGGCCAATGAGAGCTTACTTCTGTGCACAGAGATTGGTTCAAAAATGGAGCTGTGATCCAAACCAAGTCATTCAGGCTCAATTCTTAAACTTTTGTTGGAATAGTTGCCTACGAGATACTTATTACTCTGGAGTTGCTAAGTAGAGAGTAAGCCTGTAGTCTCTGGGGCCACCACTTAGTAAGCTTCTGCCTAAGAATTAAGTCAACACTCAGGAAAACAGAGGTGAAAAGACAAGAGGTGAAAATTAAGTCAACACTCAGGAAAACAGAGGTGAAGAGACAAGAGGTGAAAATTAAGTCAACACTCAGGAAAACAGAGGTGAAGAGACAAGAGGTGAAAAGGGAGACCAAGTATACATGACATTGTTGCCTGGACCCAGCCATGCCTGAAGCTGAAGGCCCCTGAACTTTCAAGATATATAAGCCAATGAATTTCTCCCTAACTTTTTCTATTACTTACAATTGACTGAGATACCATCTACACAAATATCTATAGTAAATGGCAAAATATGTTACAGATACTATCATTGACCTACCCAAAAAAGTCTCTCTTTTTTAGAATTCCGCTTATGACCAGATTTTCACCTTCCACCTGGTGGCTACATTCCTCCAAAGAGCTGGGTCCCAGTCCCAGACTCAGCCCAAAGAAGGGAATGATGATAGGCATGGCAATCCAGATGCTTTCCAGCATCCGGTTTGGGCATTGTCATGTGATGCCCTCTGGAGCAACACGAGGAAAAATCTGCTGAGTGCTTCTGGGAAAGGTTTTACTCATTAATAGAGATACACGACATTGTGACCTGAATGTCTGGAATTGTGGGTGTTAACATGCTCAGAATGGAAGAGAAGAAATACAGAAAGGACTTATGTCCCGACACTCCACGAGCCGCTGAGAACCAGCTCAGCCTCTGACTCCTTGACAGCTCTAAGCATTGCCCTCTTGACGACAGTGACTGTAGTACCTGGAAGCCTCACCAATCTACACTACCACCTGGGATGAAAGTATATTTAAGTCTCTCGCTCTCTCTTGAAAGAGAAATTATTTCCCTTCAGGAGCCCCAGTTAACATCTTGTATCTCATTGGCTCTGACTTGGTTATGTATCCATCTGTGAACCAAACACTGATGCTAGGGGAAAAAAAAACCATGGATTGACTGAAGCCAATCGGAACCCAACTCCGGTAAGGTAGATCCTACGCCAAAACACAGGGGAGAAGAATGTGTGAAGTTGGTGTTTTGTGGTCCAATAAATTGTGCCTTGGGAAGATTACAAAAGGACCCACGTTCTCTTCCAGTCCACAGAGCCATATGACTAATGAGGGGGAAAAAACCACAGTACTTAGCCTTATGGGGAATTTAGAAAATATATATCATACAATCCCTGCTTTCAGAGAATTTGTAAGATTACTTGCATCTGACTAGATCAGTTTGGAAGATCTGCCTCTCAGAGACTATATTTTTTGTTGAACACTATTAAAGTAACACAGGCCACTGTAAAAAAAAAAAAAACAAAAACAAAAAAACAAAAAACTGACATGTCAGAGTTTGCATAACAGAAGTTTACCCCCTGTTCACATCTCTGTCCAGAGCTGTGTTGCCCGTTGCTTGACAGCTCCCCATCACCGTCTGCATCCAGTGGTGGCAGGGGAAAAAGAGTAGAGAGGCATTCACGTTTCTCAACTGCCTAGCCCTTAGCTAACATACATTACTTTTGCTCACATTCTATTTTTAAGAACAAGTCTCATGGCTGTACCCAGATGCAAAAGGGATTGGGACATGTTCTCCCTGGTTGGGCGGCTGCTTTCCAGTGGCAATTCTGCCCTAGGGTAACTAGCCACCTATGCAACTTGGATTTTGCCTATAATAATAGCAAGTACCCACAAGGATGCAGAAATGCTTTAATCACGTTTAAGCAATTTAAACCACATATGGTACCGAAGTTTCTCAGTCTCAGCACTATTGGCATGCAGGGCCAGATAGCTCTGTTGCGGGAGCTACCCCGAGCACTGCAGGATGTTTAGCAGCATCTCTGGCCTCTGCCCACCAGCCGACAGTAATACTCACCTCTGCCAGCTACGACAACCAAAAATGTCTCCAGACATTGCTGCATGTCCCCTAGGGCACAGAACACTTCCATTCCCCAGAAAGGTCTCTCCTGCCCCTTCACAAGCCCAGTTAACCACTCTTATGACCTCTGTCACCATTCTTTTTTTCTTTTTTTTTTTTTTTTAGTCAAGGCAACCCTTGGTTGACCTCACAGATTGCAAGGACCTTGTCAGTTTACAATCCCTTAATTTTTTAAATTTTTTTACACCTATAGCACTTGGTCTTCCTAGGTGGTCTCCCATCCAAGTACTAACCAGGCCTGACCCTGCTTAGTTTCTGAGTCACCATTAGTTTTGCCTGTTCTTGGACTTTGTACGTGGCTTCTTTACTCAAATAATGCTTTCCAGATTCAATCATGTCGGCCGTTGGATGCATTCATACTTCATTCCTTTTTATTGTTGACTATTCCATTGTCTGACTATACCAGCATTTATTTATCTGTCCTCTTGTTGATTGACATTTGGTTGTTTCCAGCATGCACTATATATGAAAAAAAGCTGTTAGGAACATTCTCGAACAAGTTTTTCTGTGGCCATGTTCACTCATTACTCTTAACCCAAAGGTGGAATTACTGGGTCATAGGGTAGGTAGGCATAAGTCTAACTTTATTAGACATTCTAGTTTGCCTTTCAAATGGACTAATTTTTTTTTTATTATTTTGAAAGTAATATGTATTCATGGAAAAGTGTCAATAATGCTTAGAATAATAACAGTTAAAGTGTGTTTGATATTTACCGCGTGACGGCACTATTCTAAATGTTTTAGGTATATACCAGCTCATTTAATTTCACAGCAACTCTGTGAAGTAACACGATCACCATCATCTCCACTCGAGCAGCCGAAAAACTGAATTGCAGAGTGGTGCAGTCACCAAGCCCCTAGGAGGCAAAAAGAGATTTCTCTTTTTTTGTCACACCGTCTTCCCTCCCCACCTGGGTCCAGGACAATAATACCTGACAGTGGGGCCCAGGGAGGTACTCAACATTAGCAAGAAAAAAGAGGTGGGTGTCGTACAAACACTCCATTCTGACAACTTCAGAAGTCTGGAGCCTCCTGCTCAGACAGTTCCAAATGCACTCAAGAATGTGGCCAGTTCAAACCACAAAATCGGGGAACCCCAAGATTGCAAGGCCCCTCCAGGCCTGAGCTGGTGTTGAGGAGAGAACAGAGAGAAGTGGGACCTTCCTCCCTGATCCCATCCACTACAGACTCTACTGGGCCACAAAATGAGTCAGTGAGAAAAACCATGTCTTCAACTTTTGCTGCCTGTGTGTGTTTGCTTGTGTGACGACGGTAAGCTTACCTACCTGCTGGAAAGGGGCTGTCCCTGCCTGTTCCTCTAGCTTCTGCAAGAATAAATGACAATGTTACAAATATGTGCCTGTAAAATATATTGTTTTTATACCAAATGGAAACATAATGTGTAGACTGTTTTGCAGTTTCTTTTTTTCAGCTAATTTTCTCAGTCAAGTCATCTTTTCCATCACAATAGATCTTTTTCTTTCTAATGTCCACAGTATGCCTTTTTCTAGACAGACCACAATATATTTGGTGAGTTATTTCTTAAACTGCCAGATGATGGATACAGGGATTGATTATACGATTTTCTCCCCTTTCGAATATGTTAGAAATTCTCCACACTAAAATAATAACAACACAATAATGGAAAGTTCCATGTAAAACATAACCTTTCTATTCAAGCCTGCAAAGTTGACTCTCTATCAACTTGTTCATACTGATAGAAAGCCACAGTTAAAAATCTAAACACTATATATGAAATTAGAAATTGGTGAATTAAAGCTACCCAACCATGAACGGTGCAGGACTGTTTTCGCTTTTGTTCAGAGCTCATCTCGATAGCTTTCTGATTCTCTGAAGATTGTTGGATGAGACAGAGAACAGCTCTCAGAAATCTATGTGGTATCTTAAGAAAGTGACTCATTGGAAACTGAAGTCAAGCCTTGTCGGTTACTTATAATTCAGTAATTGTGAACTCTTACATAACAGGAACTGCATGCCAACCAGTCTTGTTAATACTTTGCACAACTATTAACCCATTTAATTCTTTCATTAATCTTGAGAAATAGGTACTATTTTTACATTTTACAGAACAGGAATCAAAAGCACAGAGAGTTTAAATGACTCATTCGAGGTCTCACTGATAGTGAGAGGTGGGCCAGGATTTGAACTCCAGGACCACACTCTTTTCATCCTTATTTTCTACCCTTTCTCTATTAATTTGGTAATGTGTCACAGGCAATTGACTGAGTATCAGATACGAGAGAACTGGGGGTAGGTTGGGGAGAATAATGAAGATCATTCTGTATGCTCATTCAGTGGAAATCTGAGGTGTCCCTAGAAATAACAGATCATCTATATTAGTTATCTTTTCTGGGAAAGCAATAAAGCAATAACCACTATGTAAGGGAACTTTTGCTATGTACCAGCCACTGTGCTAGGAGAAAAACACACTGTAATAATCTCATTTATGTCGAGAAATATTCAACATTCCAGGCTCTGTTCTAGGTAGTAGGGATATAGTCGTGAAAAGACTGACATGGTTTAAACCTATATGAAGTTTATTAAAACTTGTTTTGACCAATATAATGGAATAGAAGGAACACAGCACAAGTTCTAGAACCTAGACCTTGAAAAACTTTGGAACTCTGCCCTGAGTCAACTGTACTGGAAAAGCCTTGAATGAAAGACCAGAGTGAGAGAGACCCAGCCACCTGACTGTCCCCACTGACCCCCCAGCAGAATGTAGCTGCATGATCAAACTCGTGTACAACTAAAAGGGCCACTCACCAACCCAAAGATGCATGAGAAATAATAAATGATTGTTTTAAGCAACTATGTTTTGGGGTAGTTTGTTACACAGCAACAGGTAACTGTTACAGTATAATAGAATAATAAATTGAGTAAGTACTATGCAGCAAAGCCTCTAGGTGCTATACAATCATATAAGAATCTGACCTGATCTGAAATGGAGGAGGGCCACATAGTAGAAAGGACTGAGTTCCTAAACCAAAGAGACCTCCATTCAAGCCTGATTTTGTCATTTCTGTTCTATGTGACCTTAGGCAAGTCATATAGCCTCTCTGAGCCTCACTTGCAAAACAGGGTCATCAGACATACTGTTAAATAAGTAATAAGTGAGATAATATGTGCCGACATTGTGAGTCAAATAGGCATTCAATAAAAGGTGGCTTTTTTTTGTTAGACAAATCCCAACACATCATTCAATTTCTACCTTGGGGGGTGCAGGTAGGGGGACTAGATTTATCTCAGATCACTGACATTCAAGGAAGAACCAAAAGAGTTGGGTTTTCTTGGGTTTTTCTGTTCAGTTTTGTTTTGTTAATTCATAGCTGAAGGCTCAAAAGTTAATAGATGCAGTAGAGTTTAAAAGCCAGCTTTGTTTTCCTTGGTGCATTTGAGAAAGAAAGCAACGAAGGGAAAAAAAATTGCAATTTGTCACTTGTGTGGCTTAGGCAGAAAGAGACCAAACAAGTCAATTAACTTGTGAGTGAGTGTGCCCCAGTCACATGGCCCAGGGTCCCTCCTGCCAGGTACAATCAGTTACAGAAAGAGTGAGGTCAACACCAGCAGAAGGATTTCACCTGATCATTGTCAGAATGCTTAAACACACCTTTACAGCTTGCAAACAGGACTTTATCTCTTTGCCACTTATCAAAACCTGTGGTTTGATTCTAACATCTTAAGCTTCCAAGGAATGTTGCAGAAAGGCAAGGAAGGAGATGCTGAAATCTACACCTTGCCTCAGGCAGGGCAGGTCTT
This sequence comes from Eidolon dupreanum, assembly GCA_028627145.1. Lineage (NCBI taxonomy): Eukaryota > Metazoa > Chordata > Mammalia > Chiroptera > Pteropodidae > Eidolon > Eidolon dupreanum. Next base: position 7,093,995 of record CM053504.1, read on the forward strand.
CAGGCTATTTCCCAGGACTGGGTCCTGCTTCCGATTCTGTTTGCAAAAATCTCTTAACACTCGCAGAGACTTGTTGCAGGACCAGAGGTGGGGCCAGGTTTAGTGCAACCTGAAGTTCATAGAAGTTGGGTGGGGGGCGCTTCTTTTAAAATAGTACAAAATTAAGTATAAAGGTGAATATTGATTTAAAATGAGAAATGAAAAATTGTGGGTGGCTTTGGTAGCCAGACTTCAAAATTGGCCAATGATCCTTTGCCTCTTGGCCATCACAGTCTCGTGTAGCCCCCGATCCTGCATTGCACCGGGGTGGTCTATATGACCAAGAGAATTTGACAAAAATAATGATTTTAAAAATAAAAATCATCACTTCTGAGATTAGTTATAGAAGACACTGAAGCTTCTATCTTGGTTGCTCTCTCTCTTTCTCTTTCTTAAGTCACACTTGCTTAGAGGAGAAGCCAGCTGCCATGTCACGAGCAGCCCTATGAAGAGGCCCATGTGGTAAGAAACTGAAACAACCACGTGAGCTCAGAAACAGATCCTCCAGCCCTAATTCTGCCTGTAGGTGGCTGCGGCCCTAGTGACAACATGGCTTCGAGCAGATGAGACTAAGCTAGAAACACCCAGTCAAGCCCTCCTGGATTCCTACTCCACCGAAACTGTCAGATAAATGTTTATTATTTTAAGCTGATAAATTTGGAGGCAATTTATTACATAGCAATAGACAAATAATACAGTGGCCTTAGGAGATTCACATTCTTCTGAGCTGTTTAGGTAATGCTCGCCTGTATATGTGAGCCCAGCCTATCTGCAGCCCAGCCCCCATTCCTACCAAAAACTCTCTAGAAATTCCAGCACTGTGTTCCTACTTTCTAGAGGAGTATGGGGCACAGAGCAGAAATTCAAACTTTATTTGTTGAATAAATGACTAAATAAGGCTCTTACAAGAGTGATATTTCATCCTTATTTTATAGTTCAGAAAACAGAAGCTCAGCAATGTTAACAAACTAGTTTAGATTACACAGCTATAGACTGAGTGTTGGTTCCCTAATGGACAGCCTGCAGGGTTCATTTCTTTCACATTTCTCACAGTACCAAATATATATTAAGTGCCTAATAAATGCAGATTGACGGAAAGAGTAAATGTGTACGTCTTTATTTAATTCAAGTACATATATCTTTAGTATAGAAACAGGAACAATGTGAAGTGGAAGGAACAGAGAAATTGATGTTACCCTCTTTTTACCACAAACAGTAATGGACGATGCAGCGCTTAGGGAGGAAAAACCTAAAAAAAAAAAAAAAAAAAACCTAACAAAACCATTTCAAAAGCATCCAAAGACTAAAATTCAGGATAAAAGGGGTTTGTATTTCCTTTCATGCATTGAATTAGAAAGTTGGTTTTGTTGGCTTTAGAAGGCTACGTAAAAACAATTAATGAATTTATGGTTTGTGCCTCACTCTTTTGAACAATAACAAAATCTCCAAATTGACGCACACAGTTTGGGGTCCAGCTACTCAGGAGTGACCACAGGCAACTTTGGGTAATCACTTTCTTCCCCTTAAGTGGTCCCTCTAGTTAGTCAAGGTCAAAAGTTACTTGGGAGCCTGGTGGTCACGGTGAGTCGGGTGACTGTTCTGGCTTCCTCTGAATCCTCCTATCTCTGAATCTCAAAATTGCAATGATTTAGAAGAATGATGGATATTCTAATTAGGCCATATGTAATTTAATTTTGGAGCGGTGAAACTTGCATGGTCTTCTAACAGTTCATTGAGTAAACATGAAGCCTTTGAAAATTAATGGACTTGTCCCCTGAGTTATTCATAAAAGTCTCTTCAGCTCTAAGCACAGGATCTGGCCCATATTTGGTACTCAATAAATTAACGAAGTTGTTGATGTGAATGGGAGTAAATTAGACACCTAAAAGAAAATGCATCACTAGGTCTGCCCACAAGCCCCATCTCTTTTATCACCTCCAGGCCCCAGGACTCACTACTCTGCTTGGTTACAAAATTGGATTCTCTTTGCCTGGGATAGTCAGTGTCTATTGATTTAACCTCCCAATGTCCATTCTCCTCTTTTCTAACAAGCACTTTTCTTTCTAGAGTTCTATCCCTCTCTACTCTGTACCATGTGCTTTTGGAAGGCCGATTCCACTCCAGGCTCCAGAGATGGACCCGCTGCTGGGTCCAACATATTCAGTCAGATTTATCAACATATCCAGTTCCCTTAACTACACTCATTAGATCAGAAAGAGACACTGACCCAAGTTGATTCAGTCAGGGCCAATATTCTCCTTTTTTATGGACTTTTTTTTAGAGTTGTTTTAGATTCTCAGCAAAATTGAATGGAAAGTACAGAGAGCTCCCATATTAAGCCCCCTTCCCAAGACACACACACACACACACACACACACACACACACACACACACACATTTCATTCACCATCAACATTCCCTATTAGAATGGTACATTTGTTATAATCAACAAACCCATATTGACACATCATTATCAACCAAAGTCCATAGCTGACATTAAGGTTCACTCTTGGTGATGTACATTCAGTAGATTTTGGACAAATGCATGATGACATGTATCCATCATTATAGTATCATAATCATTTCACTGCCCTAAAAATCCCATGCTCTCCACCTATTCATCCCACCTTCCCCCCAAACCCTGGCAACTACTGATCTTTTTACTGTCTCCATAGTTTTACCTGTCCCGGAATGTTATATAGGTGGACTCATGCAGTATGTAGCCTTTTCCGATTGGCTTCTTTCACTTAGTAACATGCATTTAAGGTTTCTCCATTTCTTGTTTCGACCTGGTAACTCTTTCATTCTAGCACTGAATAATGTCCCATTGTATGGATATATCACAGGCAACTCACAGACAAATGGCTCATAAACGTATAAAAGTAAGATTCGTTCACCTACTGAAGGACAGATTGATTGCTTCTAAGTTTGGTAAGAGTATATTAAGTTTTATAAGAAATTGCCAAACTCTCTTCCAAAATGGCTGTACCAATTTGCACTCCCACCAGCAATAAATGAGAGTTCCTATTGCTCCATATCCTCACCAGCAGTTGGTGTTAATGTTTTGGATTTTAGCCATTCAAATAAGTGTGTCATGGTATTTACTTACGGTTTTAGTTTGCATTTACCTGGTGACATACGTGAAGAATCTTTTCATATGCTTACTTGCCATCTATGTATCTTCTTTGGTGAGGTATCTGTTCAGATCTTTTGCCCATTTTTTAAATTGGGTCATTAGTTTTCTTATTGCTGAGTTTTAAGAGTTCTTTTTATAATTTGAGTAACAGTCTTTTACCAGATATGTCTTTTGCAAATGTTTTCTCACATTCCCCTGACAATTCCTGAACTTTTGTTGGATCATCCATGAAAATGGTATTCTCCCTGCTGAGGTTGCTGAGAATATGGAATAAAGCCAGGAGCTGCTGGCAGCCATCTTACAGCCATAGGAAAGAGGTAGCCTGCGACCAGAGTCAACAAAGAAACGAGAAAAGACAACTCACAGACAAAAAAGGGACAAATGGCTCATAAACATATGAAAATAAGATGAACTCTTATGAGAAATGAATTTAAAGCTATAATGTGGCATTGTTTTTTCACCTATCAGACTAGCAAAATGAAAAAAGTAATCAATAAAACAATGCGTTCCTGAGAATGTAGGGAAAATGGCGCTGTCAATTGGACTCAGGTTTGGATACAAGTAATAGAGATGTGACAAATGTTGGCTAGTAAGATAGGAGTTTATTTCTTTTACGATGTAAAAGAAGTCTGTAGGTCAGCTGTCCAGGGATGGTATGGTAGGTCCATTTTCTTCAGGGACCTGGTTTCTGTCTGTTTGCCTGCATCATCTAGCCCTCCATTCTTAAAGTCATATGACATAATAATGGCTGGACAGCCATCTATCAGATCTGCATCCCAGGCAGCAGGAAGCAGGAAGAGAAGGAGGATACAGCTTTTCCTTCCTGAAAGCCCCCACTCATTTCCACTTTCATTTCATCGGTCAGACCTTAGTCATGTGACTATACCTAACTGCAAGGGAAGCCAGGAAATTTAACTTTTATTCTAAGTGGCAATATGCTGGAATAAAAATTGGACTTCTGTTAATTTGAAGAAATGCAAAAAACGAAATAACTAGGCATTCTTCTATACAATTGACAGTAGTATAAGTTAGTATAACTTTTTTTTTCTATAGTTGTGATTTGGTGTGACTTTTATATTCTTTCCAGTTCTTTTCAAGAAATTTCTTCATTCCTGCCATATCTCATTATTAGTCTTTTTTTTTTTTTCCAAATAAGAAAACAGGCAACAACAGATGAAATAACTCACCCAAGGACACTGTATTGATCAAGATTCTGGACAGCAAGTAACAGAACCTCAAATCAAATCACTTTATAAAAAGAGAATTCACAGGCTCACCTGACTGCAAAGTCACAGGTAGCAACAGCTTCAGGTATGGATAGATCCAGAGGCTCAGATAGTGAGATCAGGACTCTCTCCTCATCTCTTGGTCCATTTCTATTCTGTTGGCTTCATCCTTATTTAGGCTTTCCCCATATGGTAGCCCATAGCAACCCTACATTGCATTACATCCTGGTAGAAAAAGAGCACTTATTTTCCAGTATTCCTAGTAAACATCCCAGAACTGATTCTCACTGGACTGCCTTGAGTCACATGCTCATCTCTGAGCAAATCACTGGAGCCAGACATGAGCTGTGCTGGTATACAGACAAATCTGAGTCACTGGCTTATTCCTGGAGCCCGAGGGTTGGGGTCAGCCCCACCAGAATGACAGAGATTGGGAGAGGGGAAATTACCCCTGAGAAAACCTGGAGTGCAGTTTCCAGAAGAAGGAAGAAGAGTTGCTAGGTAAACTGAACCACAAACATCTACTATAGTCATATGGTGACTTTGGGCAAGGCCACATCAGGAGACCAGCTTCCCGATTCCTATTTCACTATGCACCACAAGCACCCCAGCTCTTTCTGTTGCCTAGGAACTCACTTTTAAGAAATCACAAAATGTAAACACAGACTAAAGGAGAAGTAATCAGAGGAGAATTGTACATTAAGGGGAGGTTCAGGAGGCCCCGGGAAAACGTTCAACTTTTGGACTTTGTTACCATACTCACCTTGTCAAAAAGTTTTTAAACCTGATGAATTACATTCCAGAGAACTGAAATAATTTGCAGATGTGATTGGGGAAACGCTGTCAGTAATCTTTGAGAAATCGTGGAGTGGGAATGGCTGGAAGATTGGAGTTGGGCAAAAGCACATGGTTTTGAAAAGCTGAATCCCAAATCCTGAGGACGGATTGGTTGGACTCTGAATCTTCCTCCTCCTCCTCCTCCTCCTCCTCCTCTTCCTCCACTTTTCTCCTGCTTCCTCTTCTTCTTGCTTTCCCTTTTTCTTTTCTCTTTTTTAGGACAGTTTTATTGCAATATAATTTACGTGTCATAAAATTCACCCCTTTTAAGTGTACAATTTGATGCCTTTTAGTAATCTTTAATACAATGCAGTTTTTTTCATTACCCCAGTAAGATTCTGCCCCCTCGCTGACTTACCTTTTTTTTTTTTTTTTTTAACGCCTACAGCACCTGGTCTTTCTAGGGGGTCTCCTATCCAAGTACTAACCAAGCCTGACCCTGCTTAGCTTCTGAGATCAGACGAGATCGGGCATATTTATGGTGGCATGGCCGTAGTGACTTATCTTTAATCCCTGTTCCCACTCCCAGTTCAGGCAACCATCTACTTTCTGCCTTTTCCAGACATTTCTTCTTTTCTTTAGATGGAAATATTTTCACCATTTTCATTGGTTCTAAAACCAAGACATTCATGTAAAAGTGCAAATGATACAGGAGTGAATAAAGGTGAAAGTTCTCCTGGCAATCCCGACCTTTATGTATTTATTGTTAACAATTTATATATTTTTTAAACTCTCAATATCTTTTCCCATATTATTTTAAACATCAGTTAGATCATATCATGCATATTTACACTGTACTCTAAATAGCACTGTATTACCCCTTTTTTGGGTAGCACTACCCAGATTTTTCTTACATCATGTCTCTCACCCACCTCCATCCTTATAGGTCAATGCCAGAAGATTCAAGAATGGCCAATCATTTTATTTTTGCTAAAGCCATGGGAAGATGGGATAGGGGTATGTGTGTGTGTGTGTGTGTGTGTGTGTGTGTGTGTGTGTGTGTTGTCACCTGCAACCAAAATGTCCTACCTAATATTTGCTATTTACAATCTGTTGTTTTTTTTTTTTTTAATTTGCAAATACATTTTGGGGACAACTTTCTGCATCAGTTCATATACCTTAACCACAGTTCTTTTCATGATTATACGGCCATATACTTGTATCACAGTTCATTTAAACAATTTCCTTGTGTCATTCTTCTTGGCCATGATACTAATGAGTATATACCAGATCTCAATCCATTAGTAGGTTGTAAAATTAATTTTCTGGGTCATGACTAATATTTTATTCATAATCGAACTAATCTAGACCAAAATGGAGTAGAAAATAATGGAGCGAAATGGAAAATATCAAAATGCACTAAATGACATATATTGAAACCAATATTTTTATTTCAGAATATTGTACAAACATGTATACTGGGTCATAGTATAAAATTTATATTTTACAGTGGATCATTGTCCAAAAAGTTGAATAACACAGTTAGCTATAGACTGTCCTATTATTACCTAATTTTTTATATGGGTTTGTTTTCTCCCATAAACCAAGAACTAAACTTTTGGGGGTTCAGGTATCATTTATAACTGTTTCATTAGTGGTAAAATGCTCTTTCCACCATCAAAACATGAAAAACAAAAAGCTTCAATTCAGTCTTAGTAAATGCTAAAAGAAATTCTGGGTCATCTTGTTTTTTGTTGACATTGAGTCTTTTGAATTTTCAGTAAGATAAATAAGAAAGGGGGTTGGTATACTTTTTCATTCTGATGACCTCTCCAGCTTAGAGAACAGGAAGACCGAAATAAGTGGGGTGAAGGTCTTATCTAGGCTTACAGAGGCCCTGGATTTTCTAATGTTCTATAAGAAGAAAATTTCCAACTTAATTTTAAGTTCTTCATTAGCCATTTAATTTTTTAAATCTTCATGGGATGGTCATAAAATATTAAATAAGAACTTTCTATTTCTAGAAGCATGCAAAAGATTGCTTTGTTCTTTAATCTAGACTAAGGATCCACAAACTATTGATGTAAAGGGTCAGATAATAAATATTTTAGACTTGGGGGCCCTCTGTTTCAATGACTCAGCTCTGCCATTGTAGGCCCAAAGCAGCTATAGACAAAACATAAATGAAAAGGTGTGGCTCACTTTTGATTTGCTTTATTTGTGGACCTTGAAACTTGAATTTTATATAATTGCATAGCTCACTGGCTATACAAAGAATATGTTTGTGGTGGTGGAAGAAATTTGTTCACTCTTTAAATTTCGAATTTTTATTTAGTTTTCTGAATAGGTAATTGACCATGGTTTGGGATTCAAAATGTACAAAGAAAAATATCTCCCCAATCCCATCTTTGAGCCACACAGTTCCCCATCCCATAACCCAGCAGCGAGTTATTTCTTATAGATCCCTACAGAGATTATCCATGAATATACAAAAAAATTCTTTTTATACAGGTATATTTTTTTCTTACATATCTGTACCATTCTAAACTTTGCTTTCTTCACTTAATCTTGGAAGTCATTGTATAGCAAGACATAGAAAGCTGTCTTATTAATTTTTAGCTCATAGAGTTCCATTGTATGTCAGGTGTTGGCAAACTAAGGCCCATGGGCCAAATCTGGCCATCTCCTGTTTTTTTTTTGTAAATAAAGTATTATTGGAACACAGACACTCCCATCTGTTTATGTATGGTGTATGACTGCTTTTGAGCTACAACTGCAGAGTTGAGTAGTTGTGCCAGAAACTTCTTTACCTGCAAAGCCTAGAAGATTTACTATTTAGCCCTTTACAGAAAGAGCTTGCTGACTCCTAGTATAGGTGTTCTATAGTCATCACCACTCGATGAACATTTGGTGTCTTTCCAAACTTTTGTGATTACAAATAATACTGCACTGTATAACCTGCCTCCATGTAATTTTCCATGCACATTTCTCACACATAGGATAAATCCTAGAAGCGGAATTGCTGGGTCAAAAGGTATGTGCATTTGTAATTTTGATAGAAATTGCCAAATCATCTCCGAAGAGATTATATCAATTTACATACGTTCCCACCAGCAATAAATAAAAGCAATAAATTTCCCAACATGCTTGCTGACTAAGCGTGTCATCAGACTTTTTGATCTTTATCAAACTGGCAGGTTAAAAATGGCACGTCAATGTAAATTTAATTTTCATTTCTCTCATTGTGAATGTGAGTTTCCTAGGGCTGCAATGACAAATTACCGTAAACTTGGTGGCTTTAAACAACAGAAATTCATTCTTTTACAGTTCTGGAGGCTAGGAAACTGAAATCAAGGTGTTGGCAGGGCTGCACTCCCTTCAAATGCTCTACAGGAAAAGGCTTCCTTGCCACTTCTAGCTTCTGACGGGTGCTGGCAATCCTGGTTTTTCCTTGGCTTGTAGGTGCATCACTCCAATCTTTGCCTCCCTCTGCACATGGCCTTCTTCCCTGTGTGTCTGATGCTCTATGTCAAATTTCTCTCTTTTTATAAACACACAAGTCACATTTTATTTAAGGCCCAGCCGAACCCAATATGACCTCGTTTTAACTTGATTACATCAGCAAAGACACTATTTCCAAATTAGGTCACATTCACAGGTGCTGGTAGATAAGAATTTTTGAGGAACACTCTTCAACCCAATAAAGTAGTGAATTTGGAATCTGCTCACGTTTTCTGTTGCAGATGAATCATGTTAATCAGACTCATCACTATTTAGATACCATACCCAATCAGATTCAAGTTAAAAGTCTTGATCTCCCACATCTAGTTTCTCTCCTAGCCCAACATACAACTCAAAAATGGCAGCTCCAGCAAAGCTGATCCCAAACACAATGTGTAGCCTGATGTTCTCCACAACTGAGTTTCTTCTAATGGAAAGCAAGTTTGGGCACCAAGAAAGGGTTAAACCAATATTTGATGAATTGAATTGAAATGTGAGGAAAGAAGTTTCCCTTTAAAACAATAATAGCTAAAATTATTATTTATTATTATTATATAATATGTATAGATGTTTACTAAGAACCAGGCACTTCTCTAAGCCCTTTACCTATATTCAGTTAACCCTTTCCAAAAATCTGGGCGGATCCAGGCAGTCTGACTCCAGGCCACTATGGTAAATGTCTTGAATAAACCTAAAAGGGAGGGAGGAAGTTTTCAATCTTAGAACTAAGAGTTGTTTTCTTGTTTCTTTCTTTCTTTTCTCTGTTAGATTTTAAAATATGAGACATCAAATACAATTTACTATCATCCCTATGATTTTGAACAGTTTCTTCCTATAAAGGACATTTAGGTTGGTTATCACCCTGACCTTTCATTCTTTTTTTCTTTCTTCTTTTTTTTTTCTATGTTCCACTTCCTCAACACTCTTCCTTTACCCTAAGTTGCTAATTTCAGATCAGGAAGATTAAGAAGCACAAATAACTTTTCTGTGAATTATTCTACAGGAAGTTCACCCCAATCAGATCCTGCTCATCAGTGGTAAAGCAAAAACAAACCAATACAAAACCCAAGTCAGGGTTTCTTCTCGTAAAGATGAGTGGCAGAGTCAGTTCCAGTTCTTGTACTACTCCTTCTACAGAGAGATAATATACAGAAAGTGTTTAAACCACTGAGTACCTGATCAACCCCTCTACTTCTGGTAATGTATACAGTGCATCATAAAAAAAAAGCTGGACCCTTGAAGGACTGGAAGTTGAATAATGTACTTATGCATTACGAGAGAGTTTCTAGTTCCGATGCTTGAAAATATATCACGAATCCATAATTGTATTTTTCTTTTGAGATACAATGGACAGAAATCTATTTTCAGCATTTATACATGTTCCTTAATTGAACCTGGTTGACCAGCTTAAATAGACTAGTTTAAGACAAAGATCACCCATTTTTTTTTCCCCATTCAATTATTTTTTGAGCACCTGCTATATACCGGAAGGAAGGGAGGAAGACAGATTTTTTTAGTCTTTTTCTGATTTAATTGAATAAATGTACTCTAAGTTGGAACCACAGCTCTTGAAAGTAAGAGCAGTCATGCGGGCTGCTGGGGCTCTGCCATTTACTAGCTGTGTGACTTCGAATAAGTTAGTTAACTTCTCTGTGCCTCAGATTCCTCATCAGTAAGTGGGAAAAATAATAATGCTTCTCTCAGAGATATATGGTACATAATGTTATATTATATAACTATTATACATCATATGTAAAATAAATGCTAACATAGTACATATTTAATAATATATAATATGTAAATATATAATACATAAATATATGTGATATGTGTATGATATAGAAAATATATATGTATGATATATAAAAATATATGTGTATGATATATAAATATATATGTATGATATATATAAACATATATATATCATACCTATATAAAGCATGTGGTACCTGGCATATAGCAATGACTCAATTATTTTTTACTATTATTATATATTATATAATTATAATAGTGTATATTATTAGTAGTGGTAGTATAGTAAGAGCTCTCACCCCAGACCATGGCACTCTAACCTCCCTAACTGTCCCATGTTGTTAGAAATGGACCATCACACTGAGGAATGACCTTGTCCCAACCATGATCTTCATATGGACCTTTTATCTCACATCCATATTTAACCAAAGAAAGAAGTTTTCTGAACAGAAGGCCTCTATGCAGCTGTGTTAAGTACCTGTAGTTGAAACATCTCCATGTTCAGACTTGCCCGTCAACTGGTTAAAAGAATTGACAGATGAGCATATCTGTAAGATATGCAGCTTAGGAAGAATAAAGAGAAGAGAACTGAGTTAATGACATTAGGTTTCACCTCCCTCAGTTATAGAAGCACGCATTAGGTAGGCTTGGGGGTGAAAATGTCAGAGCTCACTGTGTTGTAGCGTCAGCAGAGCCCCATATGAAAAAGAAGTCCACAAAGTTTCCTGTTTATGAGCATCATTTTTGGTGTAATGACATAGGTTACAGTCTTAGCACCACACCTCATCTACTGTGAGACCTTCGATGAGTCCCTTAACCCCTCTGAGCACCATCTTGGTCTTGGTTCGGTTTCCCAGGGAGCAGACTCTGGGAGGGAGATCTGCAGGTGGAATGTTTCTGGGGAGTGCTCTTGAAAACAACCCCTGTGAAAGGGTGAGGGAAACAGGACTGGGCGGAGGGAGAAATTGAACTATGATACAATTGTAATGAAGGCCTTAGCCAACCCCAAGTGGAGCTCTACGACTGGGAAGGCCCTCAGAGATGTTCCAAATTGCGGCTGGGGGCCGGGTCTTTGTATCCCTGCATCAGCCAGGCAGTAAGTAGATAAGGCAATGATTCTTAATTCAGGAACAGGGACCAATTTTTCCCCCCAGGAACATTTGGCAATGTCTGAAGACATTTGATTATTGCAACTGGAGGAGGGATGCTACTGGCATCTATCTAGTGGATAGAGGCCAGAGATCCTGCTACATATCCCATAGTGCACAGGACCGCCCCCAACTACAAAGAAGTGTTATCCCACAATGTCAAAAGTGCTGGGATTTCTCAAGGATAAAGCTCACCCTTGCAGAGGACTTGTAATCTTGGACAAGGCAGCATCTTTCAGCTGAGGACAATTGCTGAAGAGGGACTCAGAAATGTGAGTCATCAGCAGCCAGCACTCCCTGGCAGCTGGGGGAATCCGAGACGGGGTCCTGAAGTGGGGATGTGGATCACCTATTACGGCGTCCATGACATCATTTTTAAAACTCAACTTTTAACTCTGCAAGTAATACTTGAAGCTCATCTCCTTACAAAAATTAACGTTCTAAATCAGGGTTTCTTAACCTCAACACTATTGGCATTTTAGGCTGGATGACGACCCTGCAGTGAGGACTGTCCTCTGTGCCTCCGTCCACTAGATGCCAGTAGCACTCTGCCCCTCCCCCAGCTGTGACAACCAAAAATACCTGGGATCATTGACTAATGTACTTTGGAGGGCAGAATTGCCTCTGATTGAGGACCACTTTCTTGGTAAATTTAAAATAACCGTTTACTCTAATTACCAGTCTCAGGCCCCTCCCCAGAAGTAACCACTACTAGTTTGTAGTGGATCCTTCCAGAATTCTTAGTATATATTTACATAAATATATATGCAACTGTAGAAAATGTCGAGTTTTTTTTTCCTCACAGAAATATAAAAATTTAACCATATGTAACCAAAGACAATAGATCATAGTTTTGTTCTGGGGTTTTTTTTTTTTTGGAATTCTTGAATTTTCTTTATGAACATATTTCCCCTGCATAGCTTATGTACCTTGAGAAAGCTGAGAGCACACTCAGCTCCAGGGGTAGGCATGTAGCATAGACCCAAATTAATCCACATAAGCAAATCTCTCGGCTACAATTCTTAGGTCAATGCAGGGCACATGGCTCAATTTAAGCCAGTGAGAGGCTAGATTTTTCTGGGGCATCTGAGAGAGAAACGCTCTCTCCGAATATGACTGAGGAATCACGTAACGGCTGGAGGTTTGGCAGCCATCTTATGATCATGGGGTTGGAAGCCAGCTTTTGTTTCTAGCCTCTGCCACAGGAGACAGACTAGAAATTTTTTTAAAAACCTTGTGCTTAATAATATCATCAAGCCACTGAACCAAACCCACCCTGAGGCCTAGGTTTCTATAGATTTTTCAGGATTATAAACAATTGCCTCTGGCAATTCCCCTCATCCAATCTGAATTAGATTTTCTGTTATATTCGTAATCCATACATGGATATACCATAACTAATAATAACTATTCCTCTATTAAAGTACATTTAAGTTGTCTCCAATTTTTCACCTTAACAATGTACTTTTGAATTCAGACTTTTTTCTTTAAATTGCTTTGACTTTAGATCACTCACTTTTTCATTCCCAAAACATGTTATGAATCCTTACTGTACCTCACAGAGTTTCAATTCTTATTAGATAACAAATAAATATAAAACACTACAAAATATAACGTTATAAAATAACATAATGTAACATAACATAATAAGGTAACTATGAAGTCTACAGACAAAGTGATTGGTTTTTACTAGTGGTGGTTTTCTGGGTCCAAGCTTCATGCAGCTTGGAGGCTTTATTTTCCAAGAGGAGTTCAGTTGGGAAATCTGAGAATATATGCCCCTCCTTACACTAGAAAGATCAAACATCCAGTTGCTTAGAGCAGCCTCTGGGGTAAAGTTTCAGGATGTGATGGCAGGTTGAAAGCTCTCAAAAATGTGAGATCTTCATGTCAAGCCATTAGCGCTTGTTAGCACTCTTCCTTTTTGATAAAAGAGCCAGGGAATGGCTTGCTAATTCTCTCTTTAATTCTGATCATCATCATTAATTAATACAGCCGCTATGGAAATGCAATTGGAGCATTTCTGAATGAAAGATAGATTGAAACAAGTTTAGGGAAAATGCTTTCAAATCAGAAGCCCCAGGGACTAAAAATGCATAGCCATTGCTCTATTTAAGATAACAGGAGAATGTTAACTCCACAAGGATACTAGTTTGGAAGTGAGGAATGAAATGGGATTCCTAGACCAAATTCCACTGGGGGAGGGTCCCCAATATGAACAAACAATTCTCAGACACCAGCAGGGTGCCCAAGAATTCAACTCAGTTCTGACATTATCTACCCGGAGATAGCATCAGATTCCATAAGGGTGTTCACACACACACACACACACACACACACACAGAGTGTACACTTTAGACACCAGTTGCAAGCCCAGGTTACTGTGTTTTTCTGACCAACTGGCCACAGATGGGAGGTCTCAATGACTCACTCCAACTCAGAATGCCAATCACAAGTCTAGGTTGTCACCTATACTTCTGACCACCTGGCTATAAATCAGAGGTTCCTATAACCCCCTCCATGGGTTTAATTGATTTGCTAGAACAACTCATAGAAGTCAGAGAAACATGTTACTTACTAGATCACTGCGTTATTGTAAAGAGATATGTCAGGAATAGGCAGATGGAATCGGGCAAGGTATGTGGGAGGATGCGTAGAGTTTTAAGCCCTCTCCAGGCATGCCACTCGCTCTGAACCTCCACGTGTTCCACCAGGAAGCTCTTCCTACCTGGTCCTCTTAGGTTTTTATGGAGGCTTCATTACATAGGCATGATTGACTAAACCATTGGCCATTGGCAATTGATTCAACCTTCAGCTCTTCTTCCTCCCCAGAGGTAGGGGGATGGGGGAGCGGGGAGGTAGGGGAGCCTGAAAGTTGCCTCTGGCTACCAGTCCCCATCTTTAGGAGCTTTCCTAGTCACCTCATTAACATAACAAGGGACACTTTTTCCACTCTCAAGGTTTATGAAATTCCAAGAGTTCCTGGAGCTGTGAGCCAGGAATTGTGGATGAAGACCAAATACATCTGAGAACTATATTTTGGTCATCTGAATGACCTCCTATTTCTTATAAATCGCAATATGGCAGGAATGTTAAGCCAGGACTCTCCATGCTGTTACATTGAAAGGGATTGACAGATGTTGCGGACGATTGCTTATTTGCTATAATATATTACATTTTTCTCCAGACTATTTAGCTCTCAACATTAAAAATAGTTCAATTTGCTCTTTTCTCTGGAAAACAATTATGCAATTATATCAACATCCTTTGATAGGTTTTGGAGCCTGTTCCTCCCTTCTTCTCATCAATACCACCTGTGGTATTATTTAGGACTTCATTGTTGGGATTTTAAGGATTTTAATAAGCAACTGTCTTCCCCCACCCAAATTCAGAATGAATTGAAAGACAAATGCTGGTGTCAGAGGGAGAACAAATGATCACCATTATCTCTGATAAAGCTGATTAGGGAATATGGCTTCCAGTGGACAATTGGGCTTGCAAACATTTCACCCCCGAATGTGAGTAAGCTCGTTTATTACTTAGGGTACTACCAAGGTCATTGATCGAAAAGCCCCACATTTTGGTGGTTTGGCACAACAGAAACTTAGTTCTTGCTCCCATAAACTTCTGATCAGTGGAGCATCTCCTCCAAGTGAAGGTTTAGAAATCCATGTTCCCGAATTCCCGTCCTATGGCTCCGCTATCTTTAACACATCCACACCAAGTCAGAAAGCATGGGAGCCACAGGAGCTCTGGAGGGAGAGTGTTCTCGGGAGACAGAAAGGAGCACAATCGCTAAGGCCCCAACACATGTGCCAGCCTGGTGCAGCAAGGGGACAGCGTGGGAGTGGGAGTGGAGATGAGCAGGAGCGAGGTAGGAGGCTTCAGGACATTTTAGGAGTGTGAGACAGACCAGATCTCTGGCTCCTCTAGATGGGGAGACAGACACTGAACAAGACACATAAGGGGGTGAAGTGGGCCACGCAGGGACTAGGGGTGACAGCATGACTCCCAAAGGAGGCGGTTACTTCTCAGCACAGTCAAGAGTTGTGAGGTGGGAAAGTGGGCCCCATATAGCCAGTTCACCTGATTTTTTTTTAAAGATGCCTGTTAGGAGGAGGTGGTCTCAGAAGGTCTTGTGTATGAAAAGCACGTGGGCTTGCTCTTCATTTTGTAACAGCCGGAGCCCGTGGGAAGCCGTCGTATTTAGAACAGCCAGCTCTGCCACCCAGGCTCAGGGAGGAGGGCACCTCCTTCGCCCTTGCAGTTGGGTGGGGCCATGTGAGTAATTCTGGGCAATGAACTGTTGAGTGGAAGAGACGTGTCACTTCTAGCTGGAGCATTAACTATCGGTTCAGGGCTTCCCCAGAATGTCTTTCTTTCCCTCTGGTTGGGTCATCGGTAGTGTTTGAGATGGCAGCTGCTTCATGACTTGGGGTCCGTCCATGAGTGACTGCAATTTCCAGAGTCCCCCCCAAAAAATACTGGAGATGAGCCACTGAGATTTGAGGGTTTCTACTCTATGTCCCTGTGATTCTTCACCTGAAAACGTTCCCTGGTATGCATGGACCTCGTTCAGGGCAGGCCGGAGTACTGGGGACTGTCCCAGGAGCAGCCTCAGCAACAATGATGGTGCTCACCCCTTGTGTGGGATAATTCTGAGATGTGCTCTACATGTCTCAGAACCTTCCAGAAGCCCCTAGAAGGGTTGCATCCCACTTGCTCATGGAGATCACCTATTTATTATTATGCTTGTGTTTGGCTTTCTTCCCTTCCCTGCCTCACTTTCTCATTCCTTCACTGGGGCCTCCTGGGACCACCTCCCAAATGGACTGTTGCATTGGGATCTTTGTCTCTGGTCAGCTTCTAGAGGAACCCAACCCCAGACACCATCTTTCCAAAGGTCCCACCTCTGACCTCACTGGGGGGCCAACGAGAGGAGCTGGAGCGAGGCTGTAGAGAGGGAAGTAGGCCAGACCTTCCCAGCTAAAAACTAAATGCTGTGGCTCGCAGGGCCTCTCAGAAGTTGAGAGCAGCCCAAGCCACTTCCATTTTTTTGAGGCTCTCAAATTATGAAAAAAAGGAAAGAAATACTAACACAGGGTTACCAGCATTGTGGCCGATTCTCAATGGCCAGGCCCATCAGAGGTGAGGTGCTGAGCGTCAGGGCTCACATTTCTAGTCCCTGTGCAGAGGATTTGGCCTGAGAGTGGAGAGGGCGGAAGGATGGAGGAGGTGACCTGGGTGAGGCTGTCTGGAAGTCACTCCTCCTCCCCTCAGCAGCTACGCCCCTCTAGGTGAGCATTTTAACCTAATTTCTGCAGGGTAGTGGAATTTGGACTTCCTTCTCTTCCTGCCTCTGGTCCCCCAGCATGCATCTTCCTTGTGATTGACAGGAAGGAAGTCAGACTGTGACACACAGCAGCCGTACCACACAGCGTTCTGTTGCATGGACCAGCAAAGTCATGTATATTGAGTATAGATATTAACCCTCTTTGAACTCACATTTGGGAAACCCAGCTTACCACTTAGTTACCAGCTGCCCAGGGAGCAGCCCCCCTCCTGGGGTGATCATAGATCAGAGTGGTTTGGTTTTATGGCTCTGGTTTCGGAGCTGCCTAAATCTATGCTGTTTTCTTCCCCCGGCACTGCCTTCCTTTCCAGCTCTTCCTAAGTGGGGACAATTCACACCTTAAAAAAGAGCTGCTAGCACTGAACAGTGCAGGTGGGGGCTGGGGCCTTGCAGAAAGGAATCTGGGAAGAAAGGAGGGAGGAGGGCATCCCTGCCTGGAGGTCTTTAGGACTAAGAAGGAAGGGTGCTGGGAATTGTGTGAAAAGCCACCGAGATCTCAGAAGAAAAGAGCATCTTGAATCAGAAAAAATCCAGAAAATCTGGATTTTCCTAGCAAGTGTACATTACACAAGAAACGTGGGTGATTATTCCTGCTGTTAAAAGAACTGAGTTCACAATCAGATAAAGCTAAACTGCCTCTTTAACCCCCACAGATGCTGTCATCAGTAATGGTGGGGACTTTTTGTTTTTTCTTTCCTTTCCTGGGGGCATGAGATGACGGTCGTTAAGGCGACACAGGGATGAAGCACTGTAGGTTGCAATGTTACCGTGCCAGGGCCAAGGAGGATTTGCCTTGGAAAAGTGATCATTATAATAGAAATCATTGTGAGAGGATTTTCTTACTTTTACCTAACATTTTGGGAGATTATTTTATGCTTTTCTAAATGTTTTGCACCATTTTCTTAGGTGATCCCTACCATAAGCAGGAGAGGAGCCTTTGACCTTGTGTAATAATCTTTGACCTCAGCTCTAGGCATGTTCCTAGTGACCTCTGCATTTGACTATTAAACCAAGATCACTGAGCACCTTATGTGCTTAAGGGTCCTTACCCTCAAAGTGCCCTCGTTTTACTTCAAAGGGTCCCCTCTTTGAAAGAAAAGTCAATCACCTACCCACACCTCAATACCTCCCCTGACCCACAAGGCCCTCCCTTCTGGCCAAACCTTGTTCTGATTTCTTGGTGCTAATTGGCCTCACTCTCTGAGTCCTGACGTTTGGAACCCTTCAGAACCCCCAGTCTGGGGTGAAAAAAACACCCTGATTTGCAGCATTTGCCAATTCCCATCGTGTAATTACTTCTACCATAGCTGATTTCAAGTTACCTAGTTTAACTAGTCGTTCTTAGGACTCCTGAATTTTGAACAGTTTTTCTCTGGAGTAGGTTCATTCTTCTTCTGGCACACTAATGCCTATGTCCAAAGCCTGAGTGAGGATATTCACTACAGCACTGCTCATAGTAGCACCAAGCTGGATACCACCTAAATGTCCATTCATAGGGGATAGTCTAAGTAAGAGATACAAAGAGACATTCAAAGGGACACTGTGCAATCGTTTAAGTGATGAGGCAAATTTGCAGATAGAACAGTCAATCTCTAAGAGATCTGATTGAATGAAAAAAGCAAGGTGTAAAATGATATAGCAAGAATCACAAACTAAACACTTCATATGGGAGTCAAGAAGTAAAGCAAATGCTTGAACCCAGCTGGATGAACACAATAGGGAATGGTGGGGATTGTGGAAAAACCAAGACTACATACTCTATCTACTGGCAGCAGTGATTTGCTGCCATGAGAGAACGAAGAGCTATCATTTCCAGGTCTTATTTTTTACGAGGAACAGGAAATCTGGATTTTTCTGTGACATTTTTCTATACAACAAAATACAACATTGGACCAAACCATACATGTCTACAGGCTGGATCTTGTGCATAGCCTACCTACAGCCAATGGTGAGCTCCTTCTTTGAGAGAGAGAGAAAAAAAAGTTGTTTATATATAATTTTTGCAGACCACTTCTGCCAGTCTATTGTGTGTGTGTGTGTGTGTGTGTGTGTGTGTGTGTGTGTGTGTGGCTGGGGGAGGCGGTGTCTTTTTATGCAAGTTCCCCTCTGAAAAGGAAATTGGAAAAACGTTCCTCCCTGACTAGAGCAAAGCTGAATTTAATTCCCCATAGCCAGGTGCTTTTGTGTGGCCCGCAATCTGCACAGTGCTTGTGTTGACCCTGCATGTGAGCTGTGTTGCTTAGTCACCGAAGGACTGACACTATACTCAGGTGAATAACTAGGCTGATTGGAGTACCAACCCTAGCAAGAGGCAGCCAGGGACCAGAGATAATGTTGGCCCAATCTGCTCCTTTAAACCAGGAGTGGTTCTCACTCCTGGTTGCATACTAGAATCATCTGGGAAAGTTTTGAAGACTAAAATGCCAAGATTGCACCCCTGAGCAATGAAATAAGAATTTCTGCTAGTGGGGCCCAAGCACGGGTATTTTTTTTTAAGCTCCCCAGGTGATATCTTCCAGCCTCGGCTGAGAACTGCTGCTTTAAACAGTTGATCTGAGCAATTCAGGCTTTGCTTGGAGAACTCAAGTGAATACCAAGCTCTTTAGAACTCTGCCTCCTTCAAACCTTAGTCAGCTCACATGGCTTACATAAGAAATTTATGTCTCACAGTTCTGGAGGCTGAAGAGTCTAAGGTCGAGATGCCAGCCAGTCACTTCCACGTGAGAGCTCTCTGCCTGGCTCGTAGATGGCCACTTTTTCTGCTGTGTTCTCATATGGTGGTGGTGAGGGGAGTTGGTGGGTGGGGGGGGCAGCGAGGGAGATCAAGCTCTCTGGCCTCTTCTTACCAGGACACTAACCCCATCGTGATGACCTCATTCTCGTGACCTCATCTAAACCTAATTACCTCCCAAAGTCCTGGTCTCCAATACCACCACATTGGGGATGTGGGGCTTCAGCATATGAATGGGGGTGGGGGGTGGGAGGGGGAGAGAAGCAGTTCAGTCCATAGCACCAACCCTCTTGAAGATGTTCAGAATAAGTATAGTTTATGGGCTGGGGCACCGGGGACAAGGGGGCCCCTGGCCTCTGCGGGTCTCTAGCTGGGGACCGATGGGTATCCTTTAAGAAGTGTGGTTGGGTCCCATCTCAGGGCTTTCCCCTGGCATCTGCTGCCCGAGTCTATGCAGTGAGCTGGGCCTCACCTTGGCCCAATGCTGAGGACTCCCTAAGTTTCTGCTACAATCTCCACCTAGGCCCTGATAAGGCTGCCCAGCCACACAGCCAGCCTGCAGAGTCACCCTGGGCCTGGCTACAATCTACCCCGTGGCAGGGAGCATGCAAAAATATCTTGGCTATGCTAACGAAATATCTTGGCTATGCTAACGGGGCCGCGTTCTGCCTGTCTGCACCTCTGTACTATCTGTCATCAGCAGGGGCAGCTTTACAGAGCCCCACTCCACTCAGAGCCTGGGGTAGGCATGGGCTCAGGCCCCCCTCCCTTGCATTCCCTCCATCGCTCACTACCGCCCCTCTGGGCCTTCAGAACCCTGATTGTCTCGCCGGCCATCACAATGCACTAAGCCAGAAAACTGAGCCTTCAGGCTTCCTCTTCCCCTCTCTAAATTGTCTTCAAGCTCTTGAGACACTTTATTCTCAAGGCATTTTCAAAAACTACGTTGATAATTGCACAATTTTAAAAAATCAAAATTTAAAAATAGCTGAAAAGGATGTAATGTTTGTGTACTGTAAATATTGACATCTTAAAACAGTTTCATCGCACTGAAATTATCCCCAAAGAACATCGATACCATAATTATTTGATTTCCACCATCATCCATCAAAAACAAGCTGTGAATGACAAAATGGAAATTTTACTTTGCCCCTTCGGTTCTTTAATTTACATTCCACTCCTCCTGCCCCCCCACCCCCCCCCCCGCCTCAATTTCATCCTAATTATGTGTTTATGTTTTAAAGTCTTAATGATCACTCTTTATACTTCTTGGAAATAATAATATGGTTAAGAATTGAAGTTAAATTAATGTTTTTTTATTTCCTGTGACCATAAAGTGTTAACATTGAGATGTTTTAAAATTTTTCTTCTGGGTTGATTAAAGGAGAATAATGGCCACTGATATCTCAGGTTGCCCTTTCGTGTGGTGCCTGGAAGTTTTTACACCTTGGGACAATAAACCACAGTAAAAGTCAGGAACAGAAAGCGAGACTTTCCTTTGTGAAGAGAGAAGGGCCACTGTCGAAGGAGCAGCAAGAAAGTAAAGCTGGTGAGGAAGGGACAAAGGGAAGTTGAGGAGCTATAAACTGGCTCCCTACGCTCTCTTTGTGGCTCCTTAGAGTTACCTGCATGAATCCCGCTGTTCTAAGTCACATTCCCATGAGGGAACTCAAAGTGAGACATCAGCTCTGCTTATTTTGGACTTGCCAACCTCCATAATCTTGTGAGCCAATTCCTTCAAATAAACAAACAAACAAATATCCTATTGGTTTCTGTTTCTTTGGAGAATCTTGACTTATAGATATTTTTTTCTTTACATTTCAAAAGAAGTGTTTTTGGTTTTTTTTTAAATTTTTTCTCCCCAGCTTTATTTATTCACCCATTTTAAGAGTACCGGTCCATAAGTTTTGGGCAATTGTATCCAAGTGTGTAATCACCACCACTTTCAATAAAATATTTTTTTTCATAAATTAAATGAAGCTAGTTATCTATTTAAATTCATTTTGGCCATAATTGACAGGTAATGCAAAACAATAGAGGTCTAAATAACATAGAGGAAGGCATGAGCTGTACTGGAGACAATTCATAGTATCTTCCCTGGGAGGGTTGATGTTTTAAATAAAAAAACTAGTCACTCAGTCTACCTGTTCCTAAATTTCATTTTTACAAAGTTTTCTCATCTTAGGAGCTTGGATATTTAATTAGCTTAAAGAATAATAAATTCTATCAGACCCTGGAGAGGATGTCCTACGATCATCCTGAAAATCACACTTAATGTGTGACGAAATGAGTCCAGCTATTTTAAAGACCTTAACTTTGGAATGTCCCACCTCATGTCTTGTAAGAGACTTTGAAATATACTCATGTCCTGCATTAACAATTTTGTTTTGTCGTAGAAACTTTTGACATTACTTTTGTAATTTAAATTATTAGATTATTATTCATTGAGTTTGCTCTGGGCCATGGCTTCTTGGCAATTAGTACACATCACTTTGCATTTTTGCAAAGTGAGATAATCTAACCCACAAATTGCTTTCCATATACGGGGCCTCTTTGTGAAGGCTGAACTTCACAATTAATCATGCCGTTATAAAATTCTATTTTGTAGTCATATTAATTTCTATCTTAGGTTTTTCTCTTGGTATTTTAGAGTCAATCATTTGCCTTTTTTTTTTTTTTTTAAGTCTCAAACAGGGTCTGGAAAGACAGTAGGTCCTAAGCACTGCACATGTATATTGGGAAGGCATTTGAGTGCAAGTAACAGACAGCCCAACATACAGTGGCCTAAACAGAAGTGGATTATTTTTTCTCCCCAGACAAGAAACCAACTGGTGGCAGTCCAAGGTTGGTGTAATGACTCAGCGAGGCCATCAATGTCTCAGGCTCCTTCTACTTTCTTGCTCCGTCATCTTTAGCACGTTGGTTTTCAGCTCCTAATTGCAATGTGGCCACACACCTGCAGGCATCATATCCATGTTCCAGACAAAAACAACAGGGGAGGAAAAAGGGGGTTGCTGGTTGCACGTGCCCCTATTTACGTTGGGCGAGGGGAACAAAATCTTCTCCAGGACCCTCTCTGCAGGTTTCCTTTTATGTAGCCACCCCTACCTTTAAGAGGGGAGGGGGCTGGCAAACCTCATGTTTAGCTGTCTGGTTTCTAGGTGAGGGAGTTTTAAGAGCGAGTGTCGAGGGAGCTCACCTGTAGTGGCTGCCGCAGAACCTTAGCAGTGAAGGCATGAAACAACCGGAATGACTAAGTTCAGCACCAGAAAAGTGACTACTGCTTTTGTAATTAATGAGCAACTTGCTCTTATTCAGATTTTAAGCCTTTAAGAAAAAGGTTTCTGAAACTAAAATACCCAATAGCTTTCGGTGGTATGATTAAACATTAACTTTCTAACCCATTGGTTCTCAGACTTACATGTACATCAGCACCACCTGGAGGCCTTTTGAAAACAGACTGCTGGGCCCTCCGAGTAAGTCCAGGGCAGGGCCTGGGAACTTGCATTCGGGACAAATTCCCAGGTGCTGCTGCTGATCATAGAACCACATTTTGAAAACCACCAGCCCTGCCAATGTCTTATTTTAATAAACATTTAGGTCATTTTCAGTCTTTTCTCTCTTTTATCAGAGCTGTGAGTAATAATGTTGTTGTCGCTGTGAAAAGTGGGGCAGAGTGTTGCAGGCGGAAGGAACCATGTGGATCAGGGGCCTACCATGCACGACTGTTGTTTCTGCTGGCCCTTCGCCATTTTCATTCTTTGGGTAACGGTATCTTGGTTTCCATTTGGGGAACTCCCTGACAGCAGTGCTTGAGTTTCGGATGGGGCCGATTCCTCCTTTCGTGCTGGTTGAGCAGATGAGAGACGGAAGACCAGGACTGACTAATCAGTGCACCTTACCCAATTGTACCCACAGTGATTGGTTCAGGGGTGGTCACTTGACCCCGGCAGATTTCCATGAGTGTTATTCACAGGACCTTTGCAATTGGGAGGAAGTGAGAATGCTCCTTCTATTACATTAGCTCATTAGGATTAATTAGGATGCAAGCTTAGACATGGCTTCATATCCCTTTGGGAGAGACAGAAAATGAAGATATTACAGCAGAGGCTAAGGGCAACCAATGGAACCTAGAGCTATCTACGTCTGTCCAGCTTTCTCAGGCACTTTGCCGTTGCATGAGCCTATACACTCTCTTTTAGGCTTAAGCCAGTTTGAATTGGTTTCTGTCTCTTGTAACTGAAAGAGTTCTGACTAACCCAAGACAAGACTGGAAAGAGCTTGGTGTAACTTTGAGGAAGTGAAAGAAGGCACAGAGCCCAAGAGGAGAGAGGCTTGGAGGCCACGATCAGTATTTTGAATTTTTAACTCAGTGAAATGGGAAGCTACTGGATGACCTGAAACACAAGAGTCATGTGAAAATGGCTTCTTCAAGGACATAGGGCATGAAAATATGTGGTTATTAGCTTCTCGAAGCCAACAAATATTCTAGGTTTCAATGTGTTGACTTAAATGAAATTCTGTGGTTAAGGGCACTGGCTGCTGGAATTTTTTGCGTCCAAACACATGCAGAGATCACTTTGGAAATGAGCCATCAAAAAGAGGGCAGAATAATACAGAAGGACATCAGGGATATAGCTACAGGAAGAAACTGATCCCATTCTTTTTATTATTTTTTTTTTAAAGGAAAGGAAGAAAGGAACTGTATGTATCTGCATTGATTGTATTGATTGGCACTTCACCAAACTGATAATAGTGATTGCAATGGAGGAGTGTGCTTTTGTCTCCATACACTTTTACAACAAGCACGTACAACTTTTAAAATTAATGAAGAACAAATATTCTAACTGTTGGGAGGTAATTATATTAACATCTATTAAGATTTTTCAATGCATACCCTTTTTCCTTTAACCAGCATTTCCATATTGAGGGCCTTCCATTGGCAAACACTATAAAACAGGGATTAGCAAATTTTCTCTGTAAAGGGCCAGATCATAAATATTTGTCTCTGTCTCAATGACTCAGCTCTGCTAAAGTAGAGTGGAAAAGCAAGTAGAGACATTATGTAAATGAATGAGTTTGGCTGTGTTCCAATAGTTTTGTAAAATTATTTACAAAAACAGGTGCTGGGCTGGGTTTGGTCTGTGGAAAGTAGTTTGCTGCCCTCTGCTATAGAAAAGAGAACATGTAAGGATATATGTGCCAGGATATTTACTGCAAAATCATTTGAAACAAACAAACCAAAAAAGGTAAAAGACCTGATATAACATAAACAGCCATCCATTAGTGGAACAGTTTATAAATTGTGTGGTATGTTTATACTACAGAATTCTATGCAAATATTCAAAAGAACCAGTTAGATCTATACATATTGATGAGGATAAATGTCATAAGGTGTTAAGTGAACAAAGAGAATTGCAGAATAACAACAAACAATACGTATAGTAGCTTGTCACTAACCTGTGAGCACCAAGTACCTTTGAAAGGCTCCCACTGTGGGCAGAATGTAATTCCCAGTTCCACTAATGAGTTTGGCCATGTGACTTGGTTTGGCCAATGGAATGTGAGCAAGTGTCCTGTAGGCAGAGCCTTCCATATGCTTGCACAGTTTGACTTGGCCTCTGGAGCTCCTGTGGGTGCCTTAAGAAGAATATGTCCCAAGAGCCACTGGTCCAAGGAGGATGAGGAAGATATGAAGCAGACTCAGCCCAGAGCACCCGCAGCCCGAAGCAGAATTGCCCAACTGGGCCCAGCAAAGATCTGCAGACTCAAGAGCATGAGGATAAAGGCTCATTATTAAAAGATTTTGAGGTCGTTTCTTATCCAGCACTAAGGCTACGGTATAATTGATGGACACCTGTTGTTTTTGTCACTCCAGCATCTATTCACTCTTATCCTCATCACGGCACCCCGATTTTCCTTTAAGGAAACACCCTTTTCCCACTCTTGGGCCCTGTGGAATGCAAGGGGCAGCTGAACTGCCTGGGCTAAAGGGGCAACATGGGAACCACTGGTGTGCTTGAGCTGGCTCGAACAGGCTCACAAGAGCTGATGGTGTAAACTAGTTGATATCATAACTTAAATTGGCCAGGGTGGGAGTATTTACACCACAGAAAGTGGCAAACACTATAAATCAAAGCTTTTACTTTCCCAAAAAGCCAGTTTTTAGACATTTATCAGCACACCACTGCATGTGGCTTAGTTCTGGCTGATCACAGGGCCGCGCTGTCCTGCCCACAAAGCAGGACTGGGCATGAGGGTCAGCTCAGGTACTAGAAAAGAGGCATTCAGTTCTCCTGGGGTTCCTGGACAGGAAGGCTTAAGCTGCCAGAGGCACCTGTAGAGAGTAAAGTGAACACAGTGTAAGAACTAAATGCTGGTGAGAACCCAAGTCCTGCTGGCATTACCTGAGGTCCTTGATCCAGCACTGCCTGAAAACAGAATTTCCCCTGTACTCCCAGTTCCTCGAGCCAATGTATGTATTCTCTTTGTTGTCAATGCTCTTAGTGCCCCACCCCAAGTCCCCTTGGCCTGCCTCTGAGATCAGCAACGACTATGGTGGCAGTGTTGGCATGTTCTCAGCCTTTCGCCTCACATACCTGGTGTCTTAGCCTGAGTATCTCCACACAGGCTCCAGGGCAGCCCAGAAAAGGTGCCAGGGACTTGATGCCACCAGGGGTCATCCTCAACCAATGTGACACAGGAGTCAATGACTAAGTATCCCAGCTTCTCTGTCCCCTGGAGAGACAATTCTGAGGAGGGTTCTTTCCTCTCCTACCTGCTTCAAAAAAAGAATGCAAGGAGCCATGCATCATACCCTATCTTCTGTAGTTTGGGGTTTTTTAGACGGGATAAGACTCTCTAACCCAAATGCATACCTGGTTTTAAGGCTTAGATCTTAGTGAAAAAAAGCTTTCTTGTCCCACAAAACCCTGGCGCATCAAGCAAGAAACATCCAACCTGGGAGAATACTCTGTTCGTGGTTGGTCTGCCCAGGAAGAAATTCAGGCTGAAAATAGCAAACTAAAGTTAGCGGAGCTGTTCTGCGTTGGGACCCCCTTCAGGAACATCCTGTCCAGAGGAAAAGATATTTAAGGAGAAAGGAAGCAGCGCGAGTTCAACTCAGCCAAGTAACAGAGGAAGAACATCTCAAATGCAGAGTGTGGTTCCGGTCTGCATCCCCAAGAGAGGGCAGGTGGGACAAACAACCACGAAATACCTACTGTGTGTTTCTGTCTTGTATATCATTCTCTTCTTTGACCTTCTTCTTGTGTTTTTAATTTTTCTTTTGCTTGTTTTTCTGTCCTTTCCTTTGCACTTTAAAGCAGGTTTTATCATCCCCCTTTACTGAAACTAAGCTTCAGAGGGTTAAGCTACCTGACCAACACTGAGCAAGGGCAGAGGTGGGATTTAAGGCTGAGCCCCCCTTCCTCCAGGTTGACAGGTATGTAGTTTATTGGTCAATAAGTACTGTGTATAAATAAATGAGGAAAGCTCCAGATGATAGGAAGGGAATTTAAATCCACAAGAATTCTCGACCATGTAGAACTCCCATCTACAGCGAAAAGTAGTAATGAAAAGATAATAATATTTAACACAGCAACATTGAGAATCTGGTACTGTGTTTATCCCTATAATACAGATGAGAAGACAGAGACTCAGAAAAGTGAATTCCCTCCTATCCTATAGGCATAGTGATATTTCGTCTTGATTATGACTCTACACCTTGAGCCTGATACATAGTTCTCACAAAGTTCCTTCTAATTCATTAATCTGTTTCTAGCTCTTTTTTAAATGAAAGGAACTTTCTTTTCCATACTTTACTAGCATATTCTTTCTTCTCACCCACCATCAAGGCCTAAACTGGAATCCCCAAAGAAAAG
The DNA here is from genome assembly GCA_028627145.1 of Eidolon dupreanum. Lineage (NCBI taxonomy): Eukaryota > Metazoa > Chordata > Mammalia > Chiroptera > Pteropodidae > Eidolon > Eidolon dupreanum. Next base: position 7,121,541 of record CM053504.1, read on the forward strand.
AAAGTTCTGTTAGGGCTCTCCTTAGTTGCAAATGACAGAACCCCAGTTCAAGCTGGTTTAAGTATAAAAGAGAAGTTTTGGCTTATCCTTGGTAGTCCGGATGAAGGACTGAATTCAGGTATAGCTGGATCCTGGAGCTCAGACAATGTCATTAGGAAACTGTTTTTTCCATCCCTTGGACTTGATTTTCTTTGTTTTGACTTCTTACTTAGGGAGACTCTCTCTTCTTGGAGGGCCCCTTGAACCTTCAGCTTTATAATCAGTTTGGTAACCTTTGCAAAGGGGAACTTGGTACTAATGGCTCCAGAAAAAGATCAGGACTGAATCTCAGTGGCTCTGATAGGCTCGATTTTGGTCGTGGTCTTACTTCTTGAACCAATCCTGTGGTCAGGATGACAGAATATCCTCATTGACCAGGCCTGGTCACATGCCCTCTCCTAGAGCTAAAGAGCCCGGTCAGTTCCTCCCAGCAGCGTGGATTGAGCATAAAGAAGGGGAGTTTCCCCAGAGGAAATCAGAGCGCTGCTAGTTTGACTTAATGGTGTTTTATGTGCCATTTACATAAATTTTAGAATCAACTGCCATCAAAACATGATCTTACTGAGCACCAGTAGGCAACTATTTTTGGTGCTGAGGGAAGGAATTAGACTTGGACTTTCTAGAGTTCAGTCACATAAACCCTCACTTCTACTGGGTTGAATAGTATCACCCCAAATTAATGTCCACTTGGAACCTCAGAATATGACCTTTGGAAAAGAGGGTCTTTCTGATACAATCAAGTTAATGGAGAAGGGGGAAAATATCTTTTCATTCTACCCTTCCATATTTCAGTTGAGGCCCTTATAACAAAAGGGATTAACAAGAGAAAGCATACAAATTTATTTAACAAGTTTTACATGACATGGGAGCCTTTATAAGGAAAAGAAGACCCAAAAACGAGTGTTTTTGTACTAGGTTTGATGATGAGTAGAGAGTATTGGAAAAATGTGATAAGACAAGAAAGGGGCATGAGCTAAGAGCAGTAAACTGGGGGAAACTTAGCAAGGCCTGTTCTTTCAGATGCTTCTCCTCAACCCTCCGTCTTCAGAGATGAGGATGTTCCTTAAGGTCATCAGAGGTGGAGGGAGGGCACCTCTCACATGAGGGTCTTATGACCTCATGCTTAAGGAGAAGGTCAGAAAGTCCTCCCTGTACCAGCTGCTTCTCAAATTCCTTCAGCTTAAAATATTCCATATGCCAAAGTACTGTATCTTAGAGTAGCGTGTCTGGAATCCCATCATTAAGATGAGGTCATACTGGATTAAAGTGGGTCCTAATCCAAAGGCTGGTGTCCTAATAAGAAGAGACATGCAGATACACAGAGAAGAAGGTCACGTGACAATGGAGGCAGAGATTGGAGTGATGCACCCACAAACAAGGAACACAAAGTCCAGCTGATGACCACCAGAAGCCAGGAGAGAGGCATGAAATGGATCTTCCTGTAGAGCTTCTGGAACAAACCTGCAGACACCTTAATTTTGGACTTCTAGCCTCCAGAAGTGTGAGAGAATAAATGTCTGTCCTCTTAAGCCACCAAGTTTGTGGTGGGTTTTTATTACAGCAGCCACAGAAAACTGATAAACGACTGTTAAAATTTCTAAAGAGGGGGCAATGAATTCAGTCATATTTTTTTTAAGTTTATAAAAATATACTTTCTTCCAAAAGCTTTATCAATTTTTTTCTAAAATATCAATTCAAACTGCAGTTGAGTCAAGATGAGTCATCTTTTTTTATACCTACCTTGGGGCATCTGATCTCAATCAGTCATTTAACATTGCAGTTCTCTTTCCTGGTCCAAGTGAAAAGCTTTTGAGTACAAATCCCACCCCTCTCTGCTCTCTTTGCTATGGTTAGATATGATACCTATAAAATATGAAATCAAATCTACCCTACAATGACAATTACACAGTAATTTTGTATTCATTTTGGCAGGGACAATGTGGGGACACAGGAAAATGAAAATAAAAATATATATATAGGGAGGTAGATTGTGGGTGGTGGTAAGTGATAACTGCTGTGGTCAGTCTAGTGGTTAAGAGCAAAGATCTCAATAACAGAGTCACGATTAACCAGCGTAACTTCTCTCAGCATCAGCTTCCTCTGTAAACTGAAGTTTTTACTCCTGCTTCTCAGCGTGAGGTTTAAATGAGATGATACACAAAAAGCCCTCAGCATAGAACCTAGCATGTAATAAGTGCTCAATATATTTTGGCTTTAAAATTTTTACTATTTAATTTTTTAATAGAAAATACATTCATAAGTTTCAAAAAGAAAAATGACACAAAAAGGAATACACGGAGAGAACTGATTCCACCCATCCCTGTCCACCCAGTTCCTCCCTCTCCCCCTACCGTTGGTAAACACTTTTGTTATTTTCTTGTACATACTTCCTGTATTTCTTTAAGCAGATATAAATATTTAGCCTCCTTATACAAAAGGTGGTATCCGGTATAAATTTTTTCTGCACCTTGCTTTTTTCATCTAACAACATAATCTGGAAACCATTCCCTTTCAGCAAAAATAGAGCTTCCTTATTTGTTATCACTACATACTATTCCACGTGTGGCTATGTCATTCCTATGGGTGGAATCTGGTTGTTTCTACTCTTGCAATAACCAATAATGCAGTAATGAAAAACTCTGTACTCACTTTCTTCTGTATGTGTGCAGGTGTATCTGTAACACAAATATCTGAAAGTGGAATTGCTGGGTCAAAGGGAAAATGCCAGTGTACTTTTGATACATATTGATAAATTATCCTCATAAAAGTTGTGTCATTTTGCACTAATCAGGTATTACAGTATCTGTTTTCCTACAGCCTCCCCAACCCAGTATATCTGAAGGATTGCCTTGGTTATTGTTGTTGTGATTGTTGTTGCAATGTTATTTGTTAAAAAAAAAACAAACAACTTTTTTTTGGACATATTTTATCTATAGATATATTTCATCTCCAACTTTATTTAAAGAAGGCACCTCAGAACAAGAATAGTCTGTAATGAAAGAGAAGCAATCAGAGAACCAGAAATAGCTCTTGGAAATTAAAAATATGACTCTTAGAAAACATTTTATATCCATAAATATACTGGAAAATAGAATAAACATGGCCAAAGACCAAATCAGTATTTGGGAATATCAGGGCAAGGAAATCCTTCACAATACAGAGATAACATTTTTTAGCAAAACGTGCTTTAGACCTACATTTTCATATCAAACCAGCATAATTCTAACAAAAATGAATTCAAGATGTATGCCAGAAAAATGAAAATGGAAACCAAAGCAAGCAGAAGTCTTGGTACGAAGAGATGCTGGATTAACCTAAGAATGCATGACATATGGGCAGCAGGCCCAGGAAGACATAAGAACAAAAAATTAGAACATGAAGTCAACAGGCTGTATTAAACATGCCATAAAGGAGAATGTAGTTTGTTTGTTTGTTTGTTTTTCACACAAATTATATCATTAAAGATCTAGAATGTTCTATAAGCAGAAGATAAAAGAAATGCATCTCTTCTGTCAACAAGCTTAGTATCTTGTTAGTGAAGGCAGAATAAATACTCATAGAGAGAATTTGGTGCAGGGAACTGGTGACACAGGTGATAGAAGATCTGAGAAGCCCGCAGGAGACCAAGAGGTAGCCAGGGATTGAAAGTGACAGTGAACAATGATGTGCTGACAAATGTTTAACGATGGGCTCTTGGAGAGAAACCTTGATTTGTTGTGTTTTCCAATGGTGGGGTATAAATACCCCTACCTTGGCCAATTTGAAGCTACCAACATGATGTCACAGAACGTGGAGTTGGGAAGAGACGTGTATAACCCATTTCTGTGAGCTGGTCCATGCCAGCTCCATTGGTAGAAAGGTGCCACCACACTTTGGGACGATGGGAGATGTTACTGAAGCCCTGGGACCAGGACCACTTGGTAGAAGATGGGACCATAGAGGAAGTTTCATTTTCTTTTCTTTTGGTCCAATAACATGGTTGTTCTATAGTGGAAACTATTTACATAATCGTATGATTATTGATGCTATCTATTCAAATTTTAGAATCAAGAACCATTACAAGATCTTATTAAGCACCCTACTATGTGCCAGGCAGGCAACTATTCCAGGTACAAAGAATACAAAAGTGAACAGAATAAAGTCCCTGTGTTAATATACCACAATTTGTTTATCCATTTGCCAACCAATGGACATTTGGGTTGTTTCCATTTTTTTGCTATGATGAAAAGAGCTTGTACAAACATTGTTGTATAATCCTGTGTGGACATCCACACTCATTTATCTTGGGTACATATTTAGGAGTGTTGTATGTTAGATGTGTGTTTGAATGTAATAAGAAATCACCAAAAAGTTTCTAAAGTGGGTGTACCCTGTTATATTCCCAACAATAAAGGAGGATTCTAGTTACTCCACATCCTTATCATAACTTGTTATTGCCAGTTGATTTTTGTTTGTTTTAAAGTTATCAGTCTTATTGAGGTATTACATATAGTAACATTCATCCCATTTAGTTCTATGTGTTTTGACAAATGTATATGGTCATGTAAGAACCTTCGCAATGAAGATACAGAAAATCAAGGCAAGATTGTTGAGTCATGTGATAAACTTTGTTTGACTTTATAAGAAAATGCCAAATTCTTTTCCAACTGGCTGTGCCATTTTGCATTCCTGCCAGCAATGAATGAGCATTCCAGTTGCTCCACATCCTAGAGACCATTTAGTAGGGTTGTTTTTTTAAAGAAGACATTCTAATAGGTGTGTGATGGTATTTACTTGGGGTTCTAGTTTGCATTTCTGATTACTAATAATATTGAGTATCTTTTCACAAGCTTACTGGACATACATAAATCTTTTTCCATGAACTGTCTGTTCAAACCTTTTATCTAATTTTTTTGTTGGGTTGTTTATCTTTGTGTTTATATTGAACTGCAAGAGGTCTTTATATATTCTAAATATAATTCTTCTGTCAGATATATGTATTATAAATATTTTCTCTAAGTCTGTGGCTTACCTTGTCACTTTCTTTCTTTCTTTTTTTAAGTGATTCATTTTTATGTTGTTTTTTAGTTGTTTTGACAATGTACATCCTTGAGAATCCTAAAGTTTTGCAATCGAGCAATGATGTTTTTTTTAAATTTTTTATTGGCATAAAATTCACATAACATAAAATTTACTATTTTAACCTCTTAAAGTATAAAATTAAGTGGGCTTTTCACTTTCTTAATTTTGATAAAGTCTGATTTATAAATTTTTTCTTTTATGGTTAGTGTTTATGGTGTCCTGTCTAAGAAATCTTTGTCCATCCTAAGTGAGTCTATATATTTTTTTCTAAGAGCTTTAAATTTTTAGATTTATGTTTAGGCCTGTGATCTATCTTGAATATTTTTCATGTATCATGTGAGGTAGGAGTTGGGTTAATCTTGGGTAGTATGAATACCCAATTGTTCCAGCAACATTTTGTTGAAAAATAAAACTTTTTCCTCACTGAGTTACCTTGGTGCCTTTATTGAAAATAAGTTGGCCAGTCTACGGCCATGCCATGCTGAACAAGCCTGATCCCGTCTGATCTCAGAAGCTAAGCAGGGTCAGGTCTGGTTAGTATTTAAATGGGAGACCACCTAGGAAGACCAGGTGCTGCAGGCATAAAAAAATTGTAAAAATAAAAAAATAAAATTAAATAAATAAATAAAATGTAAAAATAAGGGATCGTAAGCTGACAAGGTTCCTGCAATCTGTGAGGTCAACCAAGGATTACCTCGCCTAAAAAAAAAATAAGTTGACCATATATATGTCAGTCTAAACTGGCTTCTCTATTCTTTTCCATTAATCTATTTATTTATCTTTACTTTCTTTTACCTTTTGAAACATGCAAATTGGCTCAGGGTACTCATACAAACAAAATAGACCTAATTCATAAAAGTCTTTTCTGAGCCTAGTCTGTGCAAGTCTCTGGGAATATAATGGTGCTTAAGACCCAACACCTTCCCTTTGCTCATGGAGTTTGGGGTAGTGAACATAGACTGGTTTTCCCTGCTTATAATATTCTCTCTCTCCTCAATTCGCCACTGGAGAGCCACTGTCCATTTATGATCATCCCGTGGGGTTCAGATGACCTCAACACCCCCTTCCTAAGGTGGAAACGTAACCTCAGCTTCTATGGCCAACACTAGGGCATTTCTCTAGAATTACTGGGAAAATGTAGTTTTCTTTTCTCTGTGGTTTTGAAGTTGGGGAGCTGAAGGTGGCCACTATTACTTGAGATTGTTGCCAACATAAAGGGCATCAGAGTTTATAGGTAGAGACTGAGAGATACCCACCATTTGAGCAGCTGCTTCCAGCTGTGCCTGAAGCTTGTGCCTGGGCTTTCTGATTCTGACTCAATAAATTCCCTTTTTTTTTAATTTAAGATCGTTTGAATTGAGCCTACTTCCTTCTGCTAAACATAAAGGAATTAATACAAGCAATAAGGAAAAAGGCAGGGTCAACATGGGCAACTGAGGGAATTTCCCTGGCCGACTTTTGGGATAATTCTTACTGAATTCCCTTCTTTTGGATACCTTGGTCCTGCCTCTTGATCCAATCAATCAACAGGTCCTTAGAGAGCAGTATTTTTCACACTGAAGTTTATGACCCACTAGTGAGTCATGAAACAAATTTAATAGGTTATGGCCAGCACTTTTTTTTTTTAATGAAATAGGAGAAATTAGAAGGAATAGAAAATATCAAAGTGTGTTGTATGTTGTAAAGCTAAGTATTATTTAATAAAACCTTTCTGTTGTATGCATGTGTGCAGTGTATTTAAAATACATTTCTTCTGTGTGAGCAACTAATTGTCTATTATATTTCAATAAAGCTTGGGAAAAAATTAAAATAAAATAAAATAAATTTCTTCCTGTGGGATACAGTCAAATCATTTTGAAAATCACCACTATAGAGTAATTTGTGGAAAATATTGTGGGTTGTCTACCCAATAACCACCCCCCTCTTTTTCCTTACTAAGAGAACTGTGATTTTGTTCAGGAATGGAAGCAGCCATGTGTTTACAGGGAAGTTGAGCTGCGTAGAGTTACGGGTTAAGCCCCTTCATAGGGTTAAGCCCTTTTGTAGCCCAGGGAGAGACTTTTGATTGATCTAAACCAGTGGTTTTCAAAATGTGGTCCAAGAACCCCTAAGGGTCCTTTAGACCCTTCCTGGGGGTCCACAAGACCCTCTTTTTTTGCAATACCATATCTACACAAGGCCAGAAAATCATATATGTCAAACAAAACAACATATCACAAAGGATGTAAAATGTAGAAACGGAAATTAGAATTCAGCTTCTTCTCTTAAGTCAGACATTAAAGAGATAAAGAAAAATGTAAAGCAGTGCCACGCTTTTCACTAATTTTATTTCTGTTTTGGAAAATACAGCTATTTTTTATAAAAATTATGCTTTATGTTAACATGTAAAGGGTAATTTTAAATGAGTTAATGAATACATATGTTAAATTTTTCATTTTAATTTCTGATACAGCAAGTATAAATTGATATAACCATATACACCAAAGCTCTTTGGGGTTATTAATAATTTTCAAGAGTTTGAGAACCACCGACTTAAGCCATTCATGGTGGTTTTCTTCCCATTGCCAGCGATTTTGTTAAGAATGTGATACAATTCCAGAAAATGCAACTTGAAGTCTGATGAGGACTTCTGAGAAAGTTTTCCTTCTAGGAAAAAAAAAAAGAAAGAAAGAAGAGCTGCATGGGAGTAAACAATCTCTTTTCTTCCATTCCACTGGGTTAACGTACCTGCAATGTGATGCCTGGAGCAGTGGCAGCCATTTTATAATTATGAGGTTAAGAGACTGAAGACAAAGTCTACACACTGTGAATAGCAGAGGGAAGAGATGGAAAGGACATGCGTCTTTGAAGACAATGTTTAATTTCTGTATCTCCCAGCCCAGGACCACCTATCTCTGCGTCTCTTGTTTTGTGAGATAATAAATCTCTCCCCATTAAATCATAAGATTCATGACAGCAGAGTTTTGTTTTCATTTTTTACCCTTTTGTCTGTTTTAATAACTGCCATTTCACCATACCTAGAACAGTGACAGGAACTTAGTAGGTGATAGATAAATGTTGGTTGAATAAACGGATGACTCCCTAAAGATAGTCCTTATTGGATTAGCTGTTGTTGTTACTTATAGCCAAAGAATCCTAATTGACTCAAGTGTCCAACCCTACTCCAATTTCCATCTGGCCCTACAAGATCCCTCAACCTTCTGATTTCCATAGGAGCTAACTTTCAAGACTGTGACCCACGTTATGGGTCAAAATCTCCATGGCCTATCCTTTCACCTGTGTCCACTTGCTAATGGACAAAAAATTTAGTGATAACAATGGACATTAGCTGGACAATTGTAACTCTCATGAACTCAGAGACCCATGTAGGTTTAGCTTTGGTAAGATGTCACATTCAAGAAACACAGTTCAACAGCCAAAAGTAATTTAAAACGAATCACATTTCTCCCTCACATCTCTGAAGAACACTTAAAGAAATTCACTGCGATATAATTAAAAGTCCCTGTCCTTTCTTAGCCATGCCCCTCACCTGCTCTAATGTCTGCCTTTCCAAGCCCCTCATTTATTCTCTGGCCTATGCTCTTCCCTTTAGACGAGAGATTCTTGAAGTGTGGTCCATGGACCAACAGTGTTAGGTTATCTGGAAGCTTGTTAGAAATGCAAATTCTTGGGCTCCACCTAGACCTACTCAATGGGAATCTCTGAAGTGAGGCCTAGGTTATCCTTATGCACACTAAAGCTTAAGAAGCTCCTGATCTGAATTCTCAACTTAGGCTGCACATTAGAATATCTTAGGAGTTTAGGAAACTCTGGATGCCCATGCCACACCGCAGGCCAATTAAGTCAGAATCTGTGCTTGAGGAACGCAGGTTTCAGTATTATGCAACTAGATTTAAAAGCTACTAGACAAAGTCTTAGTCCTTCCTTTCTTCCTTTCTCTTGGGACTCTTTCTCAGAACCATGAACCAATCGAACTCAAACTGGCGAAAGGGAAAAAAAAGGTTAGAGAGAAAATTTCTGAATTGTAGAACTGAACTAAAATGTCCAGAGTAGTTCTACCTGCCAGCACTGACGGATCCAGGTGCTCAAAGATGCCATTAGAATCTTTCACCCCCTCTTACTCTCAGCATCTCTCTGTGTGGGCTTCACTTTCTCAATGAGACTGCAAAGACAGCCGCAGGAAGTTCCAAGAAAGAAAAGTATCGCTGACAGTTGCAGCAATCTAGGTAGGAAGTGAATTCTCTGATTGGTCCAGCTTGGGTCATGTGTCCAGCCCTGAACCAATCACTGTGGCCAGATGAATGGTGTCTTCTGATTGGCTAGGCCTGGGGTACGTGTTCACACCAGGAATTGAGGGACCTAGGTTTGGACTAGACTCACCGGGGAATGGCAATGAGGGCAGGAATGTCCTACAAAGGAATGCTTGGCAGGTAAAAATACACACATCTACTCCATAGCTCCTTCTCTGTCTCCTAGTTCATTTGAGGTATCAGAAATGTCCAAGGAAACTAGTGAGCAAAAGCAATCTTTGACGGCTTCATTGCTGAGCAAAGACTGAATGCTCTTTTCCTTGGGAGTAGGGTGCTGTAAGCATTCATATTAAGTATTGAATCACATCAGTCAATATGGGAGATTCTGGATATATTTTAGGAAAGATTGAATAATTCATATCTGACTCATAATGCATACATATTCTAATGCCAAGTAAGTGGAAAATGATATACCAGAAATACTGTCCATGCAAATATGCATCTTTACACTGTACATGAAGGCACCACAGCTTAACTGATAACAATAAAGCCAAAGAATCAGTAATTTTAATTCTGTGTTAAGTCTCATTTAATTGACTATAGTGCAATAAAAGTAAGTTTATGATTTAAAGGTTATTTATTTATTTATTTTTTAGGCGAGGCAACCCTTGGTTGACCTCACAGATTGCAAGGACCTTGTCAGTTTATAATTCCTTATTTTTTTATTTTTTACTCCTACAGCAACTGGTCTTCCTAGGTGGTCTCCCATCTAAGTACTACTAGGCCCAACCCTGCTTAGCTTCTGAGATCAGACGGGATCGAGCTTGTTCAGAGCGGCATGACCATAGATGATTTAAAAGTTATTTTTCCAGTTTTATCGAGAAATGATTGACATACATCGTTTTTTAAGTTTAAATCATACAGCATGATGGTTTGATTTACATATATTGTTAAATGAATGGCACATTTACCATGTTCAGCTAACATCCATCTTCTCATAGAGATACAATAAAAAGAAAAGAAAGAAAAAAAGAGAAAAGAAAAAAATGTCTTTGTTATGAAAACTTGTAGGATTTACTTTTTAAAAATTTTTTTATATATCAGACAGCTGTGGTAGCTATATGGTCATCGTGTGGCACATTATGTTCCTACTACTTATTTATCTATACCTGGAAATGTGTAACTTCTGACCACCTTCCCTCAATTTCCCCTCCCCCATCCTCAAAATTTTTGTACATGTATATGCACATGTATATAATTTTATGTAAAATCATAAAGGTGGCCATATCTTATATATTGGGAGGGGGTTCCTTTTTTAGTAAAATCTTTTTGGTTTTCCTTTTTTCTAGTTGGCTTCCCCAACTTCTTTTCTTCTTTCCTCCTCCTCCTTCCTCATCTCTAGTTTATACACTCCCAACTTTTTCTCCATGCCTATGTAATTTCATACAAATGCATATACACATATGTATTTGGATACAAGTACAAATATGTAAAGAAATATATATATATATGTGCACACGCACACATAAACGTACTGGATACACAGGAGTTTAAATAAATAGGATGATGTTATCCTCGCTTTTCTACCCTCTGCTTTTTTCATATAACAGTTTCACATGGAAATCCCTGCAGGTCACCTGGCAGAAAGCATTTTAATGGTTGTGCAATATTCCGTATTATAGCTATACCATGATCTACTCCACCCCTCTCTACAGATGGATATTTACTTTGTTTGCCATTTTTGCCACTATAAACAATACTGCATGCATCTTCTTGCACACATATCCTTACATACTGGTTTCTAAGAGTGGAACCTATCCCATAGAAATGTTAAAAGACATTGCTCAAATGTCATAACAGTATACAAGTACATAAGGATTTCCTCCATACGCCACCAGCAATAACTGTTATGGCTCTTTTTATTTTTTCCCTCTTCCTTCTCTTCCTCCTCCTCCTCCTTCTAAACTGAGGTGAAATTCACATAACATAAAATTAGCCATATGGGGTATTTAGCAGAGTCACAATGTTGTGTAACCATCTCCTCTATCCACCCAGTTCTAAAACATTTTCATCACTCAAAAAGGAAACCCCGTACCCATTAGCAGTCATTCCCTATTCCCTCTGCCCCCCACTCCTGCCCCTGCTGACCGTTAATCTACTTTCTGTCTCTCTAGATTTATATATTCTGGACATTTCATATAAGTGGAACCATACAATATGTGGTCTTCTGTGACTGGCTCCTTTCATTTAGCATAATGTTTCAAGGTTCACTCATGAAGCATGTATCGGTACTTCATTCCCTTTTGTGACTGGATAACATTTCATTGTAGAGATACACCACATTTTGTTGATTCTTTCATCATTTGATGAGCATTTGGGTTGTTTCCACTTTCGGCTATTATGAAGAATGCTGCCATGAACATTCTCGTACAAGTTTTTATGCGGACATAGGTTTTCAATTCTCTTGAGTATCTGCCTAGGAGAAGAATTGCTCGGTCATAAGATAATTTTATGTTTAATTTTTTGTGGAGGCGCCAAACTGTTTTCCACAGTGGCTGCACCATTTTACAGTACCATCAACAGTGCACGAGGGTCGGTTTTCTCATAAGAATACTGGGGTGACAGTCATTGGATTAAGACCCACTCTAATTCAATACAACCTCATCCTAATTGAACTAATTATATCTGCAAAGACCCTATTTCTAACTAAGGTCATATTCACAGGGCTTAGAACTTGAACATATCTTTTTAGAAGACACAATTCAACCCACAATAGGGTATGATATCTTTTTGTACACAGGGAATAGAAGCAGCCATTCAGAAGCATAACCAATTCAAGATAACGCTGATAACAAAGTGTCTTTTCCTTAAATTGTAGGAATTTCAACTATTTGTACAAAGGCAAGGCCATCAAGCATTGAGTGGCAGCCAGATGGACTTGGCAGAACAACAGCTTAAATAAATTGGCTAATTTTAGTTCATGAATACCACATTTTAATAACCTTTAATAGCTCACATAGCGAATTACTATTAAGTCTCCTGTGGATGTATACAGACATGAAAAATTATGCAGTGGCCATCATTCAGGTGCAAGACTGAAGGAAGGATGAGAGATTTCAATATTCCAAAAATATTATGGCTTTTCTGATGCTTCTCGTGGCAGATATAGCCAATTGGGTGAGCCAGCTACTGTTACTAGCCTCTAACTATCTTCTTCCTCTTATTTTAGAAATTAGAAAGATCCTTTGCAGTTGTGGTTGCCAACTATGCTGCTGCATTTCCAGGAATATGTTTGCTTTCTGATAAAAGGGACAAACACAACTGGTTCCGGCCCTTCCCCTGCCTCTTCCTGCCTTGAACACTGCTGTGATGCCTGGAGCTGCAGCAGTCATTTTGCTGCCGATGAGAAAAAGACCAAGATGATCACAAAGTAGCTGGCTCTCATATAATTCACCCAGCAACAGCAGCTACCTGCTTCCAGATTCCTCGTATTGGGAGAAAATGTAAGCCACTCTTAATTAACTTTCCTGCTGTTTATAGCCCCAAACATTCCTAACCGATTCATTTCTTATGCTACTTAGACACAACAGTATAATTCCATAATTATATTTAAGACTTCATTTTGCTTGGCAATTCAAAAGCCCATTCCCCAAAGTCAAATCTTAATGGGCTCCTTGAGAGTTGGTACCCTCAGGATTTCTTTTTTAATGAATTGGAAATTCAAGGCTTAAAAATAGAGATAAAAACAAATCAGACCCCTTCCCATTGCAGAGGCTCATCTTCAAAGGGATCACCTAAAGGCCATGGGGGCCAATTACAACAGTATTATCCAGGTGGCTTCCTTCTCCTCTTATCCAGGACTATAAAGGGATCCTGAACTCTGTAGAGATTTATACGACCCCACTGAGAGTTGTTAGATGCTTGTAGCCTCTTTCACAATGCTATAGAATATGCAAAAAAAAAAGTCATCCACTCTTGGTTCCAAATCTTATTTATGCTCTTTTGGCATCGCGCAACATAAATCCTTCCTGATTATTGATAAAAGCATTGACTGAAATGATCTCTTGGAATGAAATGTAGCAAGATTTCTCAAAATTACAAATAGACTTTTCTCTCCACCACCCGACCAGGGGCACATGACCTGGGCAATCAGACATTCCTGCCCAGGCGTTTCTGTTCTTGAGCCGGCAATGCTAAGGTAAGTGTACGGTGAGTTTAGATTTCCCCTGCATGTAGTGGTCAGTAATCAGCATCTGTGTGTGCTCAGGCAGGGGCAGCATCTGGCTGAAAAAGTGTCCAGTGGCGGCAGCAGTACTCACATGGACAGAATTTTCCATGCTTAGGCTCCCTCTTTTCTTGCTATTTTTTTTTTTTTATCACTCCTGTGATTCTGTAAGCTCCCGTAGCCTTCCAATAAATCCTCTGGCAGCTTAGTTTAGCCAGCGTAGGTCTCTGTTCCTTGGCAGTTGACGACCTTGACTAATAGAGCTTGTACATGCAGAGAGACCCTCTGGGAAGTGACAAGAGAAGCTCGTGATGTGGCTGCCTCTGGAGAAGGCAACTGGGGCATTGGTCAGAGGTGGAAAGGACACTGGCCTGTCATATGAGCCCCCCTGTTCTGCTTGACCTTTGGTAATTTTAAAATCAAATACACATATTACATTTTTTTGTCCCTCCCCACCACCACCCCACACATTATATTTAAATGAATAAAAAATTCAAAGGCCAAAAAACATCAAATTCTATTTTTAGTTCAAATCACGGTCAGATGGGTGACAATGATGTGCTGGCTCTTAGGGTTTCTCTGTGCCTACAGCAATGCACTTTTCATAAAAATAAGCACAAAGGAAAACATCCCTGGAAAACTGCAGAAGAGACTGTGCCTGCTTGTCTAGTCTCGACCCCTCTGGGGGAAATGTGGCTGGGTTTTAAGTTACCTAATGAGGATTACCTGTTTGTCTGAGAGCAGGAGAGACAAAACCGAAGCATAGTGAATGAGCTTACCTAGGTCTTGTTTTGCTTTAGAATTTGAATTTAGCAAAAGAAAAATTTTAAGCCCATGTTCTTCCTTATGGACCTTCCCAGAAGTATTACTTCATCTAAACTCTTGGAGAGCTCATTGGAGTATTTATACATCACATGTTTCTCATGTCTCATTTATTCCCACGCATGGACTCACTCATTCATTCAACAAATATTTGTCCTGTGACCTATACTGTGCTTGGCAGCAGAATGGGTGGTGCAAGGGCTGTGAGTTAGTCTAAATTCTTTTGGCTATGAGTAGCCTGAATGCAACTCAAACTAGCTTAAGCAGAAAAGGAATTTATTGGCTTATGTAAATGTAAGCTTCGGGGCACATCAGCTTCAGGCATGGTTGGTTCCAGAGGGCACATCAAGATTAAGTCTTCATTTCTCAGCTATGCTTTTTTCTGAGAAGGCCTCACCCTCAAGCATATTCTCCCCTGAGATTGTAACAATGATGGCCTCCAGCAGCTCCAGACTTACTAGCTTAGCCACCCCCGGGGTGGGGGCGTGTGTGGGGGGAGAGCCTTTCCAGCAACAGTTCCAGTAAAAGTCCTGGGTTGGCTATAATTTGTCCCAGCTTGAGTCATGTGCCTTGACCTGATTGATTGGGAGATACACAGTGCTGATTGGCCAGTGTTCAGTCACGTGGTCAAACCAGGCTGTGAGAGAGAAAGGTCAGTCCCATCTGAATCACAGGGATTGTGTTCTCGCTTCAGCAGCACATATACTGAATCACAGGGATTGAGAATCAGAGGCACGTAGTTCCCCCCAAAAGAATACTAGGGTGCTGTGACCAGAAAAGGGAAGAATGATATGGCCATGAAAAACAACAGATGCCCAACTACAATTCTGACGAAGGTGAATAAAATACCTTTCTTGGGGCTATAGAAACTCCCATGGCTGCTGGTGGGAGTGAAGAGAGGAAGCAGCTATGCTGGAGAGCAACCTGGCCATCTACCCATTCATATAATCTATGAACCAGCATCTCCTCTCCTGGGTACAGATCCCACAGAACTGCTCATTCAGTCCAAGGGGATATGCACAAAGATGCCCACTGCAGTGACTGAAGTGGAGGCAGGAATGGGAGCCCATTGCTAGGAGAGTGCATCGGTAAAATGTGGTGGATGCACAGAGTATGAGGAAGCAGGAACGAGAAATGGGCCAAATGTTCACAGACACATGAGTGGATCTTAAAAACAGCATGGGCAAAGGAACCAGACGAACTCTATAACACAAGACTATTCGCATAAATGTAAAATGTATGCCCACAATGTTACTAATCAGGATAGAGTTATCCTTGCAGGATATGACTAGAAGGAAGCATACAACTTCCCAATTAAAGATTATATTTCCCAGCTTCCCTTGCAGCTGGGCATGGTCACACGACAAAGTTTTGGTCAATGGGATGGGAGCAACTCCTGGATCAAGGCCTTAAAAGGAAATGCAAGCACCCTTCTTCTCTCTTCCCACTTGAGAGCTGAAGCAGCCACCTTGATCCATAAGGCAGAAGCCACATGCTGAGGACACTGAATGACAGGATAGAAGGAGCCTGGGGCCTAGCTAGATAACATAGAGCTACCCAAATAGCTCTTGACTCCTTATATCCAGACTATTAAAGAAATAAAAATCTATCTTGTTTAATCTACTTTTTTCTTTTGGTCTTTGTACAGATATAGAACCTACATACTAACTAATACAGCGCTCAGTGTTTTTAATTTACTATTATTATTCTCTCCTCAATTATCATTATGCTAATTATTTTATCAGCCTAAAGCATTTTTCAGGTATAGTACAGCAAATTTTCTTGGCATCCTAATAATGAGGCTGTTGCCGTTAGAGGTCTTTAGTTGCAAGTGATGAAAACCACCTCTGCCTAAATTAAGCAAAAAAGGAATTCATTGGTAGACTGTGAGGTAGCTTGTTGATTCAAAGGAAAGGCTACAAAACCAGGCTTGTGGAAGGCCGAGATCTGGGTCTAGTCCTGAATTCGAGTGGCAAGAATGAATGAACACTAGAGTAGTGGAGAATGATTGTGGCTTGTGGGACACAGTGGGCAGGGAGGCCATCTTGGCATAAAAGCATCCAGCTGGGAGGCCACTTTAGAATGGGCAAGGGGTAGACCTCTCAAGGAGGTGACATTTGAGCTGCGAATGGAGAATGTGAAGGAGTTGGCCCTTTAAAATATCGGAGAAGAGTATCTCAGGCAAAATTCCTTTGGAAGGGAAGCTTTTAGCAATATAAGGGAGAGCTAGACTGGTTGGAATATAATAAAAGAAGCAGAGACTGTAAGAGATGAAATCAGAGTCTAGGTTAAGATCATGGAGGATTTGGGAGGCCATGAAAAAGTCTGGGTTTTATCCTGGTTGTTATGGAAAATCGATAGAGAATTTTAAGTAGGGGTCTGGCATGATTTGCTTTTTCAGATCTACCTGACTGTTGGGTGGAAAATTGATTGCAATGGGACAAGGGTGGAGGCAGGGAGACCAAGACATGATGAGGCGGTAGAGATGGGACTGGGAGCTGGAGCCCACAGGGCTTGCTACTCCTGGATGTGGAGTGGGAGGGAAACAAGAGAACAAGGACCACTTCCTGTTTTTATGCTTATCAAAGCCATATGGAAGGAGCCAGATTTTGGTGGGGCAAGAAGGAGGCAAGAATTGTGCTTGGCACCATTGATAACAGCTGGAGATACCAATCTGTAGACATGTGTAGGGGACATAAATGGGGAAGTCATCAGGATCGAGGTGCCATTTAAAATCTTGGTACCGAACAAGATCATCCAGAAAGAGGGCAGTACCTGGACCCAAATCCTGGGACCATCGCAGGCCAACATGCACGTGAGTCTTACTATTTCTTTTCCTTCCTTCCTTCCTTCCTTCCTTCCTTCCTTCCTTCCTTCCTTCCTTCCTTCCTTCCTTCCTTCTTTCCTTCCTTCCTTCTTTCCTTCCTTCCTTCTTCCCAAGTCTTACTGTTTTTATCCACCTGGACCTGTCCCTGGATGTCATTCCCAGGGACTGCCCTATTTCCTTGCTCTCTTCTTTCAGCTGCTACCTCCTCTTTCTTACCTCCTGTTCACCCTTCAACCGACCCTGATCAGGCTGAAATAAGTAAGTTTTTGAAAGTAAGTCAATTTAGCGAAAACTATTCCTTTACTAGCAAGGCAAGTGGATCCTAGTTAATAAAATATCTAACTCCATTATCAAGGACCTAGTGCACATCCGGGAAACATGCCAGACATGCATGTCCCTGCCCCAGGGCCTTTGCTCTTATTCTCTCTTCCTGGAACATTCTCCCCTGATCCCCAAATAACCACTTCTCCCTTAACCTCTCCTCTCTCAAATTTTTGCTTAAATGTCATCTTCTCAGTGAAGTCTGGAGACTTCTTCCCTTATCTTCATCCATGTGTTTCATTCATTCATTCATTCATTCATCAAGGCAGGGATTCAGTCGGTTTTGTTTATTTCTGTATTTCCAGCACCTAGAACAGTGCTGGCACACAGTAGGCTCTCAAAAAAATATCTGTTGAATGAATAAATAAATGAACAAATGGACCAGATCATGAAGATGGCACTGGCATTCACGGTACACACAACACTTTTATAACAAGCCTCTGAAGCTTGGTCCTGAAATTCCTCAGCAGGAGTCCTTGGGAAGGTCAAGGGTCAAAGTCTGGATTGTTCTCGCTTGTATTCACCATCTTTACTCTTTTACTCTAGCCCCCCTGAATTCCCCAGGGCTTGGTCCACCGCCCTTCCTTTACATTCCTCAGCTCTGAAGTCCCCACCCCCTTTCAACACCCTAAATTCTTTCTGAGGATGGAATGGACTGAATAATATTTTCCATGTTCCTAATCCGGCCGAAGAATGCAGATGACTCAAAAGCAGAGCGCCCAGCCAGGGAAGCGGAACGCGGCTCTCCAAATTGCCACCAGGGGGCGCCATCCCTCCACGGAGTTTAACGAAGGCGCCTCTGCAAGGAGCTGAAATTCGAGTGGGAGGCGAAAAGGCTTTTGCCTGTGGTAGCCTTGGGCGCGCAAGTGGCTTCTACTTGCAGGTGATAGGACCGCTTGCTCTGATGCCTAGAAAGAAGTTGATCGCACAGGTTCTGTCCTGACTGTAGTTAGACCAGCGTTCAGACCCATACTTTGACAACTTTCTGGCTGGGTGACCCTGGACAAGTCACTTAATGTTTGGGAGCCTTTGTGATCTCATCCATAAAACAATGACAATAATGGGCCCCCATTTCTGGGAGGCTGCAAGGAGATGCACCTTGGGTGCACCAAGGATGATCTGATGTGGGGCATGGTGAAACTGATCAGAGGTTGTTCATTACTATAGTGATCAACTCAGAGCAGTGGTTCTCAAAGTGTGTTCCAAAAGCAACTCCAGGAAACTTGCTAGAAATGCAGATTCTCAGCCGCTCCCAACCTTCTGATTAAGCTCTGGGGCGGATCCTTCAATCAGTGTTTAAAAAACCCTCTACGTGATTCTGATGTGTGCTCAAGGCAGCTTAGAAAGGTAGAAATTTCCCCTGAACCATAGCTGTTTGAAGAGTTAAGTTGGAATTGGGCGGGGGGAGTCTTTCTGACTGTAAAGCTGCAACCTTTGGCGTGTGTGCATGTGTGCGCACGCGCCCACGTGTCTAATTAATGGCCGAAATTCAGAAACTCCCCTTTTGAATTCTCTTCAGAGCTCATTTAAAGCTTTGAGTGCTAGGGTTCCCAGCCCCGGCTGCACATTAGAATCGCTGGGGCTCTTTCAATACTGTATCGATGCCTGGTTCTCTCCCCAGACCAATTAATCCGGAATTTCTGGAGACATCTGTGCTTTAAAAAACTCAGGTGAGACTGTTGCCCAGTGAGGACTGACAATCACCAGACAGGAAGCACCATCTTGCTATGTATAATGACGCCTCCGGCGTGTGGGTAGTGAGGAAAGTGCTGAGGTCAGAGCGGTCTGGGGATCGAGCCTGGTTTCCTCATCTGGAGACTCAGAACTGCTACAGCTTCTCTTGAGTCTGTAGGACGAAAGAGGAAAAGCTCCTGGGGTTGGGGGCGAGGCTTGGTCCTGGGAAGAAATAGTGTCGACTGAAAAACAATATTGATTGAGCGCGAGAACTTGCGTGAGCCCTAGCTCTTCCCAGACCTTCCCGAACAATGATGTTTGCTTGCAGTTCTGGTCCATCTTTATCCATGGTAATAAAGGACCGCAAACAGTTGAGCGTTTACTGTGTAAGGAGCACACTGCTAATTTTTGTAGAAGCGCCATCTCAACACTCATCAAGCTGCCCACTTCATCGCTGAAGATCCTGAGACCTTAGGACATTAAACGTCATTGGGTCTGGCCATCTTCTGGTCAGTTACAGAGCCAAGACTCTTCAGCCCTGCAGTGGAAAGCTGGGCTGGGACAAGGTGGAGCAAGCAGACACCCAGAAGGCAGCATTAAGGAAGCGCTCACGCTGGGGGTTGTGCTAGTGCAGACTGGATGCCTGAGGGCAAGCACCTCCTTAAATGTGGGGGGCCCTGGGTCTCGCTGGCCTCTCCCTAGTTCCAGTGCTGTTCCAGAGGCTGCCTTCTGAATTGCTAGGGTAAAGCCCACTCAGAATGAAGGAGGTGGCAGGGCGCGGGCAGGCTTGTTAAAAAAGCCTACGTTTTGTTAACAGCAACGGAATTTTCTTCCCCTTAAGCGAGAACAAATTAATATATAAAAATATAAATGCATGCCAGGGAGGTGAGAGAATGATTAAAAAGCGGTGTGCAGTGGGCTTGTGGTGGAGGCACCAGGAAGAAGTTTAAATTCTGGGCCCTAGAGGCAAACTTTTCAAAGTCCACACCGGATTGCTTCTGAGAATGAATGAACAGAGGAACAGTTTACCAAGTACCTCAAAAGGGACTATGGAGCAAACAAAAGAACTGTGTAGGTAATGCCTACACTCAAGAAATTTAGAGCCTCAGGTCAGAAAAGCAGATTAACTTAGAGAATTCATTAGTGCTTGACAGACAAAGCAGTGGATCTTCATTCTAAGGCCCTGTAATTTAACCAAAGGCAGCAATCTGCATACTTTGCAAAGAAACCTAAGTGTATTAACATTTTATTCCTAAATGGGTGTATTTTCTTAGATAAGCAATACATTTGCATAGTGCAAAATCAAAAGAGCAAATAGTGGTCTCCCTTCTCCCCCTGCAACCCCTGCCCCAGGCTCTCACTCCCAGAAGCAGCCTCAGTTTCCCATTTCTGGTGTGTCCTTCTGGGAATGTCCTGTCTATACTTCACTAATTAAAATTGTGTACTTGAGTGTCTGTCCACCATCCCACTAGATCTTGAGGAAGGGAGTGATGGAGACTTGTACCCAATGGTCCTCAGATCAGCCTTGGTCTCAGTGTGCCTCACCCAGGGTGGCTTTCTTTTAGGGTGACCAATTGTCCTGGTTTTCCTGGGACTGAGGGGTTCTTGGGATGTGGGATTTTCAGTTTTAAACCTGGAAGGATCCTGGGCAAACCAAAAACAGTTGCTCAGCCCAGTCTGTTCCTTGTAGTAAGTGTGATTCTAGCAATGAAAGAGGCATGTTTTGCATACAATTTACCTTTTAACAATTGCTTCATCTGGAGTTCAAGGGTTATTTTGAGCCAACTGAGAGACAGTGTGTAGTGTCTGCTGTGCTGTCAGGAAAGGGTTTTCTAGGGCAATCTCACAGTGTATGATTTATGCTCAAGAGGCTGTCATCAGAATCGACTTGCCCATATAAATTTCTTTCGGTATCAACAGGCAGTGGCTTTTTTAGGATGAAAACTAGATTGCTGTGAAAAAGAGATTCCAATGTCAGCTTTTGACTCCTCATAGCCATCACCAGAAAAACCAGTTATTCAAGCAGAAGTATGTTGAGAGAGTCAGCAGTATCTCAGGAGGATGAAATCTAGGCAGGATTCTTAAAGGGTTGTTGGGTCTTTAACCAGGTGATTTCAAGACAGATCTTGCAAGACAAGGAATTGGTTAGAATTGGCAGAGTTTGACATATATATATAGTTTGGACTGGTGGGTACAGCAAAGCAAGGATTTTGCAGTGAGTCTGGACAAGCAACTTATTAGCCTTGATAAGTCAGCTATTTTGGTGGGTTTACAGTCATACATTCCAGGAGCAAGTATTTCCTGGAGCAGGTAGCTGGCTCCCAGACTCATGTAGCACAGAAGCAGGAAGGGATATTGGTTTCAGTCTAGCCAGCTGGGCAGCTCTGCTCCACATTGTCATTTAGACACTTCGGTTCCTTCTATCTTCTTGCTCTGCCATCCCCAGGGTGTCGTGAATGTCTGCTTGGTCAGTACCAGGTCATCCCCTTGTCCTCACTCTAGCCTGGATACACTCGAGCAGGAGAGCACCTCAATGCCTAAAGATTGTCAAGCAGGTCTTCTCCTACCTTGCTCAGGAAAGAAGTTCAGCACAGAATCAGACAGCCCTGGATTCAAAGCCAGCCCTGCCACCTTCTGGCCGTGCGACCTCGGGCAAATTACTTCCTTTCTGAGCTCACTGACTGAGTTAGCTGCACCTTAGTCCGCTGGCCACACTGAGCTGCTCATGTCCCACGTGTGGGACCTGTCCTAGGCCAGGGATGCCCTGCAAAGAGATGTGCTTAAAGTTCAGCGCATTTGAGAGGTGACAGTCAGGGACACAGAGACTGACATTCCACGAATGATCTCCCCGATAAATCTGTTCTTTTGAATGTGGTAAGTGCTAAGAAGAAAAAGAAAAGGTGTAAAGGGAGATTAAAACTGGGGAAGGTCTGTGGCCATGCCACCCTGAACGTGCCTGATCTCGTCTGGTCTTGGAAGCTAAGCAGGGTCGGGCCTGGTTAGTACTCGGATGGGAAGACCAGGTGCTGTAGACGTAAAACACAAAAATAAATAAATAACAAAACTGGGGAGGGGGTGCTAACTTAGTTGGAGTGGTCAGAGGAGGCTTTTCCAGGAAAATAACACTGAAATTGGGAAGTAAATAGATCTGTCACGGCCAGGCTCACAGGGAGGCCCAGTGGGGAGCAGAGGACAGAGACCGGCTGCGGTGGGGAGCAGTGAGGGTGCTGAGGAGAAGCTGGGCTCAGACTGATTTCGAGGGGAAAGCCTTAGTCAACTGTCTGATTGTGTGTGTGTGCCTCCATGTACACACAAACACAAGAGGAGGCAAGGATGACTCTCAGGCAATTTTTTAAAAACGATGGTAAAGCATACGTAACATAAAAGTTACCATTTTAACCATTTTCAGTGGAAGGTTCCGTGGCATTCAGCCCGGTCACACTGTTGTGCCACCGTCAGCGCCATCTTTCTCCAGAACTTTTTCATCTTCCCAAAGGGAAGCTCCACGCCCGGCCCAAGTCGGCCCCTGCCGCCCCGTCTTCCAGGCCTTGGTGAACGCCCTCCGCTCTCTGCCTCTGTGAATTTGCCCGTCTAGGCGCCTCCTATATGTGGGATCAGACAGACAGCGCTTATCCTTCTGTGTCTGGCCTTGTGGTTCATCCAGGTGGTAGCTTCTCAGGCACTAGGAGGGAACTGCGAACTGTTCCTGCCCCCTGAAGTTTGTCTGACGCTTTGAGTAGCCCTTGCCAGGCAGTGGCCTCCTGGTACTCTCTGAAGTTCTGAGTTTGACCTGTTCTACCAGGTCAGGCTCGACCCATTCCAGGAAGTTCTGCTTGGGTATAGAGCAGAGCATTTCAAGTGGGCTTTGGGATCAGAAAGAACAGAACAGCCTTCGCATCCTGATTCTGCCCTTAACTTGCTGGGTGACACTGGGACACTGGATGAGCCTCTCTGAGCCTCAGTTTCCCCATCTCGAGGTGGAGAAAACAATTGCTCCAATCTTAGGAGATTGTTCTGGCATTTACATGCGATGACACCACTTTGCCCGGCACTTGGTACTACTGGAGAGGAGAAAAAATAAATGGTACCTATTACTGCAAATTTGGACACCTTAGCTTACCTAATACCTTATCAAAAAACAGCATTCTATACCTGCTACCTAGCATACTGGCATTTTTATTGCTCTCTAGCTTTATAATTTAATTATCTTCTTGAGATCTGACTTGATCTCCTCCCACCAGACTCTGTTTTCTTGAGGAATATGTCCTAAGGGCTGAACATGGAGCTAATGCTGTATGGGTCTGATAAATATCTATCCTGCTAACGAATGGTTAAATCCAGTTCTGCCTGGCGTTTCCCAGCTTGCAGGCCCCAGCTCTGTCAAAACCATGAGCATCTGTTCCTTAGAAGGTCCAGCCCCAGGCTGGAGACTTCCTCCGGAAGTACCCAGCGATCTCAGGTCTCAGGGAGTGTAGAGCCCCAAAATCTACCCCCACCCCCAGCACACACAGAATGAAGCTCCTGAAAATTTGCCTTCATGTTTCTTCTCTCATCCACCATGGAAAAGCACGCATGTTGGCATCGTGACAATATCAGCACATTTTAAATACACATGGGCTTTCGCATAAATTTGTACCAAAGCTTAAATGTACTGAGACCCATTGTTCCACCAATTCCACTGCCACGAATTTTTCCTATGGATAACCCTCGTTCAAGACAGATGAATGCGGATATTTATTGTTGCATTGTGCATAATAGCCAAAGACTTTCGGAAACAACCCAAATTTCCATCGATAGGAGATGGTTAAATAAATTATGACACAGCGGCACAGTGGTCACTACTTTAGAACCATTTAAAAAGAATAAAATGGCTCTATGTGGATTGATAGGGAGCAATGCTTCCGGACAGACGGATGAGTGCAAAAAGAGAGGAGCAGAGTGGCGTAGGTGGCATGTCACTGCTTGTGTCGATGGAAGGAGGAGGGGAAGGCACTGTGCTTGGTATGCACAGGCGCCGCTGCTAACTGGCAACAGGAATTGCCTCTGAGGTCATCAAAGGGTCAGGGATGGGAGGGAGACAGTATTTCTCTGCATACATTTCTATATTTGAATTGTTTACCATGTGCGTGCATTTCCTATTGAAAATAGTTTTTAAATTAATATAATACACGCATTATATCTTTGTCAGGAAGCGGTAAGGTTTGGACCTCATACTAACAAAGAGGCACCATTCTTGAAAGGTTGAGAATTCTTGATCTGTTCTCTGCTGAGTGATGTCAGCAGAACTCAGCGACCTTGACGAGTTGATTTCAGCAGAGGTGTCTTTACATAATGCTCAGTCAACAGCAATCCCTGGCCTATATGAAGGCACTTCACAGTTTACAAGGCTGAGGAGCACTTTGCTTTTCATGATCTCATGTACCCTGACAACATTGGGGAGTAATTGGGGCGGGCAGGAACTTGTCCAAGGTCACACAACTAGAAAATGCCTGAGCCAGGCTTGAACTTGTATCTCTTTCTTTGCTCCTTTCTCATGGTTCGAAGTAGCAGTCTTTTGAGGTCACCTGAGACATTCCATCAGCAAAGATTTATCAAGTGCTTCTGCGTGCCAGTTACCTGTGACCACCATGTTGCTAAGTCCAGTGGTCGACTCTCAAACCTTGTTCAACTTGACTGGTCAGGAGCATTTGATGAGGCAGTCACTCCCTCCTCCTTCAAACACTTTGTTCCCTGGGGTGCTGGGATCCCCATGTCCTGGTTCTCCTCCCACCTCACTGGAAACATCTTGTCATCTTCGTTGGTCACTGTCATAGCCAAACATTCTAACTGTGGTGAGTCCCAGGGATTGGCCCTTGGTCCTGTCTCCTGTCCCTAGAACCCCAAGTTCTAAGTGATCTCATCCTATGTCATAGCTTTAAATACCATCTAGACGCTGATCGTATTTATACCTCTAAGCCCAAACCTCCCCCCATGCTAGATCATCCAACTGCTCCCTTGACCTCACCCCTTGGAATATCAATAGTTCTTTATCCCCTCACATGTCCACCCCTTCTGCTTGTTCCACTGACTGTCCTCATCTTCGCTGGCACCAACTCCATCCTCCCAACTACTCAAGCCAAAAGAGCTGGAAGTAACCTGGGCCCCTCCCACCCCACACAAACCCTGCCGGCTGGACTTTCCAAGGAGATCTGAAACTCATCCCGTCTCTCCACCTCCGCAGTCTCCACCCCGGTCTGAGCTACCTTCACCTCAGCCCTGGAATATTCCAACAGCCTCCCCACTGGTCTCCCTACTTCCACCTTCACCCCTTTCAGTCTGTTTCAACCCCACAGCTAGAGTTAACCTTTTTGAACATGTCAGTCAGTGTCTCCTCTCCTGAAAAGTGATTTCCTGTCTCATTTAGAGTCAAAACCAAGCTCCTTAATGTGGCCCAAAAGGCCTTCCTGTTCCTCTCTTCCTTGGTGCCCTCTGACCTCATCCACCGCGATTTCCTTCCATGGCACAAGACCTGCCAGTGTGGCGAGCTCCAGCACCCAGCACACGCTGGGCACCGTCAGAGCGGGGTTCAGCTTCCTCTACCTTCTGGCTTCTCGGCCTCGTGCTGTGGACATCAGGAGCTAGATAATTCTTCGTGGTGGGGACTGTCCTATGCATCGTAGGATGGTTAGCAGCATCCTGGCCTCTACCCACTAGCTGCCAGTAGCACCTCCATATCTCCAAAAATTGCCAGATGTCCCCTGGGGGAAAAATCGCCCAGGTTGGGAGCCATTAGCCTACCCATAACATTCCCATGCCTCCTGCCTCACTTTGTTCAAGTCTCGACTTAACTGTCACCTCCTTACTGTGGCCTCTGTCCGCCTTGATTATCACTGCTGCCCATGCCAAACTCCCCGTCTCCCTTCCTGTCGTATTTTTCTCCATAGCGCTCATCATCATTTTTTTGTTTATCATCTGTCTCTTCTTAATAGAATGTAGACTTCGAAGAGCTAAGGATTTTTATCCGTTTGCATTCACAGCTGTCTCCCCAGAATTTACAGCAGGACCTGACACATAGTAGGCCCTCGATAAATAGTTCTCAAAAGAACAAATAAACACCAGGCCTTGTAACAGATGCATGAGGCGAGCAAAGCCTTGGCTTCCTGAGACTTGTATGCCAGTGTGGGTGCTGGGGGTAAATAGATGAAAAAATACATGCGATGGCAGGTGGTGGTCAGAGCAAGGGAGAAAAACAGGGCAGATACATCGGCTTCTCAGTACAGCAAACGGGGTGGCTTCAAACATCAGGTTTACTATCGCGCAGTTCTGGAGACCAGAAGTCCGAAAGCAAGGCGTGGGCAGGGGCGGGCTCCCCTGAAGCGGGTGGGAGAGAGTGCTCCCTCGCTTGCCTCCTCCGGCTTCCCGGCGATCCATGGCGCCCTTGGTTCGCAGGTGCTTCTCTTCTGCCCTCCAGCGTCACGGGGCCTTTTCCCTGTGTGTCCTCCCTCTGGCAACGTCCGTCTCTGTGTCCGAATTTCCTAGTGGATTCGGGCCCATCCCATGACCCTATTTTAGCTTGATTACCTCCGTAAAGACACTGTTTACAAATAAGGCCACATTCCGAGCTACGGGGAGGGGTGGGGTTAGAACGTCAATCTTTTTGGGGGAACACAGTTCAATCCCTAATAGCAGGTTAAGGAATGAGAAGGCGCTGCTTTAGGGAAGGGGGTCAGGGAAGGCCTCTTTGAATTGAGAGAGACCTGAATGAAAAGGGGGTGTGAGTCCTGTGAATTTCTGGGGGGACTGGGAAGCGTTCCAGGCAGAGGGAACAGCAAGTAATCAAGGTACCCACCTCACAGTACTGTGAAGAGTCAATGACTTAATCTATGAGAAAAGCTAAGAGGCATGCCTCGCACACAATTAGTAGGCAGTTGATATAAGTTGTTATTATTTATCCTTTTAATAGGCTCTAACTCAGTGCCTACTGTGGGCCTAGCAGCCTCTGGGGCTGGGCATCCAGAATGAACTCGCCTGACAGCATCCAACTAGGCTGGAGGCTGGGGGAGACCAAGGGACCCACGAGTCAACAAAGAACAGCCTGTGGTGTGACTTTTGACAGTCACAGAGCTCAATACAACAGGGAGATGTCACAGAGCGTGACTGCCTGGTGTGGCTGCAGCATCTCCTTTAGGCAATCAGGGAAGGCCTCTCTGAGGAAGTGACCTGCAAGCTGAAGGATATTTCCAGATGAGCATGTTGTTAGGGGAAATCCATGGAGAAAGGTCCACTGATCAGGTTGAGGTCTATGACCAGGTTGGCACTGGCCATGAGGGGGATACCCCAAAGATGAGAACCCAGTGAATCTAATAACACATGCAGGCCACTTCTGGTTAATGATAAAGAGCATGCGGACATCCCGATCAACCTGTTCTTAAACTCTAGACTTCCTTTATCATCCCCATAGCCATCCTAGCCTTATCACCAAATCAAGAAAACGTAAGTGAGAAACAGAATTCCCTAAGTCAGACCCCAAAGTTCACGTCCGACTTCGAGTCCAGGTGGGAGCAATTAAGAACAGGTACCATGGGTGCCCTGTTTACCTGCTGGGTGACTGGCAAATAGAGTTAATCAGTGTGTCCAGGTGGCTCCATATTCTCAAAGGGTACTGTGGGTTGGATTCGACACTCCTCCAATACCCTAGAAAATCCTTTCCCCCTGGGAATTCATTTTCTCTCCTAATCATTTCCAGCAAATGGGAGGGCATGACTGGTGTTTTACGAATGCTGGCTGCAACTGTGCTGAATCAAGTTCTCTGAAGTTCCTTCTCCCCAGCTAGAAAATAACCAGTGTGGCTGTTTCAGTATTCCCGTGGTCATGGTTTTTTCCTTTTCACATTACATTTTGTTATTTTGCTTCATTTTGGGAGAAAAGCCAGAAATCTGACTTAATCCTAATTTCCTTCCCACGTAGTTGGGGCAATAGAGAAAACACAGGAATACAGACCTGGGTTTAAGACAGAGAGAGAGAGAGAGAGAGAGAGAGAGAGAGAGAGAGAGAGAGAGAGAGAGAGAATGAATTCGCTTACTGTGTTACGGAAACTGGTGGATTTATATTCACTCATTCCACAACTACTTATGAAGCACCAGCTAAAACACTGTACTGGGCTCTAGGAGTCCATCGTAGAAAACAGAGCCATGTCCCTGCCCTCCTGTGGCTTACAGTTTATTGGACATTGACATCTGATTGATTATGTTCAGGAAGGGCTATAGCATGAGAATCCCAAAGATGGAACACTTTGCTTCTTGTCCTTAGTTTTCCTCCTCTGTAAAATGGGTTCAGCCATCCATGGCTATGTAGCTCGGAAGTTTGTGGAGAGGCCCCAGGAAATGGTATCCATTAAAACATAGTGGAAGAATGGCTGTTCTTTATGGCATCCGTATATTCTAGGAGTTCCTATCTCACCCTAAGTGACTGGGGCAGTCACTTCCCTTACCTAGAGGCAGAAACAGTGCAGACAGGTTGAATTATGGGTCCCAGGAGGCTCAGGATTCCAAAACAGAAAAGTAACAGAGAAGACACTGCCAGGGATTTTGATGTGGCCGGAGAGTCAGGGGTGCCAGAGTAAATAGACTAAAAAATTGTTCGTTGTTTACCAGAAATTCAAATTTGACTGGGCATCTTGTATTTTTATTTGCTAGACTTAGCCACCCTAAAGGGGTTCTGATGTCAGGCTGGTGGAGGCCTAGGGTAGAGCTGCCATAAGAGGTCTGAGCCCTGGAGCTGAGGGTGGAGCTGGGGCGGGGTGGGGGTGGGGGGCTGGATGTAGGAACGGTGCGAAAGGGCAAAGATGGGAGGGCTCAGAACCCAGGCAATTTCTGCAGTCTCCGGCTAACAGGGTAACCCGTCCCTTCTCCCGGGGGGCCTTCAGGTCCTGCTCAGCTGCTCCTGGTGGACACCTCAGCTTTTAGGTGACTGCCCCTGCGCTGCGGCTCCTCTGGGCCACTCCCAGCTTGCTTTACATACTAATGACTGTAGCTTCCGTTTGGAACCTGGTGAGCCCCAGAGGGCTTCAGTTTTCTAATTTGACTGGAAAACTGGGGATTCAGGCATCTTCACAGTTGATTTGTTCAGCCAATCCCTGTTCAATAATCACCAAATTATTTCTGAACACCTACCGTGTGCCAGAGAGATACAGAATTGACAATACGCGCCAAATAAAAAAAAATCAGCTATAGGAATTTATACCCAGTTATTAAATATGTATCAAGCATAAAATGATGATTGGCATAAGCACCATGAGGGCCATATAGACATATAGCAGGGGGATCTAATTTATTGAGAATTGGGTCCAGGAAGGCTACCCTGAAGAAATGAATGTTGTGGTGTGTTTTGAAGGATGAATCGGAGTTACCTGATAACAACAGAGGTAGCTGAGTGGTGCAGGACACTGAAAATAAGCACTTTTACTACAGGGACTAGTTTAATCCAGACTACACTCCGGGAGGTGTTGTTATCCACATTTACAGGCCCAGAGAGGTTAAGTCACTTGCACAAGGTCACACAGTGCGCAAATGGCGGCATTTGAATCCGAACTCAAGGCAGCCTGGTTCAGAGCCTTCCAAGATGGTTAGGGTTTGTCTGGAGCTCAGAGACCCGAGCCGAAGTTGGAGAAGGGATTCCTGCAGGCACCCCCACCGCCGCCCCCTAAGGCTGGGTTAGGAATTTGAGACTAGCCTGAGAACAATGGGAAACCACTGAAGGTTTTTGAGGTGGAGGTTGGGGGATGGGGGTGTGTCCTGGTCCAAATTGAAATTTCAAAAGATCCCTCTGGTTGCTGAGGGTGGGGGATGGGAGCAGACTGGGGCCTGGGGCTGGTGGGAGGCTGTTCCCTTCCTGCCCAGATAAACAGATAATAGTGGCTCTGAGCAAGTCACCAGCTCTGCAGGATGGTGCTACGAAGCCGGAATCGACAGTGGAAGACACTCAAAAGGTAAATCCCACGGGACTCGGGATGAGACGTGGGAGAGGGAGAGGTCAGGGGTGACGTCTGGGTTTGGGGTTTGCAGAATTGGATGACAAATGCTGGGGGGGGGCGGGCAAGGTTTGGTCTCCTGGGAAGCACCTGAGAGTTGAGTTTTGATCACATGGCCCCGTATCTGGGATTTCTTGTTTGTCTTGGTGTGGTTTTTGTTGTCGCTAGCTTGGTTCCTGATCACCTTTGAGCGTTTCCTGTCTCTTGGTTCCCTTTCTCCACAGCGTTTGAATTTCTTGGAATTTTAGAGGTCGAGTGGGCTTGGATTTCTTTTTTTCTTATCAGTGTCTTCCTTTCTCAGATGCGTAAACTTCCTTTTTCTGCATCTCAGTTTCCTCATCTGTCTCACGAGAGTGAATTAGCATTTGGTTCACAGAGTTGTGGGCGAGGATTAAATTAATAAGTAAAATGTGCTTAGAACGGTGCCTGGCCTGGGTTAGCTTCTGTAACCAGGTGAAGATTCTGTGGCTGATGTAACGAGGAGGGACATGGATGCAGGGTCTAGCCCATAGAAGTCATTCCAGTTATTTGGTAAGCAGTCTGGTTTAAAAGTATGGAGCGGAGCTCAAGGAATTTACATTCACCCAAGTGAATAAACATTGAGGGATTCCCAAATGAAGGACCTGTTCTAGACTCTGGGGTTACAACGGTGTATATGAAAACAAGTTTTTCCTGCCTTGAAAAACAAATATGACACTTCGTCTCTCAGCTTAGGACATGCTAAGTACTGGGAAGGAAATGAAGGCGCTGTTGTGACATGATGTGATCCCAGGGGGCCTCCTGGAGGAGGCGACATTTGGTCCTAGGTCTGAAGCAGAAGCAGCATGTATAAAGGTCCGTAAGGGGTTTGGAAAGTGACAGGTGGCACATTTTGAGGACCCCCCAAGTAGGTCAGAGTGGCTGGAGTGCAGTAAACAGTTGAAGGATCTTGAGAATTAGTTGATTATATTTCTGCATATTGCTGTGGATGAAACTGCCACTATTCTGCTTTTTTATTCATGTACAAATTATAACTTCATACAGTTCAAACCTAATACATTGTGTGAGATGGTGCAAAAACCATCTTAGGGCCATGGTTGTTCTAGTGAAGAACTTGTAGAGAAACTACCTGATGTAAGAAGAAAATGGCATTCATTGGACAAATATTTGTTGAGCAACTACTATGCCCCAGGCCTGTACTGGCCTGGGGAACACTGGTGAACAGATACACAAAGTCCCGCCTTTCTACACAGACAAAAAGTAAGTAAACAGAAATACGGGGCTTAGATGTTGTGCTAAGTCCTAGGAAGGAAATAACAGAGTGGTGTCCCAGAAAATGTAAGAAGTCAGAGCCAGATGGATGGTCAACAAAGGCCTCTTGGAAGAGTGGCGTTTGCAGCCAGACCTGAGTCATGAAAGGGAGCCATGTGCCTGAAGGTGTTCCAGGTGGAGGAGACGGTACATAGGAGGGAGACAGCCTGAGGAAGGAGTCCCAGGCTGCCTAAATGGAGGGAGGGAGGGGGACTCATTTGAGAGATCAGAGTAGGGACCAGCCTGGAGAGGGCTCTGAGTGACAAGATTTTCTGCTGAAAAGGGGAGTTGCAAAGATTTTCTGTGAAGGACCAGACAGTAAATATTTTAGGCTTCGGGGGCCATCTGTGGTCTCTGTTACAACCACTGGACCCTGCCATTGGAGCGCAAAAGCAGACATAGACAATAAACGAATGAAGTTCCAATCATACTTTTCTCTGGACACCGAAATTTAAATTTCATAGGATTCATGCATGCCACAAATTTTTATTTTTGATTTTTTTCCAACCATTTAAAAACGTAAAACACCATTTTGAGCTTCAAGGTCAGTTATTAACAGATGGTGGGCTGGATTAGGCCTGTGGGCCATAGTTTGCAGACTCTGGTTTTAAAGTTATGGGAAGCCATTGGAGGGTTTTGAGCAGGGGAATGAGAGGATGTGATTTATCCTGAGAAAGTATGCAGATGAGGCTTGATGCCAGAAAGTGAATGTAAGTAACCATGTAGAATCAAGTGATTGCTTAGTCATTCAATGAACACTGAGTTCCTATAAGAGTCATGATGCTACTGTAGTTCTACTCTCCAGGATTTATAACACAGCAGGGGAGTTCGAGAGTGAGGCACAAATACCTAGAAACTTCAAGGGCAAAAGAGAGATATACAAAAAGCAAACCTTGCATTGAAAAACAGCAAGATGGCAGATGGAGGTGGCTGAGTGCAGTGAGCCCTGGGGGAATTGGTAGGAGTTGTAGAGAGAGCATGTGTCAGAACTGGTATATTAAGTGAGATGAGAAGGATGTAGATAGGTTTTTTTTTAATTTTGATAAAATACATTTAATATAAAATTTACCATTTTAATCACTCAAAAGTATACAATCCAGTGGCATTTAGTATATTCACAATGTTGTGTGACCACCACTATCTAATTCCAGAACTTTTTCATCACCCCAAAAGGAAAACCCCAGTATCCATTACGTAGTCACCCATCATTCCCCTCTCCCCAACCCCTATTCTGTACATTTCATGTAAACAACCATACAATATGTGGCTTTTTGTGTCTAGCTTCTTTCACTTAGCATAATGTTTTCAAGGTTCGTTCCTTTTTCTGGCTGAGTAATATTCCATTGTGCGGACAGACCACATCTTGTTTATTCATTCTTCCCTCGATAGACGATTGGGTGATTTTCACCTTTTGCTTATTGTGAATTGTGCTGCCCAGAGAAGGTTTTGAGCAGGCAGGTGACGTCAAGGTCCTTATGGCGATTGTGTGGACAAGAGCCCAGAGAGGGCAGGAGGGGGAGGCGGGAGATGAGTTAGAACAGGATTCCTAGCCTTGGCTGTCCAGTGCAATCCCCTGGGAGGTAACACGCACTAGTGGAATCCCCGGGTGATTCTGAAGGGAAGGAGAATGGGGGATTGAGAATGACTGGGGAGACGGCTGTAGCAGTTTTGTGAGTGAGCAGGGTTGGTGGCGCCGAGGGAAGGGGTTGGGTGACGAGCAGAAGAGCCATGTTCAGAATCTACTTGGAGGGCAGATCTCCTGGCCTTGCTGATGGTTTGGATGAGGGCTGTGAGCGAAAGGGGAGCGTCGAGGGTGCTGATTTGAAGCAACCAGATGAAGGGTGATTCTGTTGACCAGGATGGGGACCCTGTAGAGGTGCTGGCTGGGTTTGCCTTGCTCAATGAGAGGTCCCAGTGGCCCCCCAATACTGGGAAGTCACAAAGGCAGGGGTTGTGTGCTCTGGTGGTTTAGAAATTGGGAGCCAAGGAACCTCCCAGGTGAGAAATCAGTAAAGACACTCTGGACGTGAGATGGCACCTGGGATTCGAAGGGTGGGTATTATTCCAACAAGGGATACAGGGAGAATGAGCTATGGTGGGTCACACTTGGGAACAGGTGAGCTATCCCACTTCACTGAAAAATAGAGGGAGATGAGATGGGAAGGTCAGATAAAGAGGGCCTGATAAGGGTGGGTCAGGGTTGCATTTAATTAGTAGAGAATTATTGAAGGTTTTTTGAAAACAGCAGTAGAAGCGATCGTAACCAGTGTTTGTTTTGAATGCTTTGTTTATTGCGGGTATTTTCATAGCCATTAATTCATTTACTCAGGAGTACAACCTTATGACGTAGGAAGCAGTATTCCGATTTTGTACGTGGAGAACCAGGTGTAGAGTCATGGAAATTATTTGAGCTCCTCCAGCTAGGCAGTGGCAGACGCAGTCCTGATTACATGTGCTTAGTTATCATTCCATGGGGCTCTCATTTGGGGTAGAATTAGAAACAGTGTGGACGTGCTTCACTGGCCTTTTTGGGGGGCCACGTTTGGCCTTTTCGTTTTTGTTTCTCTAAAACACCAAGCTACCAAGCTTGAACCAGCCTTATTGGAACCCTTCCCCTACCTGCCTAAAGCAGCCTCACCCCATCCTTTGTCCTCACCCTGCTTTGTTTTTCTTCATAGTACTGATCTCAATTTGATATTTTATCTTATGCATTTTTAATTGTTTATTACTTCCTTGCTCAGTCATCAGCTCTTAGAGGGAGAGGAGGCATTCTGTACATGTCTGTGAACTGTCTGGATCAAGAGTAAGAACATGCTCGTCCAGGGATTAGACATGTAGATCTGGGCTTCAGAAGAGAGGTTGGGCCTTGGTCCTTAGCTTTGGAATCTGCTGTGACAGGGGATGGAATTCTTGCATGAAGAGGTCGCAAGGACTAAAAAAACATACAACGTTTCTTCAGCAGGTACTCTGCACCTGTGTTAAATAATCCTCACATCCCCACTTCACAGACTTGGAAACTGAGGCACAAAAAGGTTAAACAACTTGTTTAAGTTCCCTAAGTGAAGAGAGGAAGTTTGGAAGGGACCGCCCCCCACCCCCGCCATCCCCCCCACCCGTCCCCTTCTCCAGCTGACTGGCTCCAGAGCCTAGATAAAGAGCATCCTATGCATGGCCAGAAGGACACAGAGCAGTTAGCGCTGGAGTTGCTGGGCTGAGCAGTGTTTTAGAAACTCAGAAGTGTCCAGCATCGAATGCTAGCAAAATGTCAGGGAACAGTATACCCAACTACCCTAACTACCCTGTTGAAGCTGATCCTTGGAGGTCAATGATGACTTCTTTTTCTTTAAAAAAAATTAAAACTTACCGTTCAAACATAATTTATTTAAACAGCTACATACAAATGTAAAAAGAACACGTCGGAGATTTTATCTAACTAGTAGGATGTTCTAACTGATTCATAGGTAGATTCAGAGTTCTGCACAGATAAGGAATGTTGACTCGAATTTACAAATAGATGCAAAAACTGGCAAAACTTATCCACAAGTCAGTCCACTGCATTCCAGGGAACTAAATTTGCATTTCTATGGCCATCTTTGCACTTGAGCTTTTACTCTGAGTGAGGTGGGAGCAATTGAGGGATTTCGAGCAGAGGAAGGGGAAGATCTGACTTGTTTTAACAAGAATCACTGGTTGCTTCTGTGTGTACGTACGTGCACGTGTGCACATATGTGTGACTGCATGTGCACAAGCATTGACAAGGGCAGAAGCAGGAGGCTCAGGCAGGAGACTGCTGTAACCATCCAGGTAGGGGTGATGTTTTATTGAGCTCTAATACATGTCGAGCACAGTGTTAGATGCTGAGAGCACAGTGGTGAAGAATTCAGGCAAGGTCTTTGCCTCGTTGAAGCTCTCTGATGCAGGGTTTCTCAGCTTTGGCACTGATAACATTTGGGGCTGGCTAGTTCTCTCTTAGGGGGTGCTGTCCTATGCATTGTAGGGTGCGTAGCAGCATCCCTGGTCTCCACCCTCTGGATGCCAGTACCACACCCCTCCTCCAGATGTGACAACCAGAAATGTCTCCAGACATGGCCACTGGTCTAGTGGGAGAGAGAAACAGTGAATAAAGATGTGGTATTCTTTCTGTAATGGTAATTGCTAGGGAGTAAAAAGAGCAGGGAAGTGGAGGTCTAAATCATCTTCCTTTTGGTTTTCATTTTGTTCCTGCATCCCTTGCGTCTCTCCCCACCCACACTGAAGCCATCTGCCTGATGGCCATGTACCATCCCCCACTGCCCTTCCCTCCTCCTTCCCTTGCCCAATCTTGCCAGTGCTTCCTAGAAAGAAAGAAGGAAGGAAGGAAGGAAAGAAAGAAAGAAAGAAAGAAAGAAAGAAAGAAAGAAAGAAAGAAAGAAAGAAAGAAAGAAAGAAAGAAAGAGACCTTTCAGAGGACACCTCTTCTCCAAGGTAGGGAGTCCTAATTGCCTCTTTGTGGCTCTAACATGACTGTGTGCTCTGAAGGTGAGCCCTTCTGTCATCGTGCCTGAAGTCGGCCTCCGTTCCAGTTGGCCAAAAAGAAACAAAACAAAACAAGATATTTAAAACACTTCCCTGCCTCAATCCTGTCCGTTTCGCATAACAGACAGAGAGGCCTGCTGCTAGCTTGAGGCAGATAACTCCAAGTGTGCTTATTTTCATAGTCAGGCGAACAGGCTATCTCGGGATGCAGCTTGCTGAGGCCGCTCCTCCTGCTGCTCGCCTGGCTGCAGGCCAACGGGAGTGGAGAGCCATTTCGGTGAGACCAGGCCTCAGCTAGTTAAGGTGCCTGGGGAAGGGAGCTGGAGCCAGCCCTTCCTCTCCTTGGAGACCAGCTTTATCACTGAGACTCTCCACCTGGCTTCCTTCAGCCTGATTCTGTCCCCTGATTTTCTCCGCCTGCGAATATTAAGAGAGACATATTCTATTTTTATTAGCTCATTGCTTATTAATATTCGCCGTGGAACCTGCTTGTTTAGGCCTGTGTTGGCTTTTCTGTCCAGAGGCAATAATGGTTGGAATTCTTTCTTCCTTTTCATCTGAGACAAGGTTCCCCTACCTTGGCACGATGGGATGTTTTGGACCTTATTGTGAGGACTGTCCTGGGCACTGTGAGATGTTTAGTAGCGTCCCTGGGCTCTGCCCACCAAATGCCAGTCGCACCTTTCCCGACATTGCCACATATCCCCTGGGGGGGGGAGCAGCAAAACCATTCCTGGTTGAGAACCACTGATTTCAAGGAATATAAAAGCCTGATTTTAGAGATGGCAAAGTTTTCCCTTGACGTCTTGGCTGGAGCGTTGTAGGGAGAGAGGAAGCTTTCTCTGGGCCTTGAAATGAGTCTGATCTAAAATTCTCCCAGCGCCATCATTCAGGACTTAAAACAGTTTGTCAAAGGAGTCGACCTCCAAAAAGAAACCACAGGTCGCGCTTCTCTTTAGAGGCAAACGAAGGTACAAGGCTTAATGATGTGGAGTGATAACTGGGTTGGCAGTCTGACCTCTGGCACTAGCCAGCTGTGCGACCTTGGGCAGCTCGCTTCTCCCTCTGGTTCTCTAACAATACTCCCCATCTCCTGGAGTCAGTGTGTGTGTGTAAAGGAGTGATTTAGCACAGCGCCTGGCCCCTGTGAGCATGCAGTAGCTGCTGGGACTACTCCGTGCAGGGGGCGGTTTGAGAAAGGGCCATTGAATCATCTCCAGATTGAGGCCAGCAATATTGGGCTCATTTCCCTCTTATCAGCCACATTCCATCAAACCCTGGAGTGGCCCTTACTGGGCCTGTCCTGGGCTTCCTTTTCAATTCGTATTCCTCCCAGGATTCCATCTGCCACCATACCTTTGTCTCTGTCCCCAGCCGAATTGCTGTTTTCCAGATAACCTCGGACCTACCCGAATGCCAACGGCATTCCTCAAACAGAGCAGAGCTGCCAGAATAAGCTTGCAGCTTCCTGCTCTTTGCCCCAGAAAACATTTCAAGTGATCAAGTGATCAGAGAGAGGGCGGGCGGGAGGGGGAGGATGCTGCAGCTGCTTATGCAACAAGCTTTAATCCCGGGTTAAAATCCACCATGGACACCAGTGGCATATTTCATTTCCTCATGGGGCCATGAAGTTGGCCGTACACAAGATCTGCCACAAACTCACAGTCATGTTTGCTCCCTCAGAAGCACAACCTGGGGAGACAAACGGTATTCCTCACGGGAGGGTGGCGGGACGCCACGGCCACACAACTAGGACGGAGAGCACAGTCTGATTAGCTGGCCTCCGCCTCTTGCCCCCCATTTGGTCTTCCTGGACATGCTTCCACCCCCAGGAAGAGGAGGCCCCTCCCTTTTGGCGAGGCCGAGGCCTGTTGTCCTGAGTGCTGGCTCTCTTGGCAGTGGAGGTGGCCTCTTCAGCTTAAAATACAACAACGGCGACAAAGTCCCCTCCCTTTTCATAAAGCCTGGGACCTGCCTCTGCAGTACTGTGTGTGTGTGTGTGTGTGTGTGTGTGTGTGTGTGTGTATGTATTCCCGGCTTGTTCCTGTTTGACAGGAGATTCCAGCCAGGAAGAACTTACACATAGACAGTGGGCCTCTGCTGTCCGTGGGGGGTGGGCGGGGCAGCGAGAACAGGCCACCGGCTCTGCGCTTCCTTTGTGGGAACCAATGGGTGTGGCACAAGAAAGCCCACGGGTCCTAATTTTAGGAGGAGGGGGAGACTTTATTGGGTCTGAGTTTTTACCTCCTGGCATATGGCTGCCTCACCTCTGGAAGCTTTCTCTAGCCTCTAAAGAATGGTATTTATTTAGCTTCTGTTGTTCCAGCTTGTTGTTAAAAAAAAAAAACAAAAAAAAAAACCTTGTTAATTAAGCACCTTGTCTTAAAAAAAAAAAAAAAGCAAGCAAGCATTGCCATTTTGAGATCCTTCTACATTTGTCTTTTTCTTCTCAGGGTACAGATCGACTACCAAAGCAGCTTTGGGGAGGAACAGGCAAAGACCTCCTAATACTACTAAAATGGGTGGAATTATAAGCTGCTCTGAAAAACTAGTTAATATTTTACTGGGGAGCAGTGCCAGAGATGGGGGTGAGGGGTCTGCCAAGTCTAGGGCTGTGTGTGAATAGCTGCTCCATCTGCCTTAGGGGACGAAAAGAAGCCGTTCTCTGTGGAAATAAATTGAAACAAGAATCCTTATAAAGCTCATGGGATTTGTCTGCCCACCGAAGGCCCAGTTCCCCAAGTCCATGCATACAGGGGTGACTGTAACAGGAAGGGCTAAGCCGTGGGTGTAGGCCTGACTAATAATGGGGGTTCTTGTTCCCTGAGTTTGACATCCTTCTTTCTCCCTCTGGGTTTAAATGGCTTCTCAGACCAAGAGGCACTGCCTGTGCCCTGGATTCAGATGGTACACGCCTCCTTGGGAAGCAAAGGCGAGAGACAGCGGCTCACTCTCTCTCTTTCTGCATCTGCCGGGAGAGCTGCAGCTGGTATTTTTCCACAGGCCTTTTCTGCGATCTCAGGGCCTAGTCTTTCCCAGCCAGGCCCAGAGTCCGAGAGAGGGTTAATAGGCAGGAAGCTGAAGGCATCGCAGACTAATACGGAAGTCAGAGTTTTGTTTAACTGACAGGTTTAGCAGGCCTCAGCGGTGGGGGAGGGGGCGGGAGGGGAAGGGAAGTTTGTAGATCTAGGCATGTGGCCTGCTAGGAGCGCATTTGGCTTTTCTTAGGGTAAGGACAGAGTGGGGGGCCCTTGGCATCCTGGCAGGGAGGCAGGAACCCATTTTGGTTTTCTTTTGAGTACTGGCTGAGGCGGGCAAGGGGACAGATTCTCTGGGGGGTGGAAAATGGCTCTCTGGCCTGCTTTTCCAGGAGGCATTTTGATAATGACTATGCAAACTTGACCACTCTGTGCCCCTCCTCCCCTCAGCAGCCCGAATCCCCTCTTGTCTGAGAAGCCACTGCTGCTCCTTAGCGATTTCTTGGGGCTTGCCTGTCCTGTCTGTTTGCCCCCAGCTCCTCTGAGGCCTGCTTCAAGCCCCTTTTCTCCTGCTCCCTTCGCTCTTTTCCTGGGGCTCCCCCTATTCGGCTTCACTTTCCCCTCCTGGGGAACCATTCTGCTGGATTGTTCTAGAAAAAGGCCAGCCCTCTTCCTAGCAAAGAGCCGCCTCTGTGGGGGCAGGTGAGGGCGAGCCTTTTCAGCTCACCCCAAAAACTCTCTTCGCAGTGGCATCTGGGCCTCAGACTTTGCTGGGGGCAGGTCAGACTGGCTGCACTGGTTTGCTTGTGTTGGGAAATCTAGTCAGGGTATGGGAGAAGTGCGTCTGGGGGCCCCTTTCCTAAGTTTTTCTTGCTGCAAAAGGCCTAGCTTAGCCTGTCTTTTTCTATGCACAGGATGGCTCTTGCTCACCAGAGCCTCACAAAGATAATCGCTCAGGAAGTGTTTCAGCCAATCCCGGGTGGCCTTACACTCCGATTTGCTGGGCCAGCCAATCGGGGATGAGCTCTTATTAGGCGGCCAGATCATCAAGCCGAAGTGCCAAACCCTTTTTCTGTGAGAACTAGGAGCCTGTCCTCCATGTTTTATAAGTATTGACATTACACAGTGTTAACAATGCATCCACAGAGGTAAGCTCGACTTTTTAACCATCTTTTCTCCCCCTCCCTCTGAGACATCCGAATTGTGGGCGAGCAGTGTGATTTCTGTGTGGCTGGCCGTGCCACACTCACCCCCACAGCACTTAGGTTAACTTGGAACTGTTTAGAGAGAATTTTTTTTGCTTTCTTGGGTCACATGGCTAAGTAGCCATTAGCCATAGCTTGATTTTGCAAACTGGCAAGGGCCTGGAACACCGTTTCTTCCACCAGGACATGGTGTTTCTGGAATAGTTTGAAGCTAGATCCTGGTATGCCAAAAAAGAAGGTTTTTTTTTTTTTTTTTTCCTTCCTTCTCTCTCTCTCTCTCTCTCTCTCTCTCTCTCTCTCTCTCTCTCTCTTTTTCTCTTTCTGTCTCTCTCTCTCTGTCTCTCTCTGAGCAGTCCCCCCCCCACCCTTGCACTATTGTCTTCTCTTGTGTCACATGCCTGCTGGGGGAAGAAAATGGAAGGTGAGCAAGCAGGCTCCTCTCTAAGGAGAGCTTATGGCAGACAGCAGAGCAGGCAAGTTTTCCTCTCCAAAGAGGTTCTGGGAAGGCTGGACTAAGTTTTGACCAGAGGATGTGTGCTTTAAACAGAACCAAGCCCGCAGCAGAGCAGTGCTAAGGGGAGCGCTCAGCTCCTGGGGCCTAGGTGGGTGGTGGTGTCTCTACATGGTCTTTTCTCTCCCTACAGGGTTTCTTCACTTGAAACTACATTGTTCAGCCTTTTTTCCTGACTTCTGTTGATACAGAATGTTCTTCTGCAAGCCAGCCTACAGCCAGCAAATGTTTCTGAAAGTGTTTTCTAGGCTTTGGAGGAAGTTTTTGGAGTAGGGATGGGGAGTGAAGGGGGGCGTGGAGGGGGGAGATGTTGGACAACATCCTGCAATAAATCTGTGAGGACTCTTTTGAATCCCTTAGCTTTCTATTCTTGCATGATTTTCAATGAACTAATGTATCTTTTATCCCTGTTTTCTTTTTCCCTTTCCCCTTTTTTACATTGTATCATCTTCTGCCCTCCTGTGTGATAGAGTGCAGAGGAAATAAAACCATGTCTGTGGCTCATGACAGCATTCCCTATTCAGTTGTTGTGTTGTTGTTGTGTGTGTTTTTAATAATCCCATGTAACTGTTTAAAAAAATTTCCTTTTTGATCAAGTCCCAAATCTGCCAGCCTGTTCTCTCTTCTTAACTGTGGAAAAATGAGACGGTTGCTTGAACATGTTGGGTAAGTAAAGCGATCCATTTCCTCTGTGACCACGTATGAAGAGTTTGGCGAACATTTGGGGTCTGTTTGTAACAGGGGGTCTTGGCTACAGCAGTGGAGGGCTTTTCATTAGCAGGAACCAAATAAGGGCTTTTTAATAGTGTCTTGATTTTAGGTGACTGTTTGAATCCACTGTTTTTCCTGAGAACCTGCAGCTAGGATTGAAGATTACACTTCCTGTTAACCCTCCTGCAGGGGAGAAATGTACAGTTCACTGTGACTTGCCTGGCGACCTTTAATTGGGTTTGTTTGGATATTAGATAGAACTCTGGGTAGGTGATCTGCGTGTGAAGTGTAAGAAAAGTGCTTGTTCTTAGAGTCACAGAGCCTTAAGCAGTGGTGGTGTGGTGTATGGGTGGTGGTGTCAGTACTGGGGTTTTAGGACATGGAGTGTGAAATCCCACCCACCAGCAAACTTGGTTTGATTCAGGACTCGGTGCTCAACAGATTCGGCCTTTTTCCAACCCTGAGCCACACACATCTATCTGTATGCATGCTGGCCTTTACTTGTGATCCATTTCTCACTTTTCACATTTCCCCTGATCTCTTAATGCCGCAGTTAGAACTTAAGAGTGAAAAAAAAAGTGGACTCTTGTTTAATGTTAGCTTCAGAATTTCCCTGGAAGTTCGCTGCACCAATTTCCAGTCTGGAGACCAGTCCAGCAATGACTGTAAATGCTGGAAATACATTCAGTTGCTGTTTTAAGCCAACTCCATGGAGTCAGTAATCTTTTAGTGTCCAGCTAGCTACCCACCTTTTAGCACCAATTGGAAAAACGCTCATTTAAATAACAAGAAATGCACCCAATTTTAAGTT
Source organism: Eidolon dupreanum (assembly GCA_028627145.1). Taxonomy (NCBI): domain Eukaryota; kingdom Metazoa; phylum Chordata; class Mammalia; order Chiroptera; family Pteropodidae; genus Eidolon; species Eidolon dupreanum. The sequence continues at coordinate 7,163,789 of CM053504.1, forward strand.
AAAAGTCTGCGTAAGGCCAGCTTCTTAGAGTAAAAGTGCAGGCAGTTGATGATGTTTTATATACTTAAAACTGAACAGTGCTACTGGCCCACACAAGTAAGTCCAGACTCTTAGCTATTTTCTTTGTTCTTATCTCCTGATTGTAAATGGAAATTACATATTGAGGCCTCCCTAGAAGCAGCAATATCTAATCAGAAGACTCCTGGTTTAGAGCCTTCAACGTTTGCATAATGGTGTGTTTGTTGGGCTGGAAGAAAACCTTTGGCAAGGCATCTGTCCTCTAAAAGCTTGCATTAAAATGGCTCCCACAGGTTTGCAAAGCCAAGATCTGTTTTCAAGTGCTCAGCCCCAGGAAGTTCCCAGCCCTGGACCAAGCTAGCCACTTGCCTCGGGTCTCGTGGCCCCCACCAAGCATGAGTCCCTAAAAAGTTAATTGCTTTCAAAGTCGCATTATTTTCCAGTTTCACTAAGGGGTGAAAAAATAAATGTCTGCATTGCAGTAGGACTAGGTAGGGACGGCAGTGCTGGCTCACAGAGCAGCCCAATGGGGTTCCTCTCTCCAGCTTTTGAACCAATAGACTTGGAGGAAAGGTTACGGATTGACAATTGCAGTGGCTGGACTCAGACCGGGCCTTCTGGAAATTTCTACCATCTTTGTTTCTTTTAGGAAAAGCAGATTCTCCAAGCCAAAGAGTCTCTTGCATTCCATTCCTAGGGCACCTCCCCTCCCCCGCTTTCTTTTTTTATACCAAGGTGGAATGTTCTCTGTGCCACGTTTGCAAATTGCAGAGGGAGGAACAGAAAGAACATGGGCTGTTTTCCTTTTTCCTTCTGCCTCCTCTGTCCCCAAAGAGGATGCACAGCTGCAAGGAACAGACACTGGAGCTTTTGATCCCCCCCACTTTTTTTTTTTCTCCTTCAAGACCCCTCAGGATGGATTCACTTTCTGCTTTGAGAAATTAAGTGGCATTCACATGGGGGGGGGGAGGGGAGGACTAACTGCTTTTATTAGCTCCAGAAAATGGTCAGTGTTCGGTTTATAACTAGGAATTAATTATATAGAATCACTCAGTAAACTTTCCACAGAGTTTTTCTAATTGCTCTGCATGAACATGGTTAGCCTGGTGGAGCCCTGTCCAGTTAACTTTTATAATTACCAGCTGAAAGATTGCAGTCAGAAAGAAAGAAACAATGGGGCATCTTGGACTATAAATTAGGGATGAAAACAATAGCTTCTCTTTCCTTTCTTTCTTTCTTGTGACCCCTTTTCTTTTAAACAAAACATTCCCCCTTTTCTTTCCTGGGGAGAACAGTAGGGAAACTGCTTCAGGTCTTACATGGGAGAAGGGGGAAGAGGAGTCACTCTTTAAAAACCAGGGTGACAGCAAGCCAGAAAAACCCTGAAGGCAGAGGTAGGGTTTTTGAGTCCAACCACTTCAAATGTGTGATCTCTTTGTTTCTTTTGCCTTCTTTTCCCTTCTTTCTTCTGTGGCAGAGGCAACAGACATTTGTCAGCTGAGAAGCCCCAGATCTGGCTTTGCCTCTGGTTGACCCTGAAAAGAAAGGCACACGGAAAAGTGCCTTGGCTATCCCCACAGCAGAGATTTAGTAAGGGAATGTGTTTAGAAGCCCTTGTGTTGCTCTTAAATGTAAAAACGAGGATTCACCCATGGCTGCAGGTTGCCTAGGCTATGGCTGCCCTTCCCCCTCTCTGCTCTCCTTCCAGATAAACAAGCTGGCTACAGCCATTTCAGCCCTGCAGCTAGCTGTGCTGTCAGGCTGTCCCTCCTATCAAGATTACCTGCCTATCAGCCGGTGAGGAGCCAGCTGCCCGGCCTCACCCTGGCACAGCCTTGGGCACCATGCCCTCCTGTCTCCCCTGGAGCTAAAAATCAGTCACCTTGAAACTCTCTCAGCACCACAGAGTTCTGAGGCCAGTGCTCAGACCTGTAACAGTAAATTACATTACCCACTATGAGGCTATTAGTTCGGCCTTTGAAAGTGGGTTTTGCAAAACCCATTGTTAGTTTTCAGGGCTCTGTTGGGGGTGGACAAAAATCTAATTTGGGAGCATCCCGTGCATTGGCCGAAGGAATGTTTTACTGTTGTCTTTCTGCAGATTCGGATTGTCTTTCCTTGATGCTGTCTTAGGACTGGCTGGGTATTTGGTGGCTGTTTTCAGGCTTAGGAACAGCCTTTTGATTTTACCTTGGCCTCAGACTGGGGTGCAGCCCCTTTGGCTTGGCTTTTCAGATGCTGCTGCCCTTGAAGCACTTTCATTTCACCGAGCTCCTTTTTGGTATGGATGCTAAACTGGTTTCTAATATACCAAGAAGGGGAAATGGACTTCCTTCCCCTCCCCAGCCTGCTCCCCTTTAACATTTTTGTGTTTGCACAGACACCTGTCTGTCTGCAGTTTATGCCACCGGGCTGCATATTTCCTAACCTTGCACCCAGCTCATTCGAGGGCAAGGGGGGCCTCATCTCACAGCCTCATGTTGAAGGTTCAGGATCTAAAAGGGAAGGGTTTTCCTTAGGAACCTGTGACTTCACAAACTCCCCCTGTCATTGCAGATTTTTTTTTTAAGCCTCTAAACGTTGGGTTGTTGGTGTCCTCTGGTTGAGCTTTTCCTGGTTCTGATATTTAGGAAGGTGGCTTTGAAACTAGCAGGGCTGCTTAAACAAGAGCTACAGCTATTGAACAAACTGCTACCATTTTAGCTTCAATACAGGAATGAGGCAGTATTGCCAGACGCCATTTTAAGAATCCTGCATAAATAGCTTAGCTACCGATGACTCTGCCTGTTTTAGGTGAGTGCTTATATAAAGCTGCTCTGCTAACCATTCCCTTCCCTCCCATTTTTTTTTTTTTTTTAAATTAATTGCAGATTTAGGGGAGCATGGTTTTTAAAATTTTGTTCACTATTTTGTGCTCTAGAAGAGGAAGATGTTGTGTCTTGGGGATTAACTATTTTTTACAGCCTGGACCAGTTTGATATTTTGAATGAAAGTAAAAAGCTGAAGGAAAAGTCCTTTCGAATGATGCATGATTCTTGAATTGCTGTCTGATGATCCTCAGCTGTAGAACCAGAGTTTTGTGCATGCTGGTTATATATTCTAGATGGGTTTAGATAGTTCTGGTTAAAAGTCAAATAGTAGGGGCACTTGGGGAGAAGAAATATCTGGGTATTGTGTATCCAGGCATTTTTCTGTCAAAAGTAGATTTTTCTTTTTTTCCTCTCTCTTGGAAGTGTTCAGGGAATGGGATTCCTGGGAATTACGGACCAGGCTTGAGTCCTCAGAATTGATAATCAGAAGGCTTAAAACATCCTGGAGGTTCAGCAGTTCATCTGCAACTTTTAATTGCTCTTTTTCAGTGAATGCAGGTTAAGAAGTAAGCATAGGTTTTCTTGCTCAGGCATTGGGGGAGAAATCTTTTATTCTTTCTGGGATGGGATGGGAAGGTTTGGTTGTATTTGTAGGTGCTGTTATTTCTTCTTTAATCACCTGAAATGTGTCAGTTTGTGAAATCCAGAGGCAAGTGACTTAGGGTAAATGGGGATGCAAGAGGTGGTGGCGGTGGGAGCCTACAGTGTATACACAACTAGTTGGTGGTGAATTTTCCTGTTGGGGTAAGAGGCTGTTGTTTGCTTTTCAACTAATATTACCCTTTCCTTGGGCGGGCCCCCAGCCTCCCAGCCGACTTTAAAAGAAAAAAAAATGTAATGTCAATTTGAAAGGAGCTTGTGATTCTATTGTTTTTTGTTTTTTGTTTTTTAGTTTAAATATTCTGGGTTGCTGGAAGCTAGCAGATATGGAAGGAAAGATACTGTGTATTTTCTAAGACTTTAATGTGTTAATGACAAGAGTTCAAAGTCTTTTCTCCAGATGCAGCTGCCTTTTCTTTTTAACTAGTACTGTTATTTGACTTTTTTTTCCCCCTGCAAATGACTGAACAGTTCTTAACCTAAATTGACCAAGATCTATGGGGCATTCAGACAGGCACAAATCTTATCTCACCACCACTTTTGATGTAATATTCATAATTTTTTCTCTAATAACATACTAGCACTTAGCACTAAACAAACAAAAAAAAAAAACTGAGATCAGTGGTGTAGAAAAAAAGGAAGTCCCTTTAGATGTGGCTATTCAAATGACTAATTTTGCATTCTGATCTTTGCTTTTGTTAATGAATTTTTTTCCCTTTTAATGCATAGACACTGCAATTTCCTTTAGTCAAATAGAAGTTGTGTGTGTGTGTGTGTGTGTGTGTGTGTGTCTGTGTGTGTGTGTGTGTGCATGGACCGATGGCTTGCTGATCCGTGAAAAAGATGGTTTTCTGAAATTGTGCTTGAAATCCTTGGCTAAAGCTGGCAGTGCTGTTCCTAAAGTTAGGTGATTATGGTGCCCACTTGTAATACTTGGAAATATAAAACAGCTTAACTTTCCCTCCCCCTTTTCTGCTCCAGCATTGATTATCTTAAACTCAGCAGCAAATAGCCACCACATAACTAACTAGTTTGCATTTTCTTAGCCTCTCAGCAGCATTCCTGCCTGAAGTATTCAAACCCTCCAGGCTATTACAAACCAAATCATTGTTCTCTTGAATACAGCCTTCCTCTATGATCAATACACCTTTGAATGTTTTCATCACTGCAAAAATCCTTCAAGTGGGTTTTGGGGGCTCTGTTATGCGTAATTGTTTCTCTCACCACCAGACATTTTGGTTGGACCTCAGATTAAGCGTTTTTCTCTATCACTCTAAAAATGGGATCGGTTTCAAGAAGTTTAGGATTTCACATACTTCATGCTAGAGAGGGAAACAATTCTGGTTGATAGAAAGATTAAGGTGGCTGTTTGTTCTTTTGAAGTGGACCATCTACCCATCTCTGAGGGCTGCATGGGGCTTTGTGTTAAAATTTATTTCCAATCACACCAAGCAAGAAACTATCACCAATTTTCATTTGGACAACCTGTGTACGTGGCAGGCGGGATGTTTTTCTGAGTTCAGAATGTTTGCCTCTTAAATTGAAGTAAAAGTATTAGTGCCCAGATCACCTCCCACCATTACCGTTGCATTATTTCTGTTAGCGACGTGTTTAAATTTAAGAGACTGCTTGCTTCTGATGAAAAAACCGTTTGTGACAACATGTCAGTTGTTTCTTTGGTGGTTTGTGTCACAGCCTTTCTCTATAGATGCAGTATAAGTGAAATTGTTAACTGGATTCAGTATCAGAGAGCTAAAAGTCTTAATATTCTGATTTAAAACTAAACTATTTTTCTTCTCCCTGCCGGGACTAGTTAAGTTTGAGGCCTCTTAAGTTCTTCTGATTTAATTCTGAGCTGTCATCTCTTCCTTTCTATCTAGTTCCCATTCTGAACCTTCCTCCCCCAACAAACGTGGAACTCCCCTAAACATATCTTCCTCCATCTGACCAGCTCTTTTTGGACTCATGTTTTATCTTATCACAATCCCAGACCACGAACACAGAAAGGGACATTCTATTCCTTCTTGCATCCATCCTCCCTCTTTTCCTGGCTTTGAGTCTTCCAAATGGAAAATTCCAGCCATATCAAATGGGTGATGCACCCATTTCTCCTTGAACCACAGGTCGGATGGAATTGCATCGAGAGTGACTGTTCAGATTCTTATCACTTGAAAGCCGGGGAAGTTCAGCACCTCAGACATTTTGCACCTATTAAAGCAGAACTTGATTGTCTTGGCTTGGGAGAGGGTGTGTGTGTGTGTGTGTGTGTGTGTGTGTGTGTGTGCGCGCGCGCGCGTGCACGTACTGTGTAAGAGGTGAAATGGCCTGCACTGTATCCAGCGGGGAGTTCCAGCAGAGAAAGAGAAAGAAGATTCTGGTGGACCTTCCCAGCAAAGGGGCCTTGCTTTCCCTGCTTCTCTCCCCAACCCCCAACTCTCAGCCTGTCTTTCAACTAATCCTTCCTCGCTCCACTTTTGTGGTGGGGGATAATTAGTCACAGCTCAAAAGAGTGCCGAATGCTTTCTCTAAGCCATGCTGCTAGTGAGAGGAAGCATCCAAGGGGTGGGAGTGTGGAGATCCCAATTCTAATTCTGGGATAAATGCTAGTGCTCTGAATGCTTTGAGACCCGGGCCTTTTTGCTTCTCTCCTTCCTGGGCAAATTTTTCTACTTTGTAATTTCACCTATACATTTTTTTATATTCTGCCTCATTGGGAAATTGTAAGATTTAGCAGGGAGGTCCGAGAAATGCTCTTTGCCTTGCAGAATTCTGAGATCAGAACTCTGGGTACCCTGAGACCCACCTCTTACCTGAACTCAACGTTAACGATGAGAAACTTGTTTACTTGAAGCCTGGGTTCTCATTGGCCCATGCAGGCAGATTGTAATTGTGAGTCTAAAAAAAAAAAATGCTTTTTTATATTCCCCTAATAGTAGGACCAACTGGAGTAGTAATTTGACTTAAAAAAAGAAAAACCTAGTATTAAAAAAGAAAAAAACTCCTTCAGAAGGTTTAACACTTTGTTTGCCATCAAGTGTGGGTTTCTCCCTCCCTCCCACCCATCCCTACATGAGGATGGGGGATTGTCTTAAAGGTGGGTTTCTTCTTAGGACCCCGAAATAGCTGCCCCCATGGGGCGAGTTCTCAGTCTACCTAAACGTGAACATAATTTGCTCTGTTTCAGCTTGGCTGAAGAGGAAATAAAAACAGAACAGGAGGTGGGAGAGGGCATGGATATCTCTACTCGCTCCAAAGGTGAGTAAAAAATCTTGTATTATTTCTTCCAGGGCAGAGGAGGAAATTGGAATCTTTCTGGTGGTTTTGCAGTGAAGTGTGGCTCTGTGAGCCGAGTCTGCAACAGTCCTCTCATTTTGAGATGAGGACCTTGGATGGATGGGTGAACCTAATTGATGGAGAAATCTCTTCCTTTGCTTTTCTTTTTCTCGCGTGCCTATGTGGGTATACCGACCTGTCCGGTCCAGACAGTGAATTTTATATCTTGACTTGAGGGTGGCTGGCAGGGTGACTTTCAGGAATCGGAATTTAAATAAAGTATGTTCTGGAAGCAACCTTGCCTCCAGCTGCTGCTCGTTTCTAATTTTAATAAGAGGCGTGTTTGGGATTGCAGAATTGGAAGGAAATGTAGGACTTTCTGGAATGCTGGGGCCAGTAGTCGCATGCAGGTCAAAAATTAGCAAATTAGAACAAACAGTTTATGTTTTTATTCAGGAACCTGTATTAGACATCTCAGAATCTTCTGATTGAGGGATTGATACTTTTTGTTTGGTCCGTGTGAGATTTTACGAGGCTTCCCCAAAGAGAAGCAGTTACTCACTTTTGCCTCCAGGGTGCTTTTAAAAATGAGCTACTGGAACATTTTTCATATCTTTGGTTGATGAAAATGCTCAACTCTAAACTTAATGGCTGTACCACGCCGTTGTTATTCCTTCGACGAGTCGCTGAGTGCCTGCTCTGAGCACACAGCCCTGTGCTGTGGGTTGTGGGGAAGGTGGGAACGGCTGGAGAGAGGGTTATTACAGACCCTGCCAGAAAGATTTCTATCTAGCTAGCGAGAGAGCGTCACAAAAAGCAGTCTCTGAAACAACAAAGCTTTTCGAGGATTTTTTTTTTTTGGTAAGATGGCATATCATTTTGGGGCCCGATTGTCATGACCATGACCTGGGAAGTGTGGGAGCTGGCAGTTGCTGGGGCTGGCCTCACAGTTCGGGGCCTGGCATGGGCCAGAGAGGAGAGGGGAAGGCACCTCAGGTGGGATGGGCTGTGGATGCTCTGTGTCTGGGGTGGCCGGGGAAGGGAGAGAGCAACAGGGAGAAGAGGTTGGGAGGGTGTATCTGGTCAGAAGGCTGCTGCCCTTCATCACAGCCCCCCTCTGGGCCATGGGGGCCATCAAGCGGGGAGTTTTGAGCAAGGAAAGAACCTTCCCGAAGGGGTGTTTTGAGACAGTTGCCGATGAGGGAGCGTGTCCTAGCCCCCTTGTAGCCAGAATGTGGAGGGAGAGCCCAGAGAAAGCGAGCTGGAAGATGGGGTTCTTTTGCTATTCACTTTTACAAGGGGCTTGGCTACCTTCTGTCTCTGTCCAGTTTCTTATCTGTAAAACGGGGTGTTGGATTAGAATCTAAGATTCCTTCTACTTTGGGCTTCTTTTGTAGAAAGAATGAATGCTCTCTGATGTTAGTGAAGGCTGTGCTTAGACCAGGAGCTTTCTTTTACTGAATTCTTGGAATCTCTTTATGAGATGGGAGATATTCCCATTTTGCAGATAAGAAAATGGAGGCTTCAGATGGTAACATCTCAAAGGAGGCTCTGCCTTCAGGGAGGTGCTGGAGCCCTGCTCTGGAGACTTTTCCAAGAGGGTCAAAGTCAGGGATTGTCAGCCGAGATGGGAGGCCTGCTCTGATCAGGACCCTTCCCCGTGGGACCCCACCTTTGTGGAGTGCCCTGTTCTCTTCCCCTTCAGTGTGGAGACAGACCTCTCTTCTTCTCTTCTTTCATCTCCCCAGGTGCTCCTGGCTCTTCACCAGGTGGCATCCCTCTCTGGCTGTGCTACCTGAAGTGTGATCACTTTGGGGTGATCGCTGTCCCTCTGTCTCATCTGCCCCACTCCAAACTTCCCCACAGCAGCCAAGGGCAATCTGGAAAACAGACTTGTGTCATCTTGCCCACTCCCTCCAAGGTGTCCTTCGGCTCAAGTCTGAAGTCCCTGCGCCCTGCTTCTTCACCTTGTGACATGCTGTTCACCTTGGACCTTTTCCCTCTGACTCTACTTGAGCTTCCCCGCCTCCTTCCCCTTTGTTCCCTCCTTGGGGCCCCAAGTGTCCTGTGCAGGGGAACAGTGGTGCCCTGGATCCTGCTGCCTACGTCCCAAGGAGACGTTACCTCCTTGGAAGGGACTTCGGTGGTCACTCTGTCCAAAGGAGCCATTCCATTGTCGTCTGGTGTGTTTTTAAAAAGAAACTTGTAATTTTAGAGCAGTTGTAGATTTCTAGATAAGTTGCGAAGATAGTGCAGAGTGTTTCCATATCACGCCCCTACACACATATATGTGCACACGCACACACGTGCATGTGCTCACACACACGTGCACACAGATTTCCTGCTGTGAACATCGTACCTTAGTGTGGTTCATCTGTCACAATTTAATGAATCGATATTGGTTACGTTATCACCAACCAAAGTCTGTGCTTTGTTCCGATTTCCTTAGTTTTTCCACTGTTTTCTCTCTTCTGTTCGAGATCTCATCCAAGATACCACATTATACGTAGTTGTCACGTTTCCTTGGACTCGTCTTGGCTGTGACAGTTTCTCAGACTTTGTTTTGATGATCTTGATAGTTTTGAGGGCCACTTGTCAGGTGTTTTGTAGGGTGTCCCTCACCTGGAATTTGTCTGATGTTTTCGTTGTGATTGCACTGGGGTGGACTGGGATAATGGATTTTGGGGAGGTAGGCTGTAAAGTGCTATTTCATCACATTGTATCAGTGGCACCTATTATCAACTGATGATGTTGACCTTGGTCACCTGGATCAGGCTGCATTTGTCAGTTTTCTCCCCTTCCGCATTAAGCTTTTTGGAAGGAAGTCTCAATGCCCAGACCACACTTAGGGAGTGGGGAGGTACACTTCACCTCCTTAAGGCCAACAGGACATACATTATGTGGAATTCTTCTGTATGGGAGTTTTGTTTCTTCTCTCGCAGTCATTCTCTCATTTATATCAGCATGGACTCAATTATTTTCTAGTTTGGGTTATAGTCCAATACTAGTTATTTACTTTATTGCTCAAATTGCTCTAGCCTTGGCCATTGGGAGCATTTCAGTTGGCTCCTCGTCCCTTTGACATTATACTGGGATTGATTGATTGAACACTTTCCTACTTTCTGCCACTACGAGATGCTCTAGGCTCCTCTTGTATATTTTCTGTCACAAGCCTAGAATTAGCCATCTCTCCAAGGAACTCTGGTTTCATTTATTGGAGAATAGCATTAGAAGCCAAGATTGGAGATAGTTGCTTGTTGTTACTGAGGTGTCTTTGCTTTTAGGGCCTCTTAGGTGACAGAGCAAGGAAATAGATATGTGTATACTAACCCATATGTGTACATATATCTATAAACATTAATGTCTGTATCTACATCAGATTAAATGAGTTCATACACTTGTCTTCAATTCTGATCCATCACCACATGGATCATTCCAGCTTTCTCCCCTAGCTTATCTGTAGTCTCCCACTCCCACAGAGAGAAAGCTGGCTCCCACCATCTGTCATTTATTTACTATATTGTGGTACGTTTTAAATCTTAAGTGTATAGCTCAATGAACTTCTAACACATGTATACACTCACAGGACCGCAACCCAGATCAAGATAATTGACACTCCAAAAGGTTCCTCAAAATCACTCCCAATTTTCTTCCTGGCCCTTGTCCATGACCTTGTACTTCTTATTTGTTTTTTTTTTTTTTTTTTTGATGGTCTCCTTTGCTAGAATGCAGGCTCCTTCTCTCTCCAGGCCTTAGACCACTATGCTCAGCCGCTTCCTTCCATTTGAGAGGCAGGATGGCATGGGAATTTAAATAAACCTGGCTTTTAGAGCCAGACTCCTTGGGTTCACATTCTAGCTTGTGCCCTGCCTAGCAGGTTTATGCTTTGTGGCTCATTTTTCTCTTATACACGAGGGTGATAAAGATAGAGGATTATGGCGAAGATTATATCTGTGCACACATACGGAGTGCTCAGGGTGGCACCAGGGACGTGGTGAGTGCTCAGAAATGTTAGCCACAATTAGAATTGGCTGTGAAGTGGGATGAGCTTATATTGATAAGCTGTCAGGTGGAAGCCCTACTTACCATATGCTGCTCCTGCCCTCACTTATAACCTCTAGGAAAAGGGCATGGAAGTAGATGCAGCAGCCATGCCCAGACAACAGAGAATTGTATAGGGTTGCCTGGCAGGCAGGCAGGCAGGCTTAGGATATGCTTCCTGTCTTGTTGGCCTCTGAGACATTTGAAGAAAGCTGGTCTGTAGCTGTTTGGACTGATTTTCCCAGGGCCTCTGGAGCGCCTGTTCTGGTGAGGAATGGGAATCCATGAGGCGAAGGGGTCACCTGGTTTCAAGAGAGACCTTTCTCCCTAGGGGCTGCCTTGGATGGCTTTCTTGGTGTGAGACCGAGCTCCCGTCTTCCAGGGGCTGCCTCTGTGTCTGGGGAACCTTTCAGACAAAGCTCTCGGGTCAGGCAAGGAAATTGGCAGACGCAAAGCTCTGGTGTCGGGAGACTGTTGCTGTTGACCCAAGAACCGAAGCCAGCGTTGTCAAAAGGTGACCCTTGGAAAGGCTGATGGGACGAAGTCTCATCTCTTTTAGTTCTAATTATCTCGAAATCCACAGTGTGGTGATCTGGGCTCAGTGAACACATGTTTGTTCCTGTAGTCTGGCTTTTCTTGTGGTTTGGGAAATTCAGTGCTTCAGTCCCTATATGCCACCATCCTTGTCAGGGTTCCTTAGTTGTGATCAGTGGATGGCAGCTCTCGTTAGTTGAAGAGGAAGGTGGTCAGTTGGCTCATGGGGTCTATGGGAAGGCTGGAGATCGCAAGCTGCTTTGAGGAGTGGAACTAGTCTAGCATACAGCCTCTTTGGGATCAACAGGGCAAGGTCCCCAGGGAGAGTTCCTCACAGTGTCATGTGTCTGCTCTTTGGTCAGGGAAGGGCTGGTGTCTGGACATTGAAAGAACATAGGGTGACCCCTCGGGCATCTTGGGACACTGGCAACATTATATCCTTCTTTCAGGTCGAGAACAGGCCCCGAATTGTCTTATACTTGGGAAACTTAGAGACTGACAGTAATTGGCTCCGAATTTTCGAATCCTGTTCCTACATCTAGTCCATATGACCTTTCAGGTTCTCTAACTATATATTCCAGTTGCTACACCCTTTTTCCCCTGACACATACTCAACTCATGAGCTGCGTAATTCCCAGGCCAGTCATTGCCATTACTCCAGCCTTGGCATTTACCGGATCATTTCCGTTCTCTGGAGACTTTCAAGCTTTCAAGGTGCCAGGTTGACATTTGTGTCCGAGGGTAATGATCAGCTGAAAGATGCTCAGGCGTGGATCAGAAGTACCGTTTAGATGTCAAGTGTGTTTGCTTCGCTACACTTTTCTGAGTACTAGGTAGGGCCGGGTATTATGTGTGAATGACTTCATTTGATTCTCACAATAATGCCGTGGTAGTGGGGTGTTGTCAGTCCCAGGGAACCGAGGCTCAGAGGGATTAATGACATGGCAGAGTGGAGAACTGAGGTCAGATTTTATCTTTGATTTGAAACCTTTGTACTTGGTCATGAGCTCTGTCCCTAGGGTTCCAGGTCAGGTGTCTGCAGGGGCCAGCAGGCAGACGGGTGAGTGTAGCTGGCATCTGGGGTGTCGGGGCCTTTGGTGAACAGGAAAGTGCCTGAGCTAATGGGGGTGGACGCCTCCATCTGACTGATCGTGGTCCAGCGAGAATATGGCTTACCTGGTGTTGCCAGCTGGGATTTTATTCTGTAAACAATGCCTGATAGAGATGAGGTCTGTGTGCCCCTGTTTCTGAAAGACAATGCGTGAACCCAGCGAACCACGTCTCCGCGTCAGAAGTGGCTGAGCATTACTGGTTTGTATCTCTGGGTCAGAGACTGGTCACACAGCACACAGTTCGGTGCAAGATTTTGGCCACACTCTGCAGGAGTCGGGACCAGCCCCTCGAAGGCCAGGGACTTGAAGCCTGAGCAGTGATGGGCTCCACATATACAGAAGCTCCCCTTTTTGGGCTGCTTGCGTCTTACTTAATCCTGCCATGTATGCATTTTGCGGTCATTGCAGTGTGCGGATGCTAGGCAGCCAAACCTGAAACCGTTTTTAAAATGTCTGTGTAATGTCACCCGTGCGAGGAAATGCGCCCGTTGGAAACCGTGCACAGATGCAGCGGAAGCCCGAGATATCGAAGTCTCGAACAGTGTCATTCTTGCTGAGATTTGCCCGGGTAGGAATATGTTTTCTGAGACAGGATGCTGGAGAAGATGCAATTATAGCAATTTGCTAACCAGCCCCAGACTTTAATTAGCACAGGAACCTCGTTCTCACTGTTGTCTGTAAATTAAGACCCTTCCACAAAGGGATTGTTTATGAGGACGGCAAGGAGCTGGAGACCTCCTGTCATTTTTTTCAAGGAGAACTCTTTAAGGAAATAAACCCCTAAACACTCTTAAATCACAGTGCGATGCAGAAGTGCCGAGAATTTCTCTTAAAAAAAAAAAATGAGCATCGGTATTTTTAACTCTGTTTTGGCTCTTCGGCATCTCCTACAGCCCAAGAAGTGCCATCCATGTACTGTGCAATGGAAAGAATTTATTTGCGAGTTAGATAGCTACCAGATTGTTCCTCTCCCAACAAGGTCTGAGACGCCCGAACTCTGAAGATGGCGGATGATGGCTTTCCAAGTTTTCTACCTTCTCTTGGCCAACATAGCATCCACTGTGCATCTGTTCACGGAATCCTGTCGGCACCGTCTGTATGGCTTAGCTCTGGTTCGCTTGTGGAAAGCTTTGTGCTCACTCATTTTTGAAGCCTGACCCACGTTGATGTATTTAGGTGACTCCCACTGTTGCAGGAGACTGGCATCTAAAATGGGCTGTTTTCAGCCTTAGTTTGAAAAGAACCATCCCTTCCTTTCCTTCCTCCCAGTAAATGCCTGTAGAATGAACGTCCTAGGTCTGAGGCCTTTGGGGGATCCTGGCACTGTTTTTTGCCTGAAAGTTTCAAGTAGTGGTTACTTTATTTTGGGCCATCGAAGGCGAGTCCTTGGCTGTTGACTTTGAGGGGGCACGTCTGGAAAGGCCACGTCTCCTAGTGGGGGTGAGTGCGATGTTACAAGGCCCCCTCGACACTCCCCCCACCCCCACCTCCTGTTCCCTCCACCCACCCCAGCTTTCCTGGGAACCTAGAGATCCAGCATTACACAGACTTAAAAAAAAAAACAAAACAGTTTTATTGAGATAGACTTCACATGTTGTACAAGACTCCATTGTGCAACCATCATGATGATCAATTTTAGAACATTTTTTACCATCCCGATAAAGCAACCTCGTCCCCATGAGCAGTCATTCCCCGTTGTCCCCTTACCCCAGTCCATGACACCTGCCAGTCTACTTTCTGTCTCTGTGGATTTGCTTATTTTAGACAGTTCGTATAAATGGAATTGTATAGTATGTGAACTTGTGTGTCTGACTTCTTTCACTTAGCATAACGTGTTCAGGGCTCATCCATGTCATAGCACGTGATCAATACTTGATTCCTTTTCATGGCCGAATAATGTTCTATTGTGGATGTGCCACATTTTGTGTATCCATTCATCTGTTGACAGATGTTTGCGTTGTTGCCACTTTTTAACTGTTAGGAATAATGCCGATGTGAACATTCGTGTATGAGTTGTTGTGCGGACTGTGTTTTCCTTTCTCTTGGGTACAGACCTAGAAGTGGAATTGCGGGGGGTCGTTGGGTCACTCTGTTTAACCTCTGGAGGAATGCATGGACTTTTGAAAGTACTCGGGTCTCTCCCACATTTATTCCCATGACCCTGCATCTTTTCGACGAGCATCTGTCCTATTTCTGGCCTCTTCTTTCAAGCCAAACTTTTTAGGAGGAGGGTCTGTACTTATATCTGGGGCTCCTCGCTCCCACTTGTCCTGCCAGCTGCATTGTGGCTTCATCCTGGTCCCTCTCTTTTCGATAACTACTGAGCTTCCTGCAGACTCCATGTTGCTTTTTCAAGTGCAAGTTTTCCATACTCATCTACTTTTGTCTAACAGATGTATTGGGCATCCCTGATCTTTCTCCTGGGAACCCTCTCTCCCTTGGCTTTTTTGCCACTGTGATCCTGGTTTCCTTCCTCTTTCCAGGGCCCCTTCTCTCCAGCCTTTACATGTCAGAGTTGTTGAAAGCTTGGCCCTGTGCTCATCTCCCCCAGCATGTTCTTTTTCCTGGGTGATCTCGCCCACATCTGTAGCTTTATGACTCACAAAGTTTTTATTTCCAATGTAGATTTTTCCTGAGTCATGATGCAGAGGCCCCGTGCGCTGCTCACCTGACCTCCCTACCTGTTGTTCATAGGTGTCTCAAACTCACCATGTCCACAGCGGATTTTACTGCTCAACCTTTCCCTCAAAACACCTGCTACGTTGCCATGACGAATAACACAGCACTCTGCCATTTGGCTAGGCCAGAGATACGGGACTTTTCTTCTGTTCTTCTGTCCTGTTGCCTTTTTGTGTCATTGACTTAAAATATTATAATTCTAAACGTCACTCCTCTCTAAGCTGTCACCATTGAATGTAGTAGTCTTAGCTGGTCTCACCATCTCTGTCCATCCCACCCTCCCAATCTTTCTGAAAGTTCATTTCTTCTGGCTACTCTCTCCTACTTTTAAACTCTTAAGTAATTTTTTTTTTTTTGGTTTTAGGATGAAGATCAGAATTCTAAAATCTTCATGTGCTGGTATCTGCCTACCTTTCCAGCTTCCCCTCTCCATGTTTACCCTTTTCTTTCTGCTCCAAGCCACACAGATCTTTAAGGTCATCGAAAGAGACATCTGTGGCCATAGGGCCTTTGCTCATGCCCGGATGATCCTCTCTTCACTTTTCTCTTAACCTCTCACCCACATTGATTCTAAGGCTCTAAGTGAGGATGGGCCCTTCCTTCTGTTTTTGCTTGTTTTATTTTGCCCTGTGCCCACTCTACTACCACCGAGACTGTTCTGGTTGGTGTTCAACAAATGTTTATTTTAGATTAATGAGTGAATGACTTGACTTTGTCTCTTAGATGGATAGAACGGTTCTTCCAGAGAAGGAAGTAAAAACAGCCTTTCCACTAGAGAGGATGGCTTCGTTTCCAGCATTATCCGTGCCTGGAAATAATTGTCCGAGCTCAAATATCTGCCCTCTCGGAAACATTGGTGGCCTCTTTCCTTTCCTACAGGGACATACTCTTTGAAATGGTCCCCTTCCCTCTCATTTCTTTCCTTCCCGAGGTATCCATACTACTTCTATAGTAGGCCTTTGCCAAAACATAGTCCGATTGTCCCGTCTCCTGCTGTAGATTTCCAGTGGCTCCTGAAAACCAGTCTTGAGTGGAGATTCAAGGCTTAGCTCTGTGAGTCCTTTCCAGGCTCGTGTCAGTGGCCCTGGAGAACCTGCCCACCCCATTGGCCTGCCAGGTGTGTGCCAGTCATGTGATGTGCCAGGGTCCCTCCTGCTCCTTGCCCAGTCGCACCTTTGGTGGTCCTTCCCGATTGCTCTCCCTGAGGACGCCCTTCCTCTCACTTTCTCTACATCCTTGGGGACCCAGACCCCCCTCTTTCTGAGCCTTCGTTTGCACCTTCAACAGGTAGAGTCCTTTAGGTTCCAAATCAAAATCACCCTGGAAAGTCCCTTAAATTGCCCGTGAAAGTACACTGATCACTTCTGACTGGACATTTTTATGCATACTAAAGGTTTAAGAATTTCCAAGCTAAGCTAAAGGAGGACTAAAAGGCAAGTCCATAGACACATTGCTGGGCATCAAATCATGATGGCCTTGAGGCATTTAGGATGGACAGAGGATTCTGCAGTGTCCTGCTGGCCTGTCAGGCTTTCCTTCATCGCCTGTTACGTATTGAGCTTCCATAGCTATGCTGTCCACGTACAGTAGCCACTCACTGTATGTGGGTGTTTAAATTTACATTAATTAAGATAAGAAAATTCCTTCCTCAGTCTCACAACCCATTTCACATGCCCAGTAGCCACATGTGGCTAGAGGCTGCAGCATCAGACAGCAGACATCTATAATGTTGCCATCAGTATAGAAAGTTCTGTTGGACAGCACTGCTCTGATTATTTTATTTCATTCATTTATTTATTTTTAGGCGAGGCAGCCCTTGATTGACCTCACAGATTGCAAGGACCTTGTCAGCTTACAATCCCTTATTTTTTGATTTTTTTACGCCTACAGCACCTGGTCTACCTAGGTGGTCTCCCATCCAAGTACTAACCAGGCCCCAGGATTGGGCTTGGACTTGTTCAGGGTGGCATGGGCGTTGACTGCTCTAATTATTTTAACACATGAATGGATTTGTTGTGAGTGCTGTGCTGGATGCTGTAGGCAAAAAATACCCAAATACTTAGCCAGGGACTGGCATAGCTTGGAATGTGCTTGGTGAACGCTCATTGTACTGGAGTCTTAAGTTTTGCTTGAGTCTCTTGGGTGCCTTGCTCTTTTAAGAGTAATTCTGCAAGGAGAGGACGTGGCTACCTTCTAGTCTTTCTAAATTGACGTTTCTTATTGAGGCCCCCCTGAACTGCCCTTCTGTCAGGCCCTTTGGCATCTTGACACTGGCTGAGGGAAAATACCATGAGATAGGCGGACTCCCTCTCTCCCCAGCCCTCCAAATGCTTTGTTGTAAAATCCATATACTTGTGTGTCTCCTTGCCCGACTGATACGGGGACCAGATCTCTCTCGCCTCTTTGACACACATGGGGCTGGCAATTTTATAGTAGCTGCTCAGGAAGTGTTTTTGTTGAATGAAGAAATCTCTTCCAAGAAGTCACAACTAAATAACTTTAAGTGGAATATTGGCTTATTGGGTTTTCCTTGTTTTTTTTTTTTTTTTCAATTTTTCTTTTCAAACGATGAAATCAGTATATATCTCCTTGCAGTAAGCCAGAATACACGAAGAAAAAGCTAAAAATCCGCCCCCCCAGGTTATCTGTGTTAATAGTTTGCTGTTTTCATGTGTACTTTTTACCCCCTCTGTGTTTATGAAAATGTAAACAAACTTAAACCATCATGGGATTAAGCGTTTTAGACCTTGGCCATTCTGGCAGAGCACCCCTTATCTCTCAGCCCTTTATGTCCCTTGCCCTCCTCCACTCTACTTTGCCTTTAAAGGGTGTTCAAGGTTAAATTTAATTATCTAAAAATTAAGAGTAATGGAGACCTTGGTGAAGGAGATTTTGCCTTCCATCTGAAGGGTACAGCCTGGAGGGTGGTTCCATGTGGAAATGGGGGCCCTGTGTGGCTGGATCATGTGATTTTTGTTGTTGTTGTTTTGTTCTGTTTTGTTTAAGAGAAGCTAGAAATCTGGATTTCTAATTCTAAGTGCAGTTTCTCCCGACTTAACAGTATCGACAACTAACTCAAAATTTGAAACTATTACCCAGCTGTGGGTGGACTGAGGTCCTTCAGTGGGTCACTTCTGGCTCAGACCCTAGCTGTGGGTTCCCCGGATTTCCTGGTGATTGCATCCCATCTCTGTCTCTGGATTATCTCATGGGCTGTCCCTAGGGCCCTCTTCTTAATAAGGCTGACCCACTTTTGTCCTTCACTTCCTTAACCACCCTCCAGTAACTTCCCTGTCCCCCTGCACAGCCTTTGGGGACTGTCTTTGAACCAGGTTGCTACTTTCTGGGTTGAGACCAGATAAAACTAGTAGTTGGTGACAGGTGTTGACTAATGTGAATCTTTAAAATCTAGACTCATCTCAAGGATTAAGAGAGGTGTTGAAAAGAGATCTTCAGACTTAAAGGGGTCTGATGAGAAAAAGGGCAAAGAATCAGGACTGAAGGATTGGTTGAATGGTCACGACAGTAGGGAAGTCTCCCGGTGGGGGAGTGTTTTCTCTGGAGAAAAAAATTTTTTTTTTTTTTTTAACGCTTAATGGTCTTGAAACATAGCTCTCCCTGGGAAGAAAGGACAGAGCTAGGAAATAGGTGGTCTGAGTCAACCACGTGAGTTTTCCCCTTTGGTTTCTCAGTAATTGTGTTTATTAGCTACATGTGCCCATCACCTTCAGGATGAGAATCCTTACTTAATCCCCTATTTTTGAGGAAATGGGTACTTGAGGCAAGAAATAGGGACAGCTGAGAACCTGTTGAAAAGGGAACTCCATGCTCTAGTTTCTTTCGGTCCCTGAAATGGCCAAGGCTTTTTGTGTAATCTCCCCTGATGACTTCACAGTCGTCTTGCCTTCTTGCTTTGCCTCTGAGAAATTCTTAGACTGGAGAAGAAAAACTGGAGTTTCCTGTGAGTCAGGTCTGTTCAGCACACCTCACAGCTTTTTTAACCTTCTGCTGTTGCGCATTTAGCTGGTCACATGGGTATTTTGGGGGCACCTCTGAGTCAGGCTGTTGTGCCAGGCACTGAGCCCACAGCAAAGAAGGAAAAACAGATCGAGTTCACGTTCTGGAGGAGACACAATAAACAAGTGAACCAGCAAAAAAGAAAATGATTTCCGAGCATTTTTAGTTAGAGGTGATGGCAGTGAAGGAAAAAAAGACTTCAAGATGATATAATAAAGGGGCTGGAGGCTAGGGTGGTTAGCTAAGGAAGGCTTTTCTGGGGAGTGACATTTGAGCTGAAGTGGCCAACTATAGGGAGATTAGGCCTAGAACATTCTAGAAGGGAGGGCTAATAAGTACAAATGAGTTTAGCTTGTTTGAGGCCATTGTGTTTAAGAGTAAGTGAGTGGAGGAGAAAAGGTGAGCATGGCCGGATCTCGAGGGGCGTTGTAGATTTTGATAAGATGTTGGGTGTCAAAGCCGATTGGTGAGTTTTAATTTAAGCTGGGGACCGTTTATCTTATTTAGGTTTGAAGAAGTCTGCTTTATAGGGGCAAGTGAATAGTCACGGGGCTTGGATCTAGGTGGCAACTGAACTGGCAGAAGTGATGATGGGCATGGAAGGGACACCCATTTGCAGAGCACTTGCTGTGTTCCAGGGACCACGTAGGCACTTGCTTTCATCCCAACCCTTTGAGGTTTGGCATTCTCAATGCATTTTGCAGATTGCTGGGATTCTGAGGCCAGCTTCTTAGGCTCCATGAGCCTCATCTGAGTAGGGAGGAGAGTGCCTTTGGGGAGGAGTCCTGGGGATGAAGGTCAATCTGGAAGGGCGGGGCTGGGCCTGGGGGCCACCTGGAGCTCTCTGCTTTGATCTGGGTGGAGATGCTGAGCCTCTTCAGCCTGAGAGGACTTAAAATAGGTTTGTGACTCTCATCAATGAACCTTTTTCAGAAGCAGGCTGGGAAGAGTGAGGCTGGTGTAAATGGAGGTGAAAACACAAAATGATTTGGGGAAACTGGTTTGAGATTTCTGGGTTACTGTCTTTTCTCCCACTCCCCCACAGGGGAATAGTAATAGTTATAGCTGGTGGTGCTTTGTGCCAGACGCTGTTTACTATGCATGCACTGTCTCATTGAACCCTAACAACCCTTTTTAGCTGTATTCTAACAGTTAACAGCTGTATTGACTGAGGCACAGAGAGGCTGAGTAACTTGCCAAAGGACACACAGCTGTCAGGTGACTTGGATTGTGACCTAGTGGTGTGGCTCCAGAGCCCACACACACAACACTGGTGCTGTGTTGGCATTGGTGACAAGCATGCCCTTCGTGATGGAGAATGACGAGGCAGGAAGTAGTGCTCACGGCCCTAGGGAAGGCAGGTAACTGGTGCAGTTTAGGGCTTGGGAGTGGGGCTGGGCTGAGGCTGCGTCCCTGGCGTTATGCCCTGACCCGCTTGCCTTAAGCACATGAAATGCTTTGCTTCCCTGAGTCTCACCTGTAAAATGGGTCTACAGACTCCCTTCCTACTTCATGAGATTCTTGGGAGGATTCGTATGGAAGCTTCTTAAGTAAACAGTATCTGCGAGGCATGAGCCCACTTTGAGAAGGAAAAAAAATATTTTTCTGGCTATCCTCTTCTCCAATATGTGTTCGGGGTATTTCTCCTCCTCTGTTTTTTGTTCCTCTGTAACCAGTTTCTTATTCTACCTTTCTCTATTGAATATGTTTTATATTCTGTATTTACGAGCCACTTCGTCGTGGGCTTGTTTTTCCCTGGGCCTCAGTTTTCTCATCAGTAAAACGGTCATGTGGAACTGTGGCGGAGTATGAAAATTGGTATTTGTGTTTCGAACAGTGCCTCGTAGCTAAGTGGTCAACAAAAGGGAGCTATTATTAGTATTACTTGTTTCTGGCTGTCCTCCCATGGGGACAAGGATCTTCCTGACAGGTCTCCAGGTAGCCCAGGTGTCTAGTAGTTAGTGGCTCAGTGACTATTTGTTGACTGGCTGGTCGCATTGTTTTCTTCCCTTTGAAATCTGAAGTTAAGCTGCCAGGTGAAAGTTAGGCATTGGTTTCCTACTTAATGGATGTAGATGCCTCCGTGGGTGGTGGATTTACACAAGGTTAGACCTGACTGGCAGGTCACTGGAAATTGTTTTACACCAGTGTTTCTCAGCCTGGGTGCTGTCGACAGTTTGCACACATCGTTCTTTGTTATGTGGCCGTCCTGTGTACCGTAGGGTGTGTAGCAAGCAGCAGCCCTAGCCTCTGTACCCGCTGGATGCTAGTAGCACTCCCTCTCTTTGCCTAGTTGTGACAATCAAAAATGTCTTCAGACATTGCCAAGTGTCTCCTGGGGGACACACTGGTTGAGAACCACTGCTTTACACTGTTCTGAACACCTGAGCCCCTTAAAAGTGGCACCCGATCGGTGCCAGCGGCATGTTCTGAGCTCCTGGGTGTCAGATGTAGATGTGGTCCCTGGTTGGGGCAGTGCCTGGTACTAGTGAGAGTTACATAAACGTTGTTATCATCCGTTTGCCCATAGCCATTTCAAATATATATCTTGCATAGTTAAATACATGAACGTGATCAGAAAGGATTCAAAAAGCAGTCCAGCGTTTCCTGCTTTCTTGGGTGCTCCTGCAGCCCTTTGCAAACCCAGAGCCCACGCAGCGCCTGTTTCTTTCACTCGGGTTCTATTTCTGGCCTTTTTTTTTTTTCCCACTTGGATTTTGTTCCTTGCCTCTACATAAGATGTGATTCCTTCTTTATGCCATTTTAAGGCTGCATCATGAGGTTTTGCATCATTTTAGTTGATGACATTGCATTTGCTTCTACAGGCAGCTGCAGTGGCTAGGCCGGGCCATCCTCCTGTGCAGTTGTGGGCCTGTGGGCCCCAGGACTCATTCTTAGAATCCCCACATTGATTTTCCAGGTGATGTTTAGCATCCTTTTGGCCGGGGCAATTTGAGTGACATTGTGGGTCTGAAATCTTTGCTTCCCCAAAGGAACATGACAAGGTGACTGTAGAGGGCCTATCCTTCCTTCCCTGGTGTCCTAAGAGAATTTTCTTGTCTTCATTCATTAATGAAGAGAGGCTGTATCCCACCCAGGACGTGGTGGGGAAACGTTCGTTGCCTGGTTATTAGCGACACCTGGTCCTTCGTTTGCACCTTTCCCAAAGCCTCTTCATTTCCCTTTTCTTCTCTCAGCCCACTTCTCTGCTTCATCTGTGGCTGCCCAGGCGGTCTTTTTGTTTCTCAGTCGACCCTCTAATGCCACAGTTCCCCACTGCTGTTTGAAAGCCACCCGCCGGCACCTGAGCTTTCCAGAACCTGAGCTGGCCTGGAGGGTGGGGCCCACCACACTAAAGTCCCTGCGGCCTGGATAAATAATGCAGCCGGGCTTCAGCCACCAGAACCAGCTCCTCCCGCGAACCTTCTCAGCCAGCTATGATGTAAAGGCCAAAGGCAACCCACCGGTTACTCCACATTTTCTTTGTGGTGGTTTGGCTGAGTATTTTTAAGGGCCTCAGATTTGTATGTATACACGTGGGACGCAGCCTTCTGGTCCTGTGGAGCGGGTGGGTGGGGTGCAGTGGTTTCTAGTAGGGAGCTGGGCTCTGCCTCCCCCACTCTTTGTGAGATTTGTAAAAGCTTGGCATTCTGGAATCAGGAAATTCCTGTTGAGATGTTGTCGTTTTTCCAGAAGGCCTCATCCCAGCTGAGGGGGGGAGAAAGGGCTGCTGGGGCTGCCATCGCCTAGTTGTCGAGGGCTAAACAGTGAATTCATTGGTAAATCAGCCTCTTTTCCCTAAATTGGAGCAATTTCTGTCCTGCCAGGAGGGTTTGGAAGTTCACCTTTTACATATGAATATGCCTTTGAATCACCATTTCTGTATTATTGAGAGAGAGAGAGAGAGAGAGAGAGAGAGAGAGAGAGAGAGAGAGAGACTGAGACTGTATGTGTAGTGGAAAAATGGTTTTCTCATTTCTAGGAGAGGCACATAGAACTAAAGATAATTTGGAATAATAAACAATTATTAAAAAAAAAAAACACGAAAAACGCCTTCAGAATGCAAAGCACCACCAGTCCCTTTGATATTCTCATTCCAGCCAGCAGAAACAACTGCAGTTTGTTGTGTCGATTCACATCTGGTGAGATAAATGGCTCTTCAGTGCAGTGCAGTGCGCTGAAGACGTGCAGCTCAGCCGAGCTGCTGTCTCTCCTGGGTGATAAATTAGAGCCGAAAGCCCGGGGACATGAAAGCATGGCGCCCTGCCCTGGACTGCCTGGTGGCAGAGAGGTGAGGGTGTCCTCGCCCGGTTGGGAGACCTAGTGCGCACAAGACCCGAGCTGGCCTGGTAAGTGGTGAGTGTTAGGCTGTCCTCTTCGCTTCTTCCTCCTCCCCCTGGGAGAGGCTGCTGAGGATCCGGAAGCAGGAATGTCTGCCGTGGGTGAGCCTCTGTTCTCTTTGAAAGAGAGACTAGGCCCTCTGAGCAGCAGAGCCTTCTCAACGGCAGGTAAGCACCGCTTCCCAGGGCTGCCTGCCCCTCGTTTGTGTGGTCTCTGAGGTAACCGGGGTTCCTGCCTTGACATTCACCCCAGTTGAAATCGACCTGTTGGTTCCACTCCTTCATTTCCAGTCCAGCCCTTCTTTTCCTGGTCTGGGTGAGAAGTTCACATTCACATGCGGGAGACGTTTTAGAAGGCCAGGTTAGGGGAGAGCCCCTCTTTCCAAAGGAAGCTGTGGCTGACCCAAGTTAGCGGGCCGCAGCCTCATCTCCAAGATGCTGCGGGTCGAGGAGGTGTTCAAGTATGAGCAAAACCATTCGCTCGAGAGTCGTTTTTTCTAGAGTCATTTTTTCTCGTGTCCTTGTCACTTGGGCATTCTCTGCTGTGAGAAACAATTTGCCCCCTCCCCATCCCCCCCATCCTTTGCTCCTGATTTCTCATTTCTGTTTTGGGCCTGGAGGAAGGTCTGGGATTTTGTTTCATTATGATGTAATTGCTGGCTGGAGAGGGCCCTAAGATTCCTGGGGAGGGAGGCCTGTCTGGGTACCTGCTCTGTCTCTGGGAAATGCTTTGGAATGATTAACTATGCTCTGCTTTGCTGCTTCGGGGAGAGCAGTACGTGGTCATGTTTGACATAGGCCATGGCGAGGGCTGGCTGTTACTGGGTGTGGTGGCTGTGATTGCACTTGGTGCCTGAGCCAGCGCAGGTCTCTGCCTTTGACCCTGCCTTCGCATTCCCCCGAGAAAACCTGGACTTTGCGGCCTGATTGGAATGGAGAGACCACGTGATTCTGGTCTCCACTTTATGTAGCCTGGCATTTCCATAACTTTGAACTTGTGGCATTAATTTAAAATGTTCCTCTGAGAAACCGAGCTCTGTTTTTGGAGAGGGGTGGTGAAAGAGGAAGAATGATTGTTGGTTTAAAAAAAATAGCTACTATTTATTGAGTACTACTGTCCTCTTTGCCAGGTGTTACGCTCAGAGTTTGAATTAACTCATTCGATCCTTCGATAAATCCATAAGAACCTCGATCTCTATCTTACTGAAGAACAGAGACACAGGAAAGTGTAGTAGGTTTTTTAAGGCCACCTGCTGGGCAGCAGCCCAGCTAGGCTCCTTGTCACTGGGGCACCCTGCCTGCATCTTCTGGACCGGATCTGTCAGAGTATGGGCCCCCAACTTCTATGTAGGGTGACCATCTTGTCCTGGCTTGCCTGCAATCTGTCCATCTCCGGCCAGCCACCAGTTGGTCACCCGACTTCTGTGGCCTGTGATGCCTGTTGGCCGAGTTTCTTTTGCCATGCAGGCCCCAGCAGGCTTGCCGTCAACATCGTGAAGGAAATTTAATGCCCACAAAAACACACCACGGGGCTGGTCCTTGTGGGGACAGGCTCGGCCTTTCAGCTGGGGCCCTTTCCCTCTCCAGAGGAGACAATTCCCTGGGAGGATGTGTCATTTCCTAGACTCTGGAGAATGGAAAGCACTGTGACTCAGGTGCTGGATGTGGGTGGGGAAGGGTGTGCCTGCTGTGGCCTGTCGGGGGAGGCCAGACAGACATTGGAAAGGAGTGTTGGGGGAGGGGAGGAGGACATGGAGACCCCCTTCACCACCCCAGCCTATTTTGTGGCATAGGCCAGGTTCTGTCACCGTGATTTTCCAGGATTGGGAGGTAAAGCGCTTCTTGGGGACCACCTTCGAGAGAATGGCATGTGGCATCAGTGAGCGACACATGGTTTTCCTCCTTTCTCCCAGTTCCTGGAGCACCTTGTTGAACTTCTCTCCCCACACCCCATACCACCATCTGCAGTTGAGAAAAGAAAAAGGCAAAGCTAGAGTGTGCTCTTAAAAAACAGACCCTGAATTAGCAAGTTGTCTTGTACAGGGCTGAG
Source organism: Eidolon dupreanum (assembly GCA_028627145.1). Lineage (NCBI taxonomy): Eukaryota > Metazoa > Chordata > Mammalia > Chiroptera > Pteropodidae > Eidolon > Eidolon dupreanum. Next base: position 7,189,323 of record CM053504.1, read on the forward strand.
ATTAGCCTCTGCCTGGCATGGGGCTGTGCCTGGGCCTTGGGGTCACACTACTGCCTGGGTTCAAATCCCAGCCCAGCCACTTGTGTGATCTTGGGCAATGACTTAGAGGGAAGGACAGTGAAAGGCATTTTGAACACTGCCTGGTACATTGTAGGTAATTTGTAGGTCATGAAGTCAGTCTTAACTGTTAATGCTGTGTCTCAGGAAAGCTGAGAGACTGGGTTATCTTGAAGTGGGGCGTCCATTAAGTTGGGGGACATCTAGGAAGGGCTGAGCAGGATTCTTTCTGGTGGTTTACAAGACACAGGTTTGGGAACCATCTCACATGCTTGGCTCCTAATACCGTAGAGCTTCCCATATTATTAAGATTTCAGTGAAATGTCACAGGAGGGGAAAATTCTGCTGCTTCCTGCTGCAGGCCAAGCTGTTCTCCTGAGTCATTGCTCTGTCCTCTCGGCAGCTCTCTCCCTGGCCCGTTTAACTCCTTCAGAACCAGGAGGGACGAGGGTGGAAGGCAGAGAGGGTTGCCCCTGGGCCAACCCAGTGGAACCACAGGTCCTGCTACTACCTCACAGAACCATCTCTCAGTTCTAGGGTGAACCGTTTCCCTGGTGATTCAGGCTGCGGTGCTTTTATCGTCTTGTTCCAAGTTTATAGATGAAATGTGTTGAACGATAGATACATCCTCATCCGACGTAGATCCTTAAAGAAGGAAAAAGAAAACTTGACTTAGCTTTCTGAAAAAGGCCGTCAACGTGGCTTTGTTACCGTGACTACAGCAAGGCCCACACTTAACCTTTCTGTCACCAGTGGCCTGGCCCCCACTGGAGTGGGTAGGGTTTTTTTTTTTTTTTTTTAGCCAAAACGCTGATCTGATATCTCAGACCCCCGAAAGACACTCAATCCAGCCAGCATTGCCCTTTATTTCTCCTTAAAAGCTTTCATTGGAAGCTTCTGCTGTTGACAGATGTGACTGTTGTTTGCAGTCTATTAAATTTTCACCCTTGGATGTAGCTGCTGAATTCTCTCTCATTAACTTGGGAGGGAGTCGGCGTGTTTGTAACCAGCAGCAGAATCGGGGGGTTTCTGTGTCTTCCTGAGGCTAGAGGTTTGGAACTCTTTCTGGTTTGGGCACCTCTAGCTGAGCCGGATCCGGGTTTCCCTTTCTGGTGCCTGGTGGACTTGGGCAAAACTTCCTTCCTCCCCAGCTCTAAATTGCTTTTAAGTGTGTTCATTCCTAGTGACTGCCCCATCCCCCAATTTCTCATGGAATTAAAGGATTTGAAAGTTCCAGAGGGACCTTATGACTCCAGCTCTGGACTTTTTAATCTTTACTGCTGGTGATGCCTTTGAGAAGGTGAGGTGGGTGTGACCCTTCTTCCCAAGAAATTGCATCCACGCACAGAACCATGGGTCACGGGTCCCTGAAGCATGTTCTTGGGCTCTAGGGAAGGGGTCCGGTCTGGCTCCTTTCTTTCCTCTCTTCCCATTTTACAGATGGGAGACTCTCTTGGGGTTGTTGCCTGTTTAGCTGTCCTCATTCTCTCATCTTTTTTTCTCATTGCATCCTTGCTTGAGGAACTATTTCCTCAGTCCCGAGCTAGACCCCCAGGTAGCGGTGGGAGGGAGAGGAGGTCAGCTAGGCTTGAGAACTCAGACTCCATCCCCCAAACACACACCCTAGAGCATGTCAAAAGAGCCTGAATCCGAATCCTCCAGAGGGCACACATCAAACCACAGATGGGCGGGCCCTTCCCCAGGATGTGGGGCCTGAGAATGTGCATTTCTAGCAAATTCCCAGGTGAAGCCGCTGCTGCTAGCATGAGGACTGCATGCCTGGAACCATCGTCCCCGGGGGTCTCAGCTGCGGGTGGGAACGTAGACAGCTCAAGGAGGCACTGGTGCCCTTGGTGGCTTCTAAGGCCAACCGGGTGTGGGTTCGCCCGCCATGTCCCCCGTTCCTGCATAGCAGCAGCACTCCTGGGAGTGTCTGGGAGGTCTGTGGGGGTGCTCTTCATTGTCACAGTGTTGGGGAGTGCTGATGGCATTGAGTGGGAGCGTGCCGTGGTTGTCCTTGGAATTAGGGAGAGCTGCCCCTTCCACAACCCAATAGTGACTTTTGATTGAGAAACATCTAAACGCACTATTTTTTTTTTCCTGAGAAACATTGAAACGCACTATTTTTTTTCCTGAAGTGCCCAAACGCTCCCATTGGTGTGTCTGGCCTCCTATACTTCTTTCAAAATCTACCCACAGATGGGACAAAACATACAAAATCCAAAACTTTTCCCAGTTGCTTTTAGTTCTCGCCCGGTCAGGATACCATTTCTTTTGGGACACACTTCCTTTGAGTCCTCCAAAACACCTTAGACACCTTGAGCAAAGGTATTTGGGTTTTTCAGATCCATGTAGAAGAAATCCCAACACACTTTCCTTCGGTCCACAAGCCTGCAGTGATTGGCCCCAACTTCGTCCATCTGGTGACATTTTTTTATCCTGAGCCAGGCCTCTGTCATGAGCTCATTACCAGCTTTGGTTTGTACCTGCTGCTTTTTTATGTGAAACGAAACCTTCCATGTACTCATGAAATTACTCATTTCATTTTGACATAGTAGTCCTGGCACATGGTAAATAAAGTCACGAGGGTACACAGTGAAATGAAAAATAATGCCTTTCCCCAGACCCCTGCAGGCTCCCCTTTCCTGAGGCAACCAACCACCAGCCCCCATTTAGAGCTCTTTCATACTTTCGTGCTCATCCAGGAATGTTCTACGTTTATGCAAACAGGGCGACATAGATTACATCTTTGTGTGTGTGTGTGTGTGTGTGTGTGTGTGTGTGTGTGCGCGCGCGCGCGTGTGTGTTTTAATGCACTAGCCACGTGTCACTCTTTTTAACCCGATGCGGAAGCTTGGAGGTTGTCATGCATCAGATTGCGTTGAGGTGCCTCGTTGCTCTTAATGGCTGCAGAGTTGTCCGCCGTGTGACTCTGGTGCAGGGCCAGACCAGCCCGGTGTCCTCTCCTGGCCGGATCGTCGTCTCTGGCCTCAGGCAGGCACACGGTGCCGTGATGGAATCATGGTGTGGGTGCTTTGCTCTCCTGTGGCTGTGTCTATAGACTGTGTTTCTGGGATCAGACAGTTGGGTCAGAGACTCTGGAGGAGGTGACAGTCCTCACGTTGATGGTGAAGAGAAGGGGGGTGAGGAGTGAGGATCCCTGCTGGAGCGAGGGGAGGAGGGAGGGGAGGTTTTCTCTAGGGAGCGAGCCAATCTCTGGTTGCACCATTTGAGTGAGTCCTCTCGCTAACTAGCTCTTGTGTGCCTCTGGGCCACTCCTTTGGGCTTTCCTGGCCTCCTTTTTGATGTCTGTGGGGTGACCCCCTGAACTCTGGGGTCTGTTCTCCTCAAGGTGCCTCTGGTTAGCGTTTAATTTCCTCTCGGGGCTGTGTCTCAGTGGGCACCCTGAACATTTGTTCAAGATTTTCCTGAAGCCTGTCTGGCGAGACTGGAGAGTTCCATCTTGTGGACTGGAGTTTGTGACAGCCGTTCATTGTTCCCCTGTGTGAGCCTGCCGGAAGATGCTCCGCCTTTCAGTCCAGAGCAGGCCACGAGGAGGACTTGCGTGTGGCCGTATTGGACCCTGTTAATCTGCCCCCCGTGGCTCCTGTCCAGACACAGGATGGTGACACACGGTACAGTCTGCCTGCTGGGACTTGCCTGAGAGTTAAAACTGGAGGAAGACGTCGTCAGGCTATCTTTGGGGGATAATCGTCTTTCCGGATTCCATATCCCATCTTATCTATCGCCTGTGCTCTCGGAGTAGCTCTCTCTCCTAGTGTCCTCAGCGTGTAAGCTGGGCCAGGCCGTGCCAGTGTGTCATTCCTAAGCTCACCCGACGGCCATCAGGCATGGAATGGATCCACGTCCTTGCAGGTGATGAGTGGATGGTGGTGGAAGTGTATATATGTTTAAACGAGATCCTGGGAGAATTAAAATAGAAAGGAGTGGACTGAGAAAGGTGGGGTTGGCATTTTACAGATGAGGGGATCAGCGAGGAAGTGATTTGTGTTGACCTCTTTGGAGGAGAGTTGCAAACATAATGCCTCCTGGTGAGGGGGCCCTGAGGATTTTCTGGTGGGTTGTGTTCTTTCCGCATAGTCACACATCGTTAGCCTGACAGATATGAATAAATGTTGTCTTCCACCAAGAAGTAGGTTTGCCTTGTTTTCTGGAATCACATGGCCTTTCATTTCATGGTTTTCTGCTTTTGCCATCAGGAACGGATGTGAAGAAGAAATATTTCTTTGGGATAAGGACAATACTGGTGCCCATGTGACAACATGTGGTAGCTGGGTCATGGCCTCATCAGCAGGGACAGTAGGGAAGGGTGGGGATTGTGGCAAAATGGAGGGTACATTTCTATCTAAAAATATGCTGGCTGGTGTTTAATCTATCTGTTGCCATAGGCCTCGGAGGCTCTGATCTGTCTTTTTTTTTTTTTTTTGGCAGTGAATTAAGATTTTTACAAAAATGTTATGTAGGCCAAAGAAAGACTGTCTGACCTTTGTCTCAGACAGTCAACAAAAGGGGTTTTTGGGGGAAGTATATTCCTGGAGGGGGAACACCAACAGGGCATGCATGGGTTTGGAGACAGAATACCTCGTGTCTTACACACCCCCTCCCTGAGGGGGCCAAGGCCTCCCCGACTGCTTTAAAATGTGTGGTCCTGTGTGTCTCTTTCAGATCCTGGCTCCACAGAGAGAACAGCCCAGAAAAGGAAGTTCCCCAGCCCTCCTCATTCTTCCAATGGCCACTCGCCACAAGACACATCTACAAGCCCCATTAAAAAGAAAAAGAAACCTGGCTTACTGAACAATAACAATAAGGAGCAGGTAAAGGGCCACTGGGAGTGCTGTCCACACCAGCGTGACAAAGGCTGTAGTGACAAGCACTGCAGCTCCCCGGGTTTTGCTAATAGCTGGTATTCATTTAGCAAGCTGCCTTACACCGGCTGTCGTTTGCATAGGACAAAAAGGGCAGCTCGAAATGGGCCTGTGTAGAAATTTCTAGTGGGTTTTCAGATCTGGTTTGGGAAGAGGGCAGTGACCCAGATGAGAAGAAGAATACTGTGCTTTTAGGGTTTGGGGCTTTTCCTTGGGTTTCTTTTTCACGCTTTAGGCCTGAGGGTCTTTCCCTTGGGCACCAGCCTCTGCCTGGTGTTTGTGTGGCTGAGGCAGGTTAGGCTTCCTTCTGGTCTCAGTTTTCTCATCTGTAAAATAATGGATTTAGGTCTGTGGTAAGAAACCACAGTTCTCCCCACCCATGCTCACTGTCATCTTGGGTAATTGGTCACCTTTCTCTGGTAATTGGTCATTGTGCTTAGACCCTGGGCAGCAGACGCCACCGTCCCTGGCAGCCAGGACTAGTCAAGGAGATGTGACCATCTGTCTATTTGTCATCTCGGATCTTGTCTAAGGAACCTTCCAGCTTTAGAATTCTCTGATGCAGGCTAGATACATTTCCCATTTGAAAAACTGAAATAAGTAAGTAAGTAAGTAAGAAGACCATGAGGCCAAAACTCCTAGTATCAGAGGAAGCAGGAAGCCTAGTGGTTCTGGTATCAGGCTCTGGGGATTTGAGGTTGAATAAAACAAGGTTGTTGCTTTTATGAGACAAGACCCAGCAACGGTTAAATGCCCAGGACTGTGAGGGGCACGTTTCCACACAGTAATCTATTTTCATTCCCAAATTATAGAGCGGAATGCCAGTTCTGCCTTTGCTCTATCGCTGTGGGCAAGTTAACCTCTTTGTGCCTAGTTTTCCCATCCACTAAGTGGGAATAATGATGCTATTGCTACAGAATTCACAGGGTCATTGTGAAGATGAATTGAGCTAAATGACAAAAAAACACACAAAAAAACAAACAAACCAATAATAAAAACGAAGCCAGGCTCTATACTAAGTGGGTAATCACACAAACTATATATGAAATAATTCAGCAGCAGATCTAGAAATGTCCTCGACCCCGCGTTGTTCAGTGTGATAGCCACAAGCCACATGTGGCCATTGAGCATTCGCGAGTGGCGAATGTGACCGAGGAGCTGACTTTCTAATTTAATAAAAAATAAATTTATCTGTGGCTGTAGCTACTGTGTGGGACAGCGTAGGTCTAATGAGTAAGGAATCCCATAACAGGAGAAGAAACCAGTGGGTTCTAAGTAAATTTCTGGGGGAACTACAATTTGAAAATCATACATAAGTGTTGGTGATAGTAATTCCAAAAGTAGTGCTTACAGCTAGCCATCTCTTGTTGTAAGCTCTTTCCTGTGTTAAACTTTTTTAAAGTAATTTTTTCAATTGAGCTACAATTGACATATGACACCATTATTAGGTTCAGCTTTTTATGTTAGTCTTCATGTTTATAATAACCCTGTGAGTTAGGGCTGTAATCAGCTCCATTTTACAGATGAGAACATGGAGGTTCAGGGAGGTTAAATTGCCTCCTTGAGGCCTCAGAGCGAATAAGAATCTGCCTTTGAGTTTAGATCTGCCTGTCACCCATGAGCCATACCATAGCTGCTGAGATGAAAGGCCAAGAAAGAAAAACGTGTGCATGTGAGCCTCTATCTGTCCTTTAAGAATTGGTTCGTGTCTCTCTTTCTGGAAACTGATCAACTTGGGCAGTTCACACATTTTCTTCTTTCCCTCACCACTCGTGTGTTAATAGCATTTCTGTAACACTTAAGCCTTGTGACCACAGTGATGTGTTTGTAAATTGTGTCCCCTCTTGACTAGCAGCTTCAGAAAAGTGGCCAGTGTCTGGCAGCTACTGTCGCCCAGAGTTTGACACAGGGTGGGAGCTTCTGAATACAGAACGAGCTTAGGATGTGGAAAAGAGCAGAGCGAGGGTGACTGGGCATAGGGTGTGATTACGCTCCTGAATTATCTGTCATCTTCAGTACCGATACAAGAGTGTACAGGACCGTGGCACTGGAGGGAACTGTTCCCGACCTGGAGACCTGGCTTTTTCTAGCCCCGCTGCTTTCGGGGAACTTGCTGTGTGACCTTGTGCATTGCTTTCCTGTCTTTGAGCCTTAGGTACATTGTAAAATAGGGATTTGGACTGAGAACATTATTAGGTTGATTGTAGGTTTGTTTTTTCAGATCCCAAACTCCTTGGGGCTGGATAGCCAGGAGTTGGCAAAGGAGAAATAGCCTTAACAGTAAAGAGAAGAAATCGCCGACTGACCTTTGGCTCCATAATTCATTCTAGCATATGACGTTTGCATGGTGGGGGCAACCTCCCTCCTGCGCGACCTGCTTCCTAAGGGGAAACTTAAATCCTTTATATAAAAAAAAAATTCATCTGGATATTTTCCTTTCCCTTTCCCTTTCCTGCACCTGTCTCCTTTTAGAATTATGGAATTAAAAAATGATAGAATTAAAAACAAATCATAGGTGGCAAATGCTGTGTTGGATCAACATAATTCCTATCAGTCACCAGCATTTGAAGGGCATGAAATTCCAAATAACTTGTATATCTGGGTTCTTCAAAACTTAGAAGAATCCAGCGATAGCTGAAGCTAAGTGAGTCCTGTCCCTTTAGATGCAGGGCCTGTGTGCTCTGGTTTTCTGCACTCCCCACTCCTCCCTATCGGTTGTATCCTGCCTACTTCCCTCATTCCTTCTGCGTCTGGCTCTTAGGCATTCGAGTTCTTTTGATGATTGACATATATTGAGATCTTCCATCTCTTTCCTCTCTATATTCTCTCTAATTTATTTTCTATATTCCAGTGTTTAAAAAAGAAAGCCGTTCTAGCCTTGTAAAAACAACACAAACAACAAAATGTATTTTTCCTCATGGTTGAAACTTTTTATTACCAAGTGGAGATAGGGGTTGAGTTTTCAAGTTGGGACCCTGTTTCACCCATTTTTCATATTTTGGGAATTTAATATTTTTAGGGGAGTTTTAAGAAGAGCTTTAAAAATACTTGAGTTTTAGGGGAACAAGTATTCTGAGGCTTATAATTAATTTTTAATGCCTGTGGTCCAGTGGTTTTACCCCTTGTGGATGTTGGGGGGATCCCCCAAAGCCCGGAAGGATGCTTTATAGAGGAGAGTCAGGCTGCCAAATACCCTACAGTAGATGAAATATGAAATATCTTGTCCCCAAATGACATGAGAGCCTTTACTGAAAAATACCACTCATCTTTAGTTCTTGGGATGTTTGAGTGTGAAGAGTCCTTTTGAAGATTTTTCTTCTCCCTCCTTTCTTCCTCTTCTCATCAGAAGGTTGAGAAATAACCTGCTAACAGATTTGTATGAATTAACCTTAGGTATACCTTTGATCGAATATAGCGGAGCAGTCAGGAGGCTCCTTTACCTCCTCTGTGTGTACATACCACAAATGGGTGGGCTAGGACTTACCTGGTGGGCCCAGGCATTGTCTTAGAAACTCGGACATTCCACAGAAGTCCTTTGTTGGACACGAGGGCAGTACGTTAACAACTGAGCCAGCTCAGGGAACAGCAGGATTGCCGGAATGTACCTGAGATAGGCAGCACTGATAGTATGTACCTGTTTAGCTGCCTTGGTCACTGGAGCTGAGTGGAGCTGCCCCCTTAGGGTGGGTGTGAGCTCTGCCCCTCCTTTCTGTCTCCCTAGGTCAAGGCTGAATGCCCGTGCCATTCCTGACATTGTAGAGCTAGGCAGTTTGTCTTAGAGCCCATACTTTAATATAATGCAGAAGAACAAAAGCTGGAGCAGGGACTATTTTCATTTATTTATGTTACCTGTGTGGCCCCAGTAGGAATTTGACGTGGTCAGTAGGCTGTTTTTGTAAATAAAGTTTTATTGGGCCACAGCCACATACATTCATTTACATATTTTGTGCTGCAGTGGCAGAGTTGAGTAGTGGTGACTGAGACCACGCCTGACCCTGCAAAGCCTTAGCTATTTACTGTCTTTATAGAATCCTTTGTAGAAAATGTTTGCCAGCTCCTGGTATAAACTAAGGTATTTAGAAGCGACAGAATAAGCCTGTTTTCGTGTTAAGGCAACCTGTGGAAGAAGCAGGGGAATAACATCTCACAGAGCCTGCAATTATCCTCCAGTAACACAGGCTGCAACCTGTTTGCCTTGCCAGCAGGTTGCTAACACAACCTATACATGTGTGGGGGAGAAAAATCATGACTCATTTTACCTGAAATGATTCGCTTTTCCTTTTTTAAATATTCCATATTTGTTATCAGATTATTTTGATGGAGCAGGAAGCATTTACAAGTAGCAGATAAGGCAGGTATCTGATTGACAAGGAGATTACCAGGGAGCTAAGTTCTCAGCCACAGTTGCTCTCAGGAAAGGACAGAATCTCCTGAGTAGAGACCAGATCGGCCTGGCACTCACTCCTCAGGCTCCTCCTGGAACACCACCCCTGGGCAGGTGTGGGACAGGGCCAAGAACCTGGGGAAACTCATCTTCTGAAATGACAGTATCCTGGCTTCTGTATAGGTAGAAAGGACTTGGGTTGTCGGTTTCAGGGAGATTAGCTGTCATACTCGATTCTTCCAGTCTTATTCAGATCTTAACGACCCTTTCTGTCCTATTATTAACTTACTGAGAGGAAGTCAGGCACTGAAACATACAGCTTACTGCTAGCATCTTGGAAGACCCCACTCAGGTGAGAAATAGTTCTGCTTGCTCAATATGCACCGTTTCTCCTCTTTCAAGCCCCCAAAGCAACTTGGCCATTTTCCTAGGCAGATAGCAGCTCTTTAACTGAGGACAGTCTTGTCCCCTAAGGGATGTATGGCCATGTCCTGAGACATTTTTTTGGTGTCTATAGTTTTACGCATGGAGACCGCTGCTGGATGTGGCGAAGGATGCCGCTAACACATCATACAGTGCACAGGGCAGCCTCCCACAAGGAATTCTCTAGCCCCAAATGTCACTAGTGCCGAAGTTGAGAACCTTTGCTCTAGAAGCCATTGTCTTTTCATGTCCCCATCTATTATGTTTCTAGTGTCTTCCTAATTTTCAGATTTTTTTTCCTTCTAGCTTTTTTCATTAAGCAAGTAATTTTTGAACTACAGAGAATGTTCTCAGACGTGGGGGGGGGCGGTCACTCGATCATCAGCATCTCTTCTGCATCCAGCGTCATTTTAAATGGGTCACAGGGACAAGAGAAAGTTCTGGGACACTCAGGCGTGAGGCCTTGCTCTGGGCTTTGGGCGGGGGGATGGGGTGGGGCAGTCAGATGAGTCTTTTTAACCTGATTTTCTCATCTGTCAGGTCAGTCTAGTAGTTTCCATCCTGAGTACCCTCCCCTGTGGCTTGCTGGGAGGATAAACTGAAGATGGTGTGTATGTGACCAAATGTTGAAAACATGGCACAGAAAGAACATTGAAACCATGATGTCATTCTCTGGAAACCCAAGTAGAATGCTCTATTTTAGACACGTAACTGAAACAGGGAAATAACTGCTTAAGAATTAGGCAATCACCCTAAAAAGTCTTAGTAGTTTTCTCAGAAATGAGGGCAGGAGGCTTTAGAAGGATTGGTTAACAAGGATCTAAGGAAACATCTGTGAGGCATCTCTTTATCAAGGAGCGTAGAAAGAGCAGGCATTTGGGAACATAAAAACCTCATAATAAAAAGACCCCAGGAACCAGATATGGGTTCCTGCAATTGTGGCCAGTTTTTCCTATTATCCTGGGGGTTCTAACCATTCAAATAGGAAACAAAGAAAAGTAATGTAAAAATATTAGACATGAGCAGACAAAACCAATGTTACTTAGAGATAAGATTTTTGCTCAACAAACTGTTAGAACTGTTGATATGAGATCAGTATTAGAAATCTTAACGGTGTTTCTGTGTACCAGCAATAACGATGTAGAAAATACAGAAGAAGGAGATCCCATTCATAGCATCAACGAAAATTATGTAGTCTCTAACCAGTGCATGAGATCTTCATGAAGGAAACTGTAATGTTTTACGGAAGGACGGGAAAAAAGCTGTTATACAAGGATGTTTATTCAAAGATAGGTACTGTGGTTGTGGCAGAGCTATTCTCTGTGGAATCGAGATTCAAAGTGGATTGAGTAACTTGGTCAAGGTCACACAGCCAGTTATCTCCAGGCTTTCTTTCTCATGCTTCCTAAACAGGATTTTCCATTGGTTTCTGAGTGATTTTATGCATTCAGAGCATGGCTTTGTAGGATTCTGTGATATGAGGCAAATGTTACTCTTGATATTTTGGGGTAGGACGGGGTACGGCTTCTATGAGTTGGCCACTGTATCATCTTTCTGCCATTGGTAGTTCTAAGTACTAAGTAGGTGATGTGGCTTCTGATAGAATCGTGACTTTGGGAAGTAACTCGTTGGCTCATGGTACTTTATGCATTTAGCTAGACTTAAAAAATGGGTGATCATTTTTTGGTGACACAAGTCCAATTAACCTATTTTCCAAAATCCCCCCCGTTGAAAGAATTCCAGGGCAAATTGTCATACTTTTGTTAGCTTTGTACAATCAGACTTCCTTGGGCCCTTAACTGTCTTATCTTTACTAGTCATGGTGGCACTTTGTTAAATGCTTATATTATATCATCCCATTTAATCCCAACCACAGTACCATCCATGAAGACAGGTGGTATCATCCCTGTTTTACAGATGAGAAAATTGAAACTGAGAGGTTAAGAGACTTGCCCCAGGGTCGTGCATCTGGAAGAGATAAAATTTGAACCCAGATACACCTGGGTTGTTTGGCGCTATGCTGTGAGTGCTGCCTGTTTACTTAGACACCAGATTTTAAATCGACATCCTCTTAAAATAGAAGGCAGAAAAAGAATCTTGATATCGAATGACCTGTAAACCCTGTAAACTTAGTAGAAGTAACCCAAGATGCTTGCTTTTTTAATGAATGAATGTGTGAAATGCTGTAATTTTCTTTTGTTGTTATTGATGTATTTGTTCGAATTCCTTTTGAGAATGCACATTTGTTTTGAAACCAAACCTGTCTTTCTTGCCTACATTTCAGTCAGAACTAAGACATGGTCCGTTTTACTATATGAAGCAGCCACTCACCACAGACCCTGTTGATGTTGTACCGCAGGACGGACGAAATGATTTCTACTGCTGGGTTTGTCACCGGGAAGGCCAAGTCCTTTGCTGTGAGCTCTGTCCCCGGGTTTATCACGCTAAGTGTCTGAGACTGACATCGGAACCAGAGGGGGACTGGTTTTGTCCTGAATGTGAGGTTAGTTCCTGATGAACGAATGCGTTATCTGCCTCATTTCTTCTCCTTTTGCTTTCTTCCTTTTATTTTAATTCTTCAGAACATCCAGATACAGGAGAAAAGAGGAATTTCTTGCCTGTTCCACCTGTTGTATTCTGGTCACCCACTTTTTGGGACCAATGTTGGCAGTGGTCTCAGCCCTGAAGCTCTTGGAAAGACAACTTGCATTGAATATTTTTTTTTGATTCTTTGGATCACTTTGGGATCTGCAGCCTTCTCTGATTCTTCTTTAATGAACACTTCAGAAGTTAACTTACAAACCTTTAACAGTTTACTTATTCTGAGAGATCTCACACTATTTTCCCACTTCTTGGGCGTCGTCTCCTGCTACGTCATTGAGTCATCGGCAGTAGCCAGACTTAGAAGAATCAGTGTTGGTTGGTTGTATGTCCATGTGGTTTCCATCTGATGCTTCCATTTACGCGGGAGCTACTTCTCCCGTTCTGCTTAGGTTCCAGGGGATCGACAGGGAGCACAAAGGGGCACGGATCACATTCTTTTCAGGAGAAAAGGACAAAAGGCAACATAAGTAGTTACATACAGTGTGTTAGAAGAATGTTCTGGAGAAAATGAAGACGAGGAATAGCAGTGAGGAGGGTACAGGGTGTGTCCATTTTAAATGAAGAGGTCCAGGAAGGCTTACCAAGATTTGAGAAAGGAAGAAGGGAGGAGTGAGCCACACAGCTGGCGGGAAGACCCCCCAGGCAGAGGCCACCGTGGGTTCCAGAGCCCCAGGCAGAAGCGCATGGCCATAGTGAGGGGAACATGTAATTAAAACAATTATTTCAGTTTCCACTTATTCTAAGTGTCTTCTGTTCTTGGTGACTTCCAACTCTGACGCTTTTTCAAAATGCCAAAAATAAGAGTGTCATCTACGATATCATTTAGTATGAACGTCACTTGGATTCAAAGGCATATTGGAATTAGGTCTCAAACCAGGGAAGCTGGAAAGTTCTCCCAGATGTCTTTAGTGGGGGGGAAAAAAAACAAGCTCTAGGACAGTGTCTGGGGTACCTCTTTAGTAGAGGGAAAGAAGAAAAGTAAGAAATAGATGAAAATAAATTAGACTTCAAACCAAGAAGATGATGACATTTTAATGGTGTTCTGCCCCTAGAATATCAAAAGCTGGCCACTCTGGTTGGTTCCCTTTGGGTTACTCTGGATGGTGGATGTGGAGGACACACTGCTCAGCAAAGCCCTCTTATCCACAGCCCGACCTCCTCCTCCTTCATCTATTTCCTTTTGTCTTGATCAACCTTGTCCTTCCTTAAAGTTATTGTTTAATAATTTTTCAAAAAAGATAGCAGCTCAGGGAAGATGTTGTTGCTGCAAATGATAGGTCTTGATGAAAGGTGGCTGAAACAAGAGAGTTTTATTATCACGTGTAGAAAGAATCCGGAGCCAGGGCCAGCCCAGAATTTGTTCAGAGCCAGACTCTGCCCATTCCATGGTTGAGGTGACATGTCCTTCCTGGCTCTAAGATGGCAACTGGGGGTTTTATGACATGTGGCTAGATAAAAGTGTCTCTCTTCACATCCCTTTTTATCAAGAAGAAGGACTTTGCTTTTCACCTTCCAGCTGACTTGCTCTTGAATTCATTGGTTGCCAGTCTTCATGCAAAAAAGCCTTGAAAAATTCCTGTTTGGCACTTGTCTAATATTGTAGGAATTGGGCACTGGGAGAAAAGGGGTTGGGGATGTTGGGGAGAAAAGCCGAAAGACAGTTGAGCAGGCAACCCAAGTGTTCACCATGGGTGGTAGTTACCTGGAAACAGGCAGGAATTTAAACAGACAGGTGTTCTGTGTCTAGGATTTCAAGCCCCGATTTTCTCCCAGGGTGCATTGGGTGGGTCAGTCAACAGGGAAGATGAGCTGTTTCAGGCTCCGGTAGCTAAGCAATCAGATACTTGCGTCATGTACTGTTTTCGGCTTCTGAGCGACTCTTGTGTTGCCCTTTTCCTCGACAACCAGACACATCTGAAAATTCCTTTTGGAAGATCCGGCGATATGAAGAATGGAAATGAAATCCAAATTAACTGGAGAAAACTTTTCTCAGCTCTCCCGACACAGATGGTTAAAGAGTGTTTCCTGACATCAGAATTTGCTATTTCTGTCGTTCCTGCTACATAAGGATTCTGAAGCTCTGAGATGTAGTACCAGATTTCTTTAGCAGAATCCGGTTTCAGACATTTCTCTGGGTCTCTTCTTTGATGGGAATTTCCCTTACAAAATGACATTTATTACCCCATGGAGCTAGACAGATAGACCATGCTTCTCTTGTAGTTTGTCAGAATGTCACTGAGTTGAGTGGGTTCACATCAGTGGCGACAGAGACTTAAGTCATATTTATTATTAGTTCATTACCATCCCTTGGATTCTTTCTACTGGAAAGACTGTCTCTTTCCATCAGTGATGTCATTGAGTTGATACCTTGTCAGTTTCCTGAAAGATAGCCTAGAACCTCAAGAAGATCAAGATAAGTGGCTCGCTTATTATATGAAGAGATCACCTGAAACCATCAGTGGCCTTTCCTTTCATCCCATTCTTGAAGCCCAAAGTTAATAATGACGATTTTCAGGTCCCTGCCTACCTGCACTTTTCTCAGATTATGTCGTCTTCATGAACAACAACAACAAAAAAAAAACACTTCCTGATGAGGTAATCAATGGATTGGTATGCTTCTTAATTTTTATCCACTGATCTAGGATATGGTGAAGTAGATTGGAATCCTTGTCAAGTGAAACAACTGGTCTCATTTGGAGGGAAATTATTTTTATGTGTGAGCTTACCGGAAAATCAGGAGGAAAGGGAAATAAGTATATAGATAGTAACTTTTTTTTCTAACTGGACATTTGTGTGATTTTGACTTGTAGAAGATTACAGTAGCAGAATGCATCGAGACCCAGAGTAAAGCCATGACAATGCTCACCATTGAACAATTATCCTACCTGCTCAAGTTTGCCATTCAGAAAATGAAACAGCCAGGGGTAAGAAGAAAGTTCCTCTTGGTAAAAGCGTGAATGGAAATAATGACCTTTGTTTTGTTGTTAACATCTTATTCCATGTAACCTTAGCTTTCCAGACACCTGTGCATACTCTTTGGGCCTTCTTATATGCCTGAATTCAAATACCTGTAAATGAAACACAAGGTATGGTGGCATTCAGTTAATTCTTTATACACTGAGCACTCTGTGTCCTCAAGGACTTTAATTCGGAAATGATGTATAGTAGAAACTTGGTGGGGGTTTAAAATTCTGATTGGTTATGTGATGAAACCTCATAGCCCATCGGGGAAGGGGAAGTTTTGTGCTCCTTCCCACAGGAGTTAGTACAATTCCATAGCCATGAAAAAGCTGAGTACAACCCAGTTTATTTATAATCAAGGTCTGATGATGAAACCTTCAAGTAAAATTCAGCCAGTGAGATTTCCCATCAAGGGTGAGAATTTGGTTAAGTTCCTTCAGTTTTGGAATGGGATTTGATGTGTATAGTCTTTACCCTTGAGGAAAATCTGTGTGTGAAGCAGGGCTACCACACTCAGATGGCAAGTTGTGTATTTCACGTGGTTTTCCTCCTGAGCCAGAGTCATGTCATAGCCATGGTGGTTTTATTGTTTTTGTGACAGTTTCAGGAAGATGGCAGTAAAATACCTCGCCTTTAAAAATAATCAGTGTGTTATTGCCAGTATAATCCATATATTATGATAATTTTCCTACAGAAACTGGAGGGTAAGGTCTCCTGTTCTGATTGGCACAGAGACACCATTGGGTCCAGTGGTGAATCTTTATGAAACTCTTCAGAGTTTGCTTTCTAAGTCAAATGAACACATGGAAACATAGAATCTAAGGGCTTTTAGTAGCCACTGTGGTTTAATTTCTTTAAAAAAATAAGCTTTAGATTTGAGATTCTGAAATTTGGTATCAAGATGAAAAAAATTGAGAGCATGCCAATTGAGAGTTGCTAAATTGGGAAACTGTCTCTTTAACAAAATCTCTGTCATTGGAAGCAAAAGTGTATAGCCTCGGTTTTTTAAAAAACAACTTTTTAAAACTACTGACTTCTATATGTTGAGTGATAAGGAATTATTTCCTGTTTTTCATAGGCTGAATTTATATATCTGCTGTAGACTGTTTACAAAAAGAATAGATCCATGTAGACTTGTCAGCATTGTAGAATTATAAACCAAAAAGAAAAATCGAAGGCCTTAATTTCTCACATAAATTGCTTGATATAAAATCAATCAGAAAGTTGCTGATTTTGTGGAAGCATCTTTTTAACTTAAATGGCCCTACTTTCATTCTGAATAAAAGAAGACTTGGATGCCTGTAAATGGTAGCCTGTGCAGATGCCTTGCTCGAGTATAATTTGATGTTTAATTAAATCTTTTAGATTTGTTTTTTATTAATAAGTAAATACTACCCATACACAAACTGGGGCTTGCATTTTTGAGCTGATTCAAGTAGGGCTTAAGAAAAAGGATCAAGATGAAAAACTTTTACTCAGTTCCTGTTTTGGAGGTAATTTGGCTTCTCAAAGGAGGAGCAAAATTTTAACTATTTAAATTTTTCCCCCATGTGTAAAAATATCTGTTGGCACTTAGGTTTTGGTATTTCTAGGTGTAGCCACATTTCAATGTCAGTCAGTTTTTATGCTGGGCCTCATTCAGAGTTCATGTCTACAGTAACTGATGGTTCTCGTCAGTCTTAACGTAAACGGACAGGACCTGTTATTCACATATACTTGAAAAGAAAACAAAACAAAAGCAGAACACAACTGGGCCCATGGTTATTGAGAATCAGGCAGAATTAGGAGGGAAACC
The DNA here is from genome assembly GCA_028627145.1 of Eidolon dupreanum. Taxonomy (NCBI): domain Eukaryota; kingdom Metazoa; phylum Chordata; class Mammalia; order Chiroptera; family Pteropodidae; genus Eidolon; species Eidolon dupreanum. The sequence goes on from CM053504.1 coordinate 7,206,433, forward strand.
AATTTGGAGCTCCTCAAGGTCATTCTTTGTGGAAACTTAGAACCATATTGTCCGAAAGGTGGTCTCTATTTTTAAAGTGCTTCACTGGTGTTCATGCTTGGTCTTCCCCAGCAGTGATGGGCTTGTGTCTGTGTGTGTGCATCTTCTCTTTTATAGACAGACGCATTCCAGAAGCCTGTTCCATTGGAACAGCATCCCGACTATGCGGAATACATCTTCCATCCCATGGACCTTTGTACCTTGGAAAAGGTTGGCCTTCATCACAGAACTTCACCGTTGTAGTTCACAGTTGTCGAGATGACTCAGGATCCTCCCTCATTTTTCGTGCCTTATCTCAAGTTAGATGGCTTCTCTACATTTCCTCTGCGCCATTTTTATTGGGGTAGAAGAATGCTTGAGCCCCTACTTCTTCTGTAACATTCTTCCAATGATTGCAATGGAATATTGAAATCCACTGATTAGCTGCAATATAACTTTTGCTAGTGATTCTAGCTTTTTGCCTGAATTAGTGATGTGATGGATTTGAACCTCCTCTTGTTTTGGAGGTGCTAATGAAAGCAGAAAGGAAGAGGGAAAAAAATTAAGTATCTGGAAAAGTTTCAGATTAGCACTAAAGATGTGTCTTTGTAGAACTTGACTTACCCTACCAATAAGGATATTTCTTTAATGCCTGAATACGTTATAAAAGTTCAAGATAGGAGCATTTGAGATTTCGCTCCCTGGCGTATGTCATCGGTTTGGCTGGAATAAACTCTTATTAAAAAAAAAAAAAAGTTCGTGTAAAACTCCATGCTGAAAATTATGCTTGTAATGCTTTAGATGGTATAGGATATCCTGGTGTTGATTTCCAAATTGTTGGAACCAAAATATGGGTAAAGAAATCACATATGAGAAGAAAACCTTACTTCATATTGTTTGCACTGATGACTCCCAAACAATAAATAAATCTAATCTGTTTTGAAAATTGCACACACCAGCATGATATTCAAAGAAGACAGGGTCGGAGTCCTAGCTTCATAAGTTAATAGCCTTGGAACTCAGGATAAGTTCCTTAACATTTCCATACCTCAGTTCCTTTGTCTTTAAAATGGGGATGATGGTAACTGCTTCACTGAGTTCTCAATTATGAGGCTTATGGGAGACTATTATGAATAATAATAATTACATTAATGTATATAATATTCTGGATCATTGGAATAAGCTGCTTGATAAATGACAGCTGCTTTAAAATGAAAAAATTCAAGTTAGAGTGATAAATTCATTTCTATACAGTTATAGATCTCAAATATAATAGCATCTTGGGAAATGAGTAAAAGCATTAATTAATTGGGCAAATGACTGCTAAGAAAATCATGTGGGGGACGCAGGTGTTATTGGCTGTGGCTTGTAGAGACTCACTGGTGATTGTACTCTGCCTTTTTTTCCCTAGAACGCTAAAAAGAAAATGTATGGCTGCACAGAAGCTTTCCTGGCCGATGCAAAGTGGATTTTGCACAACTGCATCATTTATAATGGGGGTGAGTGGTTTAGGTGACTCCTAAAAGAGAGTACGTTATGTGTGTGGCCAATTCTTTACCTCTTCATTAAAAAAAAAAAAAAAATCGGGCTCTTTTTTTCATGCGTCAGAGCCAATAACCATGAATACTTGTGTACAGATTGCTAGTATTTGTGACTAGGGGCCAGTGAATATATGTGTTTTAAAGTATGAGCTAATGTCCAGAAGTGGTGTGTGGATATACGAAGCTGCTACTTGTCCTTTTTAAAAACTTTATTTCAATGGAGGAATTTGCATACAATAACATGCAGCAATTTTACATGTGTATTCTATGAATTTGACGTACACGTAACCACCTGTGTAACCACAACCCCAAATAAGATCTAGAACATTTTCATTGCCCTATTGTTTTCCTGCTTTCCTTTTCCCAGTATAATCACTCTCCTTTAAAGAAACTGCTGTTCTGTTTTCTGTCACTAGAGATTAGTTTTGCATATTCTAAAATTTCATCTAAACAGAGTCACAGAGATTGTACTCTTTTGAGTTTGTCTACTTTAATGCAGCATGATATTTTTTGGATTCATCCATGTTGTGTGTGCCAGTGGTTTGTTTCTTTTTATTGCTGAGTGTTTTATTTTTTTTAACATAGATTTTATTCATTCACCTTGTTGTTGATGGACATTTTTGTTAGTTTCAGCTGTGGCTGTTATGAATTAAGCCACTGTGAACATTCTTGTTCAAGTCTTTGTGTGGACATATGTTTTCATTTCTCTTGGGTAAATACCTTGGAGTGGTATTGCTGGATCATTGAATAGGTTTATATTTAACTTTATAAGATTTTTTGCCAAGCTGTTTTGCAAAGTGGTTGTATCACTTTGCATTCCTAGAATGTGCACGAAGCTTTCAGTTGCTCCACATCCTTGTGAGTGTTTGGTGTTGTCTGTCCTTTTAACCATTCTTGAAGGTGTGAAATACATCATAATGGTTTTAATTTACTTTTCTGTAGTGACCAATGGCGTTGAGTATCTTCATGTACTTTAGTCATTTATATGTCTTTTTTATTTTTGATAAAATATCTTTTCAGATCTTTTAGTCATTTAAAAAATTAGGTGGTTTGTATTTTATTATCGTGTCGTAAGAGATCTTTATATTCTAGATGAAGTTTTGTCAGTTGTGTTTCCATGGGCTTAGAGGATTGAGCCTTCTGGACAGAATGGAGGCGGATTTCCATTAAAATCTCCTCTTGTGGAGCCTTTCCCATTGCTCCAGCGTCTCCCACAATCCTCTCTGTCTACCTTCTGGCCAGTAGATCTTTCAGCGTCTTGCCTGATCCTATTCTTCTTGTACCCAGGTCCTCTTGTCCTCTGCTGGAACACTCCTTACTTCTTTGTCTTGATATCTTTTTCTTATCCTTTAGTCTTAGCTTCTCAGTCCTCTGGAGGGCTTTCCCTCATGACCTGAACCATATTACGTGCTCTTGTTAGGGGCTGTCACAGTACTAGTATTGGCAGCATTTATCACACTTTCTGGATGTTACGGTTTTTATTTATTTGACTAGCTCACAAGGATGTGAGCTCTTTAAGGACACACACCATGTTGTGTTCCCAGCATACTCTCGGGTTTAGCCATAGACTTTTAGCTAATGTTTAGGGAAAGATGTATGAGTGGATAGATGGCTTAAAACACACTTTTTGCATTATTAGCTCAGTAGCTAGCAGATTTGAGGGTGAAGGGAAGAGAGAGAATCACTAGACATTAAGAATTAATATAAAGATTTTAAACTCAAACGTATAGAAAGACTTGTCAAGATCATATACACGAATGAGTGAGGTCCGGTGGGAGAAAAACATTAAGCATGAGCCAGGATGGCTGTTGGCTGTGGGAAGAGCTGGAGACTGCAGAGAGCAGGGAATTCTTACCTAGCTGGAGGGGTCGCCACTGGATACGCATGGTTTGTTGGGTTTGAGTTATCATCTGAGTTTTCAAGGCAAGCCAGAAATCTAGGTATTTATGTGCGTGTGTGAGAAATTCTTTGTGAACAAATTTACAATTTCTGAAAATACAGTTAACATTCAAAGAAAACGTGACTTTCTGACCATCTTGTCGTCTGGTTTAGTGCAAAGGCAAGGAATTTAGAATTAGATGTTGGGTCAGGTCCTCAACCCATTAGCGAAGTGGTCTCACGTAAGCCATGACTTTTAAGCCTTGGCTTACTTGTTAATGAAGTGGGAAGATTCACATCTGCTTGCTAATATGGATTCCAGAGGAGTTAACAAGAAAATGTATTTTGAAGTACCAGGCACACCAGAGCCATTCAGTTAAATGTCTTCTTTCCCCCTTATTCTTTTTGCTTTGGAGTCTGAGTAGAGTAGGGATCTGTTCTACTAACTTGAGACTTTGAAATGTAAAAGCACCTTTCAAATATTAATCCATGAATTATAGGGAAACCCCACAAATCACTCAGTTTCAGAAAAGGTGACATCAAGGTGCCAGAGATTGGTTGATAGTCATGGGAGAAGTCAGATAATTTGAACTGGTATCAGAAGGCAGAACCTTCTGGTTTTCAGTGTAATCACAAGGCTGGGTGTTTCAGTGTTTCTACTTGAATTAATCCTATTTTCTTATTCCCCTTAGGAAATCACAAATTGACGCAAATAGCAAAAGTAGTCATCAAAATCTGTGAGCATGAGGTATGTGTTTCTCACTATTGTGTTTTAAATGCACCCAAAGTGAGGGTTGAGGTACCCGAAATTTCCATTTGTAGAATTTTCCACTGGGTAGCTAAAGTGGTTTTGAAATTTTTGGAGTAAAAGCAACAAAGAGAGAACCCCAACATGTTATAGAGCATACTTACATTAGTCGTGATCTTAGGTGGAAATGACCCATTTATTTTTCAGCTGTGAGTCATGGGCCAGCACTGGGCAACCTGAGTTCTCTTGGTTGCATAGGTAGAGTTCATAATTTCTTCACCCCACAATCTGTGGCATTGAGTCGGGTCTTTTTCAGTCTTCTGGCTGAACATTTTTGAGTTTTGACATTATTTGAGGAAAGGTCCTGACTCTCAGGGTATCCTGGAGAATCTCTCTTGTAAATATCCACAGGATTGCTGTGTGGATGAAGTGAACCTCCTAGGCTGTGTGCCCTGAGGTTCAGGTGTTTGGGGGACAGGCTGGTGGCTGAAATGCTATGAGGAAGGTTTTCTTAGATCCTCATTGTAAGAGTAAAAAAATGGAGATGTGATGGCCTTTGACCTGTCTTGTGTTCATGGCCTTCAACGTATTTTTTTGTTCTTTCATTCATTCATAAAGGAAACATTTGAGAATCTTAGGATGTGTTCATGTCTACATATTTCCATAGAGGTTTATAATCTACATTTTCTATTTAGTTTGAGTGTTTGCCTAGGTAATTTACACACAGGAAAAACAATTTTTTATGGCTGTTTCGATGACTTTTTTTACTATAGTCGTTAGAAATGTACCTGTCAGGTAAACATGACAAAGGCTTTAGGTAGATATTTTTTTTATTGTCTTTTGGAAAAGCTGTAACAATTTATGTAGCAACTTGGAATGGATAGATAAGTGTGGTAGTTTTTTCTGTGCCCTTTTCAATACTGGAAGTTCTAATTTAAAAACATGTATGTTTATAAGTTGTCCCCCCAAGTGTGACCAGTAAAAACACAGTCGACTGTCACTGTGATTTTGGTTTGCATTTGTTGGATGGCAAGTTGTCGTGGGCTATTTTGGATATATTCATTGGTGATTTGGAGTTTTGCGTGGGTGAGTTCTTTACTTGTTTCCCTGTTGGAAATTCATTTGTTTTCTTGGAGCTGAAGCCTATAGTGTTGTTTTTGTTTTGTTTTGTTTTGTTTTTTAGTATATGTGCTGCCGAAGCTAGCATGAAACCTAGGCTTTTAATTGGTGGGGTTCCCTGAAGTAGAATTTACTGAACCCCGATACCCTGAATGGCATCTTTGAATCTACCTGTTGGTAACACACTTCTGCTTTGTGGGCTCCTGGGCCAGGGCTGTCCTGGATCTGATATTACCACTTTGTTTTACCTCGTACCTTTAGAGCAGAAGTAGACTGAGTTAGAATAAGGTAATATATTCCACCATTCATTCTTCAATTATAAGTATAAATTATAATCGTAAAATAATAACTAATTAAACACCTGCCATGTATTTGGTACCTTGCAAGATACAGGAGATAGAAATAAGTCTGATGATGATGAGAAGATAATAGTAACGAATAGGGCAGTGGTGAAGCACAAGGGCTTTGGAGCCTGACCGCCTGGGTTCAGATCCTGGCCCTGCCACTCTGCCGCAGTGAGACCTTGGGCAGGTTACTTGACTTCTTGGGGCCTCATTTTCTTTCTTTGTTAAATAGTGGAGTGTGAATTCAGATCCAGGAAAGAAGCTTCCGGGGCCCTTGGTTCTAAGTCATGATGATACTTAATTTCCCAAGAGGGAGAAGGACAGTAAGTTATACAATTCTCAGATTGTTGTCAGTGGAAGTAAAATAGAGCAACATGATATTAAGTAACTGCTCTGGACGGTGTGTGTAGAGAGGCATAGAAATTGAGCATGGCAAGTGGAGGCCAGAGCGGCTGGAAGGCATCGGGAAGCTCAGACAGGTGGGCTGAGGCCAGATCACACATGGCCTTGAAAGAGTCGATTGAGTATTTAGAGTTCAGTGTTAGTTTCTCAACCTTGACACTACTGACATTTGAGGCTGAAGAATTCTTTGTTGTAGGTACTCTCGTGCATCACAGATCCTTGTTACAGCTGTTTCCTCTATCCTGAGTTTTAATAACCAAAAATGTCTTCAGACATTGCCAAATGTTCCCAGAGGGGTTAAACTGCCCCAGTAGAGAATCACCGGTATAAAGGGAGGGATGAGATCGGATTTATGTTTGTAAAGGATGGCCCTGGCTGCTGTGTATGTGTGGGGAGTAAACCACAGTGGAAGCTGGAAGACACAGAGGCATGATGGCAGCTTGGGCTTGGTGGACGTTTAGTGATTGGTGAGAGAGATAGTTTCCCACTGTATGACTTTGTTTAGCTAATCTCTTCAGCCAAAAATCATCATGCATTTCTTGAGGGCCTAGAAATGTAAGGCTCCTGGGATGACATATTCTAACATATTTTTGCTTTACAGATGAATGAAATTGAAGTATGTCCAGAGTGTTATTTAGCTGCTTGCCAAAAACGAGATAACTGGTTTTGTGAGCCTTGTGTAAGTTAGATTTCCTTTCTTTACTTCATTTTTTGAACTCTCTATGCCTGGATGACTACCCAAGACAGCTTTTTCCAGGTGGCTTATTTGATGAAACTTTGGATGAAGTTTTTGAATAAATGTCTTACTGATAAAGTGATGGCAGAGTGCAAGTAATGCAGGTAGGATTAAACCTCTCCAGCTGTAAGTTCACATGTCAAAGGTAGCATCATGATAACTGGGTTTTATTAGCTGGGGCAGACTGGGGAGTCAGAGTGAAAGAGAGCTCATCAGAGAGAGGAGGGAGTCACCAGAGTAATGCAGATGAGTGTTAACTGATTGTTTCACTTACATGGATTTACATTATCTAAACCAGTGTTCTGTGGAGAGAAAATGCAATTTTGGGGTGGGCTGGTGGTGATGGTGAGGGGGCAGGATTGAGAATGTAGTTTATGTCTCTCTCTGCCTTTGGAGATTAACACCTGAATAGGTAAGGCTTTGAGTAGCCCTCAACAAAGAATAAAGGTGGCTTATACTGCCCCTTATTCCGTGCTAAGTAAAACACGCAATTAATCCTCCGACTTAACAGAGGGTGTAGGTATTACTTACTGTCTGCGTTGCACAGAAAGGTGGAATCCCTTGCTCATGGTCACCCAGGTAATAGCACAACCAGGATCCAAGTGTCAAGTTCTTGGTTTCGCCATTTTAACCCCATGCTCGTCTTCGCCCAGGCTTACTGGCCCCACACCTCCTGGGGAACACCACTTGGGGAGACCCTGCCTGAAACTATCCTCATTCAGTTTGTGGCGTGTATCACCTCTACCTTGCTTTATCCTCACACGCCAAGCTTGTTACGTGTGTTTCTCTTTGTGAAATACATACCAACTCGGGATTTTGTTTTTTGTTTCCTAGAGCAATCCACATCCTTTGGTCTGGGCAAAACTGAAGGGGTTTCCTTTCTGGCCTGCGAAAGCTCTGAGGGATAAAGACGGGCAGGTGGATGCCCGATTCTTTGGACAGCACGACAGGTGGGAATTAAAAACAGGCTGCAAATGTGTATCTTTCCCTGGACCTCTGATACTGGCAGTGGGTATGGGAAGGAGCGGAGGGTATGATGATTATTTCGTTTTATTGCGTTATTAACTAGTACTCTTTGCAGTTTAAAAATACTGTCCTGCCTGGTAATGCGTGGGCTTCAGTTTTTTTTCAGGTATGTTAGAAAAGAATCTCGTTTTCATGGTTTTGATGATGAACCCAGCATTGGGTAAAAAACGTTTTTGACCCGACAGAAGTGATTCCTTCGACTGCCCCAGAACCTCAGCAGGCATCTGGGTGTGGGTGGTGGTGGCCTTGGGGAGGTGGGCTGTGGCAGTATGTGGGGACCTGGTGCAGTGGCTGCGGGGTTTCACGAGAAACAACTTCCTGTGGAAGTGAAGTAGAATTTCCTAAGAACAAACTGGATGGGGTAGAATTTCATAAGACAACCTAATGGTGGCTGTGAAGGCCCTGACGTCACTTATGTCAAATCGGTATCTTCGGACAGTCATGAATTTATTGTAGAAAGAGAGCATGCTTTAACAGTGGGAATAAGAAAAGCCATGTTGAGTGGCCCAGGTCGGTTGACTGAGAACGAAACGAATGAAGTCAGTTTTAGAGAGATCCCTTCACATGTCCTATCAAAAGTCTGCATGTGTTTTAGTTAAAAGGCTTACTGTACCAACGCTCCACGGAGATTCCTGAATTCCCAGTTGCATCTGAGATTGCACTGGAACTGCTGATGGCTACAAACTTCCTAGATGATTAAATAAAATACATTATAATAAACAGTTAACTTTTTTCGGTATTTTTTTCAAAAGAAAGGAACCAGCATCGGAATAGGTTTCACGGCTATTTTAAGTGCTGCCATTCTTTTTTTGATTTTTTTTTTTTCTCCTGGAGTCAATTAAATTGCCACGCAAATTGCTTTTCCAAACAATGCTCTCGGGGATCAGAAGTATTTTCCCAGATTGCCAGTAAATGAATCTCCTATCATTGTGCGGGGTAGGTCCCCCCTGTTCTTTTTCTCTGAAGCTAAAATGGGGAAATTCTAAGGGGTTGCTGTTTTGACAGGTGTGAGCCCTGCCTCCCAGCCTTTCTGCCCTCCCCTTTCCTTCGCCCACAGCGAAGTGAATTCTCCAGCGATTAGCAGTTCCCTTTAGAGTGCAGCCCCCTGCCTGCTTGAGAACAACAGGTAGACTGAGATGAGCAGCAGTTAATACCTTGGTTTTCTTTTAGCAAGTTAAGTTATGATTAAATGAGGGAAAGGCCCTTTTGAAGCCCTACTGAGCAGTTTGAAAGAGCGGGTGAGTGTATAGAGGAGAGTATTTAAAAGGCATGTTCTAGATATTATATACAACCACGGAATATACAGAATATTCCGTTTATAATTTTAAACGACACCGGAATCTGAACTATTGCTCTCTTTGTTAACTTTTGCTTGTCTTCTTGCAAATCAAAGAAAAGCATGAATTCCAAAGTCATCTGCAAAATCATTTACTAGGAATCCGGGCCGTTCGGTGTCAGGTGACGAAATGGAAATTAGCCGAGATGGTCATGGGGTTTGATAGGGAGTGTTTTTTAAAAATTTATTTATTTGTTTATTCAAAGAAATAAGTATTTGGTGCTTGCTATGGGCCAGGCTGTGTGCTCAATGCTGGGGATACAGGAGTGGGCACGCAGGTGCTGTCTCTTCCCAGAAGGCTGATATCCTAGTGGAGAATACAGATGATACACAAGTAGGCAGACAGGTGCGATGATCTCAGGTCAGGAGGTAATGGGGGTGCCAGAGAGAGCAGTGACTCAGGCAGGGAAGGGCCACAGCCTGTTGTGCTCAGGAGAAGCCAGGAGCGTAGTGCGGTTTGGACAGGATGAGGGTGGAGAGGGTGATGAGAGAAGGGTCAGGGGCTTGGGCAGGGTCTCGGTCACATGGCTGTTGTCAGGAGTCTGGCTTTTTATTTATTCGAAGAGCAAGAGGCATTGGTGGCAAGTTGTACTTCTTCCTGGCTCTTTAATAGAATATGGCAAGTGTTAACCATCTTGATGGTTCGAAATTATTCTTTTTCTATAGTATAACATGCATCAGATAGACTTACAACATGGGTGGGCGAGAAGCAGTGTTTGCCCCCATGCGCCAAGGGGTCCCAGACTCTTAGAGCTTTCGATTCTGCTCTCTCAGCGGTGCCTGCCCTGCACGCACCTCTTAGTCTTACCTGACCGCCACTGAAGGTGGCTTGGGGGCCCGGGCTTCTCTGGCTCTGTGTCCAGGGGCTGTTTTCTCCGGCTTGCAGGCGTAGGTTGGTTCTGAGTAGGAATTGTCTTGGAAGTTGGACCCCTGTGTTTGTAAAACAGACAGCAGTCCAAGCCGATGCCCACGAGGTTTTCCTTACCACCCTGGATGTCTTCTGTCCCTTCAGAGGGAATGTGCTGAGCTGTTGGGCTCATCTGAGGGGAGGGACATGCCTTGAGCAAGTTGTTACGGACACCCCACAGTGGTAGAATGACAGTGTGTTGGCGTTGCAGGACTGTTTCAGCTGGCCAAGATTTGGGGTCCCTGACAGTGGTGGGGAAGCCACTCCTAAAAGTAAGAGCATCCCTCCCTTCCCCGGAGATGTCCTTAAAGCAGAAGCGGCTGGTGTGTCGCTAGCCCACCCTGGGTCGGACCCAGGGACACAGCCTGGAGACTAGAGGGAGGCTGTAAGAGGTGTGACACGCTGTCCCTTTTGTAGGGAGCTTGCTTTGAGGCTGCAGAACCAAAATGTGAACTTGGGCCGATAGGTGTAAGTGACATAGGTCAAGGCAGCAGAATAAGAAATGTCACAGACCATTACATGTTCATTGTCAAGTTAATACTAGAGAGGAACTGGAAGGTTTGTGCACAAATCAAGGCATGCTCTCAAGAGTCTCACAATGTGCCTTTTGTCCTTTAAAAGACTTTGCTTTTATTTTTGGTTTTACTTCAGAGACACAATATTATAAAAATATGGACAATATTTTATTAAATGCTTGCAGAACTATAAAAGAAATAGCTGGCATTTACAGAGTGGTGACTAGCACTGTTTTAAAGTGCTTTTCTTAGAAGTTGCTTTTATCCCCATTTTACTCATAAGAAAACTGAGACCCAGATTTGGGAAGTAGCTCAGCTGTGTGACTCTGTGGCCTCTCATGACATTGTCCCCCACAGGCTTTTATATTGTTAAGCAAGTCTAATTTCCCTTTAAATACTTCCTGGGCCTGCTTAAAGGAAAAGAGACACTCTTCTCAAATCACTTGCCAGGCAACTTCAGTTGAAGGCACTTGACAACCTGGTGGGGAGTAGATACCCGCCGGAAGTGTGGGGGCCCGGAAGTGTGGGGGCCTGGAAGTGTGGGGGCCTGTCCTCACAGTGGAGGACTAGCTGACTGGTGCCTGGTGGTGCTGGGACTGGCTTACGGTGCATTTTATTTGCCCCTCCCCCGCCCGGCACCCCTCCTGGTTGGGGCTTGGCCTCCATTTTACTGACAGCTGATGCTGGCTTAGGGAAGGCGAGTCCTTGTCTGCGGGCAGCCCTGGGCATCCTCACTGCTCCTGGGATCCGCTCTGTCCGGTCTGTCCAGTTGGGACTCTTGTCACCCAGTTGTACCATGTAGGAGTCTCACCCTGGGGACATTCATTCCAGGTGGTTCCTCAGGTTTCAGAAGACTGACAGCAGTGAATTGGACTGGGTGAGAAGCTTGTAATTTCCAGCACTCTGAGAGTACAGATATTTTGGGGGTGTTCAGTGTTGAGTTTTAGTTTATGTCATGAGTTAAGGAGTTAGACACAGCCAACCCGTGCCTTGAATTCTGCCCCTTGCGTGTGCTTTATTTCTCCTGGGTCTTTTTTTTTTTTTTTTTTCTTTTAAAAATAGGAAGAAGATACCAACTGTTAAAATGTGGGTTAAATATAAGAAGTGTATCATTTTCTCTTTGAAACATTGGAAGACTGGGCTGTGTTGGGGCCAGATTCTTACGTGGACACTTTGAGAGCACCTGAGTAGCTGGTGCTTGTGTTAGTCTGGCTGTGAGTTTAATTCCTTCCCACTCTCCACTTTGCTCCTTATTACTATACACCGGGCTTAAGTTTATGGTGTGTGAGATCCAAAAGGCCTCCTTGGAAAAGCTCACTCCCACCAGATTCCTAGCTGCAAACTGGGGTTGAGGCTGGGGGAGCAGATGCGACAGAGTTACATCTTGGATGTTCCTGCATGGAGTTGTGTTCCCATCTCTTGCCTGTTGTCACTCGGGTCACTAATTCTAGAAAAGCAGCTCATGTTTCATGAAGTCTGTGCATGCACAGCACACTGGGATGTGGGGGTGTTGAAGGTAGGAAGACGGAACCGACCTGGAATGGGAGGTGGAGGGCGCATAACCTGAATGCTAAGGGGCTGTTTTTCATTTTTTTCCCCCATGTGAATTATCTCTCATTCAAAACCCGTGCACCTCCTTTTAGAAAGGTGATGGTTTTCCGATGCTTCTTCTTAGTCCCATGGAGAACTCCGATTTTAAAAGAGAAAATTTTTATGTTTGAGTGCAGAAGAGTGAGATTTGAAGGATAATCCTCTCGAGAGGTATAGTCTAGGATATAGTGATGATTTTCTTAATTCTCTACCAACCTAGAGCCAAACAGGATTTATTATTTTTTAATGGATTAAAATGACTAAGTCTATTGTGTTTTTTAATGTTTTAGCTAAGTTTATTGCCCAGGTTTGGTTCTGATGACAGAACATGTCTGTGAAGTGGATCATTTATTAACCATTCAAACCAAGTCTTTTTTTTTTTTTTTTTTTTTTATGACATATGATTTAAGAATCTTGGCAAGCCTGTTAGGCTAATTTGGTTTGCACTAAGGAAAATGCAATTCTGGAAGCAACCGGAAAGTCCATCTACAGATGAATGGATAAGAGAAATGGGCTAGGTCTTTGCAGTGGAATATTACGCAGCTTTCAAAAGTATGTGACAACAGAGATGAAGCTTGAGGACATTATGCTAAGTTAAACAAGCCAGTCATGGATAAATCCTGCATGATTCCGTTTACCAGAGGCATCTAAAATAGTCAGATTCATTAACTCAAAGAATGGAATGGTGGTTGTCCGGGGCTCGGGGAGGGCAAATGGCAATTTACTAATAATGGACATAAAGTTTCATTTTAACAAGATGAATATGCTCTAAATATTCACATAACCTTGTACTTGTCGTCACCAGTAACACATTGTACATTTAAAGATTGGTTGAGAGGGTAGAATTCAAGCGTTCTTACTACGATACGATACAATATATTAAAGAAAAATCTTGGAAATTACCAAAATCGACTTAAAATCTCTTTCTCTTTTATACTCCTAGGGCCTGGGTTCCGATAAATAATTGCTACCTCATGTCTAAAGAAATTCCTTTTTCTGTGAAAAAGACTAAAAGCATCTTTAACAGTGCAATGCAGGAGATGGAGGTCTACGTGGAGAACATCCGTAGGAAGTTTGGGGTTTTTAACTACTCTCCGTTCAGGACGCCCTACACGCCCAACAGCCAGTACCAAATGCTGCTCGACCCCGCCAACCCCAGCGCCGGCGCCGCCAAGATCGATAAGCAGGAGAAGGTCAAGCTCAACTTCGACATGACGGCGTCCCCCAAGATCCTGATGAGCAAGCCCATGCTGAGTGGGGGCGTGGGCCGCAGGATCTCCGTGTCCGATATGCCTCGCTCGCCCATGAGCACAAACTCTTCCGTGCACACGGGCTCCGACGTGGAGCAAGACCCCGAGAAGAAGGCCATGTCCAGCCACTTCAGTGCGAGTGAGGAGTCCATGGACTTCCTGGACAAGAGCACAGGTCAGCCCCTGCGGGGAGAGGATGGAGGAGGCCCCAGGGACACAGGGCGGGGTGAGGTTCCCGTGGGTGCCGTAACCTGGCGGGCCCAAGCTGGCCCGTGTCACAGAATCAAAGGGAGCTGTGTGGAGTTTCACTCCAGTGGAGCAGGTCTTAAATTTTAAAATGAGTAACCCAATGAGATTCTTGCTGTTAGGGACCAAAAAGTGACAAAAAGCGTCCCCAATAGGTCATCTGGGAGGTTATTCCTAGCAGTGGGCAGAGGTGGCTAGAAATCCTTCAGCTTTCAGTTCAGATGCCTCTTAGACTAAACATAACGACTTTCGTAGCAGTCTTTTCTTTCTCAAGAATTTTAATTGAAACAGTATTTTTCTATCAAAAGCATACATTCACATCATTGAACATTCAAATAGTAGAGAAACAAGCAAATAAATCTCTCTCCCCCGAGTTGTCCCACCCCTTAAAAGTCACCCTGCCAACAGTTGCGTTGCATTTTTGAGACTTGCTATAGTAGAATGGTTAAGAATGAGGACACAGGACTCGAATCCCAGCCCTGCCACTCACTTGTCATGTGGCTTTAGGCGAGCAAGGTACCTAACCTCTTGTGCCTTATTTTTCTCATCTGTAACATGACGACAATAATAGGACCTGCTCCATAGGTTCTTGTAAGGATTCAATGAATCAATCGCACAGAGGGCTTAGAACAACAGTACCTGGAGTAGTAAGTGCTACAGAAATGTTGGCAACTGTATTATTTCTTGATAGTGGTTGCTAATTAAATACCTGCGTGGATTCAGAGAGGTGATACACATGAGGAATGCTGGCTGAGTGTGTAAAAAGTAACGATGACTTGAAGTCTTTCTACCCAGACATAATTTGGTTGCATGTTAAATACTTTAGAACTTTATTACTTGTACAAAGAAATGGGTTTACCCTCATTTTTCTTGAAACACAGCCTTCAGTGTTTGTCATTTGTTGTTCTGCTTTTGAGAGACATGGGCACAGACAAGCTTCCACCCAAAGCATGATGATAAAGGCTGGTAACCCTCAGGGACTGGGCTGGGGCGACAGTTGAGGGGACGAGGACTTGTGAACCTCGGGACACACACCCTATCTCAAGGGTTTCAGTTCGTGGAGCCACGCGAGAATGTGGAGTCACGGTTTTCATATCTTAACATTTCTTCCAGAGACTTGCAAAATCTGCATTTATCACTCAAATTTTTTATGTAAAATCCCAAGTATTGTCAACTCAAAATGTCTTAGACCAGTCCGGTCAAGATGGCGGAGTAAAATGTTGAAAAAGAAAAATGTCTTAGAATATTTTCCACAGTGAATAAAGTACATAAACAGATTGGACCAGTAGTGTAAGATTTTTGGCCAAACCGGGAGCCTGGAGTAGCTTTTCAGACTCCCTCCTCTTTTCCCTTTCCCTTCCTTCCTTTAGGTGACCACAAAGTCCCCAGAAAAATCAAATGATAGGGACTTAGTCATTCGTGAACTCTGTTCCCCCCATTTTTATATTATATTGTTTCCTGTTTCTGAGTGGTTGGTTATTTTCGAGTACTGCTTCTAGCTGTTCCCAAAATGGCTACAGGTAGAGTAGAGAGTTAAGTACCAATGGCTTTTGTTTCTTCAAAATAAAAGTTGCGGTTTCTTCCTCCCGTTGTGATCACAGCCATGTAATGTAGTTCCAGGTACTCACAGCTGAGTTTTTAGAGCTTTGTTCTAGGTTGGCGATAACTCGTGTTGACACAATTTCAGAAAAAACTTCCTTTTTGCTCTTTAGTTTCTGATCAGAGCCCTTATAAGCTTACTTTTATTCCATGGCATGATTCCATTTAAGCCAAGTTCACAAAACATGGCACATAATCACACAGACTGCTCAGCGTCTTAGTTCCCATTGAGAGCATGCTTTTGAGAAAGTGTTTTAACCTGGTAGCCGTCCTGAGAATCACTGTTGCCCGAACTTTCATTGCCACGATTTTTGCCCTATATAATTACATTCTTAATTTTAAATCTGCCATTTAGCTTCGTTCTAAGGTAAATAAAATGTGTTTAAATTGCTTGTTATATTTTTCCCTCAAATACATGAAATCTGACTTGTAAAATTAAACACATTGGTCAGAACTACTATTGGTTCTTTTGCACCATATTTCAGAAAATATAGTTTTCTGGGAATATGAGGACATGTATATAATGTGTTGCTTTTTTTTTTTTTTTTAAGATTCGAGGGGAATAGAGGTTGAAATCACAACAGAAGTCTTGACAAAATTCCTCATCATTTGAGAGGCTTTTTAGGTGATAAGTTTAGTAGATTTCCTCCTTCAGTAGACTTTTTATAAAGTCCCTTTCCCAAAATATAATCCCCTTGTGAGGATGTGCTTGGGTCATTTTGCTAATCATGAGTTAGATGGTCAACGAGTAGTAGTACAGGAATAGAAGGTAATAATTCACATTTGTTTAAATCTTATAAATTGCTCTTGATTCCTTAAGGAAGAGCCAGATAATAAATATTTTAGGCTTTGTAGGTCTCTGTCACAACTATGCAACTATTAAACATTGTCATTATGTTACCAAGGCGGCCATAGGCAGTATATGGCTATGACATAGAAATTTGAATTTTATGCAATTTGTATGTTTCATAAACCATTAATCCTTTGTTTTTCTTTCAACCATTTAAAAATGGTAAAATACCCTTCTTAGCTTAACAGGCCATCCAAGAACAGGTGGTATGCTAGATTAGGTCCATGGATCGGTTTGCCAGCCTCTTTTGGACTTGAGAGAAACTGAGTCTCGCCATTTTACAGAAGGCAAGTTGAGATCCCTTTGGAGAGTGTGGGGAGGTGCCAACATACCCTGAATCCAGACCTGTTTCCTTTTCACTGCACCCTGCTGCTCTCTGCTGTTTGCAGCGATAATAGCATCTAGTGGAAGGAAAAGTGGAATATTTATTGGAATGCCCTTATAATCAGGAGGAGCTATAATTGAGACAAGACTGTGATTTATAGAAAATTGTGTAAAAAAAAGATTGCTGTTGGGATGGAAAAACCATATTAGTCGTAGCAATGAAAAATTTATAGCCAGCAACATGAAACTATGTATTGGAATAAGTAAGCTATTAAATAAAACCTTTATGGGTGTTGAGAAACCCTTCTTTTTGTTAGGTGGGGGGTGGTTTGAGGGGCTCAGAATCATGTGTCAATAATCCTGAGAACTGGATTTAGATTTCTGAAAAGCACTTTGCTCAGCCAGAAGCCTTTCACTCATGGTGTCCTGGAATCCTGTCGTTTTATTAGTCAGAGTGGTTTATATTCTCGGTGACTTTTTTCTGCTTCCCCCTTTATCTAGACCTCCTGGCCAGAACTGATGCTTTTGTCAATATTTGCTTGTGGGATCCCAGTTTAAGTCATTAATATGTATTAGGATAAGAGTCCTGAGGCCTGGCTCTCGCCACCTTCTGAGCTAATGGTCCTTCAGTCTGACAGCTCCATATGGCTGGCTTATTGCTTAGGGAGAAGGGAAAATGTTTTTATATACTCCTTTTTGAATGTGAAATCAACACATATTTGTTCTAAAATAATTGTTATTTGCAAAGACTAAAATCACAGATCACCCCACCTCCAACAGTCATTCCTTAGATATAGGTTTCCAGGACTTTTTCTATGTTGTTTTATAAGTCATACTGTTCTGTCGAAAACTCAGATTCTCCAGGGATCATGGCCTATGTGGAAAGGAGCAAGATTGGGGTGACCTAAAGCAGAAATACGCTCCTTATCATGACTGATTACATAACACAAGTGTGCTTGTGTGTGTAGCACTTCCCAAGGCTGTACCTGCCCTTGTGATACCAAGTGCTCAGAGCTAGAGAGAGAGGTACGCCAGGGCCTTTTCCTCCTCTTGTTTGTAGCCAGATAGCAATGTGGGTTCAGTGTTGCCAGATTTCTGATTGTTCAAGAGAAGTCTCAAATATTTTTTAAAATGCAAACTACCCCAACTTTTACATATTGGCTCAAATTAAAAAAAGATGCATCTGTGAGTTACTTGGTTCATGAAATCACCTGTTTGCAGTCCTTTAGTCTTGTGGAGTGTCTGGTGGAGACTGTTTAGAGTTTTTTTGTTTTTAAGTCAGTCTTGTGTTCTGATTACTTTTCCGTGTTCGTAAATAACCCTTCAACGCATTTCTGTCCTGTCATGGACTGTCTGCTGTGTAGCTCGTCTGTGCATGCCACTAAGACTTGTGCAAGATGCAGCCCTTTGGATGTATAGGTAGTTCCCAAGATTTTATAAGTAGAAGAAATTTAGCATGCTTCAATACCTCTTGTGCCCTACTCCACCCAGAGGGCCTGAGGTATGAGGGAGGGAAGGGACATTTTTTCTAATTTAATTCTTAAGACTCATGTTCCGTGTAGTCAGAACAGCACTTAGCACAGGCTAGGATTTTGTAAATGTAGATAATAAATAATGTGTTTTAGCCTACACTTGTGAATTGCACATCAAAGTATAAAATCTGATGAAATTATTGGTGACTTCAAAGGCAATTAGTTCTTCCTCTGGGCAAGATTTATGGCTTTATAAAAGGATTGGCATCCATTTCAAAGCTTAATTGAAACGAACATTTCCCAATGTTGTTGTTGTTTTTTTCCCTTTTGAAAATGCCTAGTGATTTAAGACAGGATTTCCCAATCTCAGCACCATTGACATTTTGGGTCAGAAATTCTCTGGTGTGGGGGCCATCCTGTGCATGATGGGGCGTTTAATAGTGTCTCTGGCCTCTACCCACTAGATGCCAGTAGCACAACCTGCCCACAATTATTACAGCCAAAAGTGTCTCCAGACCATTGCCATATAGCCCCTGGGGGGCATAGTCACCCCTCCAGTCCCTGTTGAGAACTACTGATTTAATGCACCATGCTTTTGAAATGTAGCTCTGACAAAATTCTGATTGCTTAATATTTATCTTGGAAGCTCTTCAATATTTACATTTAATTTTATATCACTTTTTTCCTGAACATAAAATATTCCTTTCAGTGTTAGTATTATAGAATAAATAGCACATAGTTCTACCCTAAGAGGTGACAGTGAGGAATTGGCTGTTCCTTCGCTTCAGATTTTTTAATGTATGTAATCACATTGATAATAAGTTTCTTGTGGTGGAATGGGATCATACTAAGCTTTGTTTCTTTCAGAAAACAATGTTTCCTTGACATCTTTGTATTTGTCAATAGTATATAGATCGTACATGAATATGTCAGAAACGATGGGGCATGACCGAATTTTGGGATGCATTTCTTAGGGAAGAAACCTGGTTTTATTCATTTATATAAATGTAGATGTTTTAAACAGATAACACAGGTTTGTTTTCACAATGTCGATTTTATATGCATATGTACGTCCTTGCTGACTTTCTAACCCCCAGTGCTGTAGGCATTTTGGCCAGCTTGATATTGTCCATGTTTCTCTAGGTGGCCATGTATGAAGCCAGAACACAAGTCATAAGAGTCACAGAAGCTCTTCTAGGGGCTCCGTGGGAAATGCTGGGCAAGGACAGTGTGTCTCAACCCTTTTTTTCATTGTCATCCCCTAAGGATCCATTTTAGACATTTTCTTCCTTATCATCTTCCTGTGAATTTTTTTTTAAAAAATGGAGGTGAAATTCACACGACCTAAAATTAACCATTTAAAAATAGACACTTCAAGGGTTAATTCAGTACATTCACAGTGTTGTGCAACTACCACCTTCGTCTAGTTCCAGAACATTCCCATTGCTCCAAAATAAAATCCCTGTGCCCAGAAGGCAGCGTCCCCCTCCCCCCGCCCCCAACTTTGCTCCACCACTGCCCCTGGCGAGCATCGGTCTGCATTCTGTTCATGTGGCATTATCTATTCTGGATATTTCATTTAAGCAAAATCATACAAAGTATGACCTTTTGTGTCTGGCTCCTTTCACTTGGCATGATGTGTTCAAGGTCATCCACACTCCCGCGAGCATCAGAACGCCATTTCTTTTTACGGCTCAGTGACGTTCCGTTGCTGGTGTACCACAGCTTGGCTGTCCGTTGATGGACATTGGGGTTGTGTCACGCTTTGGGCTATTGTGAATAGTGCTGCTATGAACGTTGGCGTACAAGGGTTTGAGTTCCTGTTTTCAGTTCTGTGGGGTGTATACCTGGGGGTAGACCTTCATGAAGTATAAGAGTATTGTATATCTTCTTGTGTGCTGCATACATTTCTGTGCTTTATACATAGAGAGTAAGTTTTTTTTTTTTACCCCCTAAGAATCACTTTTTCGCCCCTTGAGGGCCATATTGCCCCTGTCGAGAATGTATGGATGAGGGTGATAGCAGCAGAGATGGGTGATCAATAGAGAGATCTGGGACATATTTTGGAAGCAGTATGTAGAAGCCTTGCTGAAGAGTTGGGTAAGTTGAGGCAGGGGAGCGAAGGGGAGGTTGAAATGAGTGGTCTAGATGTGTTTGGCCTTGAGCAACCTGGCGAGTGGTGGTTCCAGTTATTTTTATTACACACTGATACACAGAGAGAATTATAAATGTAACAGCTTTACCTATGTTCTTGCTTAGAGCCTTTGCAGGTCGGGCAGGGTCCTGTTGGACCACCTCCTGACCTTTGCTTTTTGCTTTTTGAACTCGACCCGTTAAGCTGGGAAATGGAGTCTCACTTGGCTGAGTTGTAGGTGCGAGAGCACCTTTGACCGTATTTTTTCTTTCTTGTCCCCTTTTAGGATCAGGCCACCTCATCAAAGGTCTCTGCAGTCCCAAGCAGTGCTTTGGAGGTGGGGTGCTAAGACCCTCCCTACTAGACCTGCTTGCCTAGTGTGTTTAAGAGAACACAATTAGGAAAGCCTGGTCTTTAGTCCTCATGGGGAGTATAGTACATTATATTGATCTCTTCAGCCAGTGCAAATCTCTTTTGGAAATAGATAGAACATGAACGAATGAATGATTTAAAAAAAAAAATCCCAACATCTTAATACTAAAGATGTTATTGGTAATATTTAAGTCTTTTAAAATGCTTTTAACTTGTTGTTGGTTGTAGTGTGTAGTAGTAACAGCCCTCAGAATGTTGTGTCCTGGGCCAGGCATTCCTTAACCCTTACAGTGAAATTAATTTAGTAAAAGCAGCTTAACTCTCAAAATAACTTCAAATGTTTATTGGGTACATTCAAAGTAGCAGTTGACATGGATTGGCTAACCTGATCCCCACCTCCTCTCACTTCCAGAGGAGGTGAAGGATTTCTGCAGACACATCTACTTCATCCCTGTGTGAACTGGTTGGTCTCAACATTGTCAGGGCTTGGGGCCAAAGATAATTCTTTGTTCCGGGGGCCGTCCTGTGCTCTGTTAGAGATACTGTTAGCAGTATCTCTGGCCTCTGCCTACTAGATGTCAGCACCCCGTCCCTCAGTCTGACAACCAAAAATGTCTGCAGACATTGCCCGCTGTGCCCTGGAGGGCAAAATCACTTCTGGATGAGAATCACTAGTTTATGTGATTGAAACCAAAGCCCTAGAGGTTAATGGGAACTAGAAAACAACGCTATACCAAGGCTTAATAGATGCCAGGCACCGCTCAGATGGTTAATTTAGTTGATCCTTACAACTTGGTGAGGGAAGGTACTTTTACTTTCCTTTTGTATTGTGTTATTAGTATCCCTTTTTGCCGTTGCCAGGAAAGGAGGCTCGGAGATTCCAGGTATCTCTTGCCCAAGGTCACATAGCAGGTTATCAGCAGAGCTGGGATTTAAGCCCAGTCTGACTTTGATCTGTGTTTGAACCCACTTCTGTGTCTAGGATCTTTCCCATTCTTTTATGTTAAACATAGTGTGGCAGGTCCTGGAACTGGAGCTGAGGTGATTAGCTCACATATCATGACCGGTATATTGACTGGCCATGGTGTGCGAGTTCAATCCATTGAATCTTCACGCCTGATGTCTGCATCTGGCAGGGAGGAAACCCAGGCGAGTGCCCACCCACCCACCTGTCCGAACACTTTTGAAGTTCCCGTGATGTCTCGATTCCTAATGACTTTGCCACCAGCAGCTTTCTCTTAAGGACCAGATCTCCTCAGAATTGGTTTCTTGTGCCTCCGAGGCCAGCTGGCCATTTTTGTTGCCTGTCTCACATTTAGTAACAGGACCAATAGCATCGAGCTGTGTAGGTAAAGTGGCAAGATATAAAGACTCTCTAGGAGGCTCTAGCTGGCCCATCTGAACGTCATTTTGTTAAATGGTTTGATGTCTATCATCCCTCCCCCCACCCAGTGGATGAGGCTCAAGGGAGCAGGATATGGGTGGTTTAAGATACTTTTAAAATCCTTAGGCATAGGTGTGACTCTCCACCCTCCTGTCAAAATTTGAAACACAGCGAAAGGGAGATAATTTACCAACGTCTCTTTACTCCGTCTGGGGTGGAGTTTAGCTTCATCTTTTGAAATGGGAATCCCAAGCTCTCCCAAGGGATGGGGTTGGCCTCTGGCAGGTGCAGTAACTGTGGGAGCCCACCCCTGTGACTTCCACAAACGGATGGCAGGCCGTTTGTAAGCCTGGGCCTGGTCTCTGCATCTGGACCATGGTGGGGGCTGGTTTAATCGCTACTTGAGATTTACACCCGTGAATGGGCCAAACCAATTTCAGAGGCAGCTTAGCCGATTTGTCTTAGAGCTTTGTGTTTAATAGAATAACTGGGGAGGCCTCCTTCCTTTGTGGCTTTAACGGTTTAACATTGAGTTAAAGCCCTTTGCTTTGAAATAAAGGGCCAGCCAGCCAGCCATGCCTCCTCCACCCCATGTGTGGGACTCTGGTGGCCGTTTTGAAATCCAATACAATTTCTCTACTCTGCCCGCACCTACAAGTTGTATTTTTTTATTTGTAAATCTGTATTTTAATAAGTATCATACTTTTTCAGCGTCGCCAGCCTCCACCAAGACGGGACAAGCAGGGAGTTTATCCGGCAGCCCGAAACCGTTCTCTCCTCAAGCGTCCACGCCAATCACGACGAAAATGGACAAAACAGCCACCACTGGAAGCATCCTGAATCTTAACCTGGGTCAGTTGGAATTTTTGGAAGTCTCTTTTTGTGGCAGTTATGAATATTTTTGCAGGTTGTGATGTTCTCTTTTGTGTGTGGTGCCTGAACTCTGAACTCTCTGAGCGAACTATTTAAAAAGTGCAATGGCCGAAGATGAAGAGAGATCAATAAAAGGAACAAGGAAGGGATTTCTTGGGGCTTGTTGACATGCAAGTTGTTTTATCTTGAAGTACCTTAGGCCAGTGTTTACAACCTCACTTGCCCTTGACCACAGTAACCCAGTTCTCATATGTGTAAATGTACGTATTTAAAGAGCTGTAGGTGTACTCGACGTGTATCAGGTATTATGAATCAGTAAGGTAAAATGTGTTCACGTGATAAGGAAAGAGATGGGCAGGATGTGGGTGGGGACAAGAGGCAGTGGTTCAGGGAAGGCCTGTTTGAGTGGAGAGGTGCGTGGCAGGGTAAACTAGCCATGCCAGTATCAGCAGGAACATTCTAGAAGCAACGAGAATGTTCTCGACAAGAACGTACAGGCCCTAGGGTAAGGATGAACTTTGTGTTATGGAAGTGGCAAGGAGGCCCAGGTAGCGTGTCCCAGTAGGTGAGGGGAGACATGAGGTCAGACCACACCAGGACCTTGAAGGCCCTGGTCAGGAGGAAACGGTTTGAGCAGTGAACCAACTTAGCATTTTAGAAGGACCTCTCCAGGTGCTGGCTTGAGAGCAGCCAGTGTTAGCCGTTCTCAACCAGAGTCAGTTCCTCCTTCACCCCAGGAGACAGACACTTGGCCATGTCTGGGGACATTTCTGGTTGTCACAGCTGGGAGTGGACGATGCTGCTGGCATCTAGAAGGTAGAAGCCAGAGATGTTGTTGAAGACCCCGCCGTGCTCAGAGGAGGCCCCCATGGCCAAGAATTACTGGGTTGTGCCAGTAACTGTGTGGACGGATTTGGTTGTGGCTGGAGAAATAGGAGCCAGGAGTTCAGTTTTCGATTCTGTAAATTTGAGATGCCTACGAGGCTCCCAGTAGGAGACGTGAAGAGGGCAGGATGCTCTGAGGCCAAGTTAAGGCAGGAGGTATAAAGCTGGGAATCTTGGTTTATACAAGGGGTTGGGGTAGAGCCCCAGTTCTCATAGTGGGGGCAGGCATGGGGCGTGGAGTGGGGTGCTACCGGCATTTAGTGGTTGCAGGCCAGGGATGCTGTTAAATGTCCCACGGTGCCCAGGACAGCCCCCCCCCATAATGAAATTATCCAGCTCCAGTGGCAGTAATGCTGGGATTAACCCTGGTCTGGAGCATAAAGGAAGAGTGAGGACCTCGGACACTTGAGCAGAGGAGGCTGAAATGGAGCAGTGGACAAGGAGGAAGCCACACCAAAGGAGGGTATTGTCCTCAAGGCCTTAAGGAGACAGCAGCCCCCCCTTATCTGCACTTTGGCTTTCTTGGTTTCAGTTACCCATGGGTTAGATGAGGTCCAAAAATATTCAGTGGAAAATTCCAGAAATAAACAATTCATAAGTTTTAAATTGTGCGTCATTCTGAGTAGTGTGATGAAATCTTACACTATCCAGCTCTGTCCTGCCTGGAGAAATGAATCATCCCTTGTCCAGCGTCTTCACACTGTCTATGCTACTGGCCCGTTAGTCACTTAGTAGGCGTCTTTGTTATCAGACTGTCGTGGTGTCGCATTGCTGTGTTCAAGCAGCCCTTATTTTCCTTGATAATGGCCCCAAAGAGCGAAAGTAGTGATGCTGGTGATTCAGACATGCCAGAGAAGCCATAAAGTGCTTCCTTTAAGTGCAAAGTGAGCACAGTACAGTAAGATTATTTGAGTGAGGAAGAGACCACATTCACATAACTTTTATTATTCTATATTGTTATAATTCTAGTTTATTATTAGTTACTGTTGTTAATCTTTTACTCTCCCTAATTTAGAAATTAAACTTTATCAGAGGAGTTTATGTATAGGTAATAATACAGTATAAGTAAGGTTTGGTACTGTCTGTAGTTTCAAGCATCCACGGGGGGTTGGAACGTATCCCCCACAGGTGGGGCGACTGCTGTATGGGGTGTTTAGGAAGGGACGGGCGGCCACCTGTGTGCAGGGCTGCTCCAGCGTGAATGCACAGCCTTTGGTGGTCAGTGCCTTCCTGATTCATCTCATCCTGCAGTGCCATTTTCACGTGGAGAAACTGAGGTACCCAGAAGATGGTAGGGCTGGTGCAGACCTCTGTCTCCATGGAGGCCAGTGCCTTGTTCATTCTGGGTCACCTGTTAGTGCATCGCGGATGTGATCAGACAAGTCAGGTGGTGGTTTTAGGGGCTCCAGTTCTTATTGACTGGTGGGAATTCCTCACTTGAACAGCAGGGCTCCCATTTGCTTCTCTAGGGAATTGCTCACCATTCTCAGCAGGGTGGTTTGCTTTCTCACACCCTCCTCCCACCTCCACACCCCGAAAAGAAATGCCATGCAGAAGCATTCTCACGGTCACGTTTCCTCTTTGCCTGTCATGCGTGGCAAGAATAGCTGCTTTCCTAAACCAGGCGGGCTTTGGGCATCCTCGTGACATTGTGGGTCTTTCGATGTGGCTTGACTCATGTGGGGAATGCAAGGTTTCTTCCTGTCATGTGTTTCAGAGGGTGGGCACAGCGGAATCCTAGTCTCCGTTGCAGAAGCTAAGCTCCCTGCTAGCTCTTCCTGTTCTGGGACATGCCTCGTTTTGTCAGTGGAAGTGAAAGCATTGGGAATGCAGGCGTTTTATGGGCCGGGATTTCAATAACCTAACGGGAAGAGGATCAGATAGGGACCCATGGATGGGTAGAAAAGTTGGAAAGTGGAGG
Organism: Eidolon dupreanum; assembly: GCA_028627145.1. Lineage (NCBI taxonomy): Eukaryota > Metazoa > Chordata > Mammalia > Chiroptera > Pteropodidae > Eidolon > Eidolon dupreanum. The sequence goes on from CM053504.1 coordinate 7,231,903, forward strand.
GAAATGCTAAATAATTCTGGAGCATCCCACAAATGCTTTATGGGACTTGATTTTTGTCTCATCTGTTTGAGCAGACAGAAATGAGACAGCACCAAGGATAATGACAGTATTAGATCTTAAAAAAACCAGTATTTAATTTGAAAATTATACTGGCAAAGCAAAATTATAGAGATGAAAACAGATCAGTGATTGCTAGGGTTTGGGGCTGGGGGTGGGGGACGGGGGAGGGATTGACTACAGATCACAAAGGAGTTCTTTGGCAGATGGAATTTCTCTGCGTCGTTTGTAGTTACGCAAATCTATACAGGTGTTAATATTCATAGATCTGTATTCCCCCCAAAATGAATTTTACTCTCTGTGAATTAAAACTATTAAAAAAAAAAATACAACAATCTTCACGGTAGGTAGGTAATAGCTCCATTTCACAGAAGTGGAAACTGAGACCCAGGAAGTTAACTACCCAGACCTTCCCGTACGTAGCTTGGGCTCTTAACCCAGATACAGAAACTGAAATGCTACGAAACAGGCCCTGCTTTGACTTTCATTTGCCCTTCACTGTGCCTCTTGCTGTTGGATAAGTAGGCCAGGGGTCAAGGGGCAAGGTGACAAAGCAGGATGGCCAATCACATGGAAGACGGAGTACTTTTCTTAGGAAGCAGCTCCCGCCAGTTCACCCTGAATTTTCAAGAAAAATAGAAATCCAGATTTTTATGCAAACTCTCCTAGCTTTTAAAATTTGGCAACAATTTCATCAAAAAAAAAAAAAAACACAAAAACTACCTTGGGCCAAACAAACAGAACTGAAAAGAACAAAAACCAGCCCTCGGTCATCCATGATTATTTAACTACTCTTACAGTTAATTTTGGCACGAGATGGGATGGTTTCTGCAGACCATTCTCGCCCTGGTTGGTGATAAACGGTTCCTTATTTGCTGTCTTGGGCCTCTTCTCTTGGCTCCACACAAGGAGCCTGGCCCTGGAGGATTGCTATGTCCCCTTCTGTGGCTCCAAGGCGATTATAAATAAGTCATAGATAAGAATGAGTTGGTGAGGCTAGGAGAGAGGAGGAGGGCCTGCTTCTTTTCTTCTTCTACATTCCAGTTTGTATTCTCCGTGAATTCTCTTACCTCCTCTTATCTCACAGGGGATGTCTGCTTTGGGCTGAACAAACAGAATGTGCCTGCTGCTCTCTCACTTCTCTTTTAAAGACTTTATTTTTTATTTATTTATTTTTTTTGTAGGTGATGAATGCACATGGTAAGAGAAATTTCAAAGAATAGGCAGGTGTTTAATGAAAAGCCACCCTGTCTGCAACCTCTGATCACCTGTGTCCCCCCTCCACAGGTGACCACTGTTGCCTATTTTTAGTCTCAGTGAAGAGCTCTTCTGTATACATATCAGTGGTTCTCAAACAGGGTGATTTTTGTCCCCTAGGACACACGTGGCTATGTCTAGAGACATGTTTATTGCCACTGGGATGTGAACGCTATTGGTATCCAGTGGTTAGAGGCCAGGGTTGCTGCTAAACATTGGCCACGACCCTTTCACTGCTACCTCCCCCCATAAAGACCTATCCAGCCAACATTGAGAAACCCCAAGAACACATATATGTGTTCATTATCTGTGTTCCATGTCCTTCTTTCCCATTCCAGTGCCTAAGTGTTCTACTGAGTGTCACTTTTTTCATCAGACATGTTGGCTTTCTACATAAAGACACAGATCTGCTGCTGTTTTATTTTAGCAGCTGCATTTTGATCCATTTCCAGGAGAACTGTAACTTTAAGGTGCCACCTTATTTATTGACGCTAGGTTGTTTTCCATTTTTGCTGTTGTAAACAGCTGGAGTGAAGACCTTTTTGCCCGTACGGGACTTTATCCAGAGAATAAATTTCCAGAAGGGGACTCGCGGGTCAGAAGTCATGCGCAGTTGACATTCTGAGGGACAATGCCAATTGCCCTCTAAGGGGGTGGTTCTCATTTATGCTCTCTCCAGAAATCAAAGATGGTGCCTCTTTCTCTAGCGTGGGTACTTTTTTTCCCCATCTCTGGTTTCCATTTATAGTCTGAGCTGTCTTCATATCATCTGAAAAGTTCAAAATGTTGGCAGCGAGGGTAGATTCTGAAGATATTCCCGATATAGAAGGGCAGGGGTGGAAGGAGTCCTCAGAAGCGGCTGTGAACTAAACGAGAAACGGCAGCTCTTCTCCCTGTGGGGGAGGGGGACAATCAAATATGGCTGAAAAGTTTCAGAAAGATAATTCCGTTTGGCTGACCTCCTGAAGATCTGTTCCCAGGGACCCGATCCCAGCCCTCTGGCTTTTGGTGGTTTCTTGTTAGAATAAACTTCATGGTACCTTATTGACTTGGGCAATAAGCTTATTTTGTAAAATGAGATGCTTTACCTTTTTTTTTTTCCTGTTGGTGACTAGTCCAGAGTTCAGTCTTTTTAGGCTAAAGTTACGAGATTGGGTGAACTGTAACACACACACACGTGCACACGATCATTCTGGTGAGGTGTAGGTCTCTTTCTGTGAACCCTAAGGTTTAGATGAGTGCTGCTATTACTGTAGATAAGCCAGGGTTAAGGCAGATCATGAGTTTGCTTTACTCGCATGGAAGATTGGTACACGACAAAGCTCTCAACCTTAGCTGCCATTAGAATCACACGGGCATTTTTTTTTTTTAAAAAGGCCAGTGCCCAGGCCTTTCCCCCAGGTCAGTTAATTCAGAGTCTCTGGGAGGGGTAGTAGCCGAGGCATTAGGATTTTTTTAAAGCTTGGCAGGTCATTTCAGTGTGCAGCCAGGTTTGCAGTCACAGGGACTAGAACAGGGGATAACACATTTTACAACTTGCAGACCAAATCTGGCCCCCCACCTGTTTTTTGCAAATAAAGTTTTATTGGAACACAGTCACACCCATTCGTTTACATGTTGTTGTTTATGTTCACTTTTGTACCAGAGCCCACATGGTCCACAGAGCCCAGTTTATTCTCTAACCCTATACAGAAAAAGTTTGCTCATCCCTGATGGAGTAGATTGTGTTTTTCAGTAGCCGCTATATGGAGTCTGTTAACCATACAGGGATGTCATTGATCATTTGGGCAGTGCCCCTCCCCTCTCCCACTTCATGGAAACTTTTTTTTTGTGAGATACTTCTAACTTATGCTTGAAAAGGCTACCATTTCCCTCTGGAATCCATTATGCTCCCTCATTTCAGAGAGCAGAAATTAAGAGAGAGACCTTACCTTCTTCCGCTTTTGTTCCCATTAGCAGCTCAACTGTTGAAATCCTTAAGTCCTATTTATAAGCTCTTTAATTGAATCTTTTTGTCTTTCTCTTTCCTTGGTTCTCCTCCTCCTCCCCCTCCCCCTCTCCCTCTCCCTCCTCCTCGCTATTTTATCATTGTTTCACTCTGTTCTCTTTGTAAGGTGCTTCTCAAGAAAATTTGAATGAACATTCTTTTTCTGAAGTGGCAGTGTCGTCTCTTTGAGCTTCTTCAGTCCTGGTGCTGATGGGCTCTCTGAATAGCCCCTGGTCAGCATAGAGTGCACGTGCACACCAAGCACATGCATGCTCATATGCATGTGTATACACACACAATGCTCACATATACACATTCATGAGTATGCAATTATGCATATGCTTGCATACATGCATGTGTGTGCACACATGCACGCAAATGCTCACATGCACATGTTTGCACAGACATGCACGCGGTGCTCACATGTACGTGCATGCACATGCTCACACATGGATATGGTTTATAGAGCCTGTTCTTGAACGACAAGGATGCTGTCTCTGCTTCCTTTGGAATCTCCACAAGTGTGGGGAAAAGGCCCTTCCTAATCTCAGTGGAGATGTTATTATGGTGATAAAGTCAAGTCGGAGCAATTAGTTACTCTGGTCACCTATGAGTGTGTTGGGTAGGGCATTGGGGAAGCCACCTGTGGTTACTTAAAGGGACGTGTTTCCAGATGTGCAATGTAAGGGAGTGCCCTGTTCCTAGGTGAAGGAGAAGGCGCGTGACTCATGTCAGAAAACAGAATCAAGGGGAGAGTGTGAAGCTTTGACCAGCTCTTGCAGTCCAGCCCTCCGTCCGTATCTCAGGCTTCTTTAGCAGCCTGGTGGGCGTTGGTGACGTGCACTCCCAGCTGGTGGGAACAGGCTCAGAGGTGGCTTTTCCTCCTTGTCCTTGCTTTGATGCCACACACTTTCTGATTGATTTTCTGGGATCAGTCACGGTAGGGAGGATGCCCACATTCTCTGCTTGGTGTCAGTTGCAGGGAATGCTGGAGAGTGACAATGCAGGGTCCGAGAGAGGCATTGCTCCTGTATATAAAGTCTCTCATTGCTTTCTAGACCTTTGCAGCCACCTTAGTTTTGCCCCTTTCTTATGTATTGGGGACACTAGAGGAGGCAGCAGAGGAGGTGGGGAAAGAATTCAAGAAATGCAGGCTTAAAGACCCTTTAGAACCTGGTCCAATTGGTCATATAAAGAGCCCATAGCAAAAGTTTAGGTGGAGGCGGGACTCCTGGGCCTGAGCCATCATCAGTCAGAGAGAAGCCCCTCCCTGGGATCAGGGCAAGGAGCTCAGAAGCTCACCTTCGGGAGAGGACACAGATTCACTACCCAGGGCTCATCTAGTCACCTTTCCTCAGATGCTGTGAGCCAAAGGGAGGTGCAGCAGGCTGGCAGGAAGGAAGGTCTCCCTCTCTTGTACTTGCCCTCGCTTTCTCACTTGAGCTCTAGACTAGGTCCGGGGTAGGTAAGAACGAAAAGCGAAGTCTCTGCAGTAAACGAGGAGCTGGGGCCCCAGTTACCAGTGTGTTCTCTGAGGGGCTCGGCGTCTCTCTTGGATACAGACTGTCTCTGATCTGGGCCTGGAGTTGAAAGCACATTCTGCCCAGACTTGCTGTCACTTTATCTGCTAATTGAGATTGAGCCTATTACTGTAACCTTTGGTTTTCAAGATCTCAAATGATGCTGAGTTCCGTAGACAACCATCTGGCTGGGATTGCGCATTTTTTAAATATTGAAAGCAACCCAGGCGATTGTATAGCGGACTGATGGAACCTGCCAAATGTTTTGCCGGGCTATTATCTCCCAAGTCAGCCCATGTCACTGAGCAGACGATACTGTTGGGACAAATGACAAAAATGTTTTAGGTTTTGCACCCCGCTTTCATGGTCTGAAATGTGCAGTTACAAGAAGGGAGCTGTATGATGAGCGTTGTTTGTTCATCCCTGGTGTCTTTCAGATCGAAGCAAGGCTGAAATGGACTTGAAGGAGCTAAGCGAGTCAGTCCAGCTGCAGGCTGCCCCCGTCCCTCTCATCTCTCCCAAGCGACAGATCCGCAGCAGGTTCCAGCTGAATCTTGACAAGACGATAGAGAGTTGCAAAGCACAATTAGGTATGTATATGTCTTTTAAGGTTTGCTTTTATCATCATCATTGTCGTCATCATTTGTGGGGATACCACCTGGATGAAATCAGAGTTGAGCAGTTGTTTTAACCTTGAGTTGCTTGTTCATTTCAACTCATGACAAAATCATTCAGATTTGCTGGTTAATTGTTCCGATGGGCTCTTTGAAGTTTATAAACTCTCTTCAGAGTTTATTCTTTGATGGTGGCAGCCTGCAGACCCAAGGTGCAGGTTGTAAGACAGTTTGGGAGCAGAAGGGGTCTCCTGCATTTGCCTCTGTGCTCCCTGTCAGTACTTGTTAGCATCTCAACATCAGGATGATGAAGTGTGTCCCACAAGTATCTAATACAGACCTGTCCCCTCCAGACTGGGCCCTCCCCACCTGGCAGACCCGACCTGCTTGTGTCCATATTGCTTCCCTTCCTCTTCCTTGTGCTGCCTGCCTTCATGCTGCCTACCTGAATCCTGTCCCTAAGGCTGAGCTCGGTGTCATCTCCTCCAGGAAGTCTCCTCTGACTGCCCTCCCCATCTGCTGGGCTCCTTGGTACTTGATTGCTCGGAAGCATCAGTGGTCTTTTGTGTGGGGGTACCCTTCCCAACCCAGACTGGAAGCTCCTTGCGGGCAGGGAGGTTGCCTTACAAAGGTTTGCCTTCTCCAAGGTACTTGGTCTTATGTACACACTAGTGCTCTGGAATGTTGATTGAATAAGTAAATAAAGCCATGAGGGCATTTATAAAGAAGTGGGGGATGGTTGGATTTCAGGAGAGAGAGCCGAGGAGCTGTGGTTGAGAGTCGTCGGGGTGTCAGCAGAGAGCATTCCTTTTGGGTTACCTGTCCGGTTAGGATGTTGAGTGGCAGGGACGAAGTTCTGCAGGCCATTTAAATATCCTTCTTGGGTGCTTCCACATAGCTGCTCTAACTCCTTGATTTATTGCTATCGTTAATAAGGATTTTAATATTTCAGTTTACCGAAGTTTCCTGTGCAGCCTGCACTGTGCTAAAGTAAGCTCTGTGCAGAGATTGTCCTGGGAGGTTGATCGTATTATCTATCAGTTCCATTTTGCAGTGAAGAAACTGAGGCTCAGAGAGGTGGATCACTCATTCAGGGTCATGTAGCTAATAAAAGCGGAGGAGCAAGATTTCGGTTTATATCCTTTGGACGCTAGTACCCTAGCTTTTCCTATCACACATCTTTCTGTCTGACCATTAGCTACACTAGCACAAGCTCTTCGACCCAGAAATTAACACCAGATCTGGGTTTAATATTTTGACTTCTGTTTTTGTTTGAGCCCCGGGGGAGGCAGATGTAATTCACCAGCGATTCTGCTGGTGTCTACTGCCCTGGGCTGTTGATGGCTCTTGTCATTTTGCAAGTTCACTTTCATTGTGTCTGGGCCAGGATAGTGACCCATTGCTCTAGAATGAAGGCAGTAAGAGTCGCTTGGGATTTCATCTTTTCAAAATTTTCGGATATAGTATTATTTGCCCACTGCCTGATGACACTCATTGAGCTGGGAGCAGGAGACGTAAGTAGGTTAAATGGAACTATTGTTAGTAATAATGCTTTTGCCCATTCTCGTTTGTGTGTATGTGAAATACCTGCTATTTCGTCTTTCCCTTTTGATAGAGACATGGAAATAGGTAACTTTCCTTTTGGCTCCATTATAAGTGCATGAACAATGCAGGCACAATGACATTGACTCTGTGTTATCAGCTCAGAGTGCAAGATGGGGACTGGGTCACCCGGAGATGGTGCCCCCCACCTAAAGGGGCTGGTGGCTTCTCAGCACAAGCCCGTCGTCTTGATTTCCCTGCGAAATTTCCTGATTTGTGAATTGGGCACCAAGTTCCAAATGAAAAAAATGAAACACAAACAATAAAACGCCCTGTGGGCCCAGCCACTGCTTCCCAAATAAAACGTGTCACAGGCTTGCGGGCCGTGAGGTTGCCACCTCTGCTTTAAAGCTTTGGCTTACTTCTTTGCGCCCTGGCCACAAAGCGGGAAGGACTTTAATGCTTTGGGAATGCCTGGGAAGGGTGCTGGTGGTGAGTCAGGAGCCCAGGGTTGTGGCCTTGCCTCTGTCTTATTTTTTTTTTTTGTGTCCTGGGCCAAGCGATTTCTCTGGCCCTCTGTTTTCTATCCTGTAAAATGGATCAGTTTTAGCAGCTCATCTCTGATGTTTCCTTCCATCCCTCCCATTTGCTATATCCCAGTTAGTTACCAATATTGTAAAGATTTAGCTCGAGATAAATTCAAAATTTATGTCGTTTGGTCCCATGTCATCTTTGAATGTTGATAACTGAAACCAAACACAAGTTCCATTTGTTGGCTGTCATCAGTGGCAACATGAGTTCACTGCTAACCCCACCGGGACAGTGTGATGCGATTTGAAATGTATTTTTTTTTATTTCCAGCGTTTGGCGTGGAAAATGTTTGCGTTTTTGGTCCTGCTCTTTATTTTGTGACTACGCCACATGCTGGGTTTTCTTTTTGAATTTAGGCATAAATGAAATCTCAGAAGACGTTTATACGGCCGTAGAGCGCAGCGATTCAGAGGATTCCGAGAAGTCAGATAGTAGCGATAGTGAGTATATCAGTGATGATGAGCAGAAGTCCAAGAATGAACCAGAAGACGCAGAAGACAAAGAAGGTAGTCAGATGGACAAAGAGCCATCTGCTCTCAAAAAAAAGCCCAAACTGGCAAACCCAGTGGAAATTAAAGAAGAAATGAAAAGCACATCATCGCCAGCCAGTGAGAAAGCAGATCCAGGTTCAGTCAAGGACAAGCCAAGTCCCCAGCCGGAGAAGGACTTTTCAGAAAAAGCAAAACCCTCACCTCATCCCACAAAGGATAAACCGAAGGGAAAAGATGAGACGGATTCCCCTACAGTCCATTTGGGCCTGGACTCCGATTCAGAGAGCGAACTTGTCATAGATTTAGGAGAAGACCATTCTGGGCGGGAGGGTCGAAAAAATAAGAAGGAACCCAAAGAACCATCTCCCAAGCAGGATGGTAAGTGATTGTATAGTTTCCAGTTTCTTGATTTGGTTTTGAATGTCACCTTGCACTTGTATTGTCAAAAGTTATGTGGCCCTCTGACATCACCAAAGGAGGCACAACAAAGCTTTGACTGACTCAAGGTCACCTAGCTGGCAGGTTACCTGATAAGACTGGGACTTAAACTGGGCCTCCTCACCTTGAACCCGGCCAATACCCTGTGGAAATAATGAGGAAGTAGTAGTTGCTTCTAGTAATCAAGGCATTTTTAGCTTAAGCAGCTTCTTTATACTCAATGTGCTCACTCTTTTCCCTGAAGTGTCAACACGTAGACAGTTGACAAGGCTAAAATTGTTAGACATGTTGAGTTTGAAGATCTCGATGAGTTTACCTGCCCTTTCCCTCCTCTTATGTTGCCCAGGCATCCCAAAGTGCATTTTCTTAACCAGAATATGAGACCGTGTGGGTAGGTGGCGCCAGAATGCTGAGTGCTTCTTAGGGCGCTGGAAATGTGCACCTGAACTGGTGTCTTGCCCCACTCACCGTATTTAGATTTAATTGACCTGAGTTCAGGTTTCAACCCTGGCGCTGCTGACATTTGGGGCTAGGTAATTCTTTGTGGTGGGGACTGTCATATGCATTGGAGGATGTTCAGCAGCATCCCTGGCCTCTACCCACTGGATGCTGGTAGCACCTGCCCAGTTGTGGCAATCAAATGTGTCTTCACGTTGCCAGATGTCCCCTGGAAGGCAGAATGTCCCCCAGTTGAGAACGACTGCCTGAGTCTCAGCAGTGCTTCTGTTGCTGGTTTTATAGGCTGAACCGGCAGTGACTGTCCCCAGGCCTGCTGTAGCCGGGCATGTTAGCAAACCCTCCAGAAGGCATGTAGGAATGATGCGAAGGGTGTCCTTCCCACTGACAAAGCAGTCAGCACATTTTCAGTTGGTTTGGCAAGAGGGTTGTGAGGAGATCCCAACATGCCCAAGAAAGGTAATGAAGAATTCATTGAGGGCCCAGGAGAAACATTGACCAAGGATAAATGAGACGATATAGCCCCGTTAAACATACGGACTTTGTGAGTAACTTAAGGGGTCACCAGGGTTAATTTTTGACTATGCCTAACTTGTGACAGTTGCAAACTTCTCAGCCAAACCCTTGAGTAAGACATGATTCTATGCCCCCGGGCATAGTCTGGCTGCTTAAAAGGCAAGTCACAGACAGGCCTTGAGGATCTTTCCTCTGTGATTGTGTCAGAGTCTGAGCTGTTCTGGAACCCCTATTTCTGCAGGTCATCAAGTGAGGCTGACGTGTCTCTGGATGTGCAGGAGGGAGGGAGAGCGAGCACTTGAGTGGGACAGGAAGGGTAGACCACCGCACCATCCCTGAGGCACCTCTTAGATTTGTGAATGGCCTCTAAAAAACTTGGTTATGTCGTGGAATGGGCTTTGAAGGACTACCTCTCATGTTGCGGAGAATAGTAGGAATAGCATTTATTCCATGAGGTTTGTGGGAATATTTGGGTCCAGACGGCAGTGTTCCTGAGAATGATACTGATACATGTTTACACTGTCCCCTTCTTTCTGGAATGAATCTTTTCATTGATTGGTTTTATGCTCCTTCCTCTTCCAGAAGGGATTTGTGACAGGTTGACACGAATTCATAATCATGAAACAAAATGCAAATACAGTAGAATAGTGAGCGGTCTGGGAAAAGTTTATATACGGAAATTACATAGTGTTTCATCCTTCAGAGTTAAGAAAGTTGGGATTCATTTTGGCTCTGAGCTGCCCTGCAGTCAAAGCGAAAGAGGGAACGCAGTTCCTTAAAACAGTGGTCCCCAACCTTTCTGGCACCAGGGACCAGTGCCCCCATGAAAGTCTAGCGCCTGATGATCTGAGGTGGAGCTGAGGCAGTGATGCTAGCGCTGGGGAGCGGCTGCAAATACAAATGAAGCTTCGCTCACTCACCTGCCGCTCACCTCCTGCTGTGTGGCCTGGTTGCTAACAGGCCATGTAGTGGTCCGGTCTGTGGCCCAGGGATTGGGGTCCCTGCCTTAAAAGATCTCATATTTTCCAAACATTAAAAAAAAAAAAAAATCCAATTGATTACATGAAGCAGAGCTCTTCCTTGCACTGATGTTGGAGGGAAATTTCTCCAGGATACTCTTGAGTTTGCGGTGGAGGATTAAGCTGAAAATAATTCTAAAATAAAATTCAGTTAGAGCAGATTCCCAGGGGTTGGGGCCAAACCAACTATTCTTAAATCCGGAGCCCCTTCCCCGCCCCCCCCCCCCCCGATAATGGTTTGGGCTTGAAGAAGAGGCTTCGTGTCACAGTCTGCAGTAGAGCATCTTTTCAGCGATGTGCTTTTATGAATTTATTAAAGCGAAGGGCATTTGAGAGTGTGTTCTGCTGAACTTTAACATCCCTTCAGCTAGGAATTCAGCTTATGCGTAGAATGTGAATCCTCATGACACTAAAACAGCTTGTAATAGCAAGTGATGACAGAACAGGCAAAGGGAGCTCACCTAGAGACATGTGCTCCCCTGTAACATCAGTAACTGCCATCCTTCTCTTAAAAAGTCCTCATTTTACATACAAGACAGTAGCCAAACTCTGGAATAAGTAGGTTAATTTGACGGGGGCAGCATCTGGGTGCTGGCCATTCAGGGAACGACCCTTTATTGGGCTATTGATGACATACTCCGAGTTTCTAGAACAAACAGAATTTTCCAGAGCCTTTTTTTCCCCCCTCTTCATGAACCATCAGAATCCCCTAGAAATTCAAATACTTTAGTGTCTGAATGATAACCCTCAAAGAGTGTTTGGGCCTAGAATCTTTTCAGATTGCAAATGCCAATTTTTTACTTGGAAAAGCGGGCTAGGTGTGATTCCTGCAGAGTAATAACCCATGTGCAGAGTTGGCCGTTTGCTTTTACAGATAAGAGAGAGAAAAAGACCTTTTTGTGGTTGCCCTTTGACTGAGGCAGAGGCTAGGTTAGCTAATCAATAATATTAGTGTCTTTTTTGGTCACATGGCAGAAAAGAGGATGGTTGAAGGTACTTCTGCAGGTTAGGAACCCTACCTGGAGACTGTCCCTCTGTGGGTTCTTAGACGGGCCAGGTTCAAAGCTACCTACGCCCCTGGAAGGGGCAGGTGCTCTATCCAGTGTTTGGCAGGTTGTCCTGGGGAAGGGTTGGGGCTCCTCACTGCAGGAAGAGCTCCCATTCCAGTCCTACCCCGTACCCTTGCCCATGAACTTGGCTGAGCTCTCCTCTCCAGAGAGGCGGGAGGGTCAGCCAGATGCCATAACCACCAAGAAAGCCTCCCTTGTCAGAAAAGTTATCTTGTCCTTCCTTCTCCATTTCCTTGACGTTCTAAAACCCACAGCTCACTGAAAATCTTCCCTAGAATAATCAAGACTCAGGTCTTTTCTAGGAGTTACAAATCTGAAAAGGCGGCGGGGAAGTCTTCATTAAAAGGAGCTAGACGTCCAAGCACGTCATCTAAGATTGGGGTGCTGACTTGCACCTGTGCTTAGTGTGTGATCCTTGGCAGGAGGCTCACCTTACCAGTGATAACTGACCCCTGTTCTATAAACAAGCCCTCACATTGCCACCCCCGTCTGTGCCGCTCAGTGCTTCTGGCTCTAACCTGCCTTCCGGCCCCCCTCGCTCACTGCCTCCCTCACTCACCAAAATGCTCCCTGTTTAAACATGTCTTGGCTAATGCTATTCCCCTCCAGAGTCTCAGCTCTGCCTGGTGAAACCCAAACCCCCACCCCCATCGCCCAGCTCCTCCCAGAAGACATGCTCCGTAAAGTAGCTTTCTCCAAACTTGATGTATTCACGTTCATTATCTTTGCCATTCTCAAGTCCTGCTTATATATAGTTATTGACTTAGTATTTTTATTTGAAACAACTTACTCTTTTAAAACAATGAAACCCATTTTCCACTTCAACTTGACCATCACACAATAGGTAAGCCAGTATTGCTTGCTATACCTGTAATACATTTATTGCAAGAATAAATAAAATCAGAAGGAAGGCACTCAAATTCTAGATAACATATCATGTCTGGAAGGTTCTGGTCTTGGCGTGGAATCCCCTTTAGTTTTAAGTGTCCAGGCGGGGTGCCAGGCTGAGACTTTGTCCTGGAGGGACTCAAACGAGGTTAAAGGGATACTTTTGTTTTTCAGTGATTTAATGTTATTCAGTGCCTTGGCCATTGGGAACCCATTTGTTTCTTTGGGGTACATGCTCTAGCCAATGGGTTTCTCTTAATCCCTGGATTGACTTTGGCTAGGTCTTTTTCCAAGTGTCCACCCAATTCTGACTTGGGAAGAAAGGACACTGGCTAGTGTGACTGTGCACTGCCTCCTTCTCAAGTTCACGGGCATCTTGAGGGCAGGGGCTGGGTCTGGTTCACCCCATTTTCCCCAGAGGCTTTGACATGTCCAAATGTGAGCAAGTGCTCACAAGAGGAGTCTGATAGCTGAGATAGAAGGTGCTAAGTAAATAAGGTGAGAATATGTGGGTGGGGGGGCAAATTTTAGGGACGTACCTGGACCCGGGTTTTTTCCCCCAGAACTTGCTGGCCCGGAGACTCTGCGGACGAACCTGAATCAAATCCGCTTTTTCTCTGTTTGCTTCTCCCTGCGTTGGCTTCAGTTGTAGCTAAAGCGCCACCGGTCACGACGACAGGCAGCCAGTCTCCCCCCGAAACGCCGGTCCTCACCCGCTCGTCCTCCCAAACTCCCACGGCTGGTGTCACGGCCACCACCAGCACCATGTCCACGGTCACGGCCCCGGCCGCCGCCGCCACGGGGAGCCCGGTGAAAAAGCAGAGGCCGCTTTTACCGAAGGAGACTGCGCCGGCCGTGCAGCGGGTCGTGTGGAACTCATCAAGTAAGTTTCAAACGTCCTCCCAAAAGTGGCACATGCAGAAGATGCAGCGCCAGCAGCAGCAGCAGCAGCAGCAAAACCAGCAGCAGCAGCCTCAGTCTTCCCAGGGGACGAGATATCAGACCAGACAGGCTGTGAAAGGTACCGCGCCTCCCCTTCTGCTCTCCGTGGCGTCCGGGCCCTTTTTTTTTTGCCACATCGACAGGAGAAAAACCATTCTTTTCTTTTCTTTTTCCTTTTTCTGTTTTCTTTTTTTTTCTTTTTTCCTTTTTTTTTTTTTTTTTTTTTTTTTTTAGTTCCCGTTTGTTTCGTGGCCTTTGTATCCTGAAGGCCTCACACATTCCACTTGGCATTAATTACTTTTAAAAGTCGTCGTGTAACCTGATTTTTTACTTTTACTTTTTTTTTTCATTTTATAAATGACACATGCATACATTCTCCTTAGAAAGGGGGCAAGATATTTGTGCAAAAGTCTGTCGTCCCGATGGGCCTTCCGTTTTATCCCCCTCCCTTTCTCAGTGGCCACTGTTAACTGTGAAACCTTTTTTATGCACGTACGCATATATAGTTATATATATGATGCTCCATTAAAATGCTCCTTTTTTTTTTTCTTTTTTTAAACATGAAAATGGTACCATTTTTTTCTCCCCACCCATCAGCATGTTTTGGAGGTCCGTCCATGTCAGTACACACAGCTCTTTCTTATTTTAGACTGCTGCGTAACATTCCACAGTTTATTTAAAATACTCCCCTACGGATGGGCATTTTGGTTGCTTCCAGTTTTTCCCGGTTGTAAGCAGTGCTGCAGTGCACACCGTTGTATACGTTTCCTTGTGTACACTTGTGAACCTCTGGCCGTTACTTTGGAAAGAATGAGGCGAGAAGTCAGTAGCAAAGCCTGCCTCAGTGACTAGGGATTGGCCCCATCCACAAGAAGAGCCGGCACTGAGAACGGGGTGCTCAAGTTGCAGAGTCAAAATCCCCACCAGCCGTGCAGGAGGCTCCGTCTGGAGCTGACGCAGGGGTGGAGAGAGTGCTCATCTGATTGGTACCCATTGCCCAGCTCCTATGCGCACTGATGCAGGTCTCGTCCATGAGGAAGACATGCATCCGAGTCCTTGAAGGTCGGACTCCTTGACTGAAGCTTTCAAGTATTGAGTGTACCTAGTGAGTAGGACTCTTAAGAGTAGCCGCGGAATAGGAGGTTGAAAGGCAGAGCCACATCTTGAATTGCCTAATGAAACCCTTCAAAGATTGGGGAGAGGGCAGGCTGAAAGATCGAATAGGTTGGAGTATGGCTGGTTTGATCACCCTTTTTCAAGAGTTGGTGGGACAGAACTGAATCTAGGATTCTGAGATTGGGATGACTGGTTCCAGTCTTCTGTCTTTATACCCCATAAGCATTCTGAGCCTTCCCCAGGGGAATTTAGGCAAGAAGAGGCTCACTGATGGTGTGTTTCTCCATCTTCATTTTTTCTTGTGTCAAAGACAAAGCTGGACACTACTTAAAGTGATAAGGACAGAGCTTATTCAGTAACGGACTGTTGAAATAGGGAAAAAAGTCCGGTGTAACCTGAAGTCAACTTTGATTTGTACAGAGGTGACTGGGTGTTTTAAAAGGGGCATGAGGCGATACCAAGGGGGAGGGTGAGTGGGACAACAGAGTCAGCGAGGTGAAAGTTTATGAAAGTGGGAAGATGGCTGGTCCATGTGAGACCCACTGGGGTTTGCTAACTGACACCTATCGGAGTTCAGCTCCTGACTTCCCACAGAGGCTGGGAGACAGGGGCCCCCTCTTCAGATATTCACCTGAACAGTCAGTTATTTGGGTGGCTTTGAGTTTTCTCAGGCAGACACTTTAAAGGGGGCTGCGGTCACCTTAGGGATGCAGCCTTGAGCTGTTAGAAGCTACGTTGGTGTTTAAGTCTTGGTCTTAAACACCATGGTCGAGGCTAAGCAAGGAGGATCCTGGCTGATGTGTGGTCAAGGAGAGAATCTTTGTCACCTGAACGTGGAAAAGCTCGCAGGGCCTAAGATCCGGGGCTTCGCTCCCTCACCATGGCTTTGTGTTGCGACTGGCCCTTCTCGCAGCAGTGGGGTGACCAGGACACTTTGCTTTCCTAGCTGTCCAACAGAAGGAGATCACGCAGAGCCCGTCCACCTCCACCATCACCCTGGTGACCAGCACTCAGTCGTCACCCTTGGTCACCAGCTCGGGGTCCACGAGCACCCTCGCATCTTCCGTCAGCGCCGACCTGCCCATCGCCACTGCCTCTGCCGATGTCGCCGCGGACATAGCCAAGTACACTAGCAAAGTGAGTGCCAGCAGGCGCCTGGCGGGGTGTCGGAGGACCAGCTTCCTTAGGGGCCTGCGAGGGTCATGACCTCGCAGGCTTTAGTGGGTGTTTAGGGGAGAAGACCCTGCTTTTATTGAGGATGTCTAAGACTAATTCTTCCTTCGGCTCTATGTTGGAAGTGTAGACTATTTTAGACCAACTCTTACTCCGAGAGGGCTTAGCTTTTAAAGTCAGTACCTAACATAACAGGACAGTGACACAGAATGACACTTAGGCTTCAGAATGCAAGTCCCTCCTTAAGACTGATTTTCCCTAAGTGCTGGAACAAATTTCTTTTCCTTTTTCAGTTAATAGCAGACCTAAGGGTTGGTTTGCTTTTCGAAGCGATGGAGAATAAAAGTGATGGGCTTAAACGTGACACTTACAAGATTTTCCCAGGGACCAAGATGGCCCGTCCTCCGAGGCATAGTCCTAGTCGAGCGGCATGGCGGGCCAGGTTCTTGTTCTGTGTTCACTAGCAGTGTTCGCTGTGCGGGCTCTTTCTTTTTCTTAATTTGCCAAGTGATTTTATGCTCGTTTGTTGAATTTGGGCTAAGAAAACTTGCAGTTCTCACCGCCAGGAGAATGCTCTGGAGTGACGTGCAGTACCCTTACTCGGCAGTAAGAGTAAACCCCAGAAATGCCAGCTCCCCGAGGACGAGATTTGGTCTGTTTTGCTCTCTACTAGGGCCTAACACTGTGCCTGGCACATAGTAGGTGCTTGGTGTGTAGGGTTGTTGATTGAGTGCGTGTTGTTCCCTAACTTCTTGTCACTGAGCTTATTATTATCAGTAGCTATTCATAGTGGCTAATGAGTAATAATTTAAGCATTTAGCAAACCAGTAAGTAAGTAATAATAATAATTTCCTCTTTACTAGTGAGAAAATTACGTTAGTTACTAAATAAGTAAATTATTCAGGTTTTAGAGAAAATGGGTGAAAATAGTTGTTTCCAGAATTCTTGAAGTCTTAACGATAAAGAGTTGCTATATCCTGTTAAAGGTGGTAATATTTTTTAGTGCTGGATAGACATAGATATATAATTTTCATTGGTGATTTTTAAAATCCTTCTATCTAGGTGTATTAGTTTCCTCTTTCTGCCTAACAAATTACCACAAAATGTAGCAAAACAACACACGTTTCTTACCTCATGGTTTCTCTGGGTCAGGAGCCCAGGCATGGCTGAGCTGGGTCCCCGTTGCAGGACCTCTGGTTGACTGCTGTCGTGGTGTCTCTTGGGGTTGAGGTCTCATCTGAAGACCTGATTGAGAAAGGACCCATTCTAAGCTCACGTAGGTGGTGGTTGGCAGGGTTCACTGCCCCGAGGGCCTCAGTTCCTAGCTGGCCATTGGCTGGAGTCCGCCCTTGTCCCTTGCCACGTACGCCTTCCCAACATGGCAGCTTGCTTCATTGAAGCCTGTGACAGAGAAGGGCTACCAGCAAGATGGAAGTTACCATCTTACACAGCCTAAGCACAGAAGTGAGCCCCATGACCTTCAACATTTTCTGCTGGTTAGAAGTAGGTCACCAGGCCAGCCATTTTAGAGTCTAGTCTGTCTGTCATACAGGTACGATGACACTTAGTGATAGCTTATGTTTGCATGGCTTTTACTGTAGGCCAGACACTGTTCTTAGTGCTTTCCGTATATTACTTAATCTTCATGACAAATTGATGAGATAGCTACTGGTATCACCCCCATTTTATAGGTGAGAAAACTGAGTCCCAGCGAGGTTATGCGACTTTTCACACAGTGAATGGTCGAGCTGAGATTAGGGTGGCAGCAGCCAGGATCTAGACAGTTGCTTTGAACTGGTTTGTGAATTCATATGCAGCCTGCCGGCCACAGAAGTCCAGTGTCCACAAACCGATTGTTTTTTTTGCACGTGTCTTTTTAAAGCAGCTCTACTTAAGATTCAGTGTGGCTGGAGAGATCATCAGAACCTTGTCTTGGGGGATAACTTTGTCTCTTATTTAGTATGCCTGTCCCTCTTTTGACTCCAATGCCAGAATTGTTGTAGAGTCCTCAGGCTTGACAATAGGAAGATTCAAGTGTCAGTTATTTTTTGCCCTCCTTGAGGTTTTTGTCTTACCTGTCCCCCCCGAACTAGTATTGATTTAATACTTTAAATGAAATTTTATTTAAATTGACAACTTAAAATTATGTTTAACCTCATTAGATACTGTTCTGTGTCTCTTCCTTTTGTTAAAATGAGAGACTATCATCAGAGCGTTTCCTGGCACCAAACTGAGATTTTCTAATATGATCTATAGGATTTCAAGAGAATTAAAGGGGAGTGATTTTTTTCATTACTGATATAAGAAGATATCTGGAATTGCCTAAATGGTCTCTTGTTCTGCTTGCAAATTGAGCCTCGTAGCACCTTCCATTTGATTTGGTCCCAGCTGTCTTATTTACAGATGAGGAAAGCGAGGCCAGGCAGGATCTGGCTGGCGGTTCACACCGAGCCGTTTTTTGTAGCTCCTGTAAGCCATTTTTATTGTTTCTTTCTGCCTCCTCCTTTCCCCTCACAGCCAAATCGAAGAATGGAACTCTTTAGACATTAGACATTTTCTTTGCAGTTAAGAAAATGAGCACGGTGACATATTTTTGGAGCTGATGAACTTTCCTGTCTCCGAGGTGATCCCGAGTTGAAGACCCAGATTTGTGTGTTTTGGCAGAAAGGCTGTCTTTATTAACGTCGAGTTCTTTGCTATATTTGGAAGGAAGAGTGAAAGTCAGTCCACAAATTGATGATTTCTTTAGAATGGAATGTGACCATGGCGTTAGGAACGTATTAAATTTCATTCATTTTCTGAAGTTTTAAGCAATCTCGTTTTAATATTTTAAACTGACGTGGATGGTGCAGTGGGGTAAGGAGGCCCATGCAGAATGACTGACCGTAAAGCTGCATAAAGCACACTGTTTTTGCTGGCAGCGTCCCAGGGTGGCCCACAATAAGCAAGGAGCGACAGATATTTTATTTTACTCATTCCCCCCCCCCCCATTTGAGGGTGAAGTTGGGGTTACTGTTTGGGGGTTTGGCAGTAGTTTTCACAATTACATACCCATGTGAATTTTTCTGTAAAACTCAGACAAACAGGTATTTCTTTATGGACACCTGTTCTGCAGCGGGCACGGAACCAGAGTCTTCACGTGATTTTCTTATTCGGTCATGTGCGCACCCCCTCACCTGGGGGCGCTGTTGTTATCCCTGTTTTCTGCATGGGGAAACCGAGGCTTGGAGAGAGTGTGGGTGGTAAGAGGTAGTGGCGGGGACAAATCTGGGACATCAGATACGAGGGTGCTCTTTGTCCTGCCTTCAGGCTGCAAAACGCAGGGGAGGCTCAGCAGTAGCAAGGCCAAGCCTGAGCCCTAGTTTCGTCTCCTGTCCTCTCTTCTTTCTCTTGTGATGCAGGGAGTGGGTCAGCCGGTCAGTGGGAGGTAGGAGAGAAATTCATCTTGTGAGTACATTCGGTCCTCAGATACCTGGGTGCCTGCTGTGTAGCCCTGAGCCTGTGTCACAAGCTCACTGATGCCCACGTGGGTCACATAGCTACACAAACTGGAAAGGCGGCGTCCTGATCCGAGGCATTAGAATAACAAACCAGCTACATCCACACAAGAAACTCCAGTATATTGATCTATAAAAAGGAATGATGTCCTGATACACCCTGCAAAATAGATAACCTTGAAATGTTAGGCTAAGTCAGACAAGCCAGTCACAGAGGACCACATACTGTCTGATTCCATAGGAAATCTCTAGATTGAGCAAATTTATAGGGGCTGGGGGGGGGCTGGCAATGGGGATTTTGAGGGAGGGGTACGAAGGTATAGGGGGAGCAGAGTTTCTTTTAGGGGTAATGAAAAGGTTCTGAAGTGGTGGTGGTGATGGGTGTACAACTCTGAATATGCTAAAAGCCATTGAATTTTATACTTTAAATGGGTGAATTACATGGTATAGCAATAATACCTCAATGAAACTTTTTTTAAGGGTAAAGAATCGAAAAACAACAGCTACAAAAAAACAATCGTTCCTTTGAACCCACTGTGCTGCCCTGCCCACACAAAACACATCTGGGGGCCTAGTTCAGCCTGTGGCTGTACGAACTAGCTTTATGGTCATGAGCTGCTCCCAGAATGTGAGACAGAGAACTTGTGGGTGACCCCGCTCTGGTTTATATCAGGGTTTCTCAGCCTCGGCACCTGTGACATTTTGGGCTGGGTAATCCTTTGTTGTGGGGGCCGTTCTGTGCACGGTAGTGCACCCCCAGCCTCTGCCCGCTCGATGCCAGTAATATACCCCACCCCTCCCCCGCCAATGGGGAACCGTTGCATTTAGGCAGCTAGAGTTTAGATGTATGTTATCTAGAAAAGCCTCAGAGAAGCGATCAGTTGAATTGTTTCTGTTTTTATCTTTCAGATGATGGATGCAATAAAAGGAACGATGACAGAAATATATAACGATCTTTCTAAAAACACTACTGGAAGCACAATAGCCGAGGTCAGAGACGACACGTTCATTCTCTATTTGCTAAGAGTGTTTTGTGGGCTGCCGTGGGATGGTGTCTGTTGTGAGGGAGCTTCTCTGGGAACCCCCCCAGCCCCGGGGCCCCTGCTCCGGTCTCCAGGCGCCTGCTGTGCTGATGGGGTTCGTTGGTGAGGGTGTTTCTTCACTGAGCCAGAAGGCTGATGCTGTGGACACGGGCCCTGCTACGTGAGCAGCCCCCTTCTCATGAAACAGCCCAAACCAGAGCCTGAGTTGTTAACCCACTGCTGAAACTGGAAACAAGGTCTTTTTGCTCCATGTAAAATTGGCTCCTTGGTCGTCTCTGTAAGTTTGGACTTTTTTTATACCAGCGATGGAGAACTGTGGCCTTCCCATGTAAAGCCATTGACCAACGAGGGCCTGGCAGGGTTAGGC
Source organism: Eidolon dupreanum (assembly GCA_028627145.1). Lineage (NCBI taxonomy): Eukaryota > Metazoa > Chordata > Mammalia > Chiroptera > Pteropodidae > Eidolon > Eidolon dupreanum. The sequence goes on from CM053504.1 coordinate 7,252,487, forward strand.
TGGCCCTCGGGTGAGGAACGTGCCCTGAGAGGCCTTCAGCAGAGTACAATGTGGGTGTAAAGGTTTAAAAGAGGCCCCCCAAGAAATCAGTGAATTGCCTTGGATATTTTTGCTGATATGACCATCTTTCTGATTATGCTGGGAACATCAAGCAAGAGGGGAAAACGTTGCTTGAGCAGAACCTCCTGCCCCAGCCCCCCGCCAAACTTTATTCTTTTGTTGTTCATTTTAAGAATAGGCACGCAGTTGAAAGTATGGGCCCATAGAGTTTCCCTTGAAATCTTGAGTCCTACAAGATGCGTGCCAGAATTTTTCAGATTTTGAGAGAAGTAATAGGCAGTCCCCCACACCGGACATATTTCTGTAGTGAACCATGTCATCGTTCACACGAGGTGGGATCAGTCAGGGTTTTTCGGCCTCGGCTCTACTGACACTTGTGCCCAGTTATTCTCCGTCGTAGGGGCCGTCCTGTCTAACATAGGATGTTTAGCAGCATCCTTTGGTTCTACCCACTAAATGCCAGTGTCACCCTCCAGTGGTGACACCCCAGCGTCTCCTGGGCGACGCCGTGGAGGGAGACGGATGGGCGGCATCTCCCCAGCTAGAACATTGTGATTTTTAAACATGGGGGCAGAGAGAGGGGACGGACACCTCGTTTTCATTTTAGATGGGATTTTTTTTTTCTCCTCCAAATGAATTTGGCCCTGAACTTACCCCTCTCTCCCAAAATACCCTTTGGTTTTGAGATTATTAGGCTTTGGAATTTCAAGTGAATGGCTCTGGTCCCCACCTAAAACCTTAGGTAAGAGGTAAAATAGAGTTATCATCATTCATTTTTAGTTTCATTTTTGTAGGCCAAAGTCCTAATCAAACCTCTAATGTGTTATTTACTATGAAACTCTGGTCTTCGTTTTTACTTTTAAGTGGCTTCTCCTGGTGCTACTATTTCTTAGAAAAGATGGACTGCTTGCCTTTAGTTTTCTGGAACAATTTCTTGTGCCTTTGGGTTAACCCACTGGCCTGTCCTCTAGACTGTAGCTGCAGGGGCCAGGGGTCAGCACAGACCCAGGCTGTCTGCAACTTCATTCACTGTGTGACAGTGACCCCTCACAGTGAGAGGTCAAGCTTCTGGGCCCTGCTGGTGAAGGGCACCCAGACACGCCTTTTTTAAAAAAAATGTTTATATCATCAATGTTTTTCATAGTTATTTTTGAGACGCACCTTCTAAGTCTTTCTCTTCCGCTACAGATCCGCAGGCTGAGAATCGAGATCGAGAAGCTGCAGTGGCTGCACCAGCAGGAGCTGTCCGAAATGAAACACAACTTGGGTAAGGCCCGGCACCCGAGAAAGGTGATGGACGTGAACTTCTTCACACCTCTGGGGTCAGGCCCAGATGGGAATTGGGTCAAAAGTAGGCTAGGGAGACCACAGACTCCTGGAGAGACCACCCAGGGAAGCCAGGTATACAAGCAGGTACAAAACCAGGTGTAAAAAACACTCTTCAAAATATCAACATCAGCAACAAAATGATAGTAATGACAGTAATAGCAGCTCCTACTTATTGAACTTTTACCGTGGTGCCAGGAACCGTTTTAAGTACTTTTTCATGAATTAAATAATTCCTCCAGAAACCCTTACGGTAAAGGGCTCTCTCTCTCTCTCACCTGGGTTTTCGGATGAAGAAACCGAGGCACAGACATGTTATGGAAGTTGTTCGAAGTCATACAGCCATGATTCAAGTCCAGACTTGCCCTCCTAACCATTGAATATTGAGTATTTGAACAAATTCTGGAATACGGCTTCTGCGTCCCACCAGCTGCATTGTCGGTCGCTGGGTTAGAGTGGCTACTGTTTCACCTACTGTTCTCTCTGAATATTGTTACAGGCTTTTCCCCCCACAGATAGAGCAAGTTTGTTTCAGACCCTCATGTAATAGCAGCCCCAGACATAGGATGCTGGAAACCATAGGCTCTCTTTTGTTAGGCAGGCATGCTCAGGTGTGCCCACCTGCTCACCGGTGGTGTATGTTGAAATTACGCATTGTAAACTCAAATTCTTATGAAGCTGACAGAAGAGAAGCCCACTGTTCTCTAGCTTGTCACCATGTGGGACGTTTATTTGGATGTTGTTGCTTCTTGCTTTTCCAGTCAAGTCAAAGAATCTACATTTATGCAGTCTCCATTTTTAAACAGTGACTGCACATTTGGAAAAAAATACTTGTGGATTTTCTTTACTGGTCTGCTTTGAAGGGTCCGTTTTTAAATTTCAGGAAGAGGATTTTAAGGAACGGAGAAACCATTTATTTCAGTGTGCAGATCGCTCCCAGGTGAATTGCAGATGTCTGAAGTAAAATGAGAGAAATCTCAGGAGACAATCTCAGTTGTCTGTCAGCATAAGGGTCAGCCACAGTGCCCTCTCTGGTAGTCTAGATCCATTGCCACTAAACACACTGAAAAGAAAGCAAGTCTGAGTTCTGGTCCCAGCTCTGCCCTTATTAGCAGTCGTGTGCCTCAGTTTCCTCATCTGTGAAAGGGGCATTATAGTAGTCCTTACCTCATGGGATTGGTGTAAGGATTAAAGGAGTTTATAAAGTGCTCAGAATTGTGCCTGCATATAAATATTCGATAGGAAAAAAAAAAGGCTTATACTTAGGACAAAATTGAAATTGAGTTGAGTGGAAATTGGTCTGAGGGTTTATTTGAAGGCCTCCCAGAGAACCAGCCACCCAGGGGCTCCTGTGGTCGCTGTGTCGTTAACTGAGATACCTCTCGTTTACCTTAATTTGCCCTTCCGCGGCTCAGTCAGGTCGGTGTGATGAGTGCCCGTTTTATAGATGAAGATACCGGGGCTTGGCGGGGGGAGGTGTTGGAGTACACAGCCGGGGCACCTCCGAGCCAGGGCTCACATCTGTGTCAGAATCCACACCCGGTACTTCTTCATCCTCTGGTTTGGACACCCCCACGCCCCGCACTGGGAGACGGGGGATGACGCCGGTGTCCTCTCCCCTCCTCCGTCAGAGCTGACCATGGCCGAGATGCGGCAGAGCCTGGAGCAGGAGCGGGACCGGCTCATCGCCGAGGTGAAGAAGCAGCTGGAGCTGGAGAAGCAGCAGGCGGTGGACGAGACTAAGAAGAAGCAGTGGTGCGCCAACTGCAAGAAGGAGGCCATTTTCTACTGCTGCTGGAACACCAGCTACTGCGACTACCCCTGCCAGCAGGCCCACTGGCCCGAGCACATGAAGTCCTGCACCCAGTCAGGTACTGCCAGGCGGGACGTCTCCGTCCCTGGCTGCAGCGGGGTTGGCGTTGGCGCCCTCGTGGGCCGGCGTGGTGAGGGGTGGCGTGCCCAGTCCCTCGCCACTCTTCCTCCCAAACAGCTGTGCCTCTCACACACGCGACATCGGCTTGCACGTGGTTGACGCCGGAGGTGCAGGGGTTTCCAGCCTCTGGCCTCCTTTGCGTTGTTTGCCAAAGTGCGGGGCTCGTAACGACGACCCGGACGATGTAGTTTCATGTGAGTGGCAGCGGTTCTCAGCTGGGGGACGTTTTGTGGCCCGCCGCCCCTCAGCGTTGGCAGTAACTGCAGACGTTAGTCGCGGTTTTGACAGAGTGTTGGTGTGGAACTAATCTGTGATCTCTTCCTATCTAACGCAAAGCAAAGCAGGTCTCGAGTCTCAGGCCAGGAGACTCCAGCTGGAAACGCTGTCTAGTTACAATTTATTAATAACGTTTTAAAAGTAATATTTTCAGTTAGCTTTTACTTATGCCAAACGATATTAGCTTTATATGCTTAGAATTAAAAGTCTCCATTTTAAAGGCTCTATTTAAATAAAAATAACAAAGTAATGTGACTAGGTAGTATGTCTGTATATAGATTGGCAAAATTTTCAAAGATGTTTTATAAATGAAGAAGTTTGAGAGATGCTCTCTAGGCCAGGGTTGCCAAACTCTTTTCGCGAAAGAGTCCAGAGAATAAATAATATTTTAGGACTTGTGGGCCACGTGTGTCGAAACTGCTCAGTTCTGTGTAAGACCAGAGCAGCCTCAGACGCTATAGAAATGGCAGGTGTGTCTGTGTTCCAATAAAACTTTATTTACAGAAACAGGTGGCGCTAGGTTGCTGACTGCTGCTCTATACTGATTTTCTGTTATTTTATTATTTTTAAAAAGGCAGTTTTAAATCATATATTGTGGAGTCCTTTAACTTTCCTTAGGGAGATGTCTTGGTGGTTGTGGTTTTTTTTTTTTTTTTTTGAGTTTTGTTATTTAATTTTATTGGGGGCATATACAGACATCCTAGTTAAGGAATTGCAGCATCCGGATTGTATTTAAGGGTTCATTCTGGAAGTGTAGGGGAGATGTCTTCTGAAATCTCTTTCTGTAGCGGAGTTAGTTAAATTCACCTAAGTTCTGCCAAAAAAAAGTGTCTGGTGACCCTTTCGTGTTATGACAAGTTGGCCAGATTGTCCTTCAGCTTCCCTTTCATTGTGGCATCGTAATGTCCATCCTCCTGAAATTTCTCTCGAATGCCCTGTTTTTCAGTTTGTCCAAGTTTCTGCCATCTCCAGGCGCTGCACTCCTCTGACAGACATTGCTTGTCCACATGGGGTCCCCCCTCCTTGCCTCAGAAGGAAGCGGTTCCATAGGGCTAAAATAGATCTAAGACCAGAAGTTACGAAGGGGAGTAATTCTAGATCCACAGTAGCTGGCTCTCGATGACAACCTTCATTTGTTCCGTGAACGCGCTTTCATCTCCACAATGCTTTAATAAGACACGAATTGCTGAAAAAATTAACAGTTCCCACACGGTCTGGAATTCCAGCTTCTGGAAGGCCGTGGAGGTCTGGCCTCTTGGGGCCTGCACGGGGCTCTGGTTGTTCAGCTGTGCGTTGACTGAGCTTTGTTGCCGCCCTGTGCAGAGTGAGCCTCCACAGCTGGCCCAGGAGCCGTCCCACTCGGCTCACCCGTGGCTTTTCCCTCCTTCACCCCCAGCTACCGCCCCTCAGCAGGAAGCGGATTCCGAGGTGAACACAGAAACACTAAACAAGTCATCCCAGGGGAGTTCCTCCAGCACGCAGGCAGCCCCTTCGGACACAGCCAGCGCCTCGAAAGAGAAGGAGCCGTCTGCCGAGAAAAGCAAGGACAGTGGCTCGGTGAGTATCCGCAGGCCGTTGGCCGGTGACTCCAACCCTTTGGGCCAGGCAGAGTCTCAGGACCTGTCCCCATTCCCGCCGCTCCCAAAAGCGCCCCACTGTAGTAGTTGTGTGTGTCGTCAAGGCGGGGTGGTCAGGCTGCAGGCAGGGGTGACCGTCCTAGCAGGCAGGATTCCTTTTCACCGGCGGGCTTGCAGGGGGCGGAGGAACGTGGAGCCCAAGTGGACATTGGTGTGACTTGGCAGCTGCTTCCTGGCGACTCTCGAAGTTCAGAACAGCATGGTCTAGCAGAACCTTCCGTGACGGGGAGCGTGTTTGGTGTCTGCTCTGTCCGGCGTGGTAGCCGCTAGCCACCTGTGGCCGTTGAGCACGTGAATCGTGGTGGTGTGACTGAGGACCTGGATTTTACATTTTAGTTGAATTTCAATCAGCGTCAGTACTCACAGTCACAGAGTTGTGGCCGCCATATCGGACAGTGGAGATGGTGCCTTCTAGTTTCCGTGTGTGGGGTTCGTGACATGGATGGATCGCATGCAAACATTATTTTAGGTGGCACATGGATACCTTTTATGTTTTTATTCCAGTGTGTATTAGGGGAAAAAAGTTATTATTTCATCAGTCAGCACCCTTGATTTTATTGATACTATGGCTTAGTTAGAGGTTAGTGTGAAATAAAAGTGAATTAATATAATTTTGGAGTAAGATACTTCCTTTTTTGGATATGGTAAAAGTCTGGAGGGTGGATAGATCAGTGAGGGAGGTTGAGGAAATAGTGAATGTTCTGGAAGCTGTGGCTACAGGGTGGAGGAAGGGGCCACCCAAATACTGTGTTCCCGCCTGTTCAGTCTGGGGACAGAGTGTAGGTAGAGGGCCACTCCAGCTGACCCGGCCTCCCCGGCCTGAGCACAGCAGGCGGAGGGCACAAAGGTGCCTGGGGGGAAGAAACGAGCACCCCCATGGATCCCTGGGCTTCCCTGGGGGCTCCATTGGCCCCAGTGCCTTGAGTCCATCTCTCTCTCTTTGTATTTCTAGACCCTCGACCTTTCTGGCTCCAGGGAGACGCCCTCCTCCATTCTCTTAGGCTCCAACCAAGGCTCTGGTATGTTGCCCCCTGGTGGGTGAATGCTGCTCTCACATCCCACACTGGCGGAGGGGAAGCCTTTTTCTCAGAGAGGACTATAAGGGTTTCAATGACAGTGGTTTTCAAACTACTGTGGATCCTTAGGGATCCCTGGGGGTGCCCTGGGTGGGTCAGTGGGGGGTGAGGGCATGGCTGGGCAGGTCAGTCTCAGACACCTCTCCAAACTGATCAGTGTTTGCTGGTACAGTAAATTCTCACTTCGCGTTGTGGGTAGGTTTTTTTTTTTTTGCAACTTTTAAGTGATGAGACCAACGTCGCCATAGGCTCATTGACAGAAACGAGTGGTTCTTAATGGCATCTCGTCAGTGTTATAATGGAAATAACGTTGAACGAAGCGATGTTATGCGAGGTCTTGCTGCATCCGTTTTATTTATTGGGGTCCCGCATGAAACCGCGTTTGGACAGAGGGTTCTGTTGCTGACCTGTGCGGGGTAGGCGGTGTGCATTTGGGTTGGGCAGGTCTGTTTCCAAGGAAATGACCACAGTAAATGAAACTGGGGGGAGCTTTGTCCCTGAGGCCCCAGCAGTTGTATTTGGTGGATGAGGGCACTTGCTAGTTTAGGGAACGCAGACACGTTTTAGGTGGATGGTCTTTCTGTAAAAACCTTTCCTCTTAGGGAATAAATAACCTGGTAGGCTGTATTAAGGGGGTTTTCTGAGACTTTTGGTTTTTCTCTTCTGTGAGATTTGAGCTGTCCGAAGGGTCTTTCTCCTGCACTTTCCAAACCTGTTTTGGGTTATTCCAGATGGATTCCAAGATGGTGTCTTCATTGAGGACAGTTTTGCTTAATTAATTCAAGGTCTTTCAGCTCTGAGATCTTTCTCTCTGCCGAATGATTCCAAAAGTTTTATTTCACTTCCGCATGTTAAGTGCAAAGAGGAAAAAGTGGTGTTTGTTCTTAGGGTGAAGGCGAAGATCCCCAAAGGGACTGGAGAGTGGGATTCAGAACCGATTTTACAGAGTCTGTGAACTTGGCATTAAATACAATTGAATCATGTCTCAAAAACGTAACTCCCTTCTCACTTCCCCTTCAGTTCTGATGAAATCTCTGAGGACAAGTTTGGTTTGGTGCCGTCTTTCGCACGCTGATATTTTCTAGTTTCCCTTTTTAACAAAGAGCAGACTTTAGACCTGAGCAGCGTGGTACCCACCTAGAAATCAGTGCTATAGTTTGGTGTTTTTTATGTTTCTTTGTAGAGTCCCCTTCTGTGCATGGCAAGTATTAATTGGTTTTCTGCTTTTGGGGGTGATAATAAAAGTTTCTGCTTTACTTAAGTTTAAAAACGAGTTTAAAATAAAAACGTGAACTGAGTCTACATGGGAGGGTTGTGGATGTGTCGGCATTGGGAGGAAGGTGGTGTGAGAAAGGCCCAAGCTGGAGAAACACTGTTTAGGTTTTGGGGCCGCGAAGCAGCGGGGTCAGCATGGCGTTGGGAAGAAGGCGGATGCCGTGGAGTGTGGCATCTTTTGGAATAAGTAGGCCACAGGCAGAAACGTGGCTGGTTGCTGCATCGTTGTGCAGTTCTGAGGGGGGAATACGGGATCCCTCAACCCAAGGGGTCTGCGAAGTCTGTGGAGGGCCAGATGGCAAATATTCTTAAGCTTCGTGGGCCGTGCGGTCTTCGTTGCAGTTGTCGAGCTCTGCCATCGTGGGGTGAAAGCAGACGTAAATGACACGTGCACAGATGGTACGGCCACGATGCTCCAGCGAAACGGTATATTTGAAAAAAACAGGCATCGGGCTGGATTTGGTCTGTGGGCCACGTAGTTGGCTGACCCCAAGCTAAAGCACACCTCAGGCCAAGGGGGCGGAAAGGAAGGCTCAGCTTGGAGAGAGGGGACAAAAAGCCCTGTAGATGCTGGTGACTTGTTGCCAAGTGGGTTGGGGAGGAGAGAATGATCCCCAGGAGTCTGCTGACTTGATGAAGGAAGAAGAAGGGCCAGGAGGTGGGGGAGGGAAGGATCCCAAATTCTACTTGAGATTCTTGGAGGGTGCATGACACTGGGCATTCTGCAGAGAGTTGAGGGTATGCAAGAGTTTGTTGAATATCTCTCAGGCCAGGCTCTGCTAGGTAGGGCCGAGGGCTTAGTGGTGAACAAGGCAGATAATTCCTCTTCAAATTTCTCATACTTCTATCTTCTGCTGGCTGTCGCTGTTAGTGACAAGGCAGATGAAATCTTGAGAGCGGGCTCTTTAAAACCTGAGATCTCTAGCTCTTCATAGGCATCTGGTACTAGGAGGGTAAGTAAGGAGGCTCGTTGGAAGGGAGAAGGGTTTAGTGGGGGGTATGGGGAGGTACGAGCTTCCTCCAGTGACCATGGGCCCCTCCTGTTTATTTGTCTCTTGATTTTAAGATTCAAATCAGAGCATTACATGCATTTAGTGAGAGGAAATAAGGTAGGTGGCACAGGGAACATCCTGCCTGGTCCTGGTCTCTCCTTGGGCTTGGTGCATCTGGTACTCACCTCCTGATTTGTAAATAATTGTTCTTCTCTGTATTCCTCCTGCTGGTCTTTATTTTTAGAAGTTGCTTGTTGGATTTCCAGCTTTAAGAAAATGAGAATGAGGGTCGTATATGACCTGTTTTCCCCTGCCTCGTCCCAAACTAGTTAATGCCACGGTTTTCTGTGCCGTGGGTTACCTCGGCCAAATACAACACTTAACTCTTCAGTTCTTGCTCTGGCAGCTAGAGGCAGAATCTCCTCTCTCACCTCACCTACCCCTGTCACAAGGGAGTCTTCATCTTCTCCCCTGTGACTTTCCATCATCGGGGTTGAGACTGCGAGTTCTGGTCTGTAGCTGCAGCTGAGTCTTCTCGCTGTGGGCTGTTGGCCAAGTCTGAAAATGCAAAACGGGAGAATTCGTGTCTCCATTGTCGTGACGGGCCACTTGTTGTAGGGTCAGATAGTGTCCTGTGATGACATTTCCGTTCTTGTAGGGCCTTAACTTCTTCCTGGACTTTCTGTTTCTTTTCCTTGACTGTATCTTCGCTTATTCCCTAGCAGACTCTTCGCCATATTGGGTTATTTTATGGAGACGCCTTTCGTATCACTGATTCTTGACTCTTCGGTTTCAGATGTTGTTTGTTGGTGTCTGACTGTCAGAGCTGAGGATGTGGCTGGCGTGGTAGCTGATCCCGTAGCCCCTTCCTCATCTGCCTCCCCACGTGCACCTGCACGGCCTCTGCCCCCTGCTCTGCCACCACCCTCGGCAGCAGATGAGTTATGTGCCCTGAGTAATCCGAATCACTCGGGTGGCGTCTCCCGCCTTGCTGTGGGGGGGCCTCTCTTTCCCTGGCCGAGTCAGGCTGTCAGCAGAGCCTGGTGGTTGAGGATTCTGCTTTCAAAATTTTGAGAATCTCTGGCTTATAAAAAGTTGGCTTTTACGTCATCGTGTACCTTATTTACCCCTGTAATGCCGTGCTGTGTCCGGCGATCCTGTTTATGGTTGAATACGCAATTTCAAAACACCTTAGTCTCCTGCGAATGCATTAAGTTGGAGAGAGGTGACATAAAGCGAACCAGTTCTAGGAGCAATAGCGTATTAATGAACAAAAATAGTGAGCACTTTGGGGTTGTGTGGATTTGAGCTCCGACAGACTCTGAGGCTGCCTGTGCTATCTCTTCAGTTAGCGACAGGTGTGACAAGCAACCTGCCTATGCCCCAACCACCACAGACCACCAGCCGCACCCCACCTACCCCGCCCAGAAGTGTAAGTATGACCCGTTCTCACGGAACCTGCCAGGGACTCGCTCCTGGCACGCAGAAGGCTCGTTTCGTGTGTGTGTGTGTGTGTGTGTGTGTGTGTGTTTCTTTGCGGGGCGTGCCTTCTCCTCTTCTTTTGAGTGACGGGTCTTGCTTTGGCTTGCGTCTCTTCTCAGCTGGGTCTCTCTGGTGGCCGTCTAAATCATAGTAGGGAATGAGAAGGTCAGAGCATCTGGTTTTGTCTTCTTGGGGGGTTCGTTCATCCTCGCTCTTTTCTTAAAGGGTCTTAGGCTTACGCTGATTCTCCCCGCAGCGATTGGCCATGCCAGCCAGCGCCCTGTGTCCTGTCCACGTGGGGAGTTAACGCCCCGCAGGTGCAACCTGGCTGTGCAGCGCAGATGCTGTACTGAGCTCAGCCCATTTCTTCCAGTGCCTTCTCTGCTTTCACCAGAGCTGGGGGTGGGGGTGGGGGGATGATGTGGCTCTACTGCATTGTTGAAGAATTTTCTCATGTATGGTGACAACCAACTAACTGCACCACTCCCCAAAGACCTTCCAAAACACGTAAAGGTGCAGACATCACAAATCCGAAAGAACAGCTAAGGAGAGGTAGATTGAGGATTCTTAGGAGTGGGCCCTTGACCCCAGGTCTGCAGAATACTAACCCCCTTTTGATCCTTGATGCAAGTGACTAAAGCTGAGTGACCGCCTCACTTTAGAGATGGACGCACATCATTCTCTTCTCCATTTGTCTTCCAGAAACAGAACTCATGACTAAACACTCATATGCCTTTTTACCAGGTGATAAGAAATGTCATCCCCGTGGGCGATGCTCTGGTCCCTTCCTCACTTACTCCGATTCTGTCTCTAAGCTTGACAGTTGACAACTTTCAGCCAGTGCACTTCAGGAAACTAAAAGGTGTTTTGTCCCAATCTGTCTGAACTGGGTAAATGATCTCAGAGATGATGGGGTCTTAGCGGTTTGCCGATGGGTCTCTGGTAGTGGACGGTCCAATGAGCCAGTGGGTCTGGGTGGTTTGATAGTTTCACAGACGCTTCATTGGGCTCTTCCTTCAACTTCCTCATTTCTTACTCGGCCACTGTTTAGCTCCTGTGGTAGACACGTCCTGGAAGCTCTCTTAGATTTTAACTCTGGTTCTGCATCCTTCACTGACTCTCAAGCTCGTCTTTACTGGGACTCAGTGGGTCTGTGTTCCCACTTGGACTTGACCATTCTGGCCCACACTCCTTTTGCTTTATGATCTGCTTCTTTGGGTGGTTTGGTTATAAGTCTGTCGCCTATAAATCGATTAAAGGAACTTCTTTAATATTAGAGTAAGTAGGTTGAATGCCAAATTTGGGTCCCTTTTTCCCATGGCCCAGCTTGAATACAGGTCCCTGGGGTGTTTGGTATCATTCAGTCATGTCACTGGGGTACACAGTTCTAGGAACCGCACCAGGAATGCCTCCCTTGGCAGTTCTGTACCTTTCTCTCTCCTTTTTATTCTCTGTGAGAGTGACGCTCTGCTGTTTTTCAAACCAGCTGTTGTTAAATTTCTAAAAAAAAAAAAAAAAAAAAAAAAAAAGGTTCTGCCTCTGTACTTTACAAACCCAAATTTCGGGAAGTCGGTGGCAGCGTTTAGCCATCAGTGTGGTGGAGCGGGGGAGGGAGCTCCCACAGGGGACGTGCTGCATCGAGGGGGAGGCAGGCAGGAATGCTGAATGTCCCTTTCTGTCGGTCTCCTTCCCAGACCATCCCCGGAGTGGCAAGTCCAGTGGCTGGAGCGGTGATGAGAAGCGAGGCTCGTCACGTTCTGAGCACAACACCGGTACCAGTTCGAAGAGTCTCATCCCGAAAGAGTCTCGGCTGGACACCTTCTGGGACTAGGGACAAGTTGCGACATAAGCCATCTACTCCTGGGAGGAAAAAAAAAACCGACCCCAGGAAAACAGGAAACCGCAAGGAAACGTGAGGCAGGAGAAGGACCGCCGTCGGACTGGAGAATTACAAATGTACGGACTTGGCCTTTGCACAGAAAGGCACCCACACTACATCACGTCCAGCATTAGCTTCGACTGAGGACCGTTCGACCCCCATGAAACTACGCGTTAGATGTAAATAATGTACAATTTGTGGATGTCATCGGACTTAGAGTACCCTCCCCTTTTTATATTTGTATTGACTTTAACTTATAAAAAAAAAAAGAGAGAAAGAAAAGCAATTAAAAAAAAAAAAAACCCAACAACAAAAAGAATGTTTTGATGTTGGAGAGGGTTGGTCCATCAGCCCATCTGTCACACGATGCCATGGGGACTGGGCCCGGGAACGGCTGTCGCACGCAGATCCTCATCCCGGGGTGCCCAGGGGAACACGAGCCGTTGTCATCTGTACATCTGGACACAGGACACTGGGAATTATCAGTTTTGACGACGTTGTGGGTACATCACATCACACCGTTGTTAGCCCCTTTCAAATACTACGTTACTATGTTATCAGATGCAAGCTCTCTGGGCCTGAAGGACACACGGAGAGGCTAGTTTATTTTATGTGATTTAAATGGTGACTCTAAAAGGGAAAACGTAATGTTCTCGTTTACAGAAGAGAAGCGGCAACAAGCCCCGTTCCGCTCGATCGCAGGAGAGACGAACCCAGGAAGCGTTAGGCGTCGTTAGCTCTGAAACACAGCTTTCCTTTGCTTCGTGATTCCCTTAAACACACTCACACGCACCCGACAAGAGATACTGTGCCGCTCGGAAGCAAGAGCTCGGAGGCAGGACGCACGCAGAGGACTTTTGAGTCTGGGATGAAGCATGTCTGTAGTATTTATATGATGGAATTTTACGTTTTTATGTAAGCATGAAGCAAAGGCAGTGCGAGAGAAAAAGACACCCGCCATGCTGTCTGTTACACTACGTATGCTGTAGTAACATTTTGTATGTTGTGTAAAAGAAAAAGCATTGAACAAAGCAAAAGGTGATGTATGTATATGAGAAAATTAATTGTACGATATCATTCCAGTACATTTTGTTGTACATTTTAGTCTCGTTTACTTTCTCTTCATTGTTGATAAGAGGATGCGAACTGTACAGTTTCCAGCTAGTTACCCATATTAGAGAAGAAATAAAAAAGAATATTAGGAGAAAACAGAAGAGAGAACATTTGTGAATTGCAGTTGTCAAAAAAAAAAAAATAGCCTAGCTGGCCTTATTTGTGAAGCATAATTGCTTTTAGCATATGGAAGTATTTTTTCACATTTTCTTTGTATAAAATTTGTATTAAACTTAAATATCTTTTTTGATGACGGTGTTTCTTTGTGACTGAGCCAGTAGACTCACACGGTATGCTCTTTTGGGTTCCTCCCCTCCCCCCAGTTTTTTCAGATTCTTCACCTTTTTTTAATTAAACTGTTTTTGGAAAAATGGCTTGGTCTTCCTCGAATTTGCAGTTTTCCATTTGGTCGGGATGGCCGTGTCAGGTTTGCTTGACCGAGGCCGTGAGAGGCATGTCTCCACAGGTGGTGGATGCATTACGGAGAAGGGCCCCCGATGGGTGCTTTCCGGGGAAGTCCAGTCCCTTGGAATTTTTTGACAGATGTGAAACAGAAGGGAGGTCCTAGGTCAGTCTTTAGAAAAACAGTGGGAGGGGAGCGAGTTCTCTCTCCATGGCCAAGATGAAGGCCTGAGCTAATAGTTGAGTGGACAACACGTGACTTTGAGCACTGCCCAGGCACACCCTGGTCATTTCACGTGTCACAGAATGATCTTTTCCAACCATTTAAAAATGTATAAACACTGGTCTCAGTTCATGGGCTGCACAAAAGCAGAGAATGAGCTGGCTTTGGCTCACAGGCCATCTGCTGAACAGTGTGAAAGGGATGAAATGGGGACGGTGTAGAGCAGGACCAAGGGCGAAGGCGGCTATGTTAGCTGGGACCATGTAGAGGCCTCTCTCAGGAGGGGGCATTTCACCAGAGACCTGAATGAAGAGCTGGCCCGTGGGAAGATAAAGTGGGTGAGCAGCCCGGAAGTGACGTCACCAGCGAGTGCAAAGGAGCCAGGGCATGTGTGAGCTTGACATTCTTGAAGAACAGCAGGGAGAGAGGTTGTGGCTTAGAGGAGCGAGCGAGGCAGGAAGGACAGTGTTTCTTCCAGAGTCGGTGGTCTGAGGCTCTCATGGGGCGGGCTGTGGTTTTCCCCTTGATCTGTGGTCGTGAGCCAAGACAAAAAGGGCTGTTTACCACTCTGATGTGATCTTCCCCTGGCCATTGTGGAAACAGGTCCCAAACATGACTAGCTCAAGGCCACAGAACAAGTCAAAGATTCTAATTGGACTCCTCGTTAACTGCTCGTTCAAGTAGATGGGGGGGGGCATTCTTTGCCATTTTTTAAGTTAAAAAATTGCATCTTCTGTAGGGCATGTATGTGCACCTTCCCTGGAGACCACGGAGTGGGTGGTGGACACAGCTTGTTTTCGGGGACGAGGGCAAGGCTGAGGGAGGGAGAGCACGGCCACCCCATTGTCGCCTTTTATCTCCAACAAGCCAGGCCCTTTCTCATCTGTGGGCCCTTGGCACCTGCTGTTCCCTGGGCCTCACACACCCTTCTGTGGTTGTCTTTCAGATGCCCCTCAGTAGTCACTCCCTGACTCCTACCCCCAGCCCCCATTATCCTCCGTCTCACTGCTGTGTTCCCCAGGGCTTGGCTGGGCTGCTGCTGCTGCTGCTGCTGATGTTGATGGAGGCTACACAACTCCTAGGTGGTGGGCAGCGTTCAAACACAGGCAGCCTCAGCATTCCTCCCCTGAGGTAAACCTGGCACCCCACCCCCGACCCCGACGCCCGTCCTTCCCTTCCCAGGTGCAACTTCCTGTAGAAAAGGACAGCCCAGGAAGAAGCAGCTTGCTTGGTGGTAGAGAAATGGTTGCTTTAATAAAGATGTTGAATGGTAACTTTTACTATGTACAGTCACACGTCTCAAATGTGAAAAGATTGAGAGGATCCCTGTATTTGTCCCTCCCCAGCCCCCCAGTTCCCTTCCCATCCATCCCTCAGTTTGCATTTACAAACCAATGCAGAGGACGGTTCCTCTCCCCCTCTTATACATAAGTGGCTGCATTTGATACACACTCTTCTGTCTTTTCTTCCTTAACCCGAAGCCTGGGGTGTTCCGTATCGGTACGGGTCCAGCGCTGCTCCGTGCCTCTGCGGTGGGTGAGCCTGGGACGTGGGAGAGGAGACAGTGCCTGTCACAGCCCTCAGTTGGTGGGTGTGCAGATTGTCTCTGAGCACGGGGAGGGCCAAAGTCATGAGCTGTGTGAGGGGGCCCGTGCAACTCGTCTCAAGTGGCTGCACGTTTAGAGGGTCAATGAGTGGCCAGACGAGAGGGGAGGGACTTGGAAGTGTGGGGCGTTCTTCCTTTGACTTTAGTCTGGGTCGAATGTTTTCCGATGCTCAATGTCTCTTGAATCTATGAATGAGGAGAAGAGAGAAGGCACCACGGAGTTTGCCGTGGTCCTTGCTCCTTTCTTAGCAATAGCTAGGCAGGAGGCGGGACCAGGCCAGACGGTCTGGGGCTGACCTTGAATGCAGTCGCGCGCTCTCGCCATCTGGTGGTCTCTATGCAGAACTGCAGTTCCCGAGGAGCTGGACCAAGACAGGAAAAAAGTGGGCCAAAGTCGTTGATTTGGGCAACTTACTGAGCACTCTGTATCAGCCAAGCCCTGGGGACACAGCACCGAACAAAGAAGGTGCAGCCTCTGACATTCTCAGTGGGAAGCAGTCATATGCATATAATACAATCTAGGTGGTAGAGACACATTGAAGGTAAATAAGCAAGGTAAGGAGGGGAGGCAGATGATGTGATTATGGACTGCCTCTGAGGAGCTGCCCTTTGAGCAGAAACCTGAAGAGGGTGGGGACACGGCCATGATGCCTAGGGCAGCTATTCCAAACTCTGGCTGAACATTAGAAGCAGCATCTGGGGAGATATAAAACACACCAGCAATGCCCAGATGCCACCCCCTTCCCTGAATAATGACTTTGGTCTCTCAGAGGTGAGGCTTGGGCATCTTTTTAAAGCTCCGCAGGTGACCCTAATGGGCAGCCAGAGCTGAGAGCCACAAAAGGCGCGAGGCAGGGACCTGGTGTCTTCCAGGAAGAGAAGGCAGGTCAGTGGGGCCAGAGTGGAGGGCTTTGGGGTGGGGCTGGGGCTGATGAAATTAGAGAGGGAAAGTGGTCTGGGTCCAGGTGGGAGGTGAGACAGGTGTATCTGGATTGGCTAAGCCTAGCGGGAGTATCTGGTTGACTGAGTCTAAGTCAGATCTGATATATTCAATTGACTGAGCCTGGGTCCCATCTGGGTCCATCTGATTGGTTGAGCCCAGGTCACATGCTTACATTCTAAGTGCAAGCACAGCTGGAAAGGTGAGATTCAGTTGCTGCTGGAGCAGACTCCTAAGATGGGAAATTGTCCAAACAGAAGGCCTTGGGTTGACAAAAATGATGACAGCGTCTACTGCAGAACTACCCAAAGTTTCTGTCAGGTCAGTTGTAGGGAGCAGAATTCACCCAGTTAGAGCAGAAGGGTTTATAGTAAGCCCACTGTGTACTGTCAGTTTGACTAGCTGGAAACAGATTTCCCAGAATCCCTTTCTTTGACTGGTTCCAAGTTGGAACCGACCAAACGAGCAACTTGCATGAGATTTTTGAGGGTGGAAAGGCAGCCATAGCCTCTTCTCTTGCAAGGCTGTTGTGGCTAGCGGTGGTGGCTGACAGCTGCAGATGTGCTGGCAGGCTCTGGTTGGTCCTTGCTGCCCTCTGCGCTGCATCCAGGTCTTCTTCCTGATTCTTGGACGTCAGCACCTGGGCCACCCCTGGATGCGTGGCTGCAGAGCCAGTGGTTTTCCAGTGAGTCCTCTGCCGGCGCCCTTCCGCAGACTCACTCGGGCTGCTGGCCTTCCTCACGGCTTCTCACATTGCCCGGTCGGTGGCTCCACAGGCCCCTTTTCAGACCTTCACCACCCCAGCTCCTCCCACCACTGTGTAAGGTCTAATTCCCATCACAAACCACTTACCTCGAACTCCTGGGTGGGCCAGATTTGCTTCGCTGAGTGGGTATGATTCATTCCAGGCAATTTACGTACATTGCATCCTAATAACCTTCATTTTAGACAGCTGAGGACGTCAGGCCCAGAGAGACCAAGAAAGCTGACTGAGGTCACACAGCTCGTTAGTGGCAGAAGGTGGACTTGAACCCAGTTTGATGACACACGACGATGCCTGCTCCTAACCAGCACTGTATCTTTGTCATTATTGGAGATGCTTTTTTATAAAAGCCACTCATTCATTCATTCATTCATTGATTCTTAATTAGGCACCCATTCTTAGCTGAGGAATTTTAGGTGCTAGGGACACAGCGGTGGACCAACAGACAGAGGTAGATTTTAGGGTAGTGGTTAAGTTGGGGATTTCAAACTGTTCCTAGGACCAGGCAAGGGATAGACACCAGCAGAATAGGTTGGGACGTTAAGTTGATGCAAATATATTTTCTTTGTCAATTAAACTTGTTAGAATAGATTTGCGCATCGATTCTCACCTCGAAAGATGTAGGTCCCTTGGTTTAGTTTTTGTTTTTCCACTTTGACAGGAGAAACATTTCCCTACTGTGAAAAATTCGGTTGGCGTATGTGATGCTAAATGGCAACTGATGCTTGACTTTAGTGTGTCAGGGGGACAAGAGGGTGTGGTGGGGACGGTGGCACACAGGCTTGGAGGGCACCCGCAGCCGCTAAACGGGGCTGTGCAAATGTAGGTCAAGTGTCATCAGATCGTCCACTTCTTTTAAAAAAAGAGTTGAAAATTTAGATTTTGAGTTAAATCTCTCATTTTAAATAGGTCAAACTTTGAAAACATAATGTGAAGAGCACATTAATAAAACTGATCTGTGGGCCAGATCTGGCCTGGGAGCTACCAGGTTGCGACCCTGGGCTGAAGGGCATTAATTTAGGAGTCGAAGCTGCTGGGGTGGAGCCAGGGCTGTGCCACCTTCCAGCTGCGAGTTTGCAGGCAAACCTCAACGCCTCTCTGGGCCTCATTTCCCCCCTCTGTAAAATGGGACTTATAAAAACAATATTGTTTGCCAAGCCTTTTTCTAAACTATTGTTTTCCAAACCATGGGTTCTGAAACTGATCTGGTGGATTGTGATCTGTATCATTTAAAAACAAAACAACAGGATGGAAAAAAGGATGCATCAGAGTAGCATGGGTAGACACTGCTGTGTGAAACACATTTCATTCTACACTCACACGACATACACTTATGTGTATATACGCACATGCGCGTCTCTGTTATACTGGGTCTTGATATAATATGCATTTCTTATTGAGGAGTGCAATCAAAAAACAGTTTGAAAGCCACTGTTCTAAGTGTTGCTTATGTCTGCATGCACCCATGCTGTCAACAAATGTGTGAGGTTAATTCTATTGTCATTCCCATTTTACAACTGGAAAGCTGGGATTCAGAGAGGTGATGTTTCCATAGGATGTTTCCACGCTATCCTTCCTCTCCAGACAGGGCATGGGTGGTGTGAGAATAACATGAGCTAACGAAGGTCAAGGGCTTAGCCCAGTGCCTGGGACAGAGTAGGTGCTTAATAAATGTTAGAAGCAGGAGTTGTAATTACAGCTTTTCATTCAACCACACTGGGGAGCCAGTAGGACCCCAGGGTCCTGTGTCTTAGATATTCATGGAGTGGCAGGGAGAGGGGGCTGCAAGGGCAAAGAGATGCTCCCCTCACCTGCAGCCAGAGTCCACCAAATACTTACTTTTTTGTCAAATACTTAATGATGGCATTTTAAAAAGCAGTATTTGGCCAGAGCCGGCTTATCAGCACCCTCAAATGAACTTCTAGATATAAAAATAAATCCCCCCAAATTTCAAACAATTTTAATTATTATTACAATTACATTATTAAAAATTAGAGCCGGAAACTTTTAAAATTGGGCAGACCACAGGAACCCCACTTCCTGGCCCTGGGGTGGTGGATTGCTCTGGGGGCCACTACAGTGTCCATTTGCCTCCCAGCATAGACCCTGCTCTATGGTGGGATCCCCACTGTGGATGAGGCAGGTCTGTGTATCACTGACTTCTGGGCCCCGTCTGAAGGAGATGCGTGTTGGATACTTTCAAGGGCAGCCCTGCATCATTTCCAGGCTTGACTTCAGGTGGCACCTGCGGGCAGCCTGGGGCCGGCTGCGGGGTCGCACTGCCCTCTGGTGGTCAACAGAGAGTACAGCTGCGCCTGTGCTGAGCTGAAGGATGGATGGTCCAGCAGTGTTCTCAGCTCCAAGTCTCCATTACCCAGAATGAACTGCAGATCCGTGCAGCAACGAGAGGCATCTCAGAAACACCAGGCGTGAACGAAGCCAGGCACAGAGGGTACATCCTGTATGCGTCCGTTTCTGTGAATTGGGTCAGCCCAAACCAGGTGACAGAACCCAGGCAATGGTGGAATGTCGGCAGAGGCTGGGAAGGGCTACGAGGAGGCTTTTTGGGGGGCTTGCGAACGTCTTCCATCTTGATCTGGGTGGTGGTCACCCAAATATAATCATAGGGAAAAATACATCAAGATGCGTACTTGTGTTTTGGGCAGTAAACTGTGTATAGATTAAAAAATAGAAAATCCCCCTTAAGTTTATGAGGAATCCCATGACTAGCTGTTTTTGACTGGACACCCTGCCTCCATCCCTCCCCCTCCAAACCGTTCCCCCACAGCAGCCAGAGCGATTTTAAAAAATGTAAATCAATCATGCCACTCTTCCGCTTAAAACTCTCTAGTGTTTTCTCATTGGATTTAGAATAAAATCTCAACGCCAATAAAATCCCCAATCCATGCCCAAAAGGGTCCAGCGAGATCTGGTCTTGACCTCTGACCCCTGGCCTTTGACCCGGCCTCGGGCCGCTCTGGCCTCCCTTCTTTCCCTGCATCTGCAAAGCCCCCTCTTACTTACCTGGACACTGTGCTTCCTGTGCCTCTCCCTGGAATGTTCTCCCCAGCTCTTCTCATCATCCTGGTCTGAGCTCCGACGTCACCTCCTCCGAGGTGACCAGCCTGTCCACAGTGCCCCCGAGCTGTTCCGGTTACCCTACCCCGCATCACCCCAGTGCCTCCTTCCGGACGCAGCCCGCATCTGAGGTGGAGAGCAGCCTCCATCGCTGATAGAATGAAGACTTTTTTTTTTTCCTTTTTGCCTTAAGCCAGTTTGAATTAGATTTTATTACTTTGCAACTGAGAAGTTTCTGGAAAGACCAGCACGTTCGGAAGCCTCAAGGGTGGCAATAAAGTCGTGACGCCCTACCCGCTTCAAAATGTAAACGTGGTTTTTATTTAATGCCTTTTATCTGTCACAAGGTACCGCCTCCTCCCCAGGGTCCCTCTCCCTAGAAAACAAGATGGCAGCATAAGGCACGCGCACTGTCCGCAATGTGTCAGGCTAGGTCCTTAACGGCGAAAATGAGCGACGCTCTTCCCGACGGCCCCGAGTCGCCTCCCCCACCAACTGTTCAGAGATGATTGTCCCACCGGAGCGCAGCGTGGAGCAGACGGCTTTAGGACTGTGCACCACCCCACATGCCCGCTTAAAGAACAAAACCAAACCGACGACTAAGAAAACCAACAACACAGGTACGAGAGCATAACACCGGAGTAATGAGATCGGTCCATAAATTAAAAAGAAACAATAAAACGAGCCTGCCCCCTCCGCCTAACCAGCCCTCCCCCCAAATCAGCAATTCCTTGCTTTTGTTCTAGGAGTCTTGTAGAAAAGTCGAGACTCCAAGCCAGCCCTTTTCCCCAAAGTTAAATGCTCCAGAGCCACTGCTGGGTACTCTGCTTCTCAGGACCCGCGTCTGGGCTGAAAGGACAGCTTCCGAGATGGTCACCGGACATGTCCTCTTGGCGGTAGGGACCCTGCCCAGCGTCCGGCGTCTGGCGGGAGGCGGGAGGCAGGAGGGCGAGGGGCCTGGGCGAGAGGATGCGCCTGGGCTGGCCGGTGGCGAGGCGTGGGTTCTGCTATAGATACTCCAGCTCCAGGGCGTGCCTCAGCGCCTCCAGGTCAGCGTGGCAGGATATCCGCCAGAAAGGCATGTTGTGCTGGAACACAGAACACCAGCCACACAGTCACGCCGCGCCCTGCACCCCTGGCAGCCCCCTGCCGCCCCCCAGATGCCAACACCCATATTAGAGCCTCAGGAAGGTGTCAACTCGAGTCAGCAGAGCCTGGGGGCAAGTTCCAAACTGGGAGGCACGTGATGTACCCACCAGTTTCCATCCCTTCTCTGCCTGCTCTGATTAGCTCGTCTCGTGCCACTTGGTTTGTCCACCGCCTGGCCCTCTCCCCTCCCTGGGACCAGTGTGGAATTAAAACCACGCAGTGAGAAAGCTCTGCCTTTTCAAACATCTGTTCTCCATCCTGCTACTTGAAGAAGCAAGTCTCAGCTTGGTGCTGGTGTGTCTTTAACCGCGCCCCAACATTTGTTAATCTCCATTCGAACAGAGAGGGCTGATCCCAGAGAGTGTTGGGCAGCCCTGGTGAGCTTCTAGAATGACAGTTTGTTTTCCTTCTGTTTTTATCTTTTCCTTTTCTTTACAGCAGGTGACGCTCGCTCTATGTTAGTCGTGGGATCAAGTTTTCGGTTCTAAATAGAGGCGAGTTGGCCGAAGGGAACACAGTACGGAGATAATAGTGTGGGCAGTATGCAGATGCGACAAAAGTTGTGACTCGTGTACGAAGTGGTGTATTGAGCCTGGCAAAAAACCACTTGTGTGGAGAGAGAAATCTGGGGACGATTTCTATAGCATGATGGTGAGAATCAGAGCGCCCCGCCCCAAGCTTTGCTCTACCGTTATTAGCTGGGCGACCTCAGGCGATTTGCTCTGCTGCTTCATGGTAAAATGCGGACAAGATTTGCCATGTAGGGTTGT
>CM053504.1:7274966-7406631 GCA_028627145.1 Eidolon dupreanum
CCCCCCCCGAGTCCCCTCTGTTCCCATTCTCTGCTTTATTTCCCCCCAAAGCTCTGCTCACCACCTGACATGCATGTTACACTTAGGTGTGTATTGCCTGAGTAAAGGGTGAGAGCTCTCTCTGTTCTGCTCACTGTGGGGTCCCCAGTGGCTGGCACGCAGTAGGTACTCAGCTAGTGGAGGATCTGTGATTAAGCCACCAATCACACCGGCAAAGCATTCATGACAAGAGGCGACAACATCCTGAAGAAAGAATAAGGGCAGCTGGGGGAGGGAGTCACAGGCAGGCCTGAGCCGGCCCAGCAGATGTTGCTGAAGCTGCGGCCTGAAGGATGAGCCAGGGAAAGGGGAGGAGCCTTCCAGGCGGAGGGAACAGTATACGCAAAGCCTTCTGAGCTCCCCTCTCCGGAGCCCCACGCTCAGGAGCCTCGCGCCCTTCCCTCTTCTTATGGGTTTCATCTGCTGAGACCCTCAGCGTTTCTGCATTTCCTTGGAATTTGCTGCTGGGAAGGGGGAAACCAGGTCCCCCCAATTAAGCTCTGTGACGTTAACAATGCACTTCCCAGGCCCCTGGGCGGGAGGTGGGGGTGGTGGTGGTGGCAGGCTCTCTGGGATGCTGTTGACAGGTCCAGACCTGCGACTCTGGCGGCTGTTTATTTTCCAGGAACAGAGCTGCGGCCACCAGAACCCCCGGCCCTCTCCTCGTGGGCCTGAGCTCGCAAATGCAGGACTTCGTTTTCATCAAGCTTAATGCTGTCTTTATGAACTGGGAAGGGTTCCTGGAACATCTGATCGGGGAGTATTAAATAAAACACACGCACGTGCACCAGCCCTCCCACTGGCCTGCCCTGACACAGCGTCTCTGGGCTCCCGAGCGGTTGTCCCAGAAACAATCCAGGGCGACCAGGGGTGGCAGCCAAACGCATGGAGGGGGATTTGCAGAAGGAAATTGCTCAGGATGCTTCTGCGATGTGCAAATGGGAATGGACCCGCGAGCAAAGGGCCTGGGGAGGGGTGACCCAGACAGCAACGGGAGGTGGGGGCGTCTGTGTACAGAGCCCTTGAAAACCGCGAGGTGACTCAGGAGAGGAGGAAAAGCAGCCTGAGAGATGGAAGAAGTACCTTTTTCGCTCCCTGCTCCTCTTCGACCCCGTCACCGATGACGATGTAGACGGCTTTCCTGCCGAATCTCTGCATTATCCTCTCGAAGCAGCTCTCCTTCCCTGCACACACAGAAGGAAGGAAAGGAAAGAAGCTCGGTGAGGACCAGGAGCATGGTGAAGAAGGACCGCTAACCGAGCGTTTGCTGTGTGCAGCCGTCCTCAGGGGCAGGTATTAATCATTTCACCCTCCAGCAAAGTTTTGAGATGCGCACTGTAATCATCCCCACGTGACAGATGACGATGCAGGGGCACAGAGAAGTTCAGGGGCCTGTCCAGGGTGATGCAGCAAAAGAGGGAGCAGCGCAGGGGTTTGAAGCAGGCTCTGGAGTCTATGCAGCTGTCTGGGGCAGGAGCGACGGACCCATTTTACAGATGGGGCTCTGAGTGGTGAAGTGATTCGCGCAGGATCCCAGAGTTAGGAAGCAGAGGCGCCGGGGGGGCTCACAGGTCCACCTCTTGACCACCACCTCTCCGTATTCTCCCAGTGTCTGAGCAGCAGCGTAAATCCAGACTGACTGGATTCAGATCTTGGTTCATCCTCATCATGTCAGCCAGTTTAGTAACCATAACAATAACGGAAAGAGCAATAATAACAATAATCGTTGTCACTCTACATAGGCTCTCTGCTAAGCTCTTCACCTACATCGAGATTTCTCAGCCTGGGTGTTGCTGCCATGTTGGGCCGGATAATTCTTTGCTGCGGGCGCTGCTCTGAGCCTGCAGGATGTTTAGCAGCGTCCCTGGTCTCTTTCCACTAGATGCCAGTAACACCTCTTCTAGTTGTGAAAATGAAAAACCTCTCCAGATGTTCCCAAATGTCCCCTAGGATGACAAACTCTACCACCCCCACATGTTGGGAACCACTGACTCGCATTTTTCATTTAACTAACACAGCAATCTTTACAAAACTGGAATCAACATAATCCCTGTTTAAGAGGTAAAAAAACTGAGGTTTCTGTGCTCACGGTCACTCAGCAATGGACTACATTTCCCAGCTTCCCTTGCAACTAGTTGTGGCCACAGATTAAGATGGGCCAAAGGGAGGCGGACAGATGTACTGTGCATCCCTTCTGAGTCTTGGCTTTAAAATACTGGATGTGCATTACAGCTTCCTCTTTCCCACCTTCCTACAAGCTGGACTCTGATGTTGCAGGACCCTGACTTGACTACTTACATGAGAATAAAACCATAGAGGGTGGTGGAATAATAAAACGGGAAGGACCTGGGTTCCTGGGTGAGTATGAGGACAGGGTCAGCCCACCAGCCTGGATCGCTCACCTCTGGTCTGTTGACATGTGTGAGAGAAATAAGCTTTGACTCTGATGTGAGCATTTGGGGTGTGTTAGAGCAGCTTTGCAGGTGTATCCACACCAACACACACACTTTGGAGAGCTGAGGTCCTAACCCATTTCTCTAGAAGCAGAGGTTCAAGCACATGGGTTGTGAGGGTTGCTTTGGGGATGTGAGTCATGACTGTGGGCAAGTTCTTGAACTTCTCTAGTGCCATTTTTCTTAAACTTTCCATTCCCCGGATGGACCACTAACCTCACCCTCCCACCCCACATCACCGAGGTCTGGGCTCCTCCTACCTGTCTTGGTTGCACTGTAGATGTTCTCAATAGGAAACACGGAGCCCAGCCCATACAGCAGGACTTTGGCCAGGGCAGGAATTAGTTGAGTGGTGGTGACCAGCACATTGACACAGTTGGGCCTGAGTACAAAGGAGACTGTGGATTAGAACTCCAAGAGACCAGGAGGCCAGGCCTCCTCACCCTGCAGCATGAGCCTGAAGCCTGTGAGAATTCTGATGGGGTTTGGAGGCCTTGGCTAAGTCATCTTCAGGTGAGGGCAGGGCCCAAGGAATCTTCAGCTGTTTTTCTCTTTTAAGCCTGAAGCTGCCTGACACTTTGAAATGTAATATGAGTGGAATACTTATTTAAAAAGTAAACGTTTGGTGCAAGGGCCACACCCTTAAGCAGTGGCAGGGGCCTATCCATAATGTAAATGAGTGATATGAAACAAACGTAGGACAATAGGGAGGGGTGGGGCCTGGGGTAAACTAGTGGGCCCGTGCCAGTTCTGGTCGTTTGAGAGAACCCAGAGACCTGGAGCTAAGGATTAACTTTCCAAGTCTTTGGGACAAAGTGTGTATCCATCCAACAAGACACATTGGTAACACAGATGCAGCTTGTGAGCTGCTATATTTTAACCATTCTTATGTAGAGTCCCTAGATTTCTATGATGCTAGTGCAGAGGAGTAATTTGTTTTCTGGCCCAGATATCTTATTTAAGAGCAAGAGGCAATTTATTGGGAAGGCCTTGAATGAAACTGAACCCTCCTTAACTCACTGGATTCCCACCAAATGACTACAGTCCTGTAAAGAGGTTTTCAGAGGACAATGCTGTGACTGGCAGGTGGACAGGACAAGATGGACCCATGTACAAAGGTCTTTAGCTCTGCTGGGCCCTGATATCTCATTGCAGCTACTTGCTGTGGCGCAAGGTGTCCATGGTGCCTTGCATACCTCAGCTTTAGCAAATGTCTGGAAAGTGTGCAAGTGAGAATTTCAAGAGTCCTATCTCCCAAGTGTGGAAATGGAGGAGGCCACCACCCGTGAATGGGAGAGAGCTCAGGGGCATGAAGGAAAATGAGGGCTCCCACGTACCGGGAATTGATGAGGTTTAGCGCCTTCAGGGAGTGGGTCAGCCAGAGGTCGGTCAGAGCTTCCAGCTCCGCTCTGAGCTGTAGCCAGGTCTCTCTCTTGGGAGCACCTATCAAGCCTACGGACAAAGAAAATAAAGATGGGGAAGCTATCATTTCAGAAAGGGTTGAGAGGGAGTGGGGTTAGGGAAAGGGAGTCTAGCTACCGTACCTTGAAGTTTCAAATCAGATGATATCCAAGGTCAACTTCAATCCAGTAATCTTAATCTTACTTTGGGACTGATTGATTGATCAATACATCTACTGACTTATCCATTCATCCACCCATCTTCCACCCATCCACCCTTCCATCATCCATCCATCCACCCATCCAAACATCCATCCATCCAACCATCCATCCATCCATCCATCCATCCATCCATCATCCATCCACCCATTCATCATCAAAACAAATTCAGAAGTGCCTTCTGCATGGTCAATATTCTAATAGGCACTGAACAGACAGAGATAAACAAAACATGACAATTATAGTACTTAAAGTTACGATGGAGATAAAAATTAATAAAAAGTAATAAAGAGTAACCTTTATTGAGTGCTTACTGTATGCAGGGCCCTGTGCTTTTAACACAACTTATTTAATTTCATTCTCACAGTGACCCTAGAGGTGGACACTCTTTCTTTTTTTAATATTGAGATAAAATTGACAGGTAATATTAGGTGAGTCAGGTAAGGAAACTGAGGCTTTGTGAGGCTTTGTGACTTGCTCACAGTAGAGAGGAAATACAGGTTTGGCACTGAGACAGCTAACCTCCAGAGCCCACACTATGATGCTTCTAAACCTGACTGTCATTCTCTCAGCCGTTGGGGCCCTTAAGACAAGGTTTGGACTCGATGCCCATGACCCTACTTAGTTGCCAGTATCATTTTATACTCTCTCAATATACGATACCTCTTCTTCATAGCACTTCTTACAACTATAATTTAAAACGTATCTGTGTAATTATCTGTGTTTGATGTCTGCCTTGGTCACAAGACTGTTTGCTCTTTGGCAGCAGGGACCAAGTTGGTCTCGTTCACTACCAAACCCTCAGCCCCTGTAGCAGGGGCTGGCGTATGGTTGGCGCTATGTCGTGCCTGTGCTATTTAGACGTCATCTTTCCCACACAGAAGACCCCAGCTGTCCCGACTCCTGCCCGTGGCCTGCAAGGCCCCGCACCATCTGGACTCCGCCAGCTCTCTCGTCCCATCCCTTACTCCAGCCACGCCGGCCTTCTTTATCTTCCTGAAAAGCATCAAACTCCTTTGTTCTTGGGGCTTTTCATTTCCTATTTGTGGTAGACACTGCTAGGTGCCTTCCACTATCCATTTTTCTCTTTAGTAATTAATAAAAATAAAAGTATGAAATAAACCTTCTCAGTAACAAGGCCCCTGAGTGTTAGCTGAGGATAGGGCTGCTGGGCTGAAAGGCTACATTCCTCAGGCTCCACCTTGGCCGCCCCCAGGCTGGAGCTGTGATGCAGACACAGCTGGGGAAGGTGCGGGGAGGAGGGAGCAGAGACTGCAGGGGGGAGGGGAAGGAGTTTGGCTGCCACTGGCATCCTGCCAGCTGTGAGCTCCCTGCCTGTTGACACATCGAGTAATTTCCCCTCAGTTTATGGGAAGGAAAACAGCCTGACAGAAGCCCTGGGCATTTCCTGGGGCTTAACCTGGGTGAGGAGCAGATGACAGCCATTGGCTGACTCTATTCCTGTCTCCCCTACCCCAAGCACACCTGCTCCCCACCTTTCTCCATGGAAGGGTGGGTGAGCAAGCAGGGCTGACCCTGAAGCTCTCTGCTTCACTCCTGCAGTCAACAGAGCGGGATGTGAGAGGCCATGGAGGTGGCGGAGCGGCCGGTCTGGGGCTCCACCGTGCCTCTGCTGCCCGGGCTGAGTGATGCTGGGCAGGTTACTTAACCTCTCTGACCTCAGCTTCCACCTTCGTACAGCACGGACGATAAAAGCACTCACTGTATCGGCATGTTTTAAAGAGCAAATAAGCTATTAGATGAGAAGCCCTTGAAACAGAGTCTGGCTTGGAGTAAGCACTCAGTAAACCATTAGCTATTGCCAGGGCTGCATTAGGATGGCAGCCACACACACTATTGAAAACCTGTCCTGTTGGGCTGTCGGGGAAGGCAGGAGACACAGCAGAGCCTGCAAGACTTCCCAGAAAACTGAAAGGAGCTGGTGATAAAGGCTGCCACTTACTGAGCGCCTGCTGTATACGAGGGGCGGAGACAGGCCTCGTGCATGCATTAACAACAAACCTCACCATGATCCGGGCAAGTAGAATTATTCTTAGCCCCATCTCACAGACCTAGAAACTGCGGCTCAGAGCGATTATGTATCTTGCCAAAGATCACGTAACTAGAAAGTGGCAGCCCTGGGACTGGAAGTGGATTCCATCCAGTTTGAGATCCTAAATTCTACTCTTTCTGGGGGTCAGGAGAGGGAGCCCTTGAAGCTTTTGTGGCCAAGGTGTATATGGCAGATACTATTAGCTGGTTATTCAAACTTTTCCCTTTACAGGCCAGTGGCTGGTTTCAGATACTGGGACGATCAAAACACCCCGAAATGCCTCCCATCAAGAACTAATGGCCTGGAGAAACAGCGATCTAGGGCCTGGCCACTGCCGAGCCGACCCTGTCTCCAGCCCCTTCCAGACTTCTGGTTCAGTGTCGTAGACCAATGCCTTCCTGCTACTGACACTGGTGGCTGTCACCTCAGCTGCATATTAGAATCACCCAAGGAGCTCCATGTGCTCTGACAGCCAGACCACAGACCAAGAAAATCAGATCAGAGATTCCTGAGCAGGCACCAATATGAGCCAAGTTTGAGAACCGATGGCTCTTAGTGCTTCTTTAACTTCAACGTTTCCCCAGATTCCCTGGGGGCCTTGGCATCCAGCAGGCACCGAGGTGATGCTCAGGCAGCTGGTCCATGGACCCCAGTCCGAGCAGCGAGGGCTGAAGCGGCTGGTCCCCAGACTCGAGCAAGCATCAGAATCACCCGGACGGGTGTTCGAACACAGATGGCCGGGCCACCCTAGCGCTTCAGACTCGAAAGGTCTGAGGTGGAGCCAGAGAACCTACATTTCTAACAGGTCTCCAGGTGATGCTGATGCTGCTGGTCTGAGGAACACACTTGGAGAACCCTTAGTTGTGACTTAGACATGGGAGAGCCCAGCCCATACGCACCCTACTCTGGTGGGTCGTGTAGCATCTCGTAAGGTGCTCTATCAATTCCTCAGCTTCCTCCCCCCAAAGTGACACTGATGTAACACTAGTGTCCTCTTCTAGAACACGTCATGAGGATGTCACTGCGTGAGCTGGTATCACCGACCCTCTCAGAACGGGGCCTGGCACGGAGCAGGTGCGACTTAAGTGACCGTGTCCGTCCCTGAGGAATTTCCCTTGGTCCTTGAGCAGCCTGAACTCGGGCAGCCCGTGGCCACCGTGGCCGGCCCTCCCCCGGCCCACTCACCGCCGACGTTGTTCTTATAGGTGTTGTACATCTCCTTGACCCGCCGGTAGCGGAAGGCCAGTTTCCTCATCCAGTCCACGCCGCCATGGACCCCAGAGCCCAGGCACAGGTTGGCTCCCGGGGCCGAGCTGTGGAAGCCATCAGCCGAGAAGTTGTATGTGCTGGGGATGGGGAAGGGGACGGAGGGAGGAGAGTGTTAACATGGGGATCTTCACCAGGAGACCGCGGGCCCCACGGGTGGGGCGTAGGGCGTCACGAAGCCACTGAACGTGCAAGGGCGACGTGTGCCTGTGAGTCCAGGGGACAGCAGGACCGTGGCTTTTATTGGCTTCCCCAGGAATGGTGGCATCTTTTGCTCTGGCCTAATCAGCATCCATTTTCCTTTCGTTTGGTATAAAGAGCATGTCTATTTTCTTTTATGGAGAACTATCCGTGATCCCTACATGCTGCGTCCAAACTAAGGAAAGCCTCTCTCCCTCTCCCTTTAGAATTTGAGGCTGGAAGAGAATTCCAAAAAACGGTTGGATTTGGTTCATCCTGACTGAGGAGTCCAGAAGAAAACCTCGGCTAGTTCCCACTGCTTTGACCCAAGTCCGCCCTGCTTCCCACCCCTTCGGAGGCCTGGCTGCCGACCCTTCCTTCCCATTCTGTGAGCATCTCCGTATCTTTCCACAGACATTCCCTATTTTAATTTTTTCTTTTTTGTTAAATTAGAGTTGATCACTGGTGCTTTGCAGATAAGACCCTCCACCTTGGTTGAGGCATGCTGGGCTAAGAAGGTCTACGTGCGGGACAGGGGACAAGTCAGAGTATCATACAAAGTCAATGACAAAAGTGACAGCTGGGAACCGGAAGTGGAAAGTGTGGGCGATTCACCACCTACAGCAACTGGAGTGTAAGAATGGAGACCCCGGCCCTCCAGAGAACACCATTTTGTTTCCCTCTACCATTTTACAGGTTTGCAAAATCACAGGAGCGATGCTTATGCTAGAACGTCGCAAGGAGAAACCAGAGTGTAAGAAACCAGAGTGTAAGCACGGCCAGAAGCTTCTAAGACAGATATGAAAGTCTCTTCGGAGAAGAAAAGGCCGAAAGGAAACATGTCAGCATGGTACCATGCTGTCTCAGGGTGTGGGTTTGGCTGACATTTTTTCTCCTTGTGTTATTTTGCCGTTTCTGGGTTTTCTACGATGAGCTGACGGGTGGAAAAAGAAAGGCGGTTTTATTTTTTAAAAAGATGCAATGGGAAAGGAATGAAACCGCATTTGGAAACTGTATCTTAAGTACTTCTGGTTTAACGCCACCACTATGGCAGAGATAAAAAGGAATTTGCAAAGTGTGAAGCGAGCGCCAGAACTCAGCATGACGGGACGTGCCGCCGTCACACACCACGCCGGGGCTCAGCCCTCCTCTGAGCAGAGGTCAGGCGTCTCGGTCTAGACAGAACGCTTCTCCGGGAAGAGGCTGTAAGTGGGGACGACACAAACGGCAGGATCCACAGAAACGCCTTGGGCCATGTTCAACCTCAACAGCAAATGTCACCTTGGGGACTCTCTGGGGCGGGCTGGCCAGGAGGACACTGGCCCTGGTGGCTTAGTCTCAGAGGCCTCCAGCGCAGACTCCCGTGTTCCCCCAGAGCAGGTGGTGTGGACAGCCAACGGAAGTTCTTCTTTAGACGTCTTTAAATTCTTGCGCATGAACAGACAAGAATACTCATATACACACAGATGTCCACATAAACGTCTTCATGCATTCCCCAACATACACACACACACACACACACACATTCACCTGCGTCATTTTACACAGACATTCGTGTGTGTATTAAATCGGAAGCAAGGAAGTCCTCACGTCAGAGGTGGTTAGTCTTGACAATGGTGAAGATATGGGTGATTATGGTTTCTTCTCTGCTTTTTTGCTGAATTACTCAAAATTAAAAACACCTATGGAGAAGAAGACATAACTGTTCTCGTAACTTGTCTGCACAAAAAACTTCCTCTTTCCCGTGAAAGATGTCGATAGGTTTATTACCCAGACATGCTGCTGCTTCTTCCTTCTCGGTTTCCCCCTTGGGTACAGTGACCAGGGGCTAAAGACAAATGAAATATACCCAACTAGTAAAAGGGAGCGGACTGCATCTAATTACAGAGGCAGAAGCCATTTATCAAGGACTCACTCTGTGCTGGGCACTTTTCCAGCACATTCTTCCCCCGATGAGGAAGTTGCTATGTGACTTTAATCCAGCACAACCCTTGGTTCGAGAACCTACACTTTTAATCGCCATGTGGTCCTTCCTCTCTGCTGTAAAGGTTCCCATCTTGTTGGGTAATTTATTATTATTTTTAAAGAAACTGTTTATTTTCTGTCAACCGTTTCCATTTCCTGTCGAAGCGTCTGTGGATGAACAGCGTAAGCCCACTCGGTGGCTGTTCCTGCCCATTCAGTGGCCCGAGCAGTGGGGGCTGCAGGCCAGTCTGCAGTGGCAGGAGGGTGGGAACTGCCGGACAGGCGACCTCGGGTTGAGTAGCAGTAAGTTGGGGAGCTGGAGCAGCCCATTTACCCCGGAATGCCCCCCTGGTCACGGCCTTTGGAGCAGTGGTCTGCTCCCCCTTTTCAGTCGCTTTAGGATCTCAGCAGAGGTAGAGATCAGGTAGGCCCTCCCACGGGGGTTCACGGGAGACGATGCCACGCACATGTGGAACTTCCTGGGCCAGCACCCACACCAGACCCGCTGAGTGAGCTCCCTTGTCACTGTGTGGATGGCGACGTCCACCTAGCTCGGAGGCGTACACGTGACACGGAGCGATGGTAAGCGGGTTAACACAAGATGCCTCCGTGAGGGGCTGGTGGTCGGCTCTGGGGTCAGCGACCACCGAGGTCTCGGCTCCCGGAAGGCTGCGTGGATCTGGTTAGTGAACGTCCCAGGAGTGGAGCGGCCAGCAACAGAAGTGGCTCTGGTGGCAGCGGTGAACCTCAGCACGGCTGGCCGGCCAGGACTCCTGGAGGCCGCAACACTGACGCGGGCTCTCAGGGGCAACAGTGGCTCGAGCTGCCCGCGGAGGCTCTTCTCAGTTCTCTCGGAGTTAGGATGCGATGCTGCCACTCCTCCTCTTGTACATGACCGTTCCATGTGGAAGTCAGGGTGGGTGCCACCGAGCTGGGTTTTTGCTGCAAGGAATTTGAGGACAGCCTCCAGCGTCGTCGAGGGCTGGCTCTGTGCCAGTCTCCCTTCATGTTCCGACGGGAACAGAACGAGGCAGTGCGGAAGGGCTGGATAATTGATTCTTGAAAAAGAACAGGGACGAAACCCAGAGAATGCCCTGGGGAGGGACCTGGATGTTGGTCCATGAACCTCCCTCCCCTGCTCGGCAGCTGTGAGGCTGGGTGGGTGACCTCGCCTCCTACACCTCCTCCCACTCCCCGACTGTAAAATGGAGATGATGATACAGCCTCTCTCACAGGGTTACTGTGAAGACGCAGAGTTAATCCATGTGAAGCATCTGGAACAGGGCATGGCGCAAAATAAGGGCGTTACCAAAAATGGGTTTTATTGTTAACTGAAAAAAAAAAAAAGAACCACCAAGGGGGCTTTTGCTGCTCAGTGCCTAGCACATAGTAGGTACTCAATATTTCTTGAATGAAGACGTGGGGAATTTGGTTTCCGGGAGGGTGGGGAAACACCCTTGGATTGCGGATTCTAGAAGTGAGGAGGCAAACAGTCAGCAGAAGATAGGGTTCAGGGGGACACTGCTCTGTAGTCCTCTCCAGCCGGCTACGGGGTGCGTGGGGGGATGTCATAAAAACGGAGGCCTGGTTGCTCTCGCCTTGAAAGGGAGACTGGTTTCCAGTGATGACTTCATAGAAAGGACACAGTTAACCTTGATCTGGGGTTTATTTACTCCATAAACTGAGAAGTCTCGGCTGGCACTGGAGCCTTGCTTCTTGCCAGTCCCGACGGCAGAGGGATTTTCTCAATGGCTAATTAAAATGAAGCAGGCGCCTACCCCCTAGCACTTCTAATTGCTCTGGGCTTTGCAGAGACTTGCAGGGCTCACTCACGAAAACTTTGATTTCTTTTTTAGGGGTAGGTTAGAAGACACACCTAGGAAGCAAACACTGAGCGAAGCGAAGTTACGATGACTGGCCCCATAAGCAATATGTTATTTGGTCTAATAATATTTTTGATGGGCCTGGAGGTGTCGAATTGTGGTAATTTTGGATAAGGGCGGATTAACTTTGGTTCCGCCTTTATAAAGTTGTCCTCAGGGGTAGGTCTGGAACATTCCAGCTACATTCCTCTGAAAGTGGTCTCATTTTGAGGAGTTGGGTACCTGATTTCTGGAATTTGTGTCCCCTAGAAACCAGATATAGTACTTACTCATTCAAGAAGTAGATTTTTCTGAGTATCGACTTATTAACTTTTATATTAAATAATATATATGCTAATGAATGCAATCAAACTTTTGAAGAATGTGCAGCAACTCTTAACGGTAGTGATTCTGGGAGGCGAGGTCCAGAGCAGTTAGATTTTTTGTAATGTGCACGTACTACTTTAATAAGCAGGAAAAAAAAACACAGAGAGAGATAAATACAAGCAGCGTCACAGAGAATTTGTGGAAATCTCGGCCTCAGTGATTGGAGGAGATGCGGAAGAGGCTGCAGGGTGCGGGGCGGGATTGTGATCCCTGAGCTCAGAGAAGCACAAGCCCCAGTTCTGGCTGGAGGGGCCAGCCCTGTCGGACAACCAGCTGGCACCTCGTCTCCGCTTCCTAGTGACAGGAGAGCTTGATGACCCCTCCAAAGGGGCATGTTTGACCCCGCCCCACCACCCATTCCTACCTTAAATCTTGGCCATTGTCATCGGAAGAGACGTCGTCCACGTGGATCTGGTCACAGTCCTACGGAGCATTTGGCAAGAAGAGAAAGAGAGGGAGCAATGTGACTGGTTAAGCTGATGCCACCTTTAGGAGCTGGTGTCATGAACTGAGGGGCAGAATGAACACCAGACTGGGAGGCAGAGACCTGAATTCTAGTCTGAGCTTTGCCATTAGTGGCCAGGTGACCTGGGGGAAGCATCATTCCTCTTTCACCTTTGGTTCCCTTATAAATGAGCCAAGTTGGCTATAAGGAAGGGGCAGTGACCACATAATTTATCATGCAAACAGAGGTAGTTTTGCAAGTAAAAGGGGCTGCTATTGATGTTACATTGGGAGAAGAGGCACAACATGGGACCATCCCCCTCTGTCCCCAGGAATGACAAGGACACTTTATGAATAAGCCTTTGCCTTGTTCAAGGTTTTTCCTCTGCCTGGAAGGCTCTTCTACCTTCACCTGCTTAGTGAACCTTGTAATCTTCAAGCATTAGCTTCTGGACCTACCCTCTTCCCAAGTTCCCCTGTGTGTCCCACGATCTGGGATCATCATTTATTGAGCACTTCCTATGTGACAGGCACCATCCCCAGGGCTGGCATTTAATGAACTCCGATGACATGCTGCTTTCCACCACCCATAAGTCCCTCAGTTCCCTTTGGTGAAACACCTTATCCAATGTGGGTTAAGACCGCAGGGAGGGAGGGGGATGATGGAAGGTGGGCACATGACCCAGGCTCAACCAATCAGAGGGACCCAGCATCCCTCTGGTTACAGTGACTGCTTCAGCGACGAG
The DNA here is from genome assembly GCA_028627145.1 of Eidolon dupreanum. Classification (NCBI taxonomy): domain Eukaryota; kingdom Metazoa; phylum Chordata; class Mammalia; order Chiroptera; family Pteropodidae; genus Eidolon; species Eidolon dupreanum. The sequence continues at coordinate 7,287,981 of CM053504.1, forward strand.
CATCTGGTCTAAGCCGGACCAATTAGAACCAGTCCTGAGACTCTGGCTGGGGCTTCTGGGAAAGAGGCGTTATCCTTTCACGGGGGCTGCTGAGGGGTGGGATTAGGCCTGGAACTGCTGGAGGAAGGATGGTCTGGGAGCTGGAGAGAGGGCTGAGGTCCTGGTTACAATGTTTGATCCTCTGGATCTAGCCACAACTGAAACTAGGCCATCTTGGCTGTGGCTGGCTGACTAATGGCCTCCCAGAGATATCCACACCCTAATTTCTGGAACTTTATAGGGCAAAAGGGACTTCACAGATGGATAAGTTAGAGATCTTGAGGTGGGGGAGATTATTCCTGGATTCTCCAGGTGGGGCCTAAATATAGTCACGAGGGTCCTCTAAGTAAGAGGCAGAGGGGTATTTGATGATTGAGAGGAGAAGGGGATTGGAGCCACGCGCTCTGAAGGTGGAGGAAGAAACCGCAAGCCAAGAAATACAGGCAGAAGCCAAAAAGGCAGAGAGCACATTTCCCCTCAGACCCTCCAGAAGAAGCCGGCCTCGCTGACACCTGCGGCCCAGTGAAACTGAGTTTGGACTTCTGGTCTGCAGAACTGTAAGAGAATACGTCTGTGTTGTTTCAAGCTGCTGCGTGTGCGATAATTTGTTACAGCAGCCACAGGAAACTGATACCCGGACTTTTTGGTTTGACCTAGTGGAGTTGGATTTCTGTCACTTTGGAACCAAGAGCTAAGAGCGATGCAACGCTCCGCACGGAAGCTACACACAATACACACCAATCCTGTCAACTCCCACTCCACCAGAAGCTACATTCGGATGATATGCGTCGATATGGTAAAAATTCTGACCGTGCTGGTTAGAGCTCAGGCTTCTGCATCTGACCGCCGGGGTTTGGATCCTGGATCCAACCACTTCCCAGCTGTGTGACCTTGAGCAAGCGGCATAACCACCCTGGGCCTCAGAGGTCAGACTGGTAAATGGAGATAATGACGAAACCTGCTCCACGGGGTTGACATGAGGAAAGGTGAGATGCTACATTTAGAGCATTTCGTACAGTGCCTGGTACACAGCAGGTGCTACATAAATACTAGTTTTTATTATTGTGTTGACATTTATACCTGCTCCTATTTTGAGTGTAAGGTAATTTCAGGAGGCAGCTCTCTCTTGCAAAGACTGCTAGGGGGAGGAGAAGGACATGGAACTCTGAGCCTGACATCTGAGAAAAAAATTGGTTGGGGCATCCCTGGACCCTTGATGAGAGGACAGAAGCTGGGGAAAGAAAAGATGTTTTCAACATTTTAAGCAGATCTCTTTTTATACAAGAAACAGGCTGGATTTCATCTTTGAGAACAGGGGCTTTGCTGGGGGCGGTGAGGGGACACCTCTTCCCTCATTCGGTTTTTAATGATATCTAGAGGTAAGGTTGTTGTTATAGAGATGTGGGGGTAGGGTGTGTGGGGGGACAATGGCATTGGGGGCATCCTGGGTGGCTTTGTGGGGAGTGAGGCTGGAACGGCAGCTGGGGTGGGTGGCCAATGGTCTCTCTCTGGCCCCTGAATGGGCTTTGGATTGGAAAGGGGTTTGCTGGAAGGTGAGGTTTATTTCCAGGGTCCTTGGCACACTCTGGCCCACAGCTCCGTGACAGTGACAAAGTCTGACTGAGTCCAGGAGCTGCTGTTGTCCCTCTGCACAGGACCTGGCACATCTGTGGGTCTAGGACAATACCTGGCGATGGGCAGTAGTGTGACCTGATTAACCTGATAGCAAAAGCAGCAGGGAAGTCCCATCGAGTGGCTTCCTAGTTGTCACCTATAGGTAGATGGGAGTTGGTGCAGATGGCAAAGAACACGACAGACATGAAATGGTGCCTCCAGGTGAGAAATTTTGGAGAGTGCTGGGGACAACTGGGGGACACGGAGTGACCACTCTCGAGCCAGCAGATACCTTGCTTACACCTACATCTTTTCTGCTTCTTGTTCCATATTTCCTTTCCTTCCACGTACCTGGGATTCTAAATGATGCTTGGCAGTCTCAGGTGTAACTTACCCGCCGCTCCCCAAGAGGGAATATCCTTTCCTAAAGTAGCTGAGCTGGGTGGTGTGCCCCAACTGAAAAAATCTATAGTCATACTAACATTGTAGCAATTAGCCACATGCGGTTATCTACACTTACATTTAAATTCATTAAAATTAAATAGAATGAAATAGTCAGTTCCTTAGTTCGATCTGAAGTGCTCAATAGCTACACACAGCCAGTGGCTACTGTTTGGATAGTGCATGTATTTCCATCATCACAGAAAATTCTATTGGACAACTGCTGCTCTAGAGGGACAAAGGAAATAGGCTGACAAATTCTATGTTGGTAAGTTCAATTAGGGAAGAGATTGCAAGCTGCCTGGAGACATAGCTTATTTAGTCACGCTGTGCTTACAAAATTTTTTTTTTTTTTAAAGCAAGAGCTAGTGTTTAAAACCAGGTGATCCCCCCCCACCTCCACCGTAGATTTTCAGCTACTTTGAGAATTTCCACGCCCTGGCAACGTGTGGCTTGCATTCTTATATCCTGACAATCAACGGCCTTGACATCGATTTCCAGTTCCCCGTAGTATCTACCAGGCTTTTTTTCACTTTACATCACCTGGCCACTTGGCCCCTGTGGGCATCCGAGTTTGAGAGCTCTGATCCGCAGCCATCTTACAGGGATGGAAGGATCCTAGGGACAGCACTCTCAATGTTAATGAAAACTATTTAAAAGCCAGTGCGCACTTTATGAAGCCAGGCACAGAGAAAACAAAATTAATAGCAGATTTCTCCCTAATTCATTGCTTTGCCTGAAATTGGAAAAACACCTCTCTATGCCCCCAGGTCCTTCTCTCCAGCTCAAAAGCCGCTCTGGGGGGTCACACAGGCTCAGGCTCCTGGGCAGCGTTCCTTCGTCTCTCCCTGATGTCACTGGAAAGGTATGTGGGGAGGTTCTGGTTTTCTCATTTGCAAGGGGATTGTTGGGGGCGCTAAAGTGTGACAACAGTAGCGATCACATTTCGGACTTAATAAAATACCATGACGCTCTGCGAGACACTACCTCATACCCCACCAGCTGACCCGGATTGAGTTACCCGCTGAGCCGGCAACAAGGGGAGTGGGACATGCAGAGGACAGAAAGACAGTCCTGAGTTCTTGGGGAAGCGATCCTATGCCTCCCAACTCTGTGGCATTGTGGGGAAGGCATCTAAGGCGAGAGATCCTGGCTTTTCACAGCCCAGGGTGCTGCTGGCCCCCCTGAGTTAAAATGTGACTATCCTGGCAAAGTCTCCATGACCTCGATGCGCGTCAGGCGAAGTGGAGCTGAGGCTCGGTGCAATCCCAGCCTTGAGGAATTTACACTTTCCAACCCAGAGAGACACCTGTAAAGAGCCTCGTGCAAGGACATCTATCATTCCAATGAGATACTGGAAAACACCGAAAGTTCTCTTGATTGGATCATAGCTAAATGAAATGTGGTACATCCATTCAGTGCAAGCCTACCCAGTAGATTTTTATGGGAGCACGTGGAATTATTTCAAAGACATCCTATGGCGTGAAACAAGCAGGCTAGAAAATGTAACTGAGCTATGAAACGGTCCCTACCGCAGAGGGCGTTGTAAGGATTAAACGAATCATACAGGTAAAGCACTCTGAAAAGTGCCTCACCCACAGAAGGTGCCACATACACATTTGGCATAATTACTGCTAATATTACTATTTTGAATTCCATAGGCTCAAACTCTGCCTGGTAAGGTGATGGTCAAATTGAATTGAGTTCACCATCGAGAGAGGCTTCTGGATGATCACCTGGGTGGAGGAGGCATTTTAGGAGCCCAGCAGGAAACTGCATTCTTTGGCCCAAACCCCAGGCACATGTCAGGGATGCTGCGCATTCAAGCATCTCAGGGAACCAGGCAGAAGAGGACGGGGTAGAGTCATGCAGGTTCACGTGTCCTAGAAGCAGCAGCTGGAGTTCAACCACACCCCTCCCCTCCCCTCCCCGGTTCCTGTCCCAGCCCCGCCATTTTCCAGGTGTGTGATCTTGGGCAACTCGCTAAATACCTTTGAGTTTTCAGGTGTGTGTGTGTGTGTGTGTGCGTGTGTGTGTGTGTGTGTGTGAATAAACTTTTAATTTTGAAACAGCTTTAGATTCACAGAAAAATTGCAAATATAGTATAGAGAGTTTCCACATATCCACACCCAGTCACCCTCTCTGTTAACGTCTTATATTCGTATGGTGCATTTGTCACAACTAATAAATAAATATTGCCGTATTATTAAGTAATGTCAACTCTTTATTCAGATTTCCTTAGTTTTTCCACTACTATCCTCTTTTCTCTTCCCGGATTCCATCCAGGGTACCACAGTACATCTTGTCTCTTTAGGCTCCTTTGGGCTGTGACAGTTTCTCAGAGTTCCCTTGGTTTTGATGACAGTTTAAAGGCGTATTGGTCAGGCATTTTGTAGAACGTTTCTCATCTGGGATTTGTCTGATGTTTTCCTCATGGTTAGACTGGGTTATGGATTTTGGGGGAGAAGAGCCCAGAGATGAAGTGCTATTCTCATCACATTATATCAAGGCTACATACTATGAACATGACTTATCATTGTTGTTGACCTTGGTCACCTGGCTCAGGCAGTATTTGTTAGGTTTCTCCACTGTAAAGTTACTCTCTCCCATCTTTCCATATCATGCTCTTTAGAAGGAAGTCACCATGCAAAGCTCACAGTTAAGGGTGGAATATTTAAAAAATTGTTTGGAATTTTTCTGTATGGGAGTTCTGTCTGTTCTCCCCACTTATTTATTTATTCAATCATTTATCTGTGTCAGTATGGACTCATGGGTAATTATTTTATAATTTGGGTTAGAATCTAAAATTATGTCATTTGTTTTAGTACTCAAATTATTCTAGCTGTGGCCAGTGGGAACGCTTCCAGTCAGCTCTCGTGCCCCTTTGACATACCCCATGATCGTGGAGTTTTTTGAGCATTTCCTTATAACTTGCTCCTTGTTTATCAGGCGTCTTCCCTGCCCAGCCTTAGAATCAGCCATTTCTTTGAGAAGCCCTGGTTCCTTTTACTGGAAAGTGGCATTAGAACCAAGATCAGGGCACGTGGTGTGCCTGTTGCTCCAGAAGTATCATCACTTCTGGACTCTCTCTGGCGGCAGAGCAAAGTCTCCAGTATTTTTTTTTTAAATTATGAAGCACGGTGAGTGCATCTTCTCATGTAGGTGTGCCACGAGAGATGTGGCAGGACTGCTACATGGTACCAGTTACACTCCAGACCCGCCTTTCATCAGGGCAAAACTAAGCTAAACTTACTCAAACTAAAGCTCAGACAGGGCCCGAGTGGAATGCAGGTAAAGTCACAGGGCACCAGTCAAGGTATCAAAAGGACTGCAGGAGTGCCTCACCTTTTATCAGCGATGACGGTGATTCATCCATTTGTCATGTGTTCAAAGTCCAGATTTAGTTTCTGGGTGACACCAATCTCATAAAATGCATGGGAGAGTAACCCACCTGTGACTTTGCTCTGGAGTTTATGTGGGACAAAATTTATCCTTTCCTTCAATGTTTGGTGGGACTCATGTTTAAAACTAACTGGACCAGGTGCCTTTTTTAGGGATTACATCCTTAGCTATCTTTTTAATTTCTCATGGTCACTGGCTTATTTTATTTATATTTAAATTTCCCCTTGGGTTAATTTTTGTAATTTAGATCTTCCTGAAAAGTGTCCACGTCATCTAGGTTTTCAGACTCATCGATATAATATTGTCCATTATTAAAAAAAAAATATCTTCCCTAAATCTGTAGTAATGTCCACCCTTTCATTCTAGATGTTGTTTATCGATCTCTTCTTTTTTTCTCTCCTTCCCCTTTCCTTCTCCTTTTCTTTCTCCTTTTCCTTCTCTCTCTCTTCTTGTTCGTGCTTGCCAAAGGCTTATCTACCTTGATGGTAGATAATGACCAGTTCTTACTAGTTTTCCTGTTTTACTAATAAATGTAATTTAAGGCTGTCCATGTCTGTCTAGATCAACCTTTACCTGCACCCCACAGGTTTTAATACTCAGTATTCTCATGGTTGCTTGTTTCTGAACGGTAAGCTTGGTGACAAGTATCTATCGAGGCCCATTCTCGTTAAGCTGGCCACAGCTGGGGTTTGCTCAGCCTGCCCTGCTGCAGTCTGATCTCATTACTTTTCATTCTTGGCTGCCTGCAGACACAAACGCAGAAAGGAAATTGTTGACAAATTTGCTTTAGAAAAATGAGTCTCATCAGAGCCCAGATGGACTCCTTGGCCACTCCTTCTCCTTTGAGGCAAGGATATTTTTAAGTGAGATTGGTTAACGCCGCCTCTAGGCTAGCCAGAGAGGGGCCTGCTCCCGGGGAGGGAAACCTGGGCCATCTTTCTTGTGTTGTCTAAATGTTTAGCTTATCTGAAGAGCACTAAAGAGGCCGTGGGCCACAGTGCATTAATGGCAAGTTGGGCAGGACGCCTTGGAGAGCAGCTCAGCGCTGACATGGTGAAATATTATTCTCCCTGATAGCTCCTGCAGAACTGTAAATCAGGCGTTGAGCAATCAGGCCCGCGTGTCAGGCACGCAGCCATGGCCTGCCCAGATTCCGGCCATTTCCGAGTCTCTCCAGAAGGATCCTCCCCAAAGCTCTGGCAGCGTGTTGAAACGCTCCCCCTCCAGCCCACCTGCCTGCCTGGCCACGCATGAATCGGGCTAGAGACACCTTCTGCCGAAAACCTTTAGGCTGATTTTGTTTCTTATGAAGGACTCTTTCCTTCCACCCATTCTGCTGACCCGTGTTCCTTCTCATGCATCTCAAAACTGCGTCTTCCACAAAGGATAAACGCCTCAGTCAGCTTGGCCTGGGATCAAATCTTCGCACTAGCTATGGGACCCTGGGAAACTGACCTCTCTGGGCCTCAGTTTCCTCATCTGTAAAATAGACCAAAAGAAAAAAAATCTTCCTTGCAGGGCTGTTGTAAGATTTCAGTGAGAAAATGAGTGGCACCGGGTAAGAGCTCAGACACATCAGTGCCGGGTAAGTTAACCTCTCAGGACCTCAGGTAACAGGACACGCAACAAAATCCACCTGCCATGGCTGTTGGAAGGGGATGCGCATGGGCAAACCCTTTGGTCAGCATGCTGTCCGTGTCCGTGATTGCATGATGCATGTATTATTCCTCCCTGTGCCTTCCACTCAGCTCCAGACACACGCACATCCTTCTTTCTAGAAATGCATTCAGGTCATTGGTACACCACTTTGTTGGCCTTCAGGGTGGGGAGCGAGGGTGCTGTCCCGGTTCAGTTGTCAATTGTGTGACTTCCGTTTTGCACAGACCACGTGAAGGTGGTATGCTAACGCACATTGTTTTTCATCTTTGTCTTCCAAGTTTACACCGGAAATTTCTCCCTCTCCTGCTGTCAGATTTTGCTTGTGCTCCTCCAGGCTTCCCAGCTCCTCTGACCCTCCCTCCCTCTCTCTTTTCCTCTGAATCCACCGTCAGTCTGCGGTACCGCACAAGTCTAGATTTCCTGCTGGGAATATTCTTTCTCAAGCTCAATGGCAACCACTCTTCCTGGGAGAGGCAGCCTAGCAAGCTGGCGAGTGCAGACACTGTGAGGCAAGGCGGCTTGGATCTGGATACTGCCACTGCCACTGTGTGACTTTGGGCTGTTCACTTAACCTCTCTGTGCCCCGGTAAAATGGATGCTATGGACTGAATGTCTGTGTCCCCCTCCAAATTCGTACGTTAAAGCCCTAATCCCTAGTATGTCTGTATTTGGAGGTGGGGCCTCTAAGAAAGTAATTAAGGTTAAATGAGGTCATAAGGGCAGGGCACCGTCTAACTGGATTAGTGTCCTTACGAACAAGAAGACACTAGCACGTGCCCTTCTCCCCCACCATCTCCTCTCTGCACGTGCACTGAGGAAAGGCCATGTGGAGACACAGTGAGAAGGTGGCCTGTAGAAGCCAGGGGAACAGTCCTCATCAGAAACGAAATTTGCAAGCACCTCAATCTGGGACTTCCAGCCTCCAGAACCGTAAGCACACTAATTTCTGTTGTTTAAGCCGTCCAGTCGGTGGCATTTTGTGACGGTAGCTCGCACACATTAATGCACTAAGGATGATAATGGGGCTTAAACAGGTGAATGCACATAAACGGCACAGAGCGGAGCCCGATACCCGGTAAGCACTCAGCACGTCACAGCTATGACCGCTGCTATTATCATCACCACCGTAACTGAAAATGCAGTTCACGCCTTACAGAGTTAGGGCTCCAGAGCTGTACTGTCTGACAGAACTTTCTATGAGACGCGAATGTTCTGTGCTGTCCAATACGACAGCCACCAGCTGCGTGTGGCTACTTACATGAAAATTAGTTAAAATTAAATGAGACACTGAGCGCCTCGACCGCACCAGTCGTGTTTCGGGTGCTCAGCAACCACGTGCTGCTCGTGGCTGCTGCTTTGGAGAGTGTAGAATGGAACACGCACGCGGTCGTAGAAAACAGACGGACCGCACTGCGCTCAGGCATCGGCTTTCGAGTGATTCTGACTGTGACCTTCGGTAACAAATACGTTTTCTATTACACAGAGATTTAAATTACCGGAATATAATTTCTATTACTAAAACAATACGCACCACTACTGTTTGTGATGTACCCTATCACAAACAGTTCTATTTTATTTCTTATTCTTTAATCGTTGAAGAAATTATGCTTGACCTTGACTCTTTACGTGGGCCATGGTTTGCTGTCTGAAAAATGCTAGCGTTCCCTGCATAATGTGAAGCAGGGGTGAGGGAAAGACAGAATGATTATCGAGGCTCAGACTAGATATTTTAAATACCTTCCCTCGCCCAGTTCCCACAGCGGCCATGTGGCTTGCCAATCCCCCCATTTCACAGAGGAGGATGTGGAGACTCAGCTAAAGTAAGGACCTTGTTCAAGGTCTTAGAGCCAAGAAGGAGCAGGGCTGGGGCTCCCTGTATGACCTGAACACCAGGGCAGAGGTACCCATGTCGTAGTCCTTCATGGATTTCACCAGGTAGGAGCTCCCCCCCATCATTTACTTTTCACTTATCTTTAAATAGATTTTCCTTTTCCCATGTTTAAAATCTTAGCTTCATTCTAAGCAATATCAGCTATGAAACTGCTGATGTAATGTGCCCATCATTTTCTCCCTAAAACAATAGGTAGTGAGGAAAAAAACATAAGTTAAACAAACAAAAACAAAAAAAACCCCTTTTTGCAATATTTTAAATCAAAGCCAGCCACATGAAGCCTGGGTCGTGCTGTACCCTGGGTGACCCATGAATACTGTGCAGCTGACTGACAGCTCTCAAGGGCTCGCTGTGGTGCTTCTCACTGGCATTAGGGTGGGACAATTCCCCATCGCACAAAGCTGTCCAATGGACGGGGTTATTTGGCACCCCTGCCTGCCCAGAGCCAACAGTTCTTCCTCCCATGTCCAACTGCGCCCTCTCCCCATGGGGACGGCACTGCCCCTGCTGAGAAGTGCTGGTCTAGATAAGCACACTGAACACAGTGAGGTGGCGGTCGGTTAGCGCTGGCCGGTCTGTGGAGCACTGTTCTGGGAACGGGGCTCAGCAGGCCCCGAATCCAGGGAGCGGGGGAGTATGGTATGTTCAAGGGATTAAAAGAAGCCTAAACGCCTAGTGGTTCTGGGGTGGGAAATGAGGGAGCGAATGGTAGGAAAAGAGTTTGGAGAAGTCGGTGGGGGCCAATCCATGAACCTTTTATTTTTATTTATTTATTTGCTTGGTCATATATTTTTCTTTGTTCTTTTTTTTTTTTTTTTAAAGACAGAGAGGCCATTGAAGAGCTTGAAGCAGGGAGTGACATGTTCAGATTTTCCCTTCACCAAGTCCGCCGTGGCTACTGTCGTAAGAACAGACTGGAGGGTGTTGGGCTGAGTCTGTAAGCAGACCCCCAATGTCCCTTTCCGCCTTCTCTGTCAGAGTTTTCACTTGCACGCCACTGCCCAGAATAAGACTACATTCCCCAGCCTCCTTTGTAGGAAGATGGGTCATGTGACTAGGCTCTGCCCAATGGGATGCAAGCAGAAGTTATAAATGCAGCCTCTGGGTGATCCCCTTGAGTGTGCATGTAGTGGCAGTGTCAGACCATGTGGTCAAGGGCAGCATGTGTCCACTTTCTCCCTGCTGGAGTCACCGATCTTGCCTTCTGGGCTTACTGTCCCTGCCACCTGCCTGCTGGGGCCATTCTGCCTCCCTCTCACTCCTGCCCCCACCATACCAGACCCTGGAATATCTTCCCCAGGGACACCCACCTCACCCACCTGCACCTCCCGACCTGACACTGGCAGCCTGCCAATTAAGGCAATGGAGAGTGAGAAAGTCCCTTCGAGGGGGGCCGCTTCATCTTGCCTGCAAATTCTGTATTCCTTTAAAACATACCAAGAAGCGAGTAGAAGCTGGGGGTGGGGGGGCAAGACGTACCCAAGACAGATCTTGTTAACATGCTGCCATTTCAGCCAAGAGGATGGGGGATGCTGCCATGCTTTTTAGGGCCACCATATATCATGGATATGACGACCACTCACCAGAGAGCCTCAGGGGCATGATAAATGGTGGTTAACACCCTGCCACTGAGCGTCAGCTGCCCCTGCTCTTGCCACTTCAGATCCTTTTCCCTCTAGCACTGTGTCCACCTGTAATGCCATTGAGGGTGGTTCCCACAGCGCTTGGGCAGCAGGTGCATGAGTGTTTTAATCAAGTCTGCATCCGTGCCCCACTGCCCAGCTGATATTTCAGTGACGGTTCCTCGGCTCTGGATTTTACTGCAAAATAGGTGGCTCTTGCGAGTTGGCTGGGAGCAGATGTGGTCGTCGATACCTGTGCTCCAACTCCAGCCATTGGCTGTGATTCAGGGCCGGGCTGCTCACCACTGTCACAGTCTTTGCCATATCTCTGAATTGCAGAACTATTATTGAATTATTGTGAAATCAGGAGTGGGCGAGCTAGGGATATTTTTCTAACTCAGAGTAAAATAAATATCGAATGCTTTAAACAATGTGTCCGCCTACCAGGTAATCCCACCCCCACCTCGCATAGGGCCTGAACAAGTACAGAGTGCAGGCCCTGTACTCTTTCATCCGTCTCCCATCATCAGCAAACCCTGGAAGGCAGGGGCTTTTCAGCTACCTACTTAACAGACGAAGAAACTGAGACTCAAGGAGAGGAAACGACTTGCCCAAATCACACAGCCTGAAGGTGACAGAGCCAGGACTCAAAGGCAGATCCAACTGATTGGAAGGAGCTTGTCCTAAACTCAGCACACACATCCCGAATGGCGTGAACTCGGCACCTACTTCGCTTCTGACTAGTCCTTGCGCCTCACAGACTCCTCTCCACGAGCGCTTTCAGCTGGGAGTGTGATCTAACTCAGATTCCAGCTTCCACGCTTGCCCACTCCGGTCTGCTGTCCACCCGGCAGCCAGAGGGAGCCTCTGAACCGTAAGTGAGATCACATCATTGCCCTGCTCAAAACCCTCCCATGGCTTCTTGTCTCTCTCAGATTATTATCCAAAGTGAACAATGGCGCCAAGGGCCCATATGATCCGCACCAATGCCCACTGTCCGCCACAATCCTTCCTGCGCCTGCTCCACCCGTCCCGTCCGTGGAACCCACCTCAGCGCCTTTGCACTTCTGTCCTCTCTGCCTGGCACACTCTTCGCCCAGATACCCACATGGCCCACTCCCTCGCCTCCTTCACATCTCTGCTCAAATGTCAGAGAAGCCTTACCTGGTTACACCAAGCAAAACAGCAGCTCTGTGACTGTCTCCTCCCTGCCTCTGCTGGTCTCCCTCACAGCACTTCATCTGACATTATATATTCAGCTGTTTATGGTTTGTTCCCCCCACTGTAAGTTTGATGCCTTGAAGGCAGGGATCTTGCTGTGTTTTGTTTGCCATCAAACCCACAGCACTTACAGTAGGATCTGGCGGACGTGCATTCTCCACAATGGCTACTGCATGCAGCAGGAGCTGACCCTCTATTGACTGAAGGATGACAGGCTCAGAGCAAAAAGGGATCTGACTTTGGTCCCTAAGCCCGAGTGACCATCCATGCAAGAGCCAGCCCCCCAGATGCCCTCCCTGGGAACCACAGAAGGCTGCCTTTTAGATTTTGACAGGGGCTCCTTGCACCAACCAGCAGAATGTTTTCACTTATGTGAGTCTTAACTGCTCCATAGTGTGACATGGCTTCCATCCAGCTGAGGTGCCCTGGGGGCTTCTGGCACTGGGGACATTTTTGAAAAAAAATTTAGAGAAAAAAACAAACAAACTGGCTTCCCTGAGTAGCTCCAGCTGGCAACTCAAAGCCTTCTCCAAGGATGCAACTTCGACTTCAGGGTGAGCAAGGAGCAGCAGAGGGGGCAAGACCCTGAGGCATCACCTGAAACACACACCGTCCTGCAAAGTACCTAACTCTGAGCCTCATGTTCAACCAAGACTGACAAAGTGCATCCTTGTGTTTGGCGTTTTTCCTTCAGGAGCTTCAGACTCATATATCTGTCTGTCAATCAGGTATCTTCACTGGAGCGTCCCAAACATCTCAAACCCCAGATGCCCACGACAGAAGGATGGGTTTGCCCTGCTATATCCTTCAACTCCCCAGTTTTGTCCATTTCAGAGAATGTTCTCACTGTCCTGGTCAGACCACACACAGGAGTCCCCCTCGACTCCTCTTTCTTTCCTCCCCCCATGGACCAGCAAGTCCTTTGGGCTTTACCTCTACCCCAAAGCCTACATCTTTTTCCTACCTCGATGAAACCCAGTTTTCTTCTTTTGCGATAATCTTCTACTGGTCTCCCTGTCTCCACCTTTCCTGTCTAACTGCCCATCATCCATGCAGCAGCCAGAGTGGTCTTGTCAAAACATAAGCCAGGTCGTGTGGCACTTCCTGTTTAATGTCCTCTGGCTCCATGGCTGTCCACAGCGCTTACGTTAAACCCTGAGGTCTCTGAGCAGGTCTGGCCCATGCGTCTCTCTACAGGCTCATCTACCCCAGCCGCCCCGTGCTTCACTCACTCACGGCTGTCAGTCAGCCTCCTCTCTGATCCTGGATTACTTCACACATGTTCTCACCTTAGGGCCTTTGCACTTGCTGATCCTAAATCTCCTCCTGGCTGGCTCCTGTCACCGTGCATGCAGGCCTTGGCTCAAGTGTCGCCACTCCGGGGGACCCTTTCTGACACCTCAGGCCCCCTCCCCGAGAATGCGGACCACCCCTGTCCCCACTCCATTCCTCTCACCCGTCACTCACTAACACATCTCATTTTATTTTTCCCACATCCGTTCCACTATCACAAACGTTCTTGTTTAAGGATTTGTTTGGTTTGTTTACTGCCCGGGCCTGGGGGATTTAGGGTGAATCAGACAGGTGCGGTCCCTGTTACTTTCATAGAATGAAACTAACATTCTATGAAAGAGACAGGGGAAAGTTAAATCTACCCTGGACTTTTCAAGGATAGGGGCCATTAATTTCCAGTTTTTGCTAAAGCAAGTTGGGTGTTGCTATTTGCCATCGGCTGAGTCTTTACTATATTAGGTTCCATAAATACTTGCTGAATTCAACTGCCATGTTTATTTTGTTTTGTTTTACTCATAAATTTTCTCCCTCTCTCCTTCCCTCTCCCTTCTCTTCCTGTCTCTTCCTTTTCCTCTCCTCCACTCCCCTCCCCCACCCTAAGCCAGGAGTGGTCTGTAAAGGAAGCCTGCACACTGCTTTTCACTAAAGAGATGGACTTGGGCCTTGATGCCAGTGGCGTTCTCCACTACTCCAAAGCTTTTTTTTCCCTTAAAAAGTTTCTACCTCTATCCTCTCTTTGAGATAGATATTGGACAGAGTACAGTTTTTTTTTCACAGAAGGACGGAAGCCTGAATGGCTTGCCTAGACTGGTCAGAACACGAGACCGATGCTTTCAGCAAGATGCCCTCCCCCACTTCCTGAAACTCTCAGACTGCAGACTAGAAAGGAAAACCTATATCCTTTCCTGATGATGGTTTGGAATTCATAACCTTCACATTTCTATTTCACAGTTGAGTCCCCAGGGATTTCCCAGATTCTGGGAAAAAAAATTCCTACTAGGATAACTAGAATTGTACAGTTTATTCTAGGTTGCCTTTATTTTTCAATTTGTTAAACCAATACTGCAAATATAATTTACAAAGCCAGAAGATCCCCACATTACCTCTCTCATCAGCCACAGAAACACCTTCACCTGGAAGTAAGCTGCTTGCTCTTTCATTAGAGGTAAGCAATGCATTGTATTTCCCTCTTTGCTTTGGCTACCAGGAAGCTCAGAGATCAACTCTGAACTTAACTGCAGTAGTTAGCCTGAGCTGGGCTTTTTTGGTATGATGTCTTACCCTTGTTCATTACATTGCTATCTATTCCTTTGCTTTTGCTTTAGTAGTTATTTTAAATATGTTTCCCACTTGAAATTATTCCCAAATCTTTTTGACATAGGCTGGGTATAAACAAGTAAATTAAATTTATTTCTGAAGCTCCTCTCCCCCATTTCCTATCTCCCTTGGTGCCTGCTTAGGGGCATGGGAGCGGATACTTTAAATAAGCGTAGTCCCTCTGCTTACTCTGTCTTTGTAAAACATGCTTTCAGGGGAATGTAAATTGTTTTTAAAAGCTTCTTTCCTGGCCCACTGCTAATTATTACTGACCCAGGAGGATCTGTACTAATTTGCCTTAATCGACTTATTAAATAGCAAATTTCAGGAGGAAGAAACTACGCAGCCTTTATTGGATTAGTAAAACGCCAGTGGACATCACCACTAGAGCAGAGAGGAAGGCCCATTAACTGCCCAGGGAAGCCCAGATAATCTGGCTAAGTGTGTTTTCAATAAACTGTCGCTGGCCACAGTTTTGTGCCTTCCTGGGGGCTGCTAGCAAAAGGAAAAAGAAAAGGCAGTGTCTTCCCGCCCCCAGACCAGATGCAGGTGGTTAAATACAGCGACTACGAAATGAAACAAGCAATTCCAAACCTCCAGGTCATTGAAGAACAGATGCGTGTCTGCAAGGTTGAAGATCATTTCTTCCATCATCAGGCCGATACGCACGGATGTCGTGGTGTCCTGTTAGAAGAGGGGAAGGTCGCAGGCGAGTGAGCCGCTGTCGCTTCAGCCCCCATCGCCCTCCCGTCCCACCTCTGAAAGGCAGTTTTGGTCTTTCCTCACTGGCCCGGCTCGCACATGGCCTAAAATGCGTCTCTGCGTGGGGTCAAGGTGATAATGTGCAGCTTTGAGGTTCCACTTCTAGTTTTTCATCACCTATATTTATTTACCCTCTTCAGTATTTTGATCTCCCCCCAAATGACCCTGGAATTGCAACTGTGTTTAATATTGCAAGGACCAGAGTTGGACGTAATAAAGAGAGCCTTTTGGAAATGTGTGTCTTTAGGGAGGCCTGAAAGATTTCAGGGAAAGCAGTATAAACTATGTATAAACCCTGGGAGAACAGGGATGCTGGTTCTCTTTACAACAATCTCTCTGGGGAGGCTGCTTACTCCTCCTGATATTTTATATGTCACTGATCTTTAACAATAGAGGATTAATTGTAAAAACAAATTCACCAACAAAACCTGGTGTGGTGCATCCATACCAGGGAAAAAGAGGCAGCTATTAAAAAAAGTGAAGTCATGCTATAGCCACTGATATGAAACTATTATCAAGAAATACAGTATTAAGTAACAAAAGCAAGCTGCATCGCAGTATAACGGAGGGAGCACAAGTGTGTGACAAAAGGATCCATTCTCGCTCTCCTTTGCTTTTGTATACACATGGTGTAGGACACTGCACTGCTCTCCATCCATATTTGGGGGCCCTTCCTGAAGAGCTTCTTCCTGTAGGAGGATGATACATACCAAGGATTGACCCAGTATGGCCTATGGGCCAAATCTGGCCTGCTGCTTCTTTTTATATGGCTCATGAGCTAAGGATGATTTTTATATTTTTGACAGTGTATTGTCTATGGCTGTTTCGTGCTTTGAGGACAGAGCTGAGTAGTTGTGACAGAGGCTGTATGTCCCACAAAACCTAAAATATTTACTATCTGGCCATTCCCAGTCTGCTGGCCCCTGATATAGACCCTTCCTGTTGGACTCAGGTGTGACCATGTGACTTGCTTTGGCCAAAGATATATGAGTAGAAGTTATGTTTCACTTCTAGTCAGAAGCTTTAAGAGTCAGTGCATGGTTCAACATCTCTCTCTTCCCATTTCAGAAGACTGAGTGTTCCAGATAAAAGCTTCCCTGTCAGCCCGGGTTCCAGAGTAAAGGTGATGTGGGTTGGAGCTGGACATGTATCATAAATGAAAAGTCAATGAGATTTAGGGGGTGTTTGTTACTGCAGCACAAGCTCACCTATCTGAACTGATACAGGTAGAAAATATGTAGCAAAAGGGGTCTTAACCCTGGCTATATACTGTAATGGTGTGAGGAACATTTAAAAATCCCAAGGCACAGGTGGCACCCTGGACCAGTAAAATCCGAATTGCTGAGGGTGGGGTCCAGGACTCAGAAACGTTTAAAGCTCCTTCACAAGATTTCGACGTGCAGCCAGGGTTAAGAATCACTGGTCTAAAAAGATATACAGCAGTTGGTAATATTCCTGGTTAATATCTAGGAAGTTTTTCCTCAGTACCACTTCATAAGTATTAACATTTAATTCACACAAAGCTCTTTTGAGGTGAGCGCTATTATTTTCCCATTTTTCAGTTGAGAAAACCGAGGCTCATGAAGGTCATAGGTAACTCGCTCGAGGCCACACAGCCAGTGAGCACTGGTTCCAGAGCAGAGCTGCTTCTGAGGAGGCTTGGGAGTGGCTGGGGCTGAGAAAGCAGCAAAGGCGGCCTTGAACTGTCATTCTATACGCTTCCTTCCTGTCCCAATTTTTCTTTTTTTATTGAAAGGCTGTATTACTTCTATTATAAACATAAATAATTAACAACATCAACCCTTCCTGACCCTCGAAAAAAAGGGAAAAAATGTAGCCAGTGATCTCAGCTTCACACACACAACTGTGAAGAGTCAGGCCCAGGAACACTGGCCGTTAGGTGAAATGCCTCATCGGGGCCCTAACTGCTTAGCACGCCGGGTTCTGGCTGAAAGTCGCAGGGTAGAGCACTCAATGAAAAATGAAGAGACAACGAGGAAAACAAACATTTCAGGGCCAAGGAGGGAATCATTGTGTGACCTGGGAAGAGGTTCTGGGTGTTTCCGTGCTTTACTCATACCTAAACCATTTCACCTCTGTGTAACTGCACACTCCTTCTGGGTGAGGCTGTCTGTACCCTCGTCACCCATCACCAGCCCTCAAACTACTGGACAAGAAGCAAGAAGCAGCTGCCATCCAGACTCATCCACTGAAAGGATCTACTTAGAAAAATATCAACTCCCAGGGTGGCACATAAAACAGGAAAAGTAATTATTGTGTACAAAATGGCTTATCTGTGAAAAGTATTTGTAAATTTAGAAGAAGGCAAATACTCTATATTGATAAAGCTGAAACAATGATTTATGGATATTAGGAGGAGAAAGCGTGCATGCGTGTGATGGGGCAAGGATAAGAAAAACTGAATTCTTGACTTCTAGTTTAGGAAGCCAGGGATCATGCCCAAAACTGAAAAAAAAAGAAAAAAAAAATCAAGACATTTGGAGGTAAGTACCCAAATCAGCAGGAATTGAAAGTTACTTCTGGGCAGAAAGGAAGGATGATGGCGGGGTCATTGGGGACTGCGATTTTCATTATACTTCTCTTTGGAGGACTTGATACGTTTTAAACTACATGCATATATTTCTTAAATTAAAAAAGCTAAAAAGTAAAAGGAAATATTCTCAGCAATTCCACTTCTCATTACCTATCTTAGAAAAAAACCCATACATGTGAGCAAGGGACATGTACAAAGATGTTCATTATAAGATTGTTATAAATAGTAAAACACTGTAAACGATTTAGCTGTTCAGCCAAAGGAGATTAGAGAATAGTATATTCAACAATGGAAAACTAAATTCGATTGAAAAAAATGAACCTGATTTCCATGTATCAACATGGACACAACAAAAAAAATATTGAGCGAAAGCAACAATCTTCTGAAAGTTATATGCTGCATGTTATTTCCTTTTATTAGAAACACATATAATGTTCCTGTTTTCCATATGCACTTATATATTTATAAATATCTGAAAGAATGTAGTCAGAACAGTGATTACTTCTGGCAGGCAGAGAGCCAGGGAACAGAAATTAGAGGTGATGATCAAAGCGAGCGTTAGCATTACCTAGAATATTATAAACACTTTTAAAAGGGAAGGGATTCAAATATTTATTGTACAATTAAAAATTAAAACAACATTTCGAAGACACGCAAACACTTCTGAGGGTCCTTAGAATCCCTATTTACTCCCTGATCATTCTCGTCAATCCTGGTTTTCCTAAAATCTGCTTGCGTGTTGCTTATTAGATTGTTTTGAACTGCGTAGATGGGACTTCTTTTCATGGAACTTAATAAATACTAGCTGTACGGAGACAGAAAAGTCTGGAGGAGCCCAAGAAAACACGACGGTCCCAGGAGTTAAGTAATACAGAGTGCTTCCCTGGGCCAGACCACTTTATCCAAGTAGAAAATGTTTTTCCAGGGTTGCAAAGACTGAGAAACTGAGAAAAAAAAATTGGTAGAGAGTCGGCATTAATTACCGTGAAACACATCTGGAGTAAGGGCAAGACAAAAGCCACCAGTTTCGTCACGAGCCGCCTGCTGAATGTGTCCCTAATACGCTCCATAAACACATCACCCTGGTCTGTGCGCTTCAGTTATTCTGGGAGACTTGGAGGGGGAGGACCTTCTGTCTGACCCAGCCTATCGCCCAGTCAAATAAAACCTCAAATAAGGAATCCTTCATGCCATGTTCCTCAGATAATAAAAGGCCACTGACCCATGCAAGTCCACTCTGATCCCCCTACTGCCTAACGCTGCAGTGAGGATTAAATGAGATAGCGTGTCTATAAACACCCAGACTGATGTGAGGCAGACATTCCGCGAGCTAGTCATCGGCAAAATCCCCCAATCCACTTTCTCTCACCCTTAACGAGGAACCTATTTCTGTAAACCCAGCAGGATCACCCACAATCAGATGGTACTTTACTCTTTGGAGTAAAGAGGAAAAAAAAAATCAGTGGTTAATTTCCTAAACAAGCAACAGTAGAAACAGATTCGCTTTTAAGAAATGATCAACTTAAACCAGAGTGGAGAACCGAGAAAGAGTTTTTCCAAAACAGGCTTCAACTTATAACTTGTGCACTGAAGGACCGTGTCGGGGGGCTGCTGGGGTTGGGGTGCATGGAATGTTGTCGTTAGAGTTTGTGGGTGGTTCTTTCTCAGTGAAGGCTGAGAAATAAATCAGGCTGAGGCACTGCAGATTTTTCAAAGTGCTCTAACATTCTGCAGATTTTTCCGGGTTCGGTTTTGATGATGCGGAGGTGAAGTACGCACACATTCATTCGGGAGGCTCCCAGCATTGGGCACCGCCCCTCCCCCCGGCAGATGCCATGGACCTGGATGCCGCTCGGTAACCTAATTATTACGCATTCTTGGTGAAGTTCTCTTAATTAGAGGAGGATGGTGGGGACTTTCACCTTAGGGACCTAAGGTCTGCCTTGTGCATCCATAAGTTATCTTGTGACGCACGGCTGTATTTCTTGGATGGAAGGGAGAGGGTAAGACAGTGAAAAAGAAAGTCTTTCTAAAAACGAGATTAATCTGATGCCAAGCAAACATGAACGACATGTGGATTCTCGGAGGTTTCAAAATCTAAACGCCGAAGTTTGTCAGGGTTCATTAAGATGACAGTTGTTTTCTATCAAGTGTCCCTACCATCCCCAACTTTACAAGCTCCCCAATTTAAGCTGTATTCCTAGAGGGCTACTTTCCAGTCCTGGTAGATTAGGAGGCAACCATTTTATTTCAAAAGGAGTCCAAGATTTTTTCCCCCCAAAAAAGTTGTTTTAATAAACCGCAACTCCTTTTGTCCGTTAAAGAATTTCTCTTTAGGAGTTTTCCAAGTTTTCTGTTTTAAGCGTGTAGCGCTTTTATAACAGGTGGCTCTAAAGGGTGTTTGATTCAAAGAAGTGAGATTTACACACCACTCAGCATCACGACCCTCTGGACAAAAGGAAGTCACATCCCAAATTTATCTTGAAATTGGCTTCTGTGACTGTGGTCTTCTGGGTTCTTTCATAGCTATTTGAATTCATAATGATGATAATCAATCTCTATCGAGTGCTTTGGAGTAGGGGTTCAAAGGGTGGGCTCTGAGCCAGACTGCTTACATTCCAGGGCAGTTCCACCTCTCACCAGCTAGATGACCTGTACAAGTTAGTTAACCTCTGTGTGCCTTAATTTCTCATCTGTGAAATGGGGTTACTTACCTCACATGGCACATTATAAACATTAAATGAGTTTTTCAAAGTTCAGGTAATAATCCTTTTAGTCAAAGTTTACTCTAATGACCAGCATTAAAAAAGAAAAAAGAATGGAAGAAATACAAGAGAATCCAGGGGTCAGTAAACTGTGGCCCATGGCGTATTTGTAAACAAAATTTTGCTGGAATACAGCGATGCCCGTTTGTTCATGTAAAGTTTAAGTTGCTTTTGTGCTACGATGGTGGAGTTAATAGTACAGAGCCTAACTTAAAGTCTAAAATATTATCCCTTTATAAAAAAAGTTGGTCAATCCCTAGAATAGATGACAAAATATCAAGAGTATGTCATATACAGTAATGCTAAACTTCTGTTTCAGTTGGAGTGTGTGTATGTGTGTGTGTGTGTGTGCACGTGTGCGTGCGTGAGGGAGGGGGAATCATAATGTAAAGTGTATTTCTTGTGACTGTATTAAAAAATTTAAAAACAGTGAGTTACTGACTGTTACGAGCTTAGAATGATGCCTGGAACATAACAAATGCTGAATAAATGTTAGTTTAATGACAGCTACTATTCATATTGCTATGACTATCACTGTTACTACTGTGTGACTTGTTCATGGTCACTCAGCTAGTAAAAGGCAGTGTCGGGACTGGACTCAGGTCTGCCCTGACTCTGGATTTCATAATCCTCTGGTTATGCCATGATGCTCTTATGGCTGCTTTGAGGAGTATCTGCCTTCCACTGCACAACTGCATGACCAGAAAGAAGAGATCCCCTCTGACCTATCCACACACACCAGGCCTCTGTGGTATCTGGTGGTCTCCACTTGAGTTGAGCCATTTAGTTCATTTTTTGGGGTCCCTGCTGTGAAGATCTAAAGGATGTCTGTGCAGGAAAGGGTTAACTCAGCAGGCTTGGGTTGCCCAAACCCTTCGCATTCCTAAGAAAGGTCTGTCTTCAAGACTGGCCCTTAGCTGGCTCCTGGTAGATGAACTCTGAGACCCCGGGCCACGCAGTCCCAGCTGATGAGATAGTTTATGCTAATAATGTGGTTTATAGGGAACATGCATAAATCTGGCGGGGGGCGGGGGGCTGGCATCTGAGTAGCTGAGGCCAGTCCTGAAGATACTGCATGCCTATGCCAGTGACCCCAATAAGACCCTGGACATCAAAGCTCAGGTGAGCGCCCCTGGTCGGCAATACTTCTCACGTGTTGTCACATGTCAGTGTGGGGAGAACTGGGTGCTCCACTGGGAGAGGACACCTGGAAGGTTGTGCATGGTTTCTTTCAGACTTCATTCCATGTGCCTTTTCCCTTCACTGACCTTAATCTGTATCCTTTCACTGCAATAAACTGTAACCATGAGTATAACAGCTTTTCTGAGTCTTGTGGGTCCTTCTGGCTACTCGTCGAGCCTGGGGGTGGTCTTGGGAGCCCCCACCACAACGTCTTTATTAGACACCTTGAAAAAGAGGCAGCATGATATCATGGAGATGCGTAATCTCCCTGGGAATGAATTTTCATGTCTATAAATTAGCAGTTAATAATTTTTAGTAAAGAGAATACCCATTATTGGCTTGCCAGGATGTCTTACAGCACAGGCCTGGCCACAATCACAGTGACTAGTTCAGGGATGATCATGTGGCCAATGGAAGCCAATCAAAATTAGCTCTAAGGCTTTAGCTATAGCTGTTGGGAAAGAGGCGCCTTCTTACCCCTGGGGTGGCCGAGTTGGTAGCACCTAAGCTTGAGGATGCTGGCAGCCATCCCTGTCGCAAACACAGGCAGAGCCTCCCTGACAATGCGCATGACATGTTCATATGAAATTATTTGAAGATCGGATCCTAAAGTCTACTTCTGGACATTTTGGTCACATGAGCAAATACATTTTTCTTTTGGGCTTAGATTAATGTATGTTGAGTTTCTGTTGCTTATACTTGAAAGATCCTTGACTCTGCTCGCCACCTCCCAAAGGTTCATACAAAACAGCTGTTTCTGACACCGGGCAATGTCCAGTGGGCAAGCTCAAGTGTATCTACACATCCTAGCAACAACCAGGCTTGGCCAGGCAGCACTTCAGAAAGACGAACGTCTTCACTTCTGATAGCACCTCCGATCCCCTAACCCAAGGTGATGGAAGCTAAGCTCATGGAAGGGTCCGAGTTATTACTTGGTCTTAGAGCAACACTCTATCCTGCCTATAAACATTACTTAACGGAGCAAATGGCTTCCCCCAAATGACCTCTCACAAACTGCCTCCACCATTCACGAGGTGTACATGAAAGTGGTCACAGGCAAGAAGCTCCATGAAGCAAAGTGGTTGAGGGCATCACCCTCCCTGAGCCTCAGTTTCCTCACCTAAACATCAGCGAGTCCTTTCTAGGGCTCCCGCAGGATAATGCATGTGATACGACTTGTTCCTGGTGCGTAGGTATTTCTTATCAAAAAGGCAGCAGGGTCCAGAATATTCCATCAGAAAAATTTCCCCACTTAGAAATTCCCATGCATAGTTTAACCTGGTATTTTCCAAACCATGGCCATTTTTATAACACACTGCAGAGAAGCTGTGTGAACTTAATATTTTCCTTTGATTCAGGTACCCCTTTTCCCTCCTAACATAAATGTATTTTATAAAGAAACATGTTATCATGACCAGAAATGGCAAACCTCTTCCACTTACCATAACTGGAAGATAAGCATGTGCATTAGTTTCTAAGGGCTGCTGGAGCAAATTACTGCAAACTTAGGGGCTTAAAACAATACCAGTTTATTCTCTCACAGTTCTAGAGCTCAGAAGTCTAAATCGAGGGGTCAGCGTTCCTTTCGGAGGCCTCAGAGAATCAGTTTCCTTGCCCTTTCCAGTTTCTACAGAGGCACGTGCATCCCTTGGCATGTGGTCTCTCCACTCCGATCTCTGCCTTCTGTCCTCACATCTCCCACTACTCAGTCTGACTGCCTAACTCCCTCTTATAGGACACCTGTGATTACACTGGGATCACTTGTCACATCTCAGAGTCTCTTCTGCCCTAGAAGGTAACATTCACAGGTTCTGGGGATTAGGAGGTAGACACCTGGGGGCCGGGTTGGGATATGGGCCTACCTACCACGGCATGCAACCACTTCACAAAGTGCTGCTCTTTGGGGCCCATCTTCTCAGGTACTACATAGTAGTAGTAGGTAGTAGTTCTCAGCAGAGGTGGCACCTCTACCTAGAGAGTAGTTTGGAAATTTGGGGGGCATATTGGGTTGTTGTAATCATTGAGGGGTAGTGGCATTTGGGAGGTGTGATATGGTGATTTATAAGAAATATATATTTTGGTCTTCTGGGATAGAGCTCCCAAAACCTTACAATTTCCTAAGTGATAAGAGCAGATAAAGGTAAAAAGCATCTTTTGTTACTCAGAACAAGCCCCTTTCAACCAGAGAGAAGTTAGCGTTAATCAGGTGACTTTGGAAAGCCCCTAAGGATGGGGGCGGGAACTCTTAGTCCCACCCCTTGCCTTCTGGGGAGGGGAGGAGCAGGAGATGACTGCAATTGCCAATGGCCAATGATTTAGTCAATCATGCCTATGTAATGAAGCCTCCATAAAAAGTCAAGAGGATGGGTTCCGGGAGCTTGGGGGCGGGGTGGAACACATCCATGAGCCAGGGGAGTGATGCACCCCAGTTTCATGGGGACAGAGCTACACTCTGGGCCCTTCTGGACCCTGCTCTGTGTACTTTCAAATCTGGCTGTTTATCTGTATCCTTCCTAACATCCTTTATAATAAACTGGTACAGGTAAATAAATGTTCTTCTGAGTTACGTGAGCTATTCTAGCAAATCCCAGCTGCTCTAATCAAACAGAAGGAGGGGGTGGTGGAAATCTCCAATTGATAGCCAGTCGGTCAGAAGTACAGGTGACAACCTGGGCTTACGAGTGGCATTTGAAGTGGGGGCAGTTTTGTGGGACTGGGCCCTTCACCTGTGGCATCTGCGGCTGCGTCCAGGAAGACAAAGTCAGAACTGAGCTAATTGCTTGGTGGTAAGGGTGTCAGGGATGTCCACGTCTCACAACGCACTGAAGAACAGTCACACGTAGTGAAACCTTGTCTCACATCCCTTGTTACTTTCACATGTCCTGCTGGATGCTCAAATTTTGAAAAACCTGTTCATGGTTATCTGAGTCTAGAATATAGCTCCTTATATAAATCAATACAAAGTATTTTTGCATAGTTTGTTATATACTAAATATACTTGTTTGTATTTCACAGTCCACTTCTGCCTCTGTTCTTTCATTTCCCTTTATTTCTAAAAAAATGGCTCCGGATTTTTATGTTTTTCCGAAATGCAGCCTTTTAAATGAGAAGTAGGTACAAGTGTTAGATTCCTTTACTATGTCTCCTATCGTGGGAACTCACATATCAAAATACATATTTAAAAAAATGTTCTTTTATTTATTTCCTTTTTATTACAGTTAGGATATCATCTCTGTTTTTGAAAGCAGTGAGTGGGTAGGCGATATTATTTAGATTTTCATTTCAGGGGACTAAAAGGGGTATTTTACGATCCATATTTTTACAGGCGGCTCTGGATGGATGACAAAGTTGAAATCGGCTGTAGGAAAGCCTGCAGCTGAAGCAGCGACTGAAACCCTGATTCCCACTGCCACCCCTCTGTCTTGTGAACGAAAAACGAGGTTCTACAGGAAGCACCCTCACAGGGTGATCTGATCATAAATCCCTAACTGGGCAGGTCACGGGGGGTCGTCACGCTCCCAGCCCGCAACTTCTTTAGTACGAGGTTTCTCTGTGCCTTAAGCTGGCCCTGTCCGCTGTTTCTGTGCATCCAGGTCAACATGCCTTTGAGACACCCCCTTCCGGACCCCGAGAAGGCACCTCCTATTAACCCTCCTTAAATCCAATCCCTGCCTTGCTTTCTCCCACCTTCGTGTAATCTTCCTTATGTTCCCTCCTTAATTCCAAATGCATAAAGAAAGTGCCAACTGCCATTCTCTGAAGCATTTTTCTCAGTGTTTTGAGATCTTGCTTCTAGGTGTACTCTCTGTTTGGCTCCAATAACTTTTTATAAAAATCCTCTATGGGTTTGGATAATGTTACGTCAACAGTCTCCATTTGGCCTGTTTTGTGGCTATTTATTCTCTGGCTGGGTGGGGGTGGGGCTTAGAGCACGTGACTGCAGTGAAAATGCACGCTGCCCACCCTGACACTTCACTTTGTCCTGATACCTCAATCACCTGCCTCGTTTAAAAGCAAGGGGTAAAGAGAGATTTTCTCAAAAAATAATATTATCAGAGCTCTCCTGGCTTTTGAGTGCCTGCTGTGTGCTGGTCCCTGTGCTCTGCCTTTTACCTTTATTGTGTCATTTAGAGAGGGAGAGGGTGAGGGAGGAAGAGACCACGCACATCTGTATGCAGGGCTGTGTGTAAAGACAGCTGGCTTCTCCCCTCCCTCCAGTCTGTTGTCCACACAGCAGCTCTTTTTAAAACAATAATCAGAAGTGTCCCTCATTTAAAACCCACTAGCTTCCCAGGGCCTCTGGTTAACCCGGCATCCTTCAGTAGCCATCACTCACTTTTCTACTCCTGCCCAGATCTCTGCTCCTTCAACATGTCGAACTTGCTCCTGCCTCGGGGCCTTTGCACTTGCTGTTCCCTCCACCGGGACTTCTTTATCCCCAGGTGCTTTCAAGGCTGGCTCCTTTGTGACATTCAGTTCCCACTTTCAGCACCGGAAAGGCCTTATCTGACCATTCTATATTAAGTAACCCAGATGCCACATCTCATTACCTTGTCACAGCTTTTGACAGCACTTATCATTATCTGAAATGATCTTATTTGCTTATGATGTTTGGTGCTTCTCTCCACCAGCAGGCAAGCTCTGTGAGAGCTATTACGATGCCCCCTGTACCTGGAACATAGCCCGGTACACAGCAGATGCTCAGTTAAGTATTTTTAAAATAAATATATGAATGTGTGTGGGCTTTATGTACATTACCACATTTCCTCCTCAAAATATCTTTTCCCTATTTCACAGATAAATCAAGACTCAAAGAGAGGAAGTGACCTGTCCAGGCTCACACTGCTAATAAGTGGCAGATCTGAGATTCAAACCCAGGACAACTAACTGGCCAAAGAAACCAAAATCTTAATCATTTTACTCACTGACTACATCTTCGAGGAACTAATAACATCAAATAAATTGCTTTATTAGGCAGCTTAAGGCAGGTTACAATCAGAATTATTTTTAGTAAATGATTTAAAACTGTCGATGTCTACATTTAATGAAATAAATGATCCATTTAATGAAATTACACTTCCAGAGCGGGAAGAAATGACAAGCAGCTGCTGTGATTCTCAGGGCTCGGCAGGCTTTCCTTTCTAATAACTGCTGGACTTCAGAGGGGATATGGGAGGGCCCGGGGACAGGAAAGGATCTCCCCTTACTGCCTCCGAGCACTTGTGCCTTTCATTTCCTGGACTTGATGTGGAAAAGCAAAGTTCCCTAGTAAATTCCTCACTTCTCACTGCCTTCCTCCCCGCCCCCAAGGCCAGGACTGGCTCTGCGGGAACCAGAAACCTTGGTCGAGATTGGAAATCAGATCACTTAGGCTGGCCCTGGAAGGCTCTGAATCCCTTCCTTGGCCCCGGCTTTCCCCCTACTAATTAGTGGCCCATAACTTTTTAGGACCTTGCTGTAGGAGTCAGAAAGAGGTGTGTGTGGGAAGACCCATTATGGTAGATACCATTAATGGGTATCAAATGTAATGTTTCCAAAGGAACTTTCAGAAAGAAACCAGCCAACTAACCAACCAACCAAATGACCAAACCAACTCTGTGTGAACACTGTCTTTTTCTCACAGCGAGCTAAGGTTGGTTATTTCCGGCTGCCATCTGTTTCATCCTCATCAGGGATGTCTCAAGGGGAATGCCATGGTCATCCCTTCAAGATGAGGGTGGGGAAGCCCGCAGTCTTTACTTCGAGATGCTTGAACTCTGACATCCTATGGTAAGCCCAGTGCCAGGTGTAAGCCCTCTCGGATAGCCTGCTTGTCTTTCCTGCTCCAAACGCATCTCTGAGTGCTCCCAGTGGAGGGAAAATCTTGGTGGCTCCAAAGAGGCATCCAGAGATTTCTGAATACTCCCCCAGCATGAAGCTTCTTGGGTGATGGATTAGTTAGCCCTGCTTCATGCTCCTTGTGAGGCTTTTCTGAAGGTGGATGTTTGGGAAATGGTCTTCCAACAGCCACACACGAGCAGGTTCATCAATAGCTAATGTTTGGGTGAGAACTCATAGCTCCTTAGATGCGTTTCTGAAAAACTGGTGGACTGGTTAATGGTCAAAATCACTGAGAATATTATTTAATTATTTTTAAAGAAAAGGTTTAGCCTAGTTCTTTAGGGGATCTGATAGGTGGGTGCATTAACATTGCTTTTCTGCGTTTACAGAATATCTCTAGAGTGACAGATTTGAGCATTCTGTAAGTCGGGGGTTTTCAACCTCAGCACTGTTGACATTTTGAGCCACATCATTCTGTGTAGCAGGTGCTGTCCTGTTGATTTCAGGGCGTTTGGCAGCATCCCTGGCCTCTGCCTACTAGATGCCAGTAGCATCCTTCGCCCCGTTGTGACCACCAAAAATGTCTCCAGACACTGCCACATGTACCTGGGAGGCAAAATTACCCCTGGTAAAGAACCACCGCTCTAATGATTTTTAAGTAATAAAAAGGCTTAGTCCTTAGTGTGAGTCAGTCAACTTTGTACTCATAGAGTGGGCAGACTTACTAATGAAATTAGCTTTCTAAGTGATGAGCTAAATTAAAAAAAAATCAATATCACTCAGCCTGCTGAGTGAAAGATGCTGTTTTCCTGTCTCAAAGGGCAGTGTGACCCAGCAGTTCAGAATTACTGCTGTAGCCAGACACCTATCTATAAACCCAGGCTCTGCCCTTCCTACTAGAAGGGGCGTAACCTGGGGCAAGTTGCCGTGCCCATTTCCTTGTCTGTATGACATGGGTAACCATAGCATTTACCTCCTAAAGTGACGGCGGGGGGAGTCTGTGAGCTGATCTATCACGGAAAGCACTTGACGTGGGTGGTGGGCTCAGAACAAGCACTCCTGGCGGGTTAGTTGTCATTATTTACAGAGTGACTTGTTGGGGGCTCGCTGGCCACATCCGGCACTTGCACTTGGCTGTCCCTGTTTCAGGTACTACCTGAAGGCAAGGTCAGGGGGATTACTGCAGGGTTGGAGCTGAGCTTGGCGCTTTTCCATCCTAGCCCTTGCCTCTTCGTCTCAGTAACCAGAATGCTGTGAGCGTCTCGGCGGGGACCCTGTCTGGGCTTGCAAACTTGTGCTGCTAACTAAGGGCCGACTTGCCCACTCTGGAGACAGTTGGCAAATACAGGCAGCCTGCCACCTGCATCTGCCTCGTTTTTCTTCTGTGTTGATTACCTTGGCACCCCAAACGTAAGGACAATGCGCTTCTGCACCTAGTCTGGAACGGAGACCTCTCTCCACTCTCTTTTAAAGAAAAAGCACACAAACACACAAAACCAATCAAAGCCATCACACCACGCAAGCCAACTGGGCCTTTAAAAAATCACCACCAAGTAGCTGTTTACAAGCTGAACAAATAATTACTCTGCCACAAGGAAGAAAAGTATTAATTAAAGCTATTCATTAAACCAGCCTCACTATTCTGTGGGGTTTATCACTTGGAAGTGTCAGCCAGAGGTTAGGGACGGATTAACACACAATGGAGGGCTTTGCCAGTTAAATCTCCTCCTTGTGGTTAGCTTTTAATAATAAAGTTGTCATTAAAAGAGAGAATTTAATGGTTTTAATTGGGTTTAATTACTTGGAAACTCCTGGAAAACAGATCAGCTTGTTTAAAAGAGGAAGACAAGAAAATGATGGTTGTAAAGAAAAAATAGTCCAATTCACATGTTTGAACAGTAAAGTTAAAAAAAAAAAAAACCTGGCTTTTTTGACAGTTTCATAGAAGAGAAAATAGAAAAGATCTTAGCTCAGCAAACCGGTCTATTTGAAATAACAAGAATTTTACTAAAAGAACCGTAGGATAAATCCCGTCATCGCTGAATGACAAAAGAGTCAAACTGACTACAAATGATAAAATCATGGTCGAATTTAAGAGAACAAAGAAAGATGTCTAAACTGGTTCCTCTTTGGGAGTTTTATGCAACTACGCAGCCTCTTAGATTTTTTTTTTTCCTTTGAAAAATGTTCTTTCAGCTGGAGGTGTCTAACAGCTTTTAAAGCATTTTCCTAGAACATAAATTTAAAGGGCAAAAAATAGTAAATAAATAGATCAACGGAGCTGTGAACCATGGAGTGTGGAACCAACTGTCCTCATGTGGGACTTGGGACTTTGAGTGTTAAAACTGGGGAAGTTCCAGACAGACCCAAATGAGGTGATCACCTGGACACGCTGTCCAGGACGGAGGGCGTTGCATAGCATGAAGACCCAGGGTGGTTACAGAAGTTCATACCAAGTGCCTAGAACAGAGCCCAACACCCAGCACGTGCCTGCCGCTTCTGCCCAGCACCGACACATCCTCACCTGTGCAGTAGGTCTTCTGCTTATTATTGTTGTTGTTATTATTGTTGTTTGTTATTATTATTATTATTATTATTATTATTATTATTATTAGTGATACTTCGGCAAAGCTTCCACAGAGAGGACATTCTTACCCATCCAACAACCTTCTTCTAAAGATGCAGTTCTTTAAAAGACATTTTTTATTCACTTATTTTTATTTATTACATTTATTAATTTAGTCTACAAAAATTGTTTACTGTGTGCAGGTACAGTCCTAAGCACTTCACGTGTGTTAACTCATTAATCCGCCCCCAGTGACCCTATGAGGTAAGTATTATTGCTATTACACCCATGTTACAGAGGTGGAAACTGAGACACAGGGAGGTGAAGTGACTTGCCTGACGTCACATGACTAGAAAGTGGAGCTAGCTTTGAACTTCAGTGGTCTGGCTCCAGAGTTCATGCTCTAGACCAGAGGCGGGTAAACTTCTCTATTAAGGGCCAAATAGTAAATATTTTCTGCTCTTTTCTGCCTATATGGTCTCTTGAAAGGAGCCATAGACAACACATAAACAAATGGGCATAGTTGTGTTCTAATAAAACTTTATTAAAAAAAAAAACAGGTGGCAGGCCAGATTTTGCTGACTCCTGTTCTAGACTCTAGACTACTATGCTGTCTCTTTGCTCTCAGACATTGAAAGTCTCTTGCTGCCTGGAGCTTACATTACACTTGAGGGGCTGAGCATTTCAGATAGTGACAAGTATTCTGAAGAAAATGAAACATCAGGATGTATTGGATGGAATGTGAGAGAGAAAGAGAAAGAGTGAGACAGATTGAGTATATGTCTGTATATGTGTTTTGGGGAGGGCTACTAGAGATGGGGTGTTCAGGGAAGGTTGCTCTGAGGAGGTAACATCAGGGTAAAAACTCAAATGAAACAAAGGAGCCAGTCATGGGATGACTAGGTAGAAGGAACAGCTGGTGCAAAGGCCCGGAGGCAGGAACAAGCTTTGTGTGTCTCAGAAGCAAAAAGAAGGTGAGTGTGGAGTGAGTGTAACAGGTTGTAGACGGAAGAGAGAGCCAGGCAGGAGAATCAAATAATTTAGGAGACTCCAGGCCATAAAGAGGAGCTTGAACTTTATTCAAAGTGTGACTTCGAACCTAGGAATGATTTCAAGCAAGGACAATGAAAAGATCTGATTTGTATCCAAAACAGATCACTCAGGCTGTCTTCGTGGCATGTGTCATTCTGTCCAACCAAAAACCCAGTAAGATAGGCATTATTATAATACCCATTTTACAGATGATGGTCTGAGGCTTGGTGCGTCCCCAACCTATTAAGTAACAGGATTGGGACTCAGCTCTAGGGCAGTCTGCTCCAATTGTGTTCTTTCTTCTCTATGCCACTCGGCCCTAGAGGATGCAGCTTCAACTGCCTGGACCATCATGGTCTCAGCCCCAAGGCTTCTTTGTGTTGAGTATCAGGAAAGCAAGAGTGTTTGGCATGAGCCGATACTGGCATCATTTCAGCTAAACAATTGATAAACACCGTGATGGTGTGTCATGGTGTGATGAACAGTGGGAAGTGTCCTATCACCCACCACCAAGGAATCTAAAGAGTAGGAAGAGGGGAGGAGAGAACAAACAACCCTTTTGAATAGCAAAATCAATTTCCTCTTGAATGGAGACAGAACACTCGACATACTTGTAGCTGGACTGGGGGCATCTTTGGAGGGGCCTAAGAAGGAGCAAGAAAGCACTGCAGGGGGGCTTCCTCCAGTCCTGAGGGGTGTGTTCCACAGGTCTCCTCTTTCCTCACACCCCATATTAGCTGTCAACGTGCAGCACGGTTAAAGGTGACAGGAATTCATTCATTCAGTCATTCATTCATCCATTCATTCATCCATTCATTAAAAAATTTTTACTGAATGTCTTCTATGTGTCAGGCACTGTTCTAGGCACTATAGCAGCAAACAAAATAGTTATAAACAAACAAACAAACAAATAAATAAAGCGAGACTTGTATGTCTGATGGCAGGGCTGCCGATGGCAGGTTGTGCAAGGTACAACTCCAGGGCCACCATCCGCAGAGACCACCATGAAAGTGGTGTCTCCTCGAGTTGGGCAATGCACAATCTGCACCACTGGCCTGCCAGGAGCTGATAAATACTACAGAAACAAAGCAAAGGATTTGTGTCAGTGGGCTGTGTTGAGAGGTGTTGCAATCTCATGAGATGGTCAGGGAGGTCCTTGCTGTGAAGGTGGCATTTGAATAGATTTTTAGGAGAGGAAGAAAGCCAAGTGGGAGGTGGAACATTTTAGACAGAGGGAAGCAAGAGTTCAAAGGCCCTGAGGTGAGAGTGTATCTGGCAGGTCTGAGTACCACTGAAGAGGCTGGTGGGGCGGGGGCAGAGTGAGGGAGGGGAGGAGTCCTAAGAGAAGATGGCATAGAGGTACAGGGGCCAGGTCCTGTGGGGCCACACATCTAAGGCCACAGACCCTGCTAACTGGACCAGAAGATTACTTTGAATGTTTTCTGAACACCTACTATGTGCTGGGAAGACCATGCAGGTTCTTGGCCTCCATGTGGCTTACAACATACACTTCAAAGCGAGTGTCTGCTGTTCTCGTCCACCCATCCTACCTGATGGTAACAGGATTCTGAGTATTCCTGGGTGAACCAGAATTTTATCACTCCCTATATGTAGTTGGCTGACCCCAACCACCCCCTTGAGTGACTGGTTCAAGCCAGGCCGAGAAGAACTTTGTCTGGCACCTGGTTGCAAATGCTAGAAAAGTGGTCCTCTCTTTTCACTGGGGTTACTGAGCTGACAGGATGTTGGTCTTGTGCTGCTTCGGGGGTGTTTTTGCCATCACAAATGAAAAGAATGAAGCCAATCAGGAGAAAACAGAGCAAAGAGATGGAGAGAGCTTGAGCCCCTGGATTCAGCTGTGCCTGAAGCTAATGTACCCCTGAGGCAACAAATTTCACTTTTCTGCTTGAGTCAGCTTGCATTGGCTTTCTGTTATTTATAACTGAAAGAAAATGAATTTGACAATGAATTATGGGGCACACAGAATGTGCTGTACTAACAAGTAGGGGTATAGAGAGAACTAAGACACAGACATGATGCCTGCACTTGAGGTGCTAAAGTCTAGTTGGGGAGAAAGACCAGTAAGTAGGTGATAAGCTACTTGGTGATAAGTACAGGGTGCTAAGGGAACACAGAGGAGGGACACCTAACCCAGTGTAGTCAAGAAAAGCTTTCTGGAGGCAGACACATCTCAGAGCTGAGGCTGAGTAAGCATTAGCTGGGCAAATGGGTGGTGAGTGAGGCAAACATTCCCGGCAGAGGGAAGAGCATAGATAAAAGCCTGGGATTTGTTGGTGCAACTATAAGACTATAGCCTAAAATATAAAGCTGAGAGTCTCAGAGATGAGGCAGGAAAGGATGAAAGAAAGTAGGTCAGGAAGGATCTGGAAGCCAGCCTGGAGGGTTTGGACTTAATTCTGGGGACAGAGCCCAGAAGACAAGAGTTACAGAGATTAAGCAGCTCACTTGAATGAGTGATATGGCCCACGTGAAACACGTCGCCTTGTTGGTCTTTCCTTTTCCAACTCTTGATACAAGAAATATTGAAATTTCCCCTTAAGTCTTCTTAGAGAAAGACGACAGTGCAAATGAGATGTAATAACTGATATTTGGCCTTAGTGTTAGAGAGGCAAAAGGGAGTGGTGGAGACTGTGGCAAACCACTCGCTTCATTTACGGGGAGGCAGTTGGTATGTAGATCCAGCCAAGTAATGCCATTTTGGGACTATGGATGCAGCACGGCCATATCTTCTGATTTTTTTAAGAGAACTCTGAAATCTTAATTTTTATGTGACATCTCCTGATTTTGAATGCTGGCAACCAATTTTAAAAATGTAATAAAAATATGTTTAAGTCAACATGGCCTGCAGGCACCACCCCCACAATATGATATCTGGCACAGAAAGAAACCAGGGCTGGAATGAAGGTTTGAAGGTTGACCATGGAACTTGGGGGCCTTGCGATTGGCCGTGGTCAACCTGGATTGCAGAGGGGCTTAGAATGGCCTCTGGAGGTCTGGAACGGATCCCTTCTCTGCCACAGGTAGGGCCTCCATGTCCTTCTGGGTAGAATGGGGATCACGTCTACCTTGTAGGTTTGTCTTGAGGACCACGATGATGACTTACGACCCACTACTATGGATATAGGGAGAGATAAAAGTATTTACCTCTACAATCAAAGGCTTCTGGGTATGGGTTATGTGCCACAAACTGGAAGTCACTGTAAAAGTAAATACTTTTTTTTTTTTTAAATTTTTTTAGCTCTAGACACATAAATTCAACAATGAATGAAATGGACCAATTCCTCGAAAACCACAAACTACCAAAACTCACGCAGGATAAAAGAACTGCAATTATTAAAGAAATTGAATTCATAGTTAAAAACCTCCAAAAACAAAATCTCCAGGCTCAGATGGTTTCACTGGAGAATTCTCCCAAATGTTTTAAGAAGAATTAGTACCAATTCTTCAAAATCTCTGCCAGAAAATAAAAGAAGAGTCAACACGCTTCCAAATTCATTTATTAAGGCCAGTATTTCTCTGATACCAAAACAAGACGAAGAGAGTATTAGAAAACCAAACAAAAACACCCTAATTTTTCAAGTAAAAGATGTTCATCTTTTACCAACTCCAGGAAGTTTGTGTTTCTCTAACAGAACCCATAGTTCCCTTTGGGAAACATACAATTCTCAGGCTGGTCTTTTGGGGTCAGTGGGACAGAAACAGTTATTCCAATATTACAGATAAGCAAACCTCTATCTAGTTCCAAAATACTTTCACCAGCTCAAAAAGAAACCCCAAACCCACGAGGTGGTTGGCCCCCGATCCCCACTCTCCTTGTCCTTGCATGTTGTCTCTACGGATTTACCTATTCTGGACATGTCATACACAATGTATGACTTTTTTTGTGTCTGGCTTCTTCGACTTGGCTTAACGTTTTTGGGGTCTGTCCACACTGTAGCATGGATCAGAACTTCATGCCTTTTTATGGCCAAGAAATATCCCACTGTATGCCTATCCTGCGATGTGTTTATCCATCCATTCATCCACTGACGGGCTTCTCCAAAGGGATTCTTAGACTGCACATTTCTGCTTTGAATTGGGCCCCATGAGGGGGACTTGCATGGTCACTTTTCCCCTTCTGCCATCAGAAGGGCCTGCAAGTCCACTAGTTCACAGATGATGTGTGGGAAGCAGGCACGGTGGGGGAAACCTCCAATTTTCCCATCAACATCGACCCCCAGTGCCACCGCCTTGACATCCTCCTGCCATTCTCTGAGTCACACCCTCATTACTAAAGGCTCAGGGGAATTCCAGGGCTCTTTAGACAGCTCAAGAGCCCTATTGTTGGGAAATAAGTACCATATAAAGTGCAGGTGGGACATGGGGGGAGACAGTGTCTCAACCTGCTAGTTAAGCCTAAAGGAAAATGGTTCCCATTATTTAGGTTCGCAGGGTGCCTGGGATTTGTTTTCACCACTTATCATTGTGAGTGGCAACCCCTGTATTTACAGAAGACAAAGAGCTTCTCACTCTAACCCAACCACCAATTTGTTGTAGGTTTTGCAGAGGAGATTTAAATCTCTCTTATTATTATTATTATTTCAGATACCCTTCAGCATTCATAAAGGTGGGGCTAGAAAAGGCAAAAGAAGTCTGGGGGAAGCAGTCGGTGTTTGTTAAATTTGTGGGTGGAAAATTAGGAGCATTCTGGAGTCTTAACTAGTCCGAAACCCTCAAGTTGAGGGATTCTTTGAGGTGAGGTCTTTCTCCAAGCAGTGGAGAGCACAGAACTTCAAAGGAAGTCTCTGCTAATGAACACTTTTCTGACAACCTCAAACCATCTCTAAGATATATTTTATGTTGGAAATAATCCTTTAATGCTCTAAAATACATAAGCAGAGGCACTTGGCATGGAGGCCCACTGGCTCAGGGAAGCACTATTACAGGGGATTAAATCGACAAAGGGTCCCACCCCCTCAGCCGGAGGCCCCTGCAACTGTCATTCACCTCTAGGACGTCTTTCAAAGCATTTCCCAGCTTCTTCCTCAGCCACCCCCGCCAGAATGACAACTGCAGATGTGTGCTTCTTGCCCTTACTGGATGGAATGAAGTGACGAGTTAAGTCACCATTCCTGGTCCTACAAAGAAAACAATCATTGCTGGAGAAGGCCAATCAAAGTCATCATTTTTTTATTAGCCACAAAGACTAAATACCTTTTACTTAACTGAAAAGAGAGCTGGGAGCCTGGGGGTGGGGTGGGAGTGGGGGGGGGTGGAGATTTAAATGCAAGGTTTAACCCCCAGTGGGGGAAAGAAATCTCCAACTTCCTCAGAAAATCCTTTCCAAATTGTATTCATCTTGACTTAATCCACATCTACCGAGTGAATTAGGCAGTATTTATTTTGAAAATCTATTTTATAGAGTTCCAAGGACTCTGTTTTCCTTGGGCAGGGCTGACTCCATTTCAGCGCTGGAGGCCGCTGAGAGGGCCCGGGCCAGCCCTTAAACTTCCAAGGTACTTGCCTCACATGGCTAACACAATGTAAATAAACACAGCTGAGCCCGAAGAAACTGCAAGGTTTTCTCATTAAAGGAATAAAATAAACAGATGTCCTTAAGCACTTTGGCTTGTGTTTTGTCAAAGGATGGAAAGCTCTAGATGTCTGAACTGCAGAAGTGAATTAGGGCCACATCTCAAGGTAGATGGGGAAAAAGAAAGAAAAGGAAAGATTCTACAGTCCCCTGAATTAACTAATAGTCCTCCAGGGAGGGCACTTTTGATTTGAACCTTAGCAACTTCTACAAATAGTTTTTCACTGCGGGGTCATAAAACCGCGGTTTTTATTTCTTCTCAGTTTGTAAAGCAGTAACGGACAGGCCCGGCCATGTATCCCCAACTGGATCTGATTGAATCCTGATGGCACTGTGCTGGGTATTGGATTCCGGAACCCGAGCCGGAATCACATAATAATACCCGCGAGGAAGTGGGGGACTGCGGCTGGTC
Organism: Eidolon dupreanum; assembly: GCA_028627145.1. Classification (NCBI taxonomy): domain Eukaryota; kingdom Metazoa; phylum Chordata; class Mammalia; order Chiroptera; family Pteropodidae; genus Eidolon; species Eidolon dupreanum. The sequence continues at coordinate 7,325,166 of CM053504.1, forward strand.
GGAGGGGGCAGGGGAGTCAAGAGCTGGCCCAACTCTCTCTACATGGCTTCTTCTAGAAACACAAAGAGGCTGGTGGGCTGGCTGATCCACGAGCAAAGCTGTCACCAGGTGAATTCATGGCTTGCATCTCACTGTACAGACTAATGTGTGAAGGAAGCACCTGTAGGTCAAGTTTACATGTCCATTCCAGTTCAGTACTTCTGGGGTGGGAGAGGAGACTGCATTTCTAACAGAGGGCTTATGTTGCAATAGGGGTGTCTGCCAGTGAAGAGTTTCAGTACCGACAAGAACTAGTTATGAAGTTCGAGCATCAGACCCTCCAGGGTCTTAGTTCGGGTGCTTCCCGAAGCAAACCCTGAGCCCAGGGTTCAGGTGCAAGCAAGTTATCAGTGCGACGCACTGGTGGCAGAGTATGGAAGTGAGCGGGGAGAGGAAGGGAGGACGTCAATGAGGATGCACCCAGGAGCAGGTCACTGCTGTGGGAAACTGGGGCTCTGTCCCTCTGGGGACATGCGAGAGACTGTGAAGAAGACCCCAGAAGTGTCACAGGTACCTAGCTGTCATGCTCATGGGAGTCGGGAGGGATACAGGGGTAAAGGTGTGGCCTTAACAGGATGCTATAATGAAAACTCAATCCCAGTCACTTAATAACGATGCTGATGGTGTTATTCTACAATCAAATCATCACACCAAGAAATGGATGCCTGAGAACCCAGTGGTGCTGTGAGCCATCAACAAGGCACGGACCTAGTCGAGGCCAGAGATTTTTCCAAGGACGTGACATTGGATGGGTAGTATTGCTTCTCTTCTATTTGTTGGAAAAAGGAGATGTGCTGGTAGGGACTTAAACCACACTGAGTAAACAGAATCTCCAGCCATGACAACGGATTCCCAAGGCAGATGACCTTTAGGAGGTAAATAGCCTGCATTCTGGCATGGTTTAGAACTGGACAAAGCTTAGAATCTGGCTGGGGGGAAGCAGAGGATTTGGGGTGAGTGGGGACCAGTGATCTCTGCCCCACATACCCCACCTCGTGGCCTTGGTGTGTCACAGGCATAAATGCTTCTGGGGGTGACGGAGGTGCCATACACAAGTGGAGCGGCTCCATGGCGCCGAGCCCCGGGGGTATAAATGCTCTGCTTTGGGGAGTGAGTGGGGCTGAGGTGAACCCAGGGCACACGTCCTCTCAGAGGGTCCCCACTCTTTGAAAACTACGACCTGGTGTTGCCTGACCTTCCTATTTTCCAAGGGAAGTGAGACATCCAGATTTTTATGTAAAATATCCAGAATTAAAAATATTGGCAATGAATTTATAATTTAAGGAAATGCCAGGGGACCTAACTAAATCTGTCTTCAGGCCAAATGCCTGAAACCTCTAATCTCTTCAGATTGAGGAAGGCCTGGACCTTTAAAGGGTGATGTGGAAGGAAACTTTGGGTAGGATTCGGCCCAGGCGGGCAGCAAGGGTCACCTGGCTCCACCCAAGTCCCCTCACCTGCCAAAGTGTCCCTGGTCCAAAGCCTGACTATAGTGGCTACTTGCTCAACACTCCACAGTCTTTGCTAAACTCTTGCTGTGGGCCAAGCTCTGGGTGAGGCCAGGCCAGGCTGGCACCCAGCATTCTGGCCCCGGAGAGATGCTGACAGGCCCCTGTCTTGTCCCAAGTGTCGATATTTGTTCCCTCGAGGGCAGGTACCTCGGAATCTCATTTCTGCCGTGCTTGCGATCATGCATGCTGAAAACTCCCTACCCACAAGCTATTTATTTATTTGTTTATTCAACAGATATTTTGTCCAGCGGACGTGCCAGGCACCGTCGGGTGCTAGGGGATGAGGCCATGAACATATCAGACCCAGGCCTTGTGCTCTTGGAAGAACTCACAGTCAAGCAGAAGCGCTCACTCCAGTGGCTTTTAATTTTTACCGTGAGGACATTCACGTGGATCCTGGGGACGCAGCTCAGACACTTGGCTAAGAGCAGTGGGCCACATCCCAGCTTTCATCCTTTCCAGGCTGGGTGACCCTGGCTGAATCACACCACTGCTCAGAGCCTCAGTTTCTCTAGAAATGGGTCTAACAGGAGCAGCCACGCCTTTTATGTTTGGGGCGGGATTCAGTGAGAGAGACGGTGTGAAGCTTGGAGCCGTCCCTAAGGGATGCTCGTCTGTGCTGGTGGGCAGTGGGAGAGCCTGGGTGTCCTCCCCGGGGGGACGAGGGTAAGGAAGACAAGGAGCTCTGGGCTCAGGGCTGTGGTTAGATGCAGGCTTTCTCCACAGCAGCACCATGGACATGAGGCCAGATGATTCTGTTGTGGGGGCCGAACTGTGCACTGTTGGATATTCAGCAGCATCTGGGGCCTCCACCCACCGGATGCTAACAGCACTACCCTAAGGCGTGACGACCAAAAATGTTATGACATTGCCAAATGTCCCTTGAGGGGCAAAACTGCCTCCAGTTGAGAAGGACTGGGTTAGAGCCACGGAGTGGGACGTGGTGAAGGATCCAATACCATGGGGTAGAGGTGGGGGGACGGTGAGAAATACGGGGCGTTTACACAATGCCATTTATGTACACAACAAATAAATGCATATAAGAAGAAAATACGTGAAAATAAATAAAAAGCTACACGTTAAACCGTGGGGAGGGGATGGGGAAGAATACAAACAGGTCTAAAAGGAAACACACATTTGTATCTGTGTGGAGCGAGAAAGCGGCCTTGCGTGGACAAAGTGAATAATTCGATGTCTGCTTCAGAGGTCCAACTCAAAAAAATAAAAAATAAATAAGAACGTTCACAGTAGGGTACTTGGCACACAGTGAACATGCAAAAAATGAGAGAATTTGTTCAAGAGGAATCTACTGGTTGGCAATGGAGAAGAGATCGGGTCCCTTCAGAAGGAGACCATGGACAGAAAACGGGACGTCTCTGTAGCCCAGAGGGTGAGAATAAGCAACAGCATCGCATTCACCTGTGGCTGGTTCTGCCTTCGAAATATATCCAGACTGCGACAACACCCTGTCTCTACCACCGCACTCCAAATGGCCATCATCTTCCCGCTGCACTGTTGCAGGAGCCCCCTCACTGGCCTCCCTGCTTCTAACCTGGCCCTTCTAGACAGCCTGCTCTGCCCAGGGAGGCAGCCAGAAGGGTTCTTTGCAGGTACAACTCAGACTCTGTCCTTCCTCACTCCAGAGCGCATGGCCCCCACTTCAGAGTAAAAGCCAGTTGAGTGACCCCCACCCCTCCGTTTGCTCTGCTCCAGCCACACTACTTTCCTTGTTGTCCTTTGAGTCCCCAGGAGAACTGCCACATCAGAACTGCCACTGGCTCTGCATGGGCCAGTCCCTCTGTCTTCCACCAGATACCTGTTCCTCTACTTCCTTCAGGTCTTCGTTAAAAATCCACTTTCTCCACGAGGTTGCCTTCCCTGGCCACCTTTCCTTAAATTGAATTTCAACGTTTCCTCCCTGCAATACTTCATATACTTCAAAGTATACCATAAATAAAGTGAAAAGACAAGCCATAGACTGGGAGGAAATATTTTCAAATCATATCTGATAACAGACTGGTATCCAGAATACATAAATAATTCTTACAACTCAACAATAAAAAGACAAACTAATAAAAACGGACAAAGGATTTGAATAACTGTAGCTATTTCTCCAAAGAAGATATTACAAATGACCAATAAGCACATGAAAACATCATTAGTTAGTCAACATAATTAGCTGTTAGGGAAATGCAAATCAAAACTACAATGAGATACCACTTCATATCCACTAAGAGGACTAGAGTCAAAAAGACAGACAATAACAAGGGATGGCGAGAATATGGAGAAACTAGAACACTTATGTATTGCTTACGGGAATGTATAATAGCACAACTATTCTGAGAAACAGCGTAGCAGTTCCTCAAAATGTTAAGCCTAGAGTTACCATATGACTCAGCAATTCCACTCCTAGGTATACATCTAAGAGCATCGAAGACATATGCCCATGCAAAACCTTATACACAATGTTCACAGCAGCACTATTCGTAACAGCCAGAGTGGCAGCAACCCAGCTGTCCATCAACTGATGAATGGATAGACAAAATGTGGTACCATGGAAAATTATGTGGCAATAAGAAGGAATGAAACAATGATACATTCTACAACATGGATGATCCCTGAAAATAATGCTAAGTAAACCGGCCAGCCACAAAAGACCACATGCTGTATGGGCCAACTTATAAGAAATGTCCAGAAGAAGCTAATCTATATATAGAGAAAGTAGATTAGTGGTTGCCAGGGGTTGCGGGAGAGGGAAATGAGGAATGTTTGTTAATTGGTGTACGATTTCTTTTTGGGGTGATGAAAACGTTCTAAAATTAGATAGTGGTGATGGTTGCACAACTCTGTGACTATACTAAAAACCACTGAATTATACACATTAAAACGGTAAATTTATGGTATGTGATTATATCTCAATAAAGTTGTTATTAAAGATACACACGACTGGTCTCAGAGTGGAGCCTCCAATTGGTACTGAGCTGCCTGGAAGGTGAGGCATAAAAGGAGGCATCGAGTCTGGCCCATTGTGAACCCCAGGAGGGCTGCTGATAAATCCCTCTTCGAATCCCTTCCTGACCACAGGCAAAGACTCCTGACCACCTTGCATTTGCCTAGTTTCAGCTGAAACAAATAGAGTTGGACTTTGGGGAGGTGGGGAGGGAGGAGGAGAGGTTAGGAAAGAGGCGGCAATTGCTGGCTGCTCCAGCTCTCCAGGGAACTTCTAATGGATCCACAAGATGCAGGGAGGTACAGCTACCAAAGGGATGCTCTGGCTCTGAGTACTGGGGAGGAAGCGATGGAAAGGAAGTGGAGAGATGACAGCCTCAAGCAGCACATGCTCTGATTGGGAACAGGAAGAGAGCCCAGTTTCTGTTTTAAAACTCAAACATTGTTTAGAATCATCCCTTAATCATTTTCGTTCTGGAGGTCTTATTTCCCTAAGTAAACCGTGAGTCGCACCTTTGGCCGGGATAGCAACTGACGTGATTTCTGCTTCCTGTACAGTGCTCAACACAGTGGTCTCAAGCAAAGAGCTGCTGGTCCTTGGCGTGGATGTACAGGGGGTTTTGACTTTCAGAGCCAATTCTGGACCTCCACAGTTCTCACGCGTCTCTGGAAAGAGCACCTCAGTTTCCTTTGGGGGGCCATGCCTTCCTTACTAGCTCCATTTGGTTGGGATGGAGCTTACCTGCTCTTCTTCTCCTTCTATGCCAGCACAGTGGGCTCTTGATATAGGCTGGCCAATCAAAGACACAGAGGTTGGCGTATGGATAAGTACTTGACCCAGTTTGGGCCAGTGAGATTGATGCCTGGGAGTTGTGCAGGAATTTGGGAGGTAGAAGGTCTTTTGAGATTGCTGAGAGGGAGTAACTATATGAAGAAAGTTGACTGAGGGGTGCAGAAACACCAAGCCCTGAGAATATGGCTTGAGCTCCTGGATCCAGCCCAACCTGAATCCCACATATCACTGCATTTTTCATTTCTTGTGATCCAATAAGTTTTCTTTGTAGCTTAAACACTCAGTGCTTCAAGTTGAGAGTCCTGATTGATATTAGCTATTAATAATAAGCCCCACATGGCTGCACCTACTGGAAAAGCATAAAGAGAAAGCCATGGGTCAAAAGTCAAGGCCATGTATTTTAGTTCTGTTATGAACACCTTGACTACATAACTTCCCTATGTCTCAGATACTGTCTGCAAAATGGGGTTCACAGTCCTGTTCCTCTAGATCTTCTACACTTCTCCGACTTCCAAGTTTATAGGTGTAGACCAGACCAATTGTCCTTTATGCCTTTTGAACAGAACTAATTGCTTTTCCTCAATATTTTTCTTTCATTGTTCTTACTCTTATTACATGGTACTTTGTGCTAGAAATTGCTAGCTGTCCTTCAATATCCATTCTTCCTTTCACTCTCTCAGAATAATAGAGTCTCTAAATTTCAATGGGGCATGTGACTCCCTTGCAGCTAGATATGGCCTTATAGACTCCCTTGCAGCTAGATGTGGCCATGTGATCAAGTTCTAGCCAACGAGATGTGAGCAGAAGTGATATGTGCAACTTCTGGGTCTGGCCTTTAAAGAGAGGAACAAAACATAAAAAAATAAGAGAGAGTGGGGTAAACTCCCCTTTTCCTGTTCTCCCTCCTCACTGGCTAGAATATAGACATGGGAGTGAGCTGTTTTATCTTGGCAATGAGGGCAATACTTCAGAGATGGCAGAGATTAAGACAGAAGGTCCCTGGTGCTGGGTAGCATCTTGACCAGCTTAAACTGCTTACACTTGGACTGTTAGGCGAGGGAAATAGTCTTTCTTGTTGAAGCAATAGTTATTTTGAATCTAAGGATTGCTAGATTTTAGCAAATAAAAAATACTCATTCTTCACTTAAGAGAGAGCTGGAGGAGGGAGTGGAAAATTCTAGAAGAGTAATGAAGATGGCACAGGACACCTGGGGGCGCCAAGGGCTTTTCATCTCAATTCCCCCTGTATATCCTGGGAGCACCTGGGGAGGCAAGTGAGCCTGAGGTCTGACTCTCACTCTCTTGTGGGTGATTTTACCTTCTCTGGGCCTCGGTTTCTCCTCATGTACTCTGGAAACGAATTGAGCATGATGGTCTCCCAGGTCCTTCCAGCTCTGACCTTCTGTGGTTCTGTAATTCTAAGATGAATGTTGAAACTCAGGTGCCAATGGGGCTGGGCAGGTGCCATAAACGGGTTAAACAGGCCAGGTGGGGGCCGTGGATCGCCCGGAGAGTGGCAGTCCCTGCTCAGCTCCTGCTGATTGCTGCCACTTGGGAATGCAGGATTGCCAGATTTTCTAATTTTTCAAGAAGAGTTGGAAATCTAGATTGTTTTGGTCTGTACAATCTCCTCATCTTTAAACGCTGGCGACAAACTCACATTTTTTCAATCACTCTAGGGGCCAAACAAAAAATGCCTTTGGGCTGAATTGGGCTGGTGTCACAAGTTAGAAAATTTTTGTTTTGATACTATGTTTTGTTTTCCCTTCCTCCCCATCTCTTCCCTCCATTCCTTCCACAAATATTTATTTGATGGCTATTATGTGAGGGGCACTGTTCTATGCACTTGAGATTAAGCAATAAACAAAAAAAAGAACAAGGTGCCTGTCGTCATGCAGCTTTCATTTTAGAGAACTGTCATTATTCATTCATGCAACAGACACTTATTGAGCAATTCTGGCCCATGCACTGTACTTAGTTGGGTTGATAACTGTTCATGGTCCCTGCCCTCGTGGTACAGACAGCCTAGAAGGGAGATAGACATTAAATGCATAACTATAATATAAATGAAAAATATAGTTATGGGGAGAGATGCAATTTAGATGCAGGGGAGTGGTGAGGAAAGACCTCTTGGAGGATGCTACACTGAGAACTGAAAGATAAGATTTGACCTAGTAAAAGAACTTTCTAGAACATTCTAGATTACAGCAGAGGCTTCCAATGTGCCTCTCCCCCAGGTCTCCTCAGTTGTCATTATTCTTGTACATGGAGAAGCTTTCTGTTATGAGCACATGTGATTCCCTGACAGAGGCCAGAAGGTCAGGGAGGTAATGCCCCTAGGAGAAGCCCTCAAGCCCTGAGAAGCAAATCTGTAGATAAATACCCCAGCACCTTCGCTCGTGGGGTGGGTCAACTCTGAGGTGTGTTCTGCAGTCCCCCAGAGGTCCCTGGGGGACCAAGCCCCAGTTACCCACAGAAGTAACTATTTTGTACCCTGCAGTGGCTGCCTTCCCTTCCCTGTCTCACTTCCCCACTCTGTATCTGATGCGTCTTACTTAGAATCTACCCCCAAATAAACTACCTGCACTCACTGCTTGTCTGCGGCTCTGCTTCTCAAAAAAGCCCAGCAGATGTGGGAGAGAACGTGGCAGGTTCAAGAACAGAAAGTCACTCTGGATGAGTAGTAGAAAACGGGGCTGGAGAGTGGGCAAGAGCCTGCTCACGAAGGGCCCTGGAGGCTGGGGAGGAATCTGACCGGGCTTGCATCTTGACCTCTCAGCAGGAGGCAGTAAAGGGCAAGAGTGGAAGCTGGGAGACAAGGCAGCTGGAGGTGAAGATTGCTGGGGGCAGGTGGCAGGACTGGAGAGAGGTGGCTGGCAATGAGGAATCACGTGGACCAGGTGGCATGGGGCTCAGAAAGGAGCTCTGGGCTTTGTCTTTGCCTTGAGCAAGTCCACAATTTGGTTTATGGAGTGGTAGTGAGACACAGACACCAAAATCATGCCTGAGATTACAAAGCCCTACACAATTCATGAGAACCAGCTTGCTGCAGGAAGCTGTAGAACTTCCAAGTGGGCTACCTCAAGAGAAAGAAGAGTGAAAGAATGCTTTTTAGGGGAGGTGACTTTACCAGGGTGGTTAGAAAAACCACAGAACACGCAGACTTAGAGGGCAACTCACTGCGGTAGCCCCTTTGGGACGGCCCGATTTATGCCGATGGCGGCCAACTCCACTCAGGTGTTTCAGCAGCTCTTGACTCTGCCATCCTCTACCTAACCTGTGCACAGTGCAAACACGCATACCGGATTTCCCACAGGTGCTGCTAGACATATTAACGGCATTCCTATGCAGTAAGAGATTTCTGCACCACCAACACCATTTTTATATTCTTTACAACATAACGGCATACGATAAATCTATCTTGCTAATTACACATCCAGCTTGTTATAAGTCCCATAAAAAACACGAGCAGCTGGAAAAGTCATGAGGTGATGTCAAATCATATTCCCGGTCTCTAAACAGAAACAGAAATATTTTCCAGGCGCTGTGAGTCTCATGGTTCCTACCCAGGCGTGGGAGTAGCTGCCAACAGGTCGCTCACCTTGGATGAGATGACAGCTCGCCAGTGCTCTGAAGCTCCGCCCTTCTGCCCCCACCTGTCTCCCTGACGAGACAGCAGATGTCCACATGTGGTTTGTTGGGAAGCCCTCGGGATGAGTGCAAACAATTGGCAGGGTTTGGGTTTTAGCAGTTGGGTTCACTTTTGCATTATTCAGGTGGTTTCAATATTTCTTCCATTCACCACCGATCGGCCTGTTGCATTTGCCCAGAATTCTAACTGGATGGCTCCCCAACATAATTTGTCTGATAATACATTTGCAAAGCTGTTGCTAAGATCCACACTGGAGCTGACAAAATGCCTCCCCCTCTCAGAAAAATGAAAGGAAAATTAAGTTCATCTGCTGGAGACACTAAGATAAACAACAGGGAAGAAGAAAAAGACTCTACCTTGTTTTTTAGCTAGAATTACTGGTTTGGCTGCAGCGTACCCTAGTCCTCTTAAGAGAAAGCCAACAACTAGGAACTTATATCCTATTAAGTGGATGTCGAACGTTTCATGTGTTAGAAGAAGAAAGCTTGGGAGACAATAAAAGAGGAAGCTAATTAAATGTTCACATGTCAAGAGAAAATTCCATAGGTGTTCTCAAACCCAAAGGAGCAGCTTTTGTTGGAGAAGCCACCTCATAAACTGCCCCCGCAATCTCCAGGACAAATCAGCTGGACAGATGGTCATGATGGGGGAAAAAAAGGGAGATAAATGGATTCTTACCTTCCCGTATCTGGATGCAAAAGTCCCCGTGAGTAAGGAGTGAAAAATAATTATTGTCTCATCCAAGTCCCACACGAACACACGCTGTGATGAAAGAGAGGAAGAGAATGGAGACAAACGGATTTGCTTGCATCTGACTTAATGTCTGCAGAAATTATTCCCAGGAGGAAAAAGAAATCTTGAAAAACATTATCTTTAAGTTATAAAACATGTGACTCACTGGCGTGTCCTTGCGTCCCCATCCAACTTCAGCTGTGTAAAGTATATGCTTATGGCTAAGTTTTGGGCTCCTATCGACCCAACAGATTCCAGAAACAAAAAGCCTGTTTTGGCCTTCCACATAAAAGCTCAAAAAAAGGAGGGCTTCAGTCCAAAATCAGCGATAAAAATGATAAAACTCATTTGACAAAATGAAATACCGCCATTTTACCTTCACATCTCACCGTGAGTCTTTTGACCATTTCTGTTTTTAGGAATTCTGGTGGTTACCTCCATAATGCTAAATAACATACTTAGACCTTTACTTATTAATGAGGCGACATTAAACAATACCTTTTGACTTGGCAATCTGAAAGATTTGGGTTTAGCTCATGGTAATCTCCACCATTTCTCCAGAACTTTATATTTTTCACACATGTGAACTCTTCTATTTCCAATTCCATTAGCTGTGGACATTCTCTCTTGGCTAAAACAGTAAACCCGATATGGAAGATATGGATATTGGTGTGTTTACCCTTTCCCCTATCTCCTCCTATCTCTAATATTTATCAGCTTTAGCTTTACCTTTGCATTGTCAGTGTAAGCAGTTTAAGCTGGTTTGTATATTGATTTTATAACTATAATTAAGCCTTCTGTGCTCTGTCGATTTTAAAAGTTGGCAACCACTAAAGAACACTTACATCTTGTGATAAGTGTTCACTGTAGAGCCAAGTAATGTGCTAGAATTTCACTTCGTTCCCTATGTGCCCAATGTCCTAATCCCAGGACCATTTTAAAGAGAGTGTTTCTGCCACCAGGTCATATGCATTCTCCTTTCCTGCATTCCATCCTGATTAAAATCATGCCACATCTCAGTCTGTTCACATAGGAATTGTGCCTGTTTGGTTTAACTTTTGTTTTTTGCATTTTCAATCTTATTTCTTCAAATAATTTCCTCCTATCTTTTCCACTGTTCTCTCTTTCCGGACTTTCTAATAGTCATATTAGACCTTCTGGATTGATATTACTTATCTTTAAAAATATATTTTCTATAATTTTGTCTTTTTGATCTATGTTCTGAGAGATTTTTTAAACTTTCTCTTCCATTTTTGATTCTTGCTGTTGTTTTAAAATTTATATTAACTCTGTCTCCAAGTGTTCTTTCTCAATAGCTGGCACTTCTTATTTAATAAATGTAATATCTCTTTAAATCTTTATAAAACAATCAAAATTTTAAAAAGTTATTTTCTGTTTCTTAAATTACCTTTCTTGATGTTTATCCTACATATTTATCCTATCTTTTAATACTGCTGGTTTTCCTCATTTTTCTGGTGATCATCATTTTTAACAACAAAGGTCCTGACTGATCATTTGTGTAGCTGGTCTTGGGTGGGGAAGTGGGAGGCGGAGGGCGGGACAAATGTACCTAATCAGTGTGACCCTCCACTGGTATCTTTGACACCTCCCTGGAGCTCAGGGGCTGTATTTACCCATTAGCATTTGCCATGCCTTTAAAAATAAAGAGAAGGGTGGTTTCAAAATGAAAAAGGTCAATTAGAGCAGGAGTTTTCAAACAATTAGCAGACCTGAGTATAACTTTGTGAAATTTTTGGTCTAGTAGTTATATTGATGGATATGCATGTGCTGGGTCATGATATTAAGTATAGTTCCTACGGGGCATGTTTGAAAACCACTGTTTTTGAGGAGGATGTCTGGGGTTTAAATATGCTAAATCCTAATTTATATTAATTAACTAGATCCATTCAATTTAGATATTTTGGTAAGAGAATTAAAAAAATCCACAAATATTTTCAAATTTAATGCAGGCTCAATTAATTTACCTATGACATCCCCTCTGAAGAAGATCAGTTTCCTTCCTTCACTAGCCCACCAGTCTATTCCCCTGCCTTAGAGCCTTAGTGTTAGTTCCCGGTGGCCATTCTGCAGGTGACCTACTCCCTAGCCCGCTGGGTTTGGGCCAGGGCGGGCCTCTAACTCTATCTGGGTCAGAGGCTTCTTCCTGGGAACTTAAAATTGGGGCCTAGAAAGAAATACATTGCCTTTGGGTTTTTTTGGTAGCCACATGTTCTGAAGGGCAGAGAAGGCCAGTCTTCAGAGAGAAAGAGAGAGGAACAACGGGGCGAGAAATGGAAAGACGACACTTTTCGGAGATCTGGTTTCAGTCAGAAGCAGAATGAGGGCCCTGGAGGGGAGCCATCGGAAGGCCAGCATTGCTTGCGGATTCTAGCACCGACGTTGTGGCACGTTGGGGGAGAGCTGTAAATGCATTTCCTTGCCCTGTTACCCGTGGAGTGTCTTGCTGACACTCCACTCTACCCCTGCCATTGGGTTCTAAGAGAATCCCTGCATCCTTAAAACGAGTTCAGCTTTCTCGTTTAGGTTAGCTCACGCTGGTTTCTGGCACCTGCAGCTGAGGGAGTTTAACTAATATACACTCAGAATTTTCCCCCTTTCCACTTCTTTATATAATTTCTCTCTCGTGGGCTTCATTAGCAAAACTGCCGAAGACTTAAGAGGTGCGACCTGTGCGAGCCCTGCATGCTGACATTAAGCACAGAAGTGAAACACGGCTCACACCTTTTCAACTGTGCTTGCCCAGCGGTACTTACTCTGGAAACCAAGAAGTAGATGTTTCCAGAATAGTATCACCCCATAATCTTTGACTTCCATGCCACCCCCACCTCCTTCTCAGTTTAATGGAAAAACGGCTCTCTGCCCCCACCGTCCCCTACCAAGAGCAGAAACCATGTTTGGTGACCAAATAATTATTTTTTAAAATACTGAAGTATGTGTTGCTCTCCATGATTTCTATAGCTCTGTAACTTCAAACTGGAAAATCCTCAGAAATATGGGAGGGCATAAAGGATAACTGAGGTTAATAAATATTCTTTTTGCCTTTTCCTGATGGGATTATGTGAAGTCTCCTCAATTTTGGAAGGTGGGGCCTTTAAAAATCAGAGGAAAAGCAAGAACAGAATCCCCTGGACTGAGAGTAGTTCCATAGGCAGTAGGAACACTTATTCTGTTGCAGGTCCCCATGGTGGTCAAGCTCTCAGAGGAGATGCCTGCTGGAGTGTGACCAGACATAGGGGACAAGCATGATGTTCAAATTATTTAACACCCAGGATGACTGGAACAGACATCAGCCATAAACAACTGTGAAAGTCCTACTAGTCAAAACTGGTTAGGTAATTCGGCCCTACCAGTGAATACTGGCTAAGAAGCAAACGTCCTGGTGGCAGGTATTTGTGGCTTGTGTCTCCAGCATCCACTCCCTTCTGATAAAAGCACTTGGTTTCCTTTTCCCATCATGTGCTGTCTTTGTGGGACTGGCAATTGTGAGCAAGCATAAGACCCAAGTCAGGCCAATGGGATGCTGTCTCCTTGAATTCGAACATCGACTAAAGTGGCACTAGAAGTTCAAATGGCTCACTCTCCGGCAGAGGCTGGCACCAAGAAGGTTCCCTGGATTCCTTGGCAAGGCCTTTGTTACTGTTACTGGTTTTACGACTTCTTCTCGGTAAATTCCTTTTGGCTTAAGTAACCAGAACTGATTTCTGTTGCTTGCAATCAAAGGATTGTAGTTAATACTCCAAGATTCTTGTCCTCAACAAGGATTTCTATGCCTGATGTATGGCATGGAAACCCCAGAGAATGGCTGGACTTTCACTGATCACTGTGGGCAGACAGTGAGGAAGGTGGCAGTGATGAAGCAAGCCACACTAGACATCAGCGCTTCTTGTTTTTTTTCTGAGACCACTCAAGCCCCGAGATTCTCATACAATTCTGGGAGGGGAGGTGCTTTAGTAATGAGATAGAATTTCCTACCACCCAGATGGAATGGAGACCCAGAGTCAAAATTACCTTGACTTTAAGGAAATGATGAAAATGGTATTTCTTAGCATCTCTGAGTTTGTGGGTTAAGCTTTGTAGCTGCTACATATATTGGACAGGATTATGAATAGGGATGTGATGATGCAGCGTTTGGATTTCTTGGCACTGACACTAGTTTTGAAATACTATACACATACTCATGGCACACTCAAGCCAGCAAATGACTGCCTTTTGCAAAGAAGTACAAACTAGTGCACATGTCCATTTTTCTCCCTTGATAGATAACAGTTGCTTCTATCTGTTTTTTGGGCATTCATCTGGTCTCTGTCTTCACTAAGACCCTCCCCCTTCTCTCATGCATTCTGTTCTTTTCTGTTTGCTTGTCTGTGCCTGACCAAGAATCTTGTATTTCCCTTAGTACAATAAAGATCGGTGCACCCCTTAGACCAGCTGTTCTCAGCCTGGACTGTCCTCTGAAATCACCTGGGAAATTTAAAAATATTGATGCTTGGGTCCCACCTTCAGGGAATCTGATTTAAACGATGTGGGGAGCAGCTTGAGAATGAAGATTTCTCAAAGCTCCCCAGGAGATTCTAAGGTACAGCACCGGTCGAAAACCACTGTGTGAGAAACTCAGAATCATAGGAACCATGCACACTCATCTGAGCCAGCCTCCCGTCTCCAGGCAGATAAACATCTCTGCCACGTTAGAATCACTAGGGGAACTTGTAGAACTCCCCCTCACCGTGTTTTAATTTAATTTATTTTAATTACTTGAGGGTGAGGCCTGGGCATCTGTATTTTAAAAAGCGTCCCAGGTGATTCTAATATGTAGCCAGGGTTAAGACCACTTTGGGAAGGTCCACTACCCATTGTCGTCTTCACTGGGGGATCTCAAAGTGTGATCTCCAAACCAGCAGCATCTGGGAACTTCCTAGAGCTGCAAATTCTCAGATCGGCTGAACTGGAAACTCTGGGGGTGGGGGCCCGGCAGTCTGGGTTTTCATAACCCTCAGATGATTCTGCTGCTGCTACTATGTTTGAGAACCACTGTTCTTTGTCATTTCCAGAGTCACTTTTCCTAGCCTGCCTGTCAACGGTGCATCCATATGGCCAACCTGATTCCTCCCTACTATCCCTCAAGTGTTCTCTTCCGTTACTGTGCTTTGTGAAGACAGGGGGCCATTCTCCCCCATGTACATGGACAGAACTCTGTCCCCGCCCCCTCCCATTCCAGCCACAGATGGAGAGGACATTCACCAAGTCAAACAGAGGCGGCGGGCGTTACCTCGATCTCGTTGTCCCCTGCTGGGGAGGGGTCACTGCTCCGCTTAGACCGTCCTCGGAGCTTCCCGTCGGAGGCCCTGTGTGGCCTGTCCGTATCTCCTTCTTTTGCCGGCGTGGAAGGTCCATTGTGTGTGTTATAGTCCCCTGGTGGAGAAAAGGGCATGGTGGGCATGTCAGAAACTTTGCTGAGCATCTCCTCCCAGGAAACGTCACACCAGAACCACCTAATGCTAAAGTGGAAGGTCCCAAAGGAAGCCTTGAAGGCAAAGATCACGCAGGCAAAGATCAAAATCGCTCTTGAAGGTCCCTTAAGTCATTCATTCACAATCATTCATTCATCCAACAAAGATTTATTTAGTAGGAATAGTTCCAGGTATTGGTTCTCATAGCACCTAAATTCTAGAGGGAGGAGAGACATTAGACAAATAAGGAAATAAATAATACGCCAGGTGAGGACATGTGTTATAGAGAATCAGTAAATCAGATGGGGGAACAGGGAGTGCTGGGAGGTCACTGACTTATATGGGGCTGGTCAGGGAAGGCCTCACGGATAAGGCGACATTTGAGCAGCGATCTGAGAAAAGTGAGGGTGAGGCCACTGGGAGAGCTCTGCCGTGAGCAGAGTTTTGCGTTTGCAACTCTCTACATATCCTAAGCCTGAGCATCCCTAGACCAATAGAGGAAGAAAATAAATATTTACATGTAGCTGGGCTTCAAACTCTTCTGCCATTAAGAGATTCCTCCCTTGGGGTTAATGTGGTGGTGTGGGGGGGTGTTGGGGAGAATTCTGTGTTCCTGTCCCTATATAGCTTGCTCCATTCTCTATTAAAAGCAAGTCCTTTAAGCTTTACTCGTTAAGAGATATGTCCATTTGAAAATTAGATAAGGTTATATACTCGAAAGCATCTGGCACAGGGCTGGCAATGAGGAGGTGTGAGTAAATGACTTGAGTTCTGGCTCAACTAGACCCACGTACACGCAAGGATCAGTGAAAAGGTGCAGGGCAGAGGGTGGGCACCTGGTGTTTCCTGACACAGGGCGCCTAGAGGATGTCAAGCTCATGCCCTTGGACAATGGTCCAAAGGCCCTGAACAAGTAAGCAGCATCCTCTTGGGACTCAGGTCCGAAAGCCAGCATCCAAGTTGTGTTGTTTTTCAAGCACAGAAGTTTTAAAGATAGGCTTTTTATTAGACTTTATTATCTTTAACTCATGAGGGAACTGAGGCTTAGTGGGCTGACGGAAGTGACAGAACTATAAACCAGCATGGAAACAGGACATCCTCTCCCACCTTCTCAGTTTACAGCTGCTTGTTTAGCTCCCAAATGTATCCTGTAGACTCCATTTCTCCTTCCATAATCACCAGTTCTTGGATCATCGGGGGAAAATGCTTTTGTCTAAAAATACTTGGCAGTGGACTGAGTATTTTTTCCTACCCTGGAAGGACTATTTCCCTCTGAAACCCAAAGGACTGAACTTTGTTTATTTAATATTTATAAAACTTCTTAGCAGACTAAGGACATACTAAGAAAAGATGTGATTTTGACTTCTTGGGACTGCTGGGTCGTCTCCAACTCCCCATCATTCTCAGGGTACAGCATTAGAGATTCTCAAACACTGATCTAGCAAAGACTTCTGGAGGATGAGGAATAGGCAGTAAATAAAATTGCAGATGCTTATGAGTCAGGTAAATAAGGTTTATCCTGATTCACTTGGTTGTTCTAAAGTTATGGAACCTTGGGAAACATTTGTAGACCCCATTAAAATCCAGGCAAATATTATTAAAAAGAAGGGGAAACACCAGGCATTTAGAAATATCTAGATAAGGTGTATGGGAAGCCAATTTACTAGGGGTGCCAAAAAAGCAACACTTTTCCCAACCTTATATAATCTTGAGAATGAAGGGTCAAAGTTCAAGGTCACAGTTAGTGGTACACAGGCTAGAGCAACTTATGTAAACCTTTCTTAGAGTTATTTTCCTCTTTTTCTTTCTCCTCTTTTATGTTTTTACTTATTTTAACAGCTTTATTGAGGTATAATTGACATATAATAAGCCCTATATATTTAGAGTGCACAATTTAAGTTGTGACATATGTATAACTCTATGCAACAATCACCATATTATGATAATGAACAAACCCAGCACCTTCAAGAGTTCCCTTATGATCCTATTGTAATTTTGTCCTCCTGCTCCCCTCCCAGGCAACCATGGACCTGCTTTCTTTCACACTATAAGTTATTTTGCATTTTAGAGTTTTGAACAAATGGAGTTATGCAGTATACATATATATGGCTTCTTTCAGCCAGCATAATTGTTTTCAGATTTAATCCATGTTGTTATGTGTATAGATCATTCATCGGTGTTGTTGAATACAGTTCTATTGTATGGATATACCACAATTTGTTAATCTGTTCATCTGAGGATGGACATTTTGGGTTGATTCTAGTTTTTGACTGGAATAAAGCTGCTACAAATATTCACGTATCAGTCTTTATGTGGATATAAGCTTTCTTTTTTACAAGTATGATTATTAGGTCATATGGTAGGGTCTGTGTTTTACTTTTTAAGAAAATGGCTAAGTTGTTTTCCAGAGTGGTTGTACCATTTCACAACCCCATCAGCTGGGCAAGAGAATTCTAATTGCTCAATATCCTTGCCAATCAATATCTGGCATGCTCATTCTTTGTGATTATAGCCATTCTAGGAGGTATGTAGTGGTATCTCATTGTGGATTTAATTTGCATTTCTCTAATAACTAATGATCAGCATCTTAATCGTGTGCTTTTTTTTTGCCATCCGTGTCCCTTCTTTGATAAAATGTCTGTTCAAATATTTTGCTCATTTCTTTATCGGGTTGTTTTCTTATTCTTGGGTTTTGAGAGTCCCTTATGCATTCTGGGTACATGTATGTAATGGTTAATTTTCTATGTCAAGTTGACTGGGCTAAGGGATGCCCCGATAGCTGGTAATACATCATTTCTAGGTATGCCCGTGAGAGTGTTTCTAGAAGAGATTAGCATTTGAGTCAGTAGACTGAATAGAGAAGGTGGTCCTCCCCAGTGTGGTGGACATCATCCATGCCATTAAGGGTCCAAATAGAACAGAAAGGCAGAGGAAGGGCGAATTCGCTCTCTTCGTGAGTTGGGACATCCATCTTCTCCTGCTCTTAGACATTGGACCTCTTGGTTCTCAGGCCTTTTGACTTGGACCGAATGACACTATTGGCTTTTCTTGTTCCTCAGCTTGCAGAAGGCCGATAGTGGGCTTCTTAGCCTCCATAATCACATGATCCAATTATTATTATAATTGGATCTCGCCTCCCCTACACTGGCTCTGTTTCTGGATAACTCTGACTACATAAAGATTATGCTTTTGGTGTTATATATGAAAATTCTTTGCTTAACTCAAAGTCACAAAGATTTTTTTTTTAAAGATTTATAGTCTCATATTTAGATCTATGATCTATTTTGTGTTAATTTTTGTATGTCATGTGAGGAATGGATTGAAGTGCGATTTTTCTAAATATAGATATCCAGTTGTTCCAGCATCTTTTGTTGAGAAGATCATACTTTCTCCATTGAACTGCTTTTGAACCTTTGTCAAAAATCAGTAGTCCCGGGTGGAAGGGCAGAGGGGAAATAAAGAATGAAGCATCCAAAAAAGCAGTTATCCGTACACACAAGGATTTATTTCTGAACTCTCTACTCTGGTCCATTGATCTACTTGTCTGTCTTTATGGCAGTAGTATACTGTCTCGATTACTCTGGCTTTGCAGTAAATCTTAAAATCAGGCATTGTTAGCCTCCCAACTTTATTCCTCTGTATCTGAGCTGTTGAGGCCATTCTAGGTCCTTTGTATTTCCATATGAAGTTCAGAATCAGCTTGCCAATTTCTGCAAAAAAGACTGGGACGTTGACAGAGATTGCATTAAATCTATAAATCCATTTGTGGAGAATTGACATCTTACCAATATTAAGTCTTCTGATCTGTGAGTGAGGTTTATATCTCTTTGTTTAGTAAAATCTTTAACTTCTCTAAGTAATGTTTTATAGTTTTAAATGTACACACCTTGCGCATCTTTTATCACATTTATTCCCAAGAATTAAATATTTGTTGACATTATTGTAAATGGCATTTAAAAATATTCAATTTTTTGTTGTTTGTTATTAGTATATGGAAATACTATTGATTTTTATATCTTACCTAGTACTCTGCAATGTTGCTAAATTCAACTTTTTAGTTCTAGTGGCTTTTTTGTAGCTTCAATCTGAT
Organism: Eidolon dupreanum; assembly: GCA_028627145.1. NCBI lineage: Eukaryota > Metazoa > Chordata > Mammalia > Chiroptera > Pteropodidae > Eidolon > Eidolon dupreanum. Next base: position 7,344,400 of record CM053504.1, read on the forward strand.
TTTCTACAAAGGTGATTGTGTCATTTTACTTTTTACTTCATGAAGTTTTGCTTATTTGCCAATATGGACGCCTTTATTTTTCTTGCCTTACGTCTAGAACCTCCAGTACATGTTGGAGAGAATTAGTAAGAATGGATATCCTTGTGTCGTTTCTGATCTTTGGAGGGGTAGCTGCAGATTTTTTGTTGCTATACTGTTTTAGTCGGTTTGGGCTGCTATAACAAAAATATCATAGATCGGATGGTTTAAACAACAGAGATTTATTTTTCACAATTCTGGAGGCTAGGAAGTCCAAGATCAAGGCATTGGCCAATGTAGTTCCTAGTGAGAGTGAGAGTCCTCTTCCTGGTTTGCAGGTGGATGCCTTCAGGCTGTACCCACGCATGTATGCACAAATCTCCATATATGGAGATTTATTACAGGAATTGGCTCACATGGTTATAGAGGTTGAGAAGTCCCACAGTCTGCCATCTGCAAGCCATCTGTAGAACGAGGAAAAGGTGTGGCATAATTCAGCCTGAGTTCAAGGGCCTGAGAAACAAGAGCCCTGATGTCTGAGGTCAGGAGAAGATCCATGGATGTCCCATCTCCTCAAAAGAGTGAAATGGCCCTTGCTCTGCCGTTTTGTTCCAGTGTGGGCCCCAGATAGATTGGATGATGCTGGCCCACACTGGGGAGGGTTATCTTCTCCACTCGGTCCACCAATTCAAATGCTAATCTCTTCTGGAGACACCCTCACAGACACACCTAGAAATAATGTTTTACCAGTGACTGGGGCATCCTTTAGCCCAGTCAATATTTGGGAGTTTTCCGAAAATCTTTCCATTATTTATTTCTAATTTAATTCTGTTTTCAGAGAACATTATTGGTATGACTCGAATCCTTTTAAATGTAATGAAACCTGATTTAAGGCCCAGAATATGTCTATTTTGGTAAATGTCTCATATGTACTTGAAAAAAAATATGTATTTTGCTGTTTTTGAGTGGAATGGATTAAAGACTGTCTATTACATCTCATCTTTTCTTTTAACTCTAGTTCTCTCCCCAGAGAAAATGTGAACAGTTGCTTTTAAATCCTTCCAGAAATTTCCTATGCAAATATGGGTATTAAACTATACTTACACTTAAAAAAAAAAAAACACCAGGATCCTATATACATTTAGTCCTCCTGTGCCTTGCTTTTTTTCACAATCAAAGAGAGATCCATATTAGATATACCTAGCTTACTCTTTTTAACAGATGTGTAGTGTGCCCCTGGTGGATGCATTATAATTTACTTAACCTGACTCCTGTTAATGGATATTCAGGTTGTTTGCAGTTTTTTGCTATGATGCTATTTCAATAAATAAACTTTTTTGCTTAAATCTTTGTATCAATGTGGGAATTTTTATCTTTAGAATAAATTCCTAGAAGCAGAAAAATTGGGTTAAAGAGTACACACATTTTTAATTTTGTTAGATATTGCCAATTGGCATGGAAGAGCCTTCCAAGTTTCTTCTTGAGAGATTAAACAATATTTTCTCCTTCTATTTACTGAGGGAGACCATCTAAGAAGTTTAAAAAAATCTCCCAACTTTTTTAAGGATAATTTGTATCATACTTAAAAATATGAAAAGAAAAAAGTTCTTAAGCAACCACTACTGACTGTCCTTCCTCCTGAGTAACGTCAGATGTTCAGATTTTGCCCTCTACATCAGCAAGTTGTCCTGCAATCATCTGCAAATTGTTGGGGCTTTATATGACTGCTAATTTGCCGTCAATGCAGACTGCACTGAGGAGGTGGGGCTTGGGGTCTAGGAGGGAGAAGAGCATTAGGCAATGTAAAGAGTAAGCCTGATCTGTAGGCAATATGTAAACCTCTTCAGCCTCTGGGGTTTGGAACCAACCACTCCAGGACATCCTAGATAATTTCAAAAGTGGAGGTTTTATGGTAAATATTAAGAGAGGGCATGAGTATGAGCGTTTGTGTGTGCATGTACATACACACATGAATGCATACATTCCCTTCCTTTGTAAAGAACACTGAGGAAAAGAGGCAAGAAACCTCAGTTATAGCTGACATTTATTTATGTCATTAGATTTTATGTGAGCTTGTCAGACATACAATAAAAACCGTCTCAACCACTTATCGTTGAACCTTAGATAAATGAAGAACGGGAGGAAACAATAAAGAAAAATTTCAGAGAAACACAAGGGGCATTTATGCTTGCTCCTGATGGGAAACAAAAATGACCTTCTCACACAACCCAAATCCTTGTGAAGTGAGTCTTGGGGATCCAGTTTGCCATTGAATTACAGATGGATGGGGCATCTGATTGAAGGTTTTCTGCTTATATTACCTTTCTGAACCCAGATGGGGGAGGCCACCTTTTAAAAAAGCAGGATGGTCAAAGATACTTGAGGATTATGACAAAGAAAAGTTTGTTAAATTCCACACTCTTGAAAGAAAGCAATTTGGAAATTATTACATACGCATTCCTTAAGTAGTCTGTGGTGAGATAGCACACTGACAAAAATCGATGCTCAAGCCCTAAACTACCTCAGAAGTTGACTAAAAAGGCTTGGTCACGTTGTCTCCATGTATCACCAAACCAGGGACCACTAACACCCTCAGGAAAGGAAAATTCAAGGGCTAAAAGCAACACCTACACCAAGAACTCCAGTAACAAAACAGGTGGGTCTTCACTATTGTTCTGCTTCTAACCATCAAGCAATTAATATTTACTGAATGAACGTCCACACACCATCGTGCTAGCTTAGCTTCTACAGAGCTCCAAGACATCAGTAGGTTTCAGGAAACAAAGAAAGGAACAAAACACAATGATATTTCTTTTCACTTGGACATTCTAATTTATTGCTCTTCTGTCATTTAATGTTGATAAATCCCAAACCATCTCCTAAAAGAGAAGACACGTACATAGAAGACTTGTGGAATGAATGAATAAGTCCACAGGCTGGTGACTTGCTTGCACAGGGATGTGCATCCCCAAGGGGCCAGGATGTGGACTCTCCCACATGTTGCTCATAATCTAGATGGGTTCCATAGGTTGAAATTAGAATTTTTCGATAAGTATTTCTGACTTTTAAACATGGGTGCAATTACACACACACACACACACACACACACACACACACACACACACACGCACACCAACAAAATATATCTCAGAGCTATATTTAGCCCTTGGGTGACTAGTTCATTACAGTTGGGACCTACGTCCAGTCTGTCTTTCACATAAGAGCTCAGACCACAACCATGAATGACCATGCGATGGTGACTGTACGTACCTGCAAGTGACTCAGAACTCTGGTTGGGGATGCTGTGCGACGCCTCCTGGAGGACGTAGGTGGACGTGGAGATGGGGGAAGGGCAGATGCTGCTGGCAGGGACGTAAGGTGGGCTGTAGGATGAGCTGTAGTACTGGGGGTACTGGCTCTGAGGGAAGCCAGCGTAGGAAGGGTAGTCCTGGAAAGGGGAGCACACAGGCGATGAGTGAGGAAGGCTCTCGGGGCTGGAGCCTTCAGTGGGCGGGGTCACAGGCTGATGAAGGCAGGGCCCCGTGGGGCGGGTCCACTAACTCTGTTTCTGTCCCCCATTAGAATGAAAGCTGAGGACAGGGACTTCCTCCAGAAGCAGACCCTGAGAGAGGAGTCAAGTGCAAATAGTGTACATGAGGGGTGAAAAAGACAGCAATTGGGGAGCTGGTGAGGTAGTGAAGGGAAGAAGGGAAAGCAGCCAATTCAGAGGCTTCTAAGTGGGGACTGGAGTAAATTCTATGGGGGAGACACTGGATGGTAGAAAACACACATCTCAAAATGATCTCACCACAGAGCAAAGGAGCCAACTCCAGCTAGCTTTGGGAGCTGCTCCCATGGGGTTTTAATTCCCCGGCCCTACCTGCCTGCCCTGTGCATTGGTTCTAGAAAACACCCTTGGGCCCAGGGATGCAGACACTGGCAGCTAGCTGGAGGTCAGCAGGTGCACCCTGAGGGACATGGGTGTGGCCCTGACAGGGCCTGTTGTGGTCACTGCTGTATCCTCAGTGTCTAAAACAATGCCAGACACATAGGGCACACAATAAATACTGGATATTCACGAACAAATGGATGAGTAATAAAGTTCACACACACACCTAGCAGACTAGGTGACAGTTTAGGTTCGTGAGAGGTGCAAAAACAATAGCACCTACAGAGAAATAGGGATCCAGAATCTTCTATGAGGGAGTCTTGGAGATCAAATCAAAGAATGCCAATCCTCTTTTATCAAGTTTTGCTCAAACCAGCCAGACAGTCCAACTCTCCCACAGCAGTCATTTAAATATTCTGCCCCATCGTCACCACAGACAGTGCTTCTTGACCCTACAAGGAACTCATGAGAAATTCAGCCTCCTGGACCCCACCCCAGACCTGAATCTGAATTTCTGGGGGCAGCATTTAGGGAGTCTGCGTTTTTGACAAACTCTTATGGTGAAATGGACAAACACCCAGAGTGAAGAACCACACCTTAAAAAGTACTCTTTTATTTACAAGTATTTTTACATATGTGTGTGTGTGTGTGTGTGTGTGTGTGTGTGTATTACACTGGAAATAATGCAAAAATGTATGAAATAATTTTCACATATTCCAAGGTTTAAGTCATTTAGATTTTTCAGCTCACTGAAGAAGAAATAGTACATTCCTCATACTTAAATATGTTAATATTCCTAAAGCCCATCTATCCTGGGGTAGTTCTGTTGAAACATCAGCCTGAAGGCATGTTAATATTTTGTTTTGATAGAATTTTAGACTGAGAGGAACAGTACATGAATGGCACAGAGTTCTCGTACACCTTTAGCAGGTTAATTCTTAATTCACTCTCTGAAACCAAGAGAATCAAACTACGAGCCAGCACTCATCTTTACAGTGTTGACTTAGTTCGATTTAACCAGCGTTTATAAAGCCCCCACTGTGTGCCGGGCAATCAACACTGGGACACAGAGGCAGAGGAGGTGTGCCTTCACCCTTCGGAAGCTCACAGTCCAGAGAAAGAGCACATGCGTTTGTGGTCAAATATTCTAGATGTGACAGTCCGTGGGTGTCTTAGGCTCAGGTCAGTATGTAATATATAATATGGCCTCTGTCATCTTGGAAATCTAGTGATTACAATTTCTCTGCCTCTATACTGAACCTCTCCAATGGCTTTTTGGACAATCTGGCCCTTATGGTCTTCAAACCTAGGGAATAAGAGGCTGGATTTCTGGTGGGGATCGTGGGCAGAAGGAGGTGTTCTGGATGCCCTGATTTAAGAGGATTGACTACTTAAGGAAAAAACTGAGACAGCTGGTAGTTGTACCTGGTGGACGCTGCCGAATCCAGCCGCGCTGGTCAGTCCATTGGCTCCTTGATACATCCCCGCTGTGCCTGTGGGAAGGAGGGACAGGGGGACAGATGAGGTTTCTTATGGTCATAGGGGGACATGGAGAAGGATGCAGTGGAAAGGCGGGGGTCTTTGAGGTCTGATAGGTTGGAATGGAAACTGACCTCGGCAAGTCCCCAAATCTCTCTGAATCTCAGTTCTCTCACTGAATGAGTAAAATAACACCATCAAAGTACTGTGGTGAGAAATAAATGGGATAGTGCACACAACACAGTTTCCGGTACTTGATAATTTAAAAAAAAATTGTTCATTTTAAAAAAATTGTGGAAAATGCACATAAAATTTAAAATTTTACTATTTTTAAGTGTGCCACTATTTTTAGTGGCATTAAGGCATTAAGTACATTCACATTGTTGGGCAGCCATTGCCACCATCCGCCTCCAGAACTTTGTTCATCTGGCAAAACTGGAACTGAGTACCCATTAAACGAATTCCCCCTTTACCCCTCCCCCAGCCCGGCACCCATTCTTCTGCTTGGCCTTTATAAATTTGTCTACTTGAGGTACCTTATCCTGCAACTGGCTTATATCATTTAGCATAATGGCTTCCAAATTTCACCCACGTTCCGGCATGTGTCAGAATTTCCTTCCTTTTTAAGGTTGGATAAAGTTCCATTGAATATAATATATTCCACATTGTTTTTTAATTCACTCATCTGCTTACGGACACTTGGGTTGCTTCTACCTTTTGGCTATTGCAAATAATGCTGGTTTTGGGGGTATAATACCATGCTATGAAATTCTCCCTTTGAATTGTCAGTTGAATTATTTCTAAAGTAAATTGATACTGTGCTGCTGCCACTACAATGCAATTTTAGAACATTTCCATCATCCTCCAAATTTGCAGTCAACCTCCTCTCGCATCCCCAGCCTCAGGCAACCACTGAACTGTTGCTGATTTTAGAGTATTGTCTTTTCTAGATATTTCACAGAAGTGAAATCATACAATATGTACTTGTATCTGGCCTCTTTTTCTTAGCATCATGCTTTAGAAGCTCACCCATGTCGTAATGTGTATCAGTAGTTCATTCCTTTTTATGCTGATTTCTCTCCCAGGGTGTGAATGTACCACGTCCAATTTTGGGCTGTTATGGGTAATGCTGCTAGAAACACTTACGTACACATTCTTGTGTGGATATGTGTTTTAATTTCTCTAGGGCAGATCCCTAGAAGTAGCATTGTGGAGTCATGTTGTAAGAGTATGTTTCATTTTTAAGAAGTGGCCAAACTCTCTTTCAAGGTGGCCGTGACATTTTACCTTCCTACGATCAATGTATGAGCGAACCAGTTTCTCTAGCACATGGTATCTTCAGTCTTTTTGATATAGCCATTCTAGCAGGTATTTAGTACCATCTCATTGTGGTTTTAAGTAGCATTTCTTTAATGACTAACTCTGTTGGGAGTCTATCTTCTTTGATGAAGATCTATTCAAATCTTTGGCTCATTAAAAAATAGTTAGGTATGTCCCCTAATTAATGACCTGTAAGAGTTCCTTGTGTATTCTGGACACAAGTTCTTTATTAGGTATATGATTTGAAAATATCTCTCTATCTGTAGCTTGTCTTTTCATTTTCTTAGAACATTTTTTTCAATTACAGTTGACATTCAATATTATATTAGTTTCAGGTGTACAGTGTAGTGGTTAGACATTTATATAACTTACAAAGTGATCCCTTCCAATTAGTCTACCACCTCCCTGATCTTTTCTTCATGGTGTCTTTTGAAGAACTAAAGTTTTGAAGTTATCATTTTTAGTTCTATAGATCTTACTTTTGCTGCCTAACCCAAGGTCATTAAAATTCTTTCCTATGTTTCCTTCTAGAAATTTTATAGTTTTAGTTCTTATATTTAGGTATGATCTAATGTAAATTAATTTTTATGTATGGTATGAGGTAAGGGTCTATATTACTCTTTTTGTATGTGGATATCCAGTTGTTCCAGCACCACTGTAAAAAGCTTATCCTTTTTTCCACTGAATTATTTGGCAACTTTGCCAAAAATTAATTGACAATAAATGTGAGAGTTTTTTTCTGGACTCTCTCTGCTGTTCCACTGACATATCTATCTTATATCATCTTGTCTTGATTACTGTAGTTTTAGAATAAGTTCTGAAATCAGGTTGTATAAGTTCTCCAACTTTCTTCTTGTCATTTTGGCGTCTATGTATAAATTTTGCATTTACATATCAATTTTAGTATAAGGTTGTCCATTTCTATTGGCCAGAAGGAAGTGGCATTACATTTTTCAAGTGTGTCAACCCAGAATTCTATATTCAGGGAAAATATCCTTCAGGAGTGAAGGGAAAATCAAGACATTCTTAAACAAAGGAAAACTAAGAACCTGAAAGCAAATCTATCCTGAAAGCATGGGCATAGTTCTTGGAACAGAAGGAGATTAAAAAAGAAATCTTGAAACATCAGGAAAGAAGAAAGAAAAAGAAAAGGAAAAGAGTAAAAACACAGGTAAAGTCTCTTCTCTGTGTGGTATGTCACCAGCTCAAGAATAGTTTGCTGTCAAATTTTTGGAATTACTTATTCAAATGTGTCTTATCATTATATAAAATATTAAAATGGTTCCAAAGTCAAATCTATGAAATAAACTATATTTCTATCCAGGTGTGGGGGGTATGTGCTGGGCGCTGGGAAGACAGTGGAGGAGTGGGCTGCCAGTAAGTGTCTTCACTGGGACCGTGGGGGCCACAGGGAAGGGTTCTGTGATGCCAAGTAGGGACGAGGTGGGGCCGGGGAAGGCTTCCTGGGGGAAACGACATCTAAACTCTTTCTGGAGAATAAGTAGCAGTTAGCCAGGTGAAGAGAGCAAGAACCAGGAACATGGCCACACCTGGGCATTTGCTCTTAATCTCCATTACATGGGGGTCTTGTCTAAGGCCCAGAAATCACAGAATTGGTCCATACCAGTGTGGGACACTGAAATCTCAGTTTGCCCTCAATGGCCGGTCCAGACATGTCTGGCAGAAAGTCTAGGCCAGCCTCTTCCATTCAAGGTCATTTTTGGGGTCATGGTTACCATGGCAACCCTACCTGCCAAAACTTAGGAACATGCCTGGCTTAAGAAGTTTCCTGGATTCAGTGTTTTCTCTCCTGATTTCCCTTTTCTTTTGTGTCAACCTTCTGAATGATGGCTTAGGGCAGGTTTGGAAACAAACAGGCCAGAGTCCCATCTCTTGGTACTCTTTGTCCAAAACAGCCTCTTGTTTGTTTTCATTTGTGGCTGGCATCTGAAGAATGGACAGCTGAACAAACTGCAGTTTGCCGAGGGCAGTCACCAAAACCCCTGCAGTGAGAGATCCATCCCACGCCAGAGGACCCAGGAGGAAGGGGGCACGTGGCCCCAGAAATCTGGTGCCACACCATGTGGTCTCTGGAAGGTTTTGCAAGTGGATCCGCCCTGAGTTGGAATGTCGAACACTGGCTTCTTGCCTCCGTCTGGCTGGTGGAATGTGCAGTGAGGGCTAGGGAAGGCAAGGATAGGAGGAGGAAAAACTCTCTCTTAAGGTGATGGTTGGCAGGTCCTGCTAGGGGTTCTCCCAATATCCATTCACCCCTTCTCTCTCATATTAACGGAATCTCTGCTTTTAAGCTGGGCACATGGCTGAGGAGAATAAGCCCTACATTTCCTAGCTTCCCTTGTGGCTGCCGTGGCCATGTGATGAGCTGTAGATAAGGGAAGAGGGATGAGTTAATGTTCACAACATCCTGGCTGTGTTCTCCCTCTTCCTGACGAATGGGGCCATCTTGGAACACACGGCTAAGCAGCAAGACATGAGGGGCTTGGAGCCCCGCCACGTTTTCCAGAACTTATGTGGCCAGAACTGCCACGTCAGCTTGGACTTCAGGTGAGAGAGAAATATGCTTCTTTATTGTTGAAAACACTGCTATTTTCTATGCCATAGCAGAGAATTACTATCTTTTTTTAAAAAATTAATTTATTGATTGATTGGTTTTCTTGGGTTTTAAATAAAGGTTTACTGTCAATGCTTGGCTCAGTAAAACAACTTTTCAGTCAAAATTCATTCATTCATTTGTTCACTCATTCATTCAACAATCATTTCCTAATGATGTATCAAACATTACTGTATCAGGCACTGTTTAAGACATGGCAGTAAGCAAGGAGTTGAGGCTTACACTCAGAGAGAGAGACAGAACACAGTCAAGTGAATAGATACTCAAGGAGTTAAGATAATTCCAGACAGATCCAAAGTAGTGATGCATTAGCACGGCACTACTGAAGCGTGGTCTGTGAATGGAAGCCTGCCTGCAAACTGCTTATGACCAGTCTGCGATGAGACAAATATAGAAATCAGGAGCCAGTGTGTAGAAACTTCTATTTTCTGCTGAATCTGATAAGAAGAAAATCAGGGCTTGTAATTTGTGCATCTTTTAAAAAATTCCATAGCTTCTCAATCTTTTTTTGTTATTACCACTCCATCTTTTTTGACATTTCCCTCCCGAAACACTCCTGCCCCATAAAATTCTAATATTAAAAATATACCATATATCTGTTCAGGCATTTATATGTATTTGCACTTAACACAGAAAAAGAGATGTTTTTGCCCCTCCCGTACTGTTTTTTTGCCCTCTTTGGGTGACATTTCTCTCACTGAATGCGAGTTCTAGTGATTTGTTTTTGTTGTATTTTACATTAAGTTAAGGGAAAAACCCTAATTCTTCCCCACAGTATGGGGAGTACTGGAGGACACAGTGCCTGGAGGTGACCCTCAGTACCGAGAAAAGATGTTCCCAGCACTGGAAGCTGTAAGGCATAGTGACTTGTTCAATGCCGCTGTCCACCTGCAAGGTGAGTATTGTTAACTCAGTTTACAGACACCTGGTGTTGCAAAAGTTCCCTGGTTTGCCCAATAACATCTGAGCTGAAAACTGTGACTTTAAGTGAAACAACATATATAACAAAACCAATGTGACCACAGGCTTATTGATATAAACAAGAGTTAAGTTCTTAATGGTGTATTTCTGGTCACAAAAGCAGCATCAAACTTCTAAATAAAAACCCCGAACACTTCTAATATTAAACTCTGCAATAAATATGAGCCACACATACATTTAGGAAAGATTAATAAAAACAAGTAAAAGAATTCTTTTCCAACCCGCTTATTCCAGCTCAGGTCATGGGTGGTCGGAACCAAACTTGGCAGGTCAGGGCACCAGGCATCTACACTGGACAGGATGCTCTTCCACCGCAGGGAGTGCACACGTGCACACACACACACACACACACACACACACTCAGACTAGGACAATGCAGGCCCACCAAGGAACCTCAGGTGTACATCTTTGGGATGTGGGAGGAAACTGGAGCCCCTGGAGAAAACCCACACAGACATGGAGAGACCGTGCAAACTCCACACAGACAGTGACTCGGCTGGGAATTGATTGTTTTTTTCTCATCAATGTTATAATGAAATGATGTTGAAGTAGATGGTGTTAATCCAAGGACCTGCTGTAACTGCACAGGAAGAGTGGAAGCCAGCCTGTGACACTAGGGAAGCCCTGTGAAGCTGGCACCAGATGTGCAGACAAGAAGGCACTTTGGAGTGGCCGGCTCGGCTCCAGAGACGATTCTATGCGGTGGATTAGGTGACTAGAAACCGTGTCTCTAAGGGTATGTTCAACAGAGAGATAAATCCTGGAGAAAACGCTGAGGAGTGAACGCCTCTGGACACTTCTCCTCGCTTCATGACCGAGGACACTCCCGTGGTGGCTCCAGGCAGGTGATTTGATTTCGTTTCTCCCTCCTCCATCAGCGACCCCTCACCATCTAATCACACATGGGAGGTGGAAATTGAGTCCCGGATTAGCGGAGGAAGGTGAGCGTGTCAAGGAAGTGTTTTGATAAACGGTGGGACTTTTCCCCAGACAGTCATGTCAGGGTCATGGGTGCTGAGCTGGGGTGCACAGGTGGGCAGAAGAGTGAGCAGAAATGAGCTATCGTGGCTCTCAGTTTCCAAAGTTTAGACCCCAGCACCTGGGAGGATTTAAGGAGCAGGCTAATGCTGTTCGAGCGCTCTGGGAAGGACTAGGTTTTAAATGCTTAACCCTTTGGGGACAAAGATATGGTTCACTGCACATGCAACTCACACCCCAGGCGATTCACCGTGCAATCTGACAACTCCTGAACTGGTCTACACTCGGTGCTACAAGAGGAGTCTGTGATCACGTGCTTGGATGTTGGGGCAACATCTAACTGCTGTCAATGTTTCTCAGTCTTACCCTTAGTTCCGTATTTATGGAATTGCAGGCCAGTAACGGTCTGCGGCTGAGCCCTGTTGGAGGGACAACTAAGAATCAGATTGATGTAAGCAAATGACTTCATAAGAAATATGAAGGAAGAAGGATTTTCTTAAGGAGGGAAGGAATTCTCCTGGCCAGAGAAATGGGGTAAGGCAAGAGGGAAGGGAAAGGAGTGGGTAGGGAAAGAGGATAAGGACAAGCATGTAGTCCTGGGGCAGAGGGATTCTACTCTCTGAACCCACACACGGCTGCTGAGAAAGCAGCAAGACCCGCAAATCAAAAGTGGCTGCGTGCGCTGACTATAAGACAGGGAGTGCTCAAAACCTTACAGGCCCAGCCGGTGAGGGAAGGAGCTGGTGTAGGCACAATGATAAATGGTGACTGACACAGAGCTTCGGTGTGGGGGAACAACAGGGGATAGTGAAGACTGTGGCTGGAACACACAGTTTCTATCTAAGTAGGTGGCAGTTTGTAGCAGACTCTATTTGGCTCCCCAATAGGCATTCCCAATTCTTTTCTCCCTTGCTAGCTTCTTTGTTCGCTTTCTCACTTTCCCTTGCAGCTACAGGATGGTCATGTAGTCTAGTTTTGGCCAAGGAAACTTCTGGGAAAGTCTTTTCTTTTTTTCCCCTGCTGGCTCCTCCCCTGGGTTATGTGAGGATGTAATGCCTGGAGTTACAGCAGTCTTTTTGGGACAGGAGGTTACAAGCATAAAAGAAGGCGGCTCACATGCTGTGGTTGAAGGAGTGAGAGGATGAAAAGAACCTTGTCTTTGAAGGTATTATGAAACTGTTAAACCAATCTTAGGGTCCAGATTTCTTGTTAAATATGCAATAAATATCATTATGGTTTAAACCAGTGTGAGTTGGGCTTTTAGTTACTTGCAGCCAAAAGCATTCCTAATTGATACAATGCTACTCATCTCCAGCCAACTTCTGTCACCTAGAAATGTGAGTCGAATGTAGCCAGGGCTTCTGATTTTTTTTAAGAAAAGTCAGAAATTTGGATTTGTGCATGAAAATTTCCCAATTTTAAATGTAGGCAAAAATACAAATTAGTTGGACAAACCAAAACCAAAACAAAACAAAAACATGTTTGTGGGGTAGATGTGGCCTCTGGATTTCCAGTTTGTGATCTCTGGCCTCAGAAGACAGAATGATGAAAGAATCCTGTGCCCATGATGTGGCAGACACAGCAGTGACGAGCCCCAGACTGAAGGGGGCCTTGTGGACCAACAAAGTGGACAACTCGGCAGCAGTCCGTTCCAATAACGGAGGACTGGATGAGGCCCCGACACAATGCACTGGCACTGAGCAAGATTCCAGAACCATGGCCAAAGCTGTGGAGACTTTGGGGAAAACCCCGAAAGACTAAGTCGAAACTTTCCCATCAACATAGGGGAATGGTGGGTCAAAACAGAAATTATGTTGAAATACCGAAAATAAGATCAGTTCCATTTTTAAGCCCCTTGAGCTCGCCGGTTGAGCTTTAGACCTTCCGTACGAGAGACAGAGGAATTCTTTCTGTCCCTGGGTCTGTGCCTCCAACGTCAGTCCACCTGTGTAAACGGCTGCCGAAGGCAGCCCATTCCCTTTTGTCATCCTGCAAAATGTTAGGTGCCAATGTTGAGTTAATTCAGGTTCACAGGACACTTCCCCATTAGTCCACCCAAGACCCCCTCTTTATTTCTGTTTCCTCTCATTCCTTGTCACTCCACAGGCGAGAATTCTCATGTGTCTGTGCACATCCTTTTGTTTGTATGTGTTCTTGACAAAGAGGGCACGAGCGCTTTGTGGGCAGGCACATAATTTCTGTGAATTCTATGTTACATTTCATATGGCTTCTCAGTTTTTTTTTTTTCTTTTTTACCCAGCATTAAGTTCTGAACACCCATCTGTGCTGCTGTGGGTACATCTTGTCTATTACGTTTCATTACTCTCTAGTTCATACGGTTTGTCAGTTTTCTCGCCCAGCATTAGGTCCTTAGGCTCCCTCCACATCGCTGAGGAATGCCTCGCCTGTCACTCTGGCAGCTGCCAAGGCTTCCCCCGTGGTTGTCCTCCCTCTCACCCCTGCCACCTTCTCCAGGAGATCAGCTGGGGTCCCTCCATCTCAGCCCACCACCACGAGGCTGCTGTGAGCATCCTCGGACACAGCCTTGTGGACCTGAGAGTCTCCTCGGGATATGTCCCCAGGAGTGGGACTGCTGGGTCGCGAGGTCATATGGACCCAATTTCCCTAAGGGCCAGGGGAGAGCTCTCGGCACGGCTGCCAGGCGCATGTTCCCACCGGCTGCACCGACAGCTCCCAGATCCCCACGTCCTCCTGCCCCCCCACAGTGGGGATTCATAATCACTCCTGCTGATTTCGATTTCCTAATGGGACTAACGTGATATCTCATTTCTTGTCTTCAGCTCACATTTCTCTGCTTACCAGTGACTCTGCATATCCCTTCTGGGGCTTGTTGCCTCCGGGATTTCTTCCTTTTTTCAAGGAGATGGTGACAGTCAACATGAAAATCTCTCTTTCTTTTCCTGGACCAAGCTCAGCTACAACTGAATCCGAGCCCTTGGAAGCCTCTCGGTTACTGGCATTAGCAGTTGGACAAATAATAATAGTAGCCCCCATTTATTGAGCACTTATTACCTTCCCCAGTGTTCGTCACTTTACACACATTATCTTGTCTAATCTCCACCACAACCCTAGCAAGTGGGTCCTGTTAGGAAGTGGCAGAGCAGGGTCCAAGCCCAGGGCGGCCTGACTCTGCGGCCAGGCTCGCAGCCAGCAGGCACTCTGCCTTCCAAGCAGCTGTGGGGAACGGCCCAGGTCACGGCCTGCCTCAGCTCTTTTAGGCCACCTGACTTCACCATCACCCATAGGTTTGACATGCCACTCAGGTAGTGCAAAGAAGGACTCAGATAATCCCAATGAACAAATGTCCCCTCGTCGATATTATCTGCTTTGGATTCATCTTACAATTTCTTTCCACACAGCAAAGAGACTTACTATACTGGGTTCACAGTGACACTCAAAGACATGTATTCACTCATTTTAATTGATGCCACTATTAAAATAGAATTGCTGAAACACACCAGGACTGCAAATGAACAAGGTCTGGATATGCAATTGAGGAGTGCTCTAAAAAGAGTCAGCAGATAATACATAAAACGGAAAAGCCATGAATAGATAGAGGTGAGCCTGTTATGAAACCCCACCCACTCAAGTACCCTAACCATGGCCCAGATTCCAGAAAAATCACAGATCTTCATACGTCAATTTTTCTTCTCTTCTTTACCCAGAACACAAAGCAATGAAGGCCAAGGCCTGGCAAGTCCTGGCCCCACCCATAACCTACTGTGCTAATTCATTCAGGCATTCACTCATTTATTCAATGAACCTTTGCTGAGTGCTGACGTCCCAAGATTTCTACCTTGAGAAAGAACTGGATCCTGTTTTCTTGGATCTTAGAGCCTGGAAGAGGGTGGTGGAAGGCAATGGAGAATCTGTATATAATTATTGGCCCTGATGACTACAAACTAGTGGTTGAAATATCTAAGCCTCAATTTTCTCATCTGTAAAATGGAACTAATCATAGTTTATTTATTTGGTGTATTATGAGGTTTCTGTGAGATAAGGCATATAAGGGGCAGAGCCCAGCACAGAGCAAGTGTTCAGCAAACAGTAGCTGGGATTCTTATTCTTTGCCTGTTAAGAATTATCATTGGAGATGTCAACGGTGCTAGAATTTAATTCATCGTTATTTTTATATTCATGAGAATAAAAATATCCAGGAAAATTAAAAAAAAAAACTTAGATAGGACAAAAGGGCAGATTCTAAATGAAAATAAAAGATTTTAGGGACCCAGACTGAGCTCTCAGCTGTGAAACCAGCAGTGACAAATGGCCTCTATGCCAGGAAGGGAGGCGTCCACATCTGTCTAGCTGATACTGAGTCGTCTAGTCCATTTTGCCATCTTAAAAGTCCAAACACGCACTCAGAGTCTGTCCTGCATCTTTGCTCCATGTGGAGTCCAGCCCACATCTGTGTTTAATCAAATCAGTTGCTAAATGTCACAATGGCCTCATTCACAGGTAGCATAAAGCATATTTAACTGGTAATAAAACAATCCACTTTCCTGAGAATGCCATTTCAGATAGGCTGCCCTGTCACTGTGTCTCTGCCACACGAGTCGGAATAATGCCGGGGCAGAGATGGGGGAGAAGGAGGCCAAGGGGGGCAACGATGCTGCAGAGGGGAAAGCGGTCACATGGGGACCCAGATGTGCTGGTGCAGAAGGGTGTCCGACATGCAGACCTGGGTGGAGAAAGGCAAGTGCAGGGCCGTGAGGCTATTCTGAGCACCCACTAGACTCAGTGTTGCTATTTGTTAATTTCACTTTTTACAGAGGACTGATGAAGTCAGAGGGCCTCTTGGAGGAGGTGGCAGTTGAGCAGAAGCTAAATGGATGGGAGGAAGGTAGCTACAGGAGGTTCTGGAGAAAGAACACTCCAGGTTGGGAAAAACGGTAAAATGCAAAGGCCCTGGGGTGGGAGGAGAGCGAGTGTGAGTGAAACGAGAGGACTGGGGGGTGGGGGCGTATCCACCATGAGGGTGGAGGGGTCTTCAGGGGCTGAATCTTCCAGGGCTCGCCAGGGGAGAGTCACAGCAAGGTGCTGGCATTGGTTTCTGATTGCAATGGGAAGGCCCCAATAGAGGCTTTTAAGAGAGAAGCGGGGGCGGCGGGGGGGCAGTGTGTGTGACATGATCTGACACGACATGGGGAAGGACTGTATGACTTCACCCAGTGTGGTAGAAACAGATCGAAGGTCACAATGGACCCTAAGACCAAATGTGCTATTCTTACTGCCAAGGATCTCCTCTGGAGGGATTCTTGGGAATGGTCACCCATAAAAATCAGCGTTTCTGTGACAAATTATAGATGCTGGAGAGAGATTTTCACAGACATAGTGCCGAGGGAAGACACTGAGGTTAGACATGCCTTACACTGTCCTGGTGGAAATCCAGCAAAGGGGGAGTACGTGGCCCAGACCAATCAGTGCGCCACATTCCCCTGACTACCATGATCACTTCAGAAATGCGCATCTGAACTAGGCAGACCTGTATGAGAGGAACATCGAGATGATGTTTGGTAAAGAGGCTGGAGCTGCTGCAGCCACTTGGCCACCACGAAGACCCTTGGACATTTACATGGCTGTCTTCCTCCCGAAAAGATACCATACCCAGTTTCCATTGACCAGGTATGCCAAAATATCTGTTAAGAGGATAGATGACAGAGTCATCATCCTCAATGGTCCTCACGTCTCACAGATCTAAATACCATCACCATGGTCTATGAATAGGGCTTCTGAATTACGCTGCAAATCTATCCACTTTTTTCCATCTCTTCCACCACTATCTCCATCTCCATCCCTCTATCGTCTCTTTGCCTGGGGACTGCATAATTTCCTTATTGATTTTCCTATATCCATCCTGACCCTGGTTGAATCCATTATCCTCAGAGCCACCCAGAGCACTTTCCCACATTGCTCACAGCTTCCCTGGGTTTCTGCCGCATTTATAACCCTGCACTGTGTCCACTGGTGTGACCTGCCTCTTCCCTGGCCTCACTGAGCCCCACTTTTCTGCCTTGTTGTGGGTCAAATTGTGTCCACAGAGAAGGTACATTCAAGTCCCAGCCCCCGGCACCTGTGAATGGGAAATTGTGTCTTTGCAGATGTTATCAAGTTGAGACAAGGTCACAGTGGATTACAATGGGCCTCAATCTAATGACCTGTGTTCTCATAAAAGTTGAGAAATCTGGACACAGATATGTAGAGAGAAGAATGCCGTGTGCAAGTGGAGGCAGAGATTAGAGCGATGACTCTATAAGCCAAGGAATGCCACGCATTGCTGGTGACCACCAGAAGCTAGGACAGAGGCAAGGAAGGATTATTCCCCAGAGCCTTCAGAAGGAACTGATCCTCCAAACACCTTGATTTTGGACTTCTGGTCTACAGAACTGTAAGGGAATACATTTCTGTTGTTCTGAACCATCCAGTTCGCAGTATTTTGTTAGGGCAGCTCTAAGAACTCACCGCCTCCCTGACGCGCCTGGCCATCTAGAGCCTGTTTTGAGGACGTCTGCATTCGCGCCTCCTCTGCCAGGAACACCTTCTTGCATCCTGCATTTTCCACAAGTTGGTGTGCACAGGAATCATACAGAGACCCCATTAAAGACCAGAGTCTGCAGCTTCGGGGTGAGACCTGAGGTATCTAACATTCTCCCAGGGGATGACGATATTGCCAGACTGGGGACCACAGGTGGAAGCCCTGACCCCTCGCATGGCTGGCTGCTTCTTCTCGGTCAGGTCTCAGCTCAGACGTGACAGTCCCTAACCACTGCAGCTAAAGTGGTCCCCATCCTCCCCCCACTCCAGCCACACCTTACACTTTACCCTGGCTTTGTTTTTGTTTTGTTTTGTTTTGTTTTTTCTGGTAGCCCTTATACCCTCTGAAATCATCTTATGTATTTAGATACATGTTTATTATTTATCTTACTCCAAGAGATCAGGGGTTCTGTCTATTGTTCACTGTTTTATGCCCAGTTTCTAGAAGAGTAGGCAGCATGTGGCAGGCTCTCTGGAAATGATTTTAGAAAAAAATAAAAGAATGTCTGTCTTGTTCTTGGCACTATTTCCAGCTTCTAGCACAGTATCTGGCATATAAAAAAAACTTCCGATAGCTACTGAATGAATGAATGCATTTAAAAAGTCAATGAATTGACCACGATAATTTCTGATCATTGACTATGTACTATGTGCCCGGAATGCTAATTCCCTACCTTGATTATCCTAGTTTATCCCCCACCCAACAAGGAGAATGGAACAAAGTAGGCTCTGGTATGATTTCTTTTCAATCATTCCACCAATATTTACTGAGCACCTACTCTGTGCCACTCTGTGGTAAGCACTAAGGACTCAGCCATGGACAAGAAGACGGAAACCATTGCCTCAGTGGAGCTGACGTCCTAGTGGGGAAGGGCTGAAAGGGAATAAATATGTAAAATAATGAGTCAGACGGTGACAGGAGCTGGAGACAAGCGGAGCAGGGATGGGAGCTAGGAATGTGGGGTACAGGTGGAGTGGTCGGCAAAGGTTCCACATTTCACTACAGACTTGCAGGAGGGAAGAGATCAAAGCCCAGGGAGGTGAAGCAACTTGTAATCCAAAACTCGGAGATTATAAGCGGCAGAGCCGGCATTCGAACCCAGGACGGCGACTCTGAGACCTGCTGCTTTTCATCTCGGTGTTCTCCCACTTTCAACCCGCTGGAATTTCCACCCCACTGAAAGGTTCATTAATAATTTCCGTGGGTGTTTGATTTCGCCTGGCTAAAAATTCCTTTTCCCCTTTTCCTCCCAGTCCAGCCCTAGCTGTTGTACCCACTGCACAGGGTTCTTTTCTTTCACAGAGGGCGGCTGCCTGCTGGGCTGTTTTGATCACGTTTTGCGATGCCAGCCGCGTGCACCGTGGCCCTGCTGACTTGAAGCCCTGCAGAGCACACGTTTATAACTCCCTGGCAGCCAGCGCTCAGCAATGAGAGGAAGTCTGCTGGAGGCCAGGGGCTCGCCCTGGGGCAAAGAGAGGCCAACATCTGGTTTGTGACAGGGTGGCCGTCCAAAAAACCATGGTACAGCCTCTGGTCTACGGTTTCCTGGCAGTAAAGACAATCCTCTCCAAACTGATACTTTTTCTAATAGAGGGGTCAAGTGCTTACCAAAATGACCTCCCGTGGCAATCCTTCAATGCCTCCTAAGATCACAAATCCTATGTCTGTCCGACTTCCCTGGCAAAGAGCCTCGTAAAATGGCGCATCGTTCTCAGGTACCCCTGCAGAAGCACTGACTGGCCTTGCTCTCTCCCAGCATCAGCTGTGCCCTTTTACTCACAGAGCTGCCTGTTTTAGCGTTTACCATTAGGAGTAAAGTTCCTTCCACAGACCTGTAAATTCCACGTGGGCCCATCTAATGCACCCAGTAGGATGTGGGAATAACTTTCGCAAAGACCATAGTTTCCCGTAAGATGTCTCCCACTTGTAGATCAAAGCCGGCTTGTCCTTGGTCCTAACAGCCATAATTCACTCCTTGCCCTAAAACCTCACGTTGCTTTTAAACATTTGATGGTCTGAGCAGCTGCGAACCTTGGCTTTCATCTCAGCTGGATTTATTTCCCCTTCTCTGGTCAGCGATTCCAACTTTTGTAACTTAAATTATTTCCAAAGTCCCAGAATTTGGATGTCATTCTTCCCCACTCCCGCCATCACTAGTGGGTGATTTTAAGCCTGCCTTGGAACTCAGAAGGTGTTCACATTTACGAAGCACATTTTAGGTGTGAGGTCAGCCCAAGGGACAGATGACGCCAGCCTATGAGTCCTGCAGAATATTCTGTGTTTATA
This sequence comes from Eidolon dupreanum, assembly GCA_028627145.1. Classification (NCBI taxonomy): domain Eukaryota; kingdom Metazoa; phylum Chordata; class Mammalia; order Chiroptera; family Pteropodidae; genus Eidolon; species Eidolon dupreanum. Next base: position 7,364,539 of record CM053504.1, read on the forward strand.
TTTTCCCCTCTCTCTACACAAAGAAAGAGTTTAAACCAAGGGGTTATGGGGCATGGACTCTGCGGGTCAAGGTTAACATCATCGGTAATAAGAAAAACCGATGTCATGTAGCCCCTGATAAGAAGCACTGAGGGTACGACATCGCTTGTGTGGTCTCCTGGCCCAAATGCACAGCCTCAATCTAATCATGAGAAAACAGCAGACAAACCCAAACTGAAGGACATTCGACAACGTGCCTGACTGGTGTCCATCGAAATGTCAAGTTCGTGAAAGACTGAAGGTCTGCCGCAGGTTAAAGACCAGAAGAGGCATGTGGGATCCAGGGTTGGATCCTGGAACAGAAAATGGGCATGTGTGGAAAACTGGTAAATTCCCAACGAGGTCCATAGTTCGGGTAAAAGCATTGCGCCACTGTAAACTTCCTGGTTTTGATGACCGCTTTAGGGTTCTGTAAGATGTTCCCATTGGGGGAAGCTGGGTGGAGGGTACACAAGAGCCCTCTGTACTGTCTTTGCAGCTTTTCTGTAAATCTGAACTTATTTTAAAATAAAAAGTTAGAAAAAGAATGCAGATTCTAACAGGCAGAGTTTGAATCTGTGACTTAACTGGTTACGTGATCCGTGCAAGTTACTTAACCCCTCTGTGCCTCGATCTTAGCGTCTGTAAAATGGGTATGAAAAAAAAACACCCACCTGAGAGGGTTCTTGTGGGAATGAAGCGAGTTCATAGAAGCCACGTGTGGAGAACTGTATCTGGTGCTAAGAAATGCCAGAACAAATGTCATCTACTGTTAGTATCCTTTTTCTTACTGCTCTCACTCTGCTCTTTCTCTTTTCCTGAGAGAGAATGAGGTGAAACATGTACAGTCGTAATTCAGTGTCCTCTGTCAACCTATCAACCTAGTACTTTCATAATATCTGCCAGGGAACTGCTGCATAATAATTTTTAAAAATACAGTTAATAATTGCATATAAAGATCCAGATTTTGTAACTCTATTTGAATAAAAAAGTGAGAGAAGCTCTGGAAAATTGGGCCTACTTTATCACATGGAATCATGCACTGCAAATGAGTGCTGTATGCTCAGTTAGACGGCGCATGTGACCACACTCCCCTCCATGTGACCATGCTCCCCTCCCCTCCCTATTGCATCTCCAACGCTAAGAATAAATCCTAGCATCCTTGGCCTGATATCTTTCTTACAGTTAAAAAAATGTTCCCATATATCTGTGGTTGGCTGAATAATGCTCCCCAAAGATGTCTCTGTCTTAATCCCAGAACCTGTGAATATGTTACTTTATGTAAGAAAGGGGATTTTTCAGATGAAATTTAATTAAGGATCTCAAGATGGGGACGATATCCTGGATTACCTAAGTGAGCCCAATGTAATCACAGGGTTTTAATAAGAGGGAGGCAGGAGGGTCTGAGTGAGAGAGGAGATGTGACAATGGAAGCAGAGGTCGGAGCGATATGATTTGAATATGGATGATGGGGCCACAAGCCAAGGAATGTAGCCACAAGCCAAGGAATGTAGGTGGCCTCTGGAAGCCAGGAAATGGATTCTCTCCTTGGACCTCCATAGAAATGCAGCCCTGTTGATAACTTGATTTTAGATTCTGACCTCCAAAACTATAAGATAATAAATTTGTGTTGTTTTAAGCCACAAGACGTGTGGTAATTTGTTAGAGCACTGATAGGTCACTAATACCGTACTGAAGTCTTCAACAAAAATGAGAGAAATACAGCAGAGGCCACTCAAATTTTCTTAGACTCAGCCCACTTTACTCACTTGTGTGATCTGCCTCGTTCTTCTGGGCATTTGTGTTTGTTGCCCCTAAACCAGGAGCTTCATATCATTCATTCATTCGCTCATTCGCTCACGCATGCTTAATAATTACTCACTGAGGACACAATGGGCAATGATACAGTCCCTGGCCTTAAGGACCTTATAGTCTGAGTGGATATTCAAGGGGATTAATTACAACATTGAAGCTCTGAAAAGAGAAAAATCATACTCTTTGAAAAATACACAAAATAAATTTTAGAAAATGAACAAGTTGTCCCAATGTTATCTAAGTCTGCCTTCACAATAACCTGGAGGAAACAGGTCTCATATCTTACACTGACCATCTTAAAAGTAAGGAAAGCGAAGCTCAGAGAAGTTAAGTAACATATTTAAGGTTGTATAGCTGGTGAGTGGCAAGCTAGCTCCAGTAAGAGCCGAATGCTTGTTCCATTTCTATATAAGGTGTCTCAGATCTGTTGGAACCTCCCCAAGGAATGCACCCCTTAAGAGTCTGGCACATTTTATAGTGACAAACCTAATCCAGAGGTAGCCCTGGGCTGGGCTGTTTGTGGCTGAAGCCACTTTGCGACGTGCTCTGAGCAGATGGAGGGACTAGACCAGAAAAAGCAGATCAGCACTAACTCCACACTTGGCTAGGAGGACTTGGATCCACCCTCCACACGAGCTTTTCATCAAAGCACACACACTGGACATTCGTACTAAGAGAGGGCTGAGCATTCCAGTGGGCAGCCGATTGCTCTGTGCAGAAATGGCAACAGACTTGGTCACTGAGCACATCCACATGTTGATCCCTCATCAATCATGGATGGCAGAGTCTGATAACTGCCCCCAATGTTTATTCTTTCCCTCTTTCTCATAGTAACAAAGCTTGCAAGTTTGAGCTGGGCCCATGACCATCCTGAATAAATACTACATCTCCCAACTTCCCCTGCAGCTAGATGTGGCCCAGTGTCTAATATCTGGCCAGTGTCATGTGAGTAGATGTGTGGTATGCGACATCTGGGTTGTGCTCTTAAAAGGAAGGTATGGCTCCTTCCTTCCCCCACGGGATTTTTGTGAGATGAAATGAGAGAATGTTAGTCATGTACTTGGCACAGGTCTGGTGCATAGCATGCCCTCAATTCATATTTGTTGAGTGAAGGAATGAAAGAGTTGATATAACAGAGTTCTACAGATACACAATGGCTGAATGAATCCATTGCTCAATATCACCTTCTTAGTGAGACCTAGCCTAACCACTCAATGGAAAGGTGTAACTTGTCCCCACTGCCACACCCCTAATCCTCCTGATGACTCTTTGTTCTCCATCCATAGCATTTATCACCCTACAATATAATGTACTTATTTATTACCCAATTGGTTTTTGCCTTTCCCACCATGAAAATAGATTTTTATCTATTTTGTTCCCTGATGCATCTCAAGTATCTGGAACCATGCCCAACACGCAGTAGGTGTCAGTGAACATTTGTTGAATGAATGAATGAATAAATGTACGAAGTGTTCATGGGGATCCATGGCTGCTGGAAGTGTGGATGTGACCATATGTGAAGCAGCCCCATTAGAAGAAGGCCCTCACTTTCTCAAGGCACTTTAGTGCCATGTTAAAAATGGTCTTGACAACCATGTAAATCTATAATCACTGTGATGTGAAGGGTGCCCCCTGGAGTTGTGTAAAAGCTAAAGCAGAGCCCGATGGGAAGGGCTATGCTGATAAACACCACTCAGCTCTGCTCCACACCGACAAGGCCCACGGACACCTTCCAATGCCCTCTCTTCAAAGACACAGAATTAGGTCTGCGGTTAAAAGAATTTTCTGTCTCTGGACAACTTCACTGGCATCCAGAATCTCATAATGTTGAACTATTCTACCTGACCATTGCAAAAATGAGAAAATTACTCAAAAGTCACCCAATATTGATTGGGAAGGTGTCAACTTCTGTTGACTCACTCATGTGGGACGATGATGATGGTGAGGACTTATGTGCCAGAAAAGTCTCTGTAGGCTTTATATGTATTAACTCATTTAACCCTCATAACAATTCTATGATGTGGGTATTATCATCAGAGGTTAAGAAATTTATCCAAGGCCACCCAGCTAGAAAGCGATGGGAAAAAATGCTAAGTCAGGCCAAGTCATAAATGAAAAAAGAAGCAATGCCTTGTGAGTGCAGCACTGTAGGACAGGTGCTGGCAGGACATGTGAAAAATGTGGTCCGCACTCAGGGCCATGGGCAGCTGGAAAGAAGTAAGAGTGGCTCCTGGGCCACTTCCTGTCCTCAGATGTAGCTGGAAAGCACCTGACACATTCTTCCTGGGACTTCTGACATTCCTAGGCTGAGCGTTTGCTTCCCCTTTTAAAACATTCCCTTTCCATGGGTTCCTTGCCTATGCCTCCAGTTGGGCTTAAATACACATCTGCACCATGGTGAACTTTCATTCCCCTGAAATAAGTTTGCCAATAAAAACAAAAGTGGCCTCAACATGTAGAAGTTCACAGAAAAGCCCTTTTATAGAAAAATATAGCATTCATACTCTTGAGCACTGAGCTCTGTGAGAGAGAGGAGGGCAAGCATTCTTTCATCACGGCTCTGCAGAGCTGGAAGGAGTTGGGGGGATCAGCCCTTCCTGCCTTCCCTCCCTCTTCTCCTTCCTTAAGCATTTACAGTTGTCTACTGATTGCCTTACCCAATATCCATTTCCTCCCCATTCTTGTTAAGAGAATCCACTTAGAATAGCAATGCACCCAAGTATAAACAGTCATTTCTCTATTCTCCCTTGCACTCAAGGGTGACCATGTGACACAGATCCAGCCACTAAAACACAAGCTGAAAACTTGTTTCCTGATCATGGATTCCCTCCTTCCTGATTCTCCCTTCTTCGGCTTGACTGAAATGTGGAGGTGAGGGGTGCAGGTGAAGCAGCTATCTTATGACTATGAGGTAACAAGAATTAGTATGGAAGCTAGAGGCCAAGGACAGCAGGGCAGACAGAGAGAAGAAAGCTGGGACACAGGGTTTTCTGTTGCTTGTGTGAATGGACTTTAATGATATGTGCCGACGTCATGGATCCTGTGAGATAAGAGATGGTTTCTGCCATCTAGAAGTCCAAATATAATTCAACTGCTGCACTTTACAGATGGAGAAACTGAGGGTCAAAGATAGAGATAGGATTAGAACCCAGATTTATGTCTTAAGTCTAGTTTTGTTCTTTCTACTAGTCTAGGGGTCCCATAATGTGACGGAAATCTATAGTAGTGTTACAAAAGATAATTTTAGATAATACCCTTTTCAATTCTCGTTTGATCTAAGTCATAGGCAGCCTAGCTCAGAAGTTGAGAGCTTGACTCTGGAGGTAGACTGTTGGGGTCCACGTTCTGGCTTCATCACTCATTAGCTGAGTGACCCTGAACATGTTGTTGGCCCTCTCTGTGTCTCAGTTTCCTTCTCTAAAAAACAGATATAATAATAATGTCTATGTCATGCAGTTGTTGTGACCAGTTAATGAGGTAGCACCTGGAACACGGTAAGCATTAAATAAATATTAATTATTAGTAAGTCAAGGAGAAAATCTCAATACTCACTAATCTCTCTTTTTAGCTAAGAGAACAGGCTCCAGGTTTGGAGTCTTGGCTAGAATTTAATAATACTGTTTCATTTTCAGTGAATTTATTTTTACCAATGCTTTCCACTTATGGCAAACATTGCTGGCTTTCTACTTAAGGTAGTGCTATAAATTCGCCTTTTAAAATGATTTTAAGCCAAAAGAAGTCTGTAAATTAAAAAAAAAAAGTATAGCTGGTACTTTAACGTGAGAAAATCATGAATATGATATTCAAGTGCCTGCAGTTAGGGAAACACTTTCTAGACCAAAGGAGAGAAATCTGTAGATCTACTGCTACTCCCCTCTCACTAACTGATCCCACACACCCTCCTCTGAGGCCAGCAGGGCTCAGGTGTTTATTGAATGAAATTCACCTCGGGCTTCCTCGATTGGTCCAGTTCTCTCTGACAGAATCCAGAACCTGACGCGGAACGTGGTGATGGAAAGAGCTGACCCGAACAGGCTGTTGGCAGCGGCTGAACGGCTACGAGTCCTGGCAGGTTAAGGGCTGGGTTTTTACCATCTGTATCAAAAGTGTTGAATGTGACTTGCACAGAGGATCTCTGGAAGGACGCTCCAGACCCTGGGGACAGGAGCTGCTTCTGGTCAAAGAGTCATGGGTGGTTGTGGGGCAGGGATGTGTATTCACTATTCGAAAACCTTAATATATCATGAAAGGAGAGGGAACGGGGTGGGTGTGGGGCTCTGGTGGGTTACAGCTGCCAAAGTTTCTGGATTTCCTGAGGATCAGAGAGTCCTTTAAACACGGGAGAACTGAAAGAGGGTTTGTCTCCAGCTCCCAGGGGTAGGGGTGGCAGCTGAGCTCCCTGTCCTGCTCCAGCGGGCCAGGGGGTGTAATGCCTACTGGTTGTCTAACTTCTCTGCAGGGTGGTTTATGGTGCTAGCCAGGCCTCAGCTGCCTACCTGTAGGAGCCTCATGGGGTGTTTCTGGGCCCCTGCCTCTCTGAGCACGTGGCTGGGGGCATAGCAAGAGTTTAACTGAACACAGTGCTGTTCAGGGATCAGCCCCTGGACCTCCCTCATCTGCTGTACCTCGGAGACGCTCTCATTTCTAGAGACAGTTCAGTGCGGTGGTAACGTTGAATTCTGACCAGCAAGCCGGAGCTCAGATCCACGCTTCACTACTTCCTGGAGGTGTGACCTCAAGCAAGTGGCTTAACATTTCTGTCTCTCAGCCTCCTTCTCTGTCAAATGAGGCTAATTTGAAACCCACCTGTTGGTATGGTTGCTGATAACCACGTAGTGCAGTGAGAACATTTATTGCTACATAGTTGTGATTTTTATTGTCATGACACTGTGAAACAGAAAGAAAAATGACTGCGTGTCTCAGATGGCCAGGCCTGGTGCCGAGCCCCTGACTCTGCATTTCCCCCTAGTCTTCAGGTAGCTCCACATGGTAGGAACTGCTAACTCCATTCTATAGGTCAGAAAACCAAGGCTTAGACTGCAGAAGGACCTTGCCCAAAGTCCCCCATTCAGGAAGACACAGAGCTAACTTCTAACTGGAGCATATCATTCTTCAAAGACTGCACTGTCTCCACTACTGCATGGAACAATATTTACAACCGGGGAGAGCCCCTAGTGGACCATGAAATGAATCTAGCAGATGGAACAACCACTGAAGAAAAGATAAACTTCAGTATTTGAAATGGCTAACACTTGTCTGGCGCACAGTCTGTACTAAACAGGGCTGAACATTGCATGTCCTCTAAGTAATTTAATTTTAACAATAGCCCCATGAAATATTACGCCATTTCAGAGATGAAGATGCTGGAAGCCCAGAGAAGTTAAACAATTTCCCACAGCGAACAGCAAAACCAGGATGTGAACCCAAGCCTCCACAGTTGGTGTTCATTACCATACAAAACACCCTGCCTCAGTCGAAGAGAACCTAAAGTACTGGATCTAGCTCAGGTCGGGGGTGGGGGGAGGGTGTTATTTTGTTGATACTTTTTTTTTAATTGCGTGTTTATCCATGTCCAGGTGTGGGTGTCTGCACTGTGTTAAAATATAAACTGTATTTCTTCCTGTGGGTCTAGATCAGGGGACAGGCACACATTTTCTATAAAGGGTCAGAGAGTTAATATTTTCTACTTTGGCCATATGGTCTCTGCTGTAACTATGCAACTCGTGAGAGCAGCCACAGGCATTATGTAAACGACCAGACGGGGCTGCGTGCCAATAAAACTTTATTTGTGGACACTGAAATTTTAATTTCTCATCATTTTTATGCATTATGAAATATTCTTCTTCTTTTGATTTTTCTCCCTAACCATCAGAATGTGTAAAAACCTTTCTTGGCTCCTGGGCTGTGCAAAAACAGGTGGTGGGCAGACTGGGCCTGTGTGTCCCACACCTGGCATAGGTCAGCAGTATCTGAAACTCACTGTTACAGAACTTTTGCCTACACCTGCTCTCCTGCTTCTAGAAATCTGTATTTTCTTCTTTAAAAAGGCTCCTCTGGAGACAAATACTGCATGAGTCTACTTCTGTGAGGAATCTCAAGTTGTCAGACTCTTAGAAAGTGGAATGGTGGTTGCCGGGGGCTGGAAGGAGGAGCGGGCCATGGGGAGTTGTTCAATGAGTATAGTTTCAATTCCGAAAGATGCAGAAGTTTTGGAGATGTGCTGCACAGAATTGTGCATACAGCTGATAATACTGTACTGTACACTTAAAAATGGTGAAGATGGCAAATCTTATGTGCTTTTATCACCACACGCACACACACATGCACACACGTGTACACACACACACACACACACACACACACTCATTCCCCTCAGGGTTTCTTCTGGCCTCTGTGTATTTGCCCCAGGAGCATTCATGTGGGCAGAAGCAGCAGTTGATCTGTCCCACTGTATCAGACACCCTCCTGCATTGATCTTGATTACTGAGTTTCTTGCACCCCTTAAATTTTGCACACTGGAGAATGCCTCGCTTGTCTCACTTTAGTCCCAGCCCTAATCCTGGTTTTGTCACTTCCCAGCTCTGTGACTTCTTTCCTGGGAGCCTCAGTTTTCTCATCTGTCAAATGGCAATGAACTTACTTCAGTGAGGACCAAGGGAGTGAATGCAGGCAAAGCACTCAGCCTGGCCCCTGGCCCCAGAAGCCCTCATCCGGTGTTATTTATTTTTAATGATTATTCAGCACCTGTCACTAAATTAGCCATTGATTCATGGTGGCCATGATGAGGTTGGTGGTCACTCAATATTCGTCAAGCAAATGGTGGCTATCGACGTACTGTTAGAGCCACTGCCTCAGGGTTCCGAGCTGCCATCAGAGAGAAGAGAACAGAGGCGCAGGCCGCAGAGACATCTATTATGAAATTTTTTTCCCTTTAGGGAGAGGGGTGGTGCCTGGGGGGGGGGAGGGGCGGTGAGTAGAGGACAGAAGGGGCCGGTTTTAAAACAATAAAGTCAATTTGGTATGGTCTGCTTTGGTGTTTTGAGATCTTTGAAAGAGATATTGTGTGCTCTGGGCGGGGGGTGGACGGGAAGGGGTTATATTTACACTGTAAAGGGTGAGCCCTGACCTTTGCTGGCGGCGGCCTCTCCTTGGTGAACTTGCCGGGGTCTGGACCGCCTTTGCCGCCACAGTCTTAGACTGAGACTAATGCAAGCCAGCTGAGTGGCAGGGGCCTTGACCGACCTCTCTCGCTTGGGTGGTTTCAATTTTTTGCAAAGCCCAGCTATCTCGGGGACAGAACACAGCTCTCAGCCCCGAGCCTCTTCTTGCTCAGGCAGGGACCCTGGGTGGGTGATGCTGTGGGTTGTGTGTCCCCCCAAAAGGTACGTTTGACTCTTAACCCCCGACACCTGTGAATGCGACCTTATTTAGAGACAGGGATTTTGCAGATATAATCAAGTTAAGATGAGGTTATACTGGATTAGGGTGGGACCTAATCCAATGACGGGTGTCCTAATAAAAGGGAAATCTGAGCACAGACACAGGGAGAATGTCACAAAAAGACTAAGGCAGAGATCGAAATGCCAAGGGTTGCCAGAAGCCATCAGGAGCTAGGAGCTAGGAGCTAGGCATGGAACAGATTCTGCCTTAGCCTCCAGAAAGAACCAGCCTTGCCAACAAATACCTCAATTTCAGACTTCCAGCTCCAGAACTGAGAGACAATAAATTTATATTCTTTTAAGCCATCCAGTTTGTGGTACCTTGTTGTGGGAGTCCCAGGTAATAAATACAGGTGATCTTGTTGACCTGCTGACATCTATCAGTTTTCTTCCTGACTTTGGCGGGCACAGGGCCATGGGCACTAGGACAGCCTGGCCTCTGAACTGCAAAATTCAGGCATGCCTCCCTGTCCTGCCGAGGGGAAGGTGAGTTGCCCTAGGTAGAGCATGTCCCCTCTCTTAGCCTCCACTCAGCATCTGTGCAAGGAAGATGGCGAACTAGACTCGTGTCTCCAGACTTTACTCATCACCCTACCCTTTTATGCTTTTCCCGTATCTTCAAACAACCTGCACTATTATTTTACTTAATAGTTTCCTTAAACTACTTTAGATTGACTCGGTTTTGTAAAACATAGCTTTTTCCTAAGACATAATATCCATAAAATGATTGTTTTTACTTAAATTTGTCTAAAAATAAGACTTTTATCACTACTGCAAAGAGAAAATCAATACCACTTGCCATCAATAAGAAAAACATAAAAATAAAAAATATGTGGAAAACAACTGTTCATGATTCTAGCTTAATATTTTTGACTGCCAAAGGCCCTAAACCTGAGTTTTTCTCTTGTTTTGTTAAAAATAAATATTTTCAGGGATTAGGAGGTGTTAAAGACATACTAGCACTAAATAGAGACTTCCCTTCTTGCTTTCTTATTGACTTAGAAAGCCTGAGAGAAAACAGAAGGTGTGACATCCTCACTATGCAGATTAATGACTGCTATTGCCACTTTCATGTACCATGTAAAATAATCTCTGTACCAATAAATCAGTCAGAAGAGGTTACATTGTGGGGTGGTTTCAAACGTCCTCAATATTTCAGTGGCTTAAATGCAATCAAAGATGATTTCTCCTTCATGTTATATGTCCACTGAGGGTAAGCAGGGGGTTCTGTGAATTGGAGTCACTTGGGGCACCCATTAAAGAAGTCCCCCCCCCCAATTTAAACACTGGAAAAGCGCTCATGGAGGGTCTCATGTTGGCTGCTGAATACCCTCGCCTGGAAATGACATGGTTACTTCCACCCTCAACTCAGTAGCTAGAATTAATCAGTTGCCTCTCCCCGACACCCTTGTCCAGCCACAAGAAGGGCAAGAAATGCAGTCCTGCCATTCTGGGTCATTTTGGATCAAAGCAGGGAATAGCACTAATGGCAGCCACAGTGATTCACTGAGAACTAGAGTTGGGTCAACCCAAATCAATTCATATCAGGAGTTGGCATATTATGCCCTGTGAGCTAACCACTTGTTTGTGTAAATGAAGTTTTACTGGAACAGAGCCATGCCATTGTATATGCATTGCCTATGACAGCGTTCACGATACAACAGCAAAGTTGAGTAGTTGTGACAGAGACTACATGGCCTGCAAAGCCTAAAATATTTCCTATTTATCTCTTTCAGGAAAAAGTTTGCTGACCCATGATATAGATGGTTCCCCTCAGCTCCTCTAGAAGTACAGTTCTGCAATCTTGGGTTATCGTTAGTAGGTTTTAACATCTGCTTTTTCTTGGCCTCTATTCCTTTGTCCTTGAATGACTAATACTCCATGGACTTGAGTCTCAACTAATGTCATAGACAACTTCTCAAAAAAGTATCACAGAATTCCTCAAACACATGGCTTATGTTTATCAAGCACACACTATGTGCCTGGCCCTATTCTATGTAGTTCATAAACACCAACTCCTTTCATCTTTACAAGAATCCTATGTGTAGAGACAATTGCTGTCCTTTTAGTTGAAGGAGCTGAGGCACAGATAGGCTGAGTAACTTGACGAGGATCATACAGCTTCTCAGGGGGAAAGCTGGGACCTAGACTTTGGCAGTCAGGCTCCAGAGGCCAAACACTCACTGACTCCTGCTTTGTCTCTGCTTCTTGAGACTGAAGTCAGCAGTGCTCCTTGTAAATGCTATTAATCGTGACTAAAACACCTACAGTGTTTATTAAACTCGAAACCTATACAAAGGATGAGAAAACTTCCCCAAAGAAAGTTCAGGTGTGAATCTTCCACCTCTGTTCAATTTCTCTACAGCAATTCTACATATTAATAATGTTTTACAGAGATTCAATAAACAAGACTTAAAAATGGCCCTTCTTACCTGGAAAAGCCATCTCCATTCATTAGCTCACTGACAGACAGAAGGGACTAAATATTGGCCATCTACTGCTTTGTTCTAGCCACCATGTAGCACTATTTCGTCTTGCCCCAGCGGTGGGCATGTGACTCAGGTGAGGCCAGTCAGAATCTCTGACTGTAGGAACTGTTAAAGAACCAATCACAGATCTTCTCTGGGATTTCTGAAACTGGATCTGGGAGAGAGAAGGCTCTCTTCTTCTGCGTTTTGGTCACCTGCAGAAGAGCCTGGGGGTAGCTAGCATGACTATGGAGAACAGGAATAACCAGAGAGGCACACCAATTTGTCCAAAGTCACACAACAGTTAGTGGTAGGCCAAGACCCATGCCATCCCCAGAATCATAATCTGAGCATCACTTCTGCAAGATTCCACACCTTCGCCGTGGCTAAGGTGTGTCCCATGCACCCACAGCCACCCTGGCTTATGCCTTTGCTTGGCATAATTTTTAGTGATGTTCCTCTTTTATACTAAAAATATGTCTAGGTTTGGGCTATAAGTTATATGGTCACTCCAACCACAGCACTATTAAATACAGAGAAATGTGTTTTTTTCTTTGTTTGAGAGTAATCAGTGAGATGAGAAAATACACATAATATTAAAAACTCCTCAAAATATAAATCTATGAGTTCAACATAATTTTAAATTTGTTCGAGACTATACATATGCTAAATTAAAAACTTAAAAGAAACTGGAAGGACCAAAGATAAAGCAAAATAGCTTAACTGAGTGCTGGGAATACAGGTTACTAATACAAATTTTCTTTTTTGTGTGTTTTTATGGTATTTTCCAATGATTCCATAAGGAACATATAATAATTTTATGGCCAAACAGAAAGAAATTATTTAAAAAAGATTTAGCCCTTTGTCACCAAGCTGTCATTGGAAAGAACCTTAGAAGTCAACTTGTCCAAAGCCCCCACACACTGTAGGTCACGACCATTAGTGGGATGCAAAATCAATTTATGTGTCCTGACTGACAATGTTTTAAATGAAATAGAAGAGAACCGTGTTTTCTTTGTTTTTCTTCGGTGGAATAGGAGAGAAAATATCAGAGTACAAAACATATAGTAAAAGCTGGTGTTGTTTTTGTAGAACCTTTGTAACTAGTTGTGTGCATAAATACCCGCGTATCAGGTGTGTAGCAGGCTGTGATGTAGAATGTCTTTCTTAGTGTGGAGTGTGATCAAATGAGATTGAAAGCCACTGATTTATAGTCTAAATCTCTCATTTTACAGATGGGAAAGCTGAGTTCCAGAGAGAACATATCATCCCTGATATTATCCTATGGTGGGCAAACACCAGAAGATGTGCCTACAGCCCCTTTTAAGAACCTGCCCCAGCCTTCCAGGCCAGGGCAATATACCAGCCATTCCAACATGCAGTATCAAATGTCCACAAGATTAATGACCCCATGGCAGGTCACAAGGCATGAGAGAAGTCAAAAGCCTCAGTAACAGCAAATCCTAAGAATCCAGGCCTCTGAGGTCACAAATTCCACCGCATCGCCAAGGTGGAGTCCCCCTGTGCATCATTTTAGCCACATCCCTACTTTGGACCCAGGGATCTGTAATGAGGCCGGTCAGAGAATTCTAGAGAATTTAAAAGTCAGGCAGCTGCCTGGGGCTCAAATACAGGGCAGTTGGGATGGCCTAAGACTATGGTTTTGGGGTTGCACAATCCTTTTGAGCAGCCTGTTCTTGCAGACTGCAATTTAGGGCTGGAGTGGCAGAGATAGAAGGTCTGGTGAGGCATGGCAAGGCTTGCCGCAGAAGTTGGCAGGGGGCCCTGGTTGAGACAAACACATACAGAGATGGGTGTCCCAGTACAAAGTACAGGACAGCACATGGCCCAACAACCAAAGTTCCAGTGCAGCCACCAATATTCCCAGTAGCAATCCATACTCCGAGGCAGAAAAGGTACAAAAGACCGTGAGCCCCAGAGGAGTTAAAAACAGATGCGGAAAACAGTCCAATTACTTATCCGAAGGGAAAAGTCTAAATACCATGGTATAACCATAAGAGAATAGCAGCTGGCACTAATGAAGGGGCCTAATTGTCCCAGGCACTGTCCTAAGCCCCTGGCATCCAGCTCCACAAAAGCTCATGAGGTCAGCGACTCATATCGATCCTGTTTCACAGATGAGAAAATCAAGTCTCAGAGCCGTGATTTGTCCAAAGGCGCACAGCCAGTAAGTGGTGCTGCTGGGATTTGAATCCCGGATTTGGCTTTCTCTCTGGAGTACTAGGAGCCAGAAGATAGAACGAAGAGGGTTTATTTCGACTGACTTTGAAAGATCTCCAAGATATGTTATTTAGTGAGAAATATAAAAGGCCATTTTTGAAACATGATACACAGCAAGATACTATTTAAAAAAAAAATTTTTTTTCCAGTTGTGGGAGGAAAAATACACACACAACTGCATGGAGAAGTAACAGAAAGATACACAGTAATATTACTTATGTGACTTATAAGAAATATATGAAAAATTAAAACGCAATAGAAAAGGCAGGGGGATTAGTGTCTAGAGGATTAAGCCTGGGGCACGTGGACACTACTGAATGTGAAATAATGTGGAAACGTTGTGCCAATCAGAGAAATTCCCAGAAAATTTTCTTTAGGAGCAGAAAAAAAAGATGAAGTTTGCTCTAAGGGTGCAAAGTCTGTATCCCCCGACCTGGCAGTGGCTTCTCTCTGAGTGAAGATGGATTTGCAGTGTTGGTCTGTCTGTGCCTGCGTCTCTCTCTCCTAATAAATGGCTGCCTGCCTAGGGCTGTGTTCCTTCTCTCCCTGCCGCCCAGACCTTAATTATCCCTTTCCATTCCTGAGCAGAAGGTGACTGCCCCAGGCTGGGAGCAGACAGCTCTCCACTTTTATCTCTAAAGAATTACCATGGTGGGACTTATACCTCAAATAGGACCCTCCGTTTTTACATCCATAGATTTTTCTTTTTGTTTCTTGGATCATTGTTTTGTTTGTTTGTTTGTTTTTTTTTTCCTCCCTCTCCCTCTCTCAGATCCAATTATCAAAGAAATTTATTGTGGGATATTTTCGATAAATTTTGCAGACACAGACCTTGGTGTGGACTCGGTCCTTATTCCATTGACATGTTAGAATTAAAAATGAAATCAACACCAGAGCAACAACAGCAAAGTCCTTCTCTGGGTCTTTGTTCCTTCGGGAGTGAAAGGATAAGTTGGGATAATTCTAGAATGTTCTGAATGGAGTCCTTGGGACATAATGGGTGTTGTTGCAGGCAAGTTCGGTGAATATTGGCTCCATTGTGCCCAACCTGAAGGACTGAAGGGAAGGGGGGACCAAGGATGGGGTGACCCTGTCTCTAGGAGAGACCTTGTTCCCATTCTCCTTGCATCTTCCATGACCTTCTATGGTTCACTTGCCCCACAGCTGCTGACTGATTTTTCTAAGATGCAAGCTGGATCACCCTTCCTGTTTTAACCCCCCCAATGGCTGCCTGGTTTTCTCAAGACAAAATCCAAATGCCTCTACAAGGCCACAAGGCTCTTGGAGGTCTGCCTCACCCAACTTCCGACCTCATCCTCCATCCCTCTCCCCTTTGTGCACCAGCCACCGGGCCTCCTGTCTGCCAGGAACACTCATGACCCATGGCTGCTTTTCTTAATCTGACGTATCAGCTCTACTGTCACCAGCTCAGAGACCCTGCCCTGCCCACTCCTCAAATTAGACTCTCCTTCCTCACTTTCTCTTTGCTACATCTCCCAGTGTATTTTCTCAGAGCACTCATCACAGCCGACATCTTCTTGGCATTTGCTCATTTCCTTGCTCACTGCCTATTACGGACTAAATTGTGCCACCCGCCCCTGGCCCTATTCACATGTTGAAGTCCCAATCCCCAATGTGACTGTATTTGGAGATCTCTCTCTCTCTCCTCTCTCTTTCTCCTTACTCTCTCTCTCTCTCACACCCCCCCACACCCCCACCCCACACACAGGTCATGTGAAGACACAGTGAGAAGGTGGCTGTCTTTAAGCCAGGAAGAGAGCTCTCACCAGAAACAGAATCTTCTAGAAACTCAATGCAGGACTCCCCAAGCTCCAGAACTGTGAGCAAATAAATTTCTGTTGTTCAAGCCACCCAGTCTATGATATTTTGTTATGGCGGCCCGAGCAGACTAATCTACTGTGTCCTCTCACTGGGGTACAGATTCCATAAAGGCAGAGCTTGACTGGCAGCTCAGGGCTGTGCGGCCACACTGAGCATGCTGCCTGGAACAGAGCTGGTGCTCATGAATGTTCGCCAAGAAAACGACAGACGGCCTTTCCTCCTCACACAGCCCTCTCTCCTACGCCTGTACCTGCTGCTGTATAAACCAGTATTTTTCAAGGGCTTTGTGGTACCCCTAGGGGTGCTGGGAAATTTGTGGAAACACTTTTATTGGGGACATTCATGGCATTTAGTGGGCAGGTGACAGAGATTCCAGACATTCTGCAATGCATGGTCCAGCAAAATGAAGAGTTTTCCCAGGTCCCACTTGGCTTTTGAATGTCTGACCAGACGTTCACACAGGTGAAGACCTGGCTTTACTGACCTGATCCAACAATGTAGGCGTCAGCAAATTAGTGTCTGTGGGGCAAATCCATCCCACCACGAGAAAATAGCCTTACCCATTCATTTTATATCATCTACAGCTGCTTTCAAGCTACCAGAGCAGAGTTACAGGTATTTGGGAGAGAGACATATGGACCCCAACGTCTAAAATATTTACTCTCTGGCTCTTTTACAGAAAAAGTTTGCTAACCCCTGTCTTAGCACAGTCCATTTGATACATAAACACAAAGGATTTTTTTTCAGGATTTTAGCATACATTAAGCTTTGCAGGAATGCTACTCTATGTGCTCAACTGTAGACGTACTGTATAATATATTCATTCTTAATTAAATATTTCACAATATTTAACAATAAACAATTAATACTTAACTTTAATATTTAATTATGCTACGCAGGGAACAAGAAAAAAGAGATGAGATGGATGAAAATCCTAAGAAGTGTTATATAAACAGGGAGAAAATAACTTGTGGGATAGGCCCAGAATTCTGAAGAAGTGTTAAGAACTGAGAATAAGAACGTTAGTAATGTTGTCTGACATATTAAAGGTACAATGAATGGAATATATATATATATATATATATATATATATATATATATATAAAGAAAGATGAAAGAAACACAGGTTTCTTTCTATCTGTAAAGTAGATAGAAAGAAATGGAAGGAGTGAGTAAGCCTTAAATAGGAAGTAGAATCAGTTCATACTACTTCTACACTGACAGTTATGCCAATCTCAAACTGGCCACCCACTGGCGAGAATCATTATGATGTCACTCTGGCCCTAAGCACCCTCTGCCCTAGAAATATGGATCAGAGTCATGGCTGCTCATCAGAGTAACTATGATGTGGCTCTTTCACCTCCTTGCACCCAGTCTTTAATGTGTTAGCCCTCATCTCTTTCCCCTTTTCAACTTGTTTTAAATCAATTTAATAAACTATGAGATGCAAGTACCTTAATTTGTTCTGTAAGCCTTAACCCCATGACCCCTGGGATAACATGTCTCTGGAGGCTGTCACTGCAACAGGGTGATTTCCTGATGACATCACTACCCGTGTTAAGAGAAGGATGGCTGCCTTTTGTTTTGTTTGGAATATACCAAGAGCTGTCTCCCATTATGGGAAGTCTTGTTGCCAGTGGCCACGCTGCTAGTGATGTCTGTGTTGCCTGCACAGTACAGCTTGTCAGCCATGTTCTTGTGAGTCTTCACATGAGTGTGTCGATTTTGTTATGTCATCTAGTGTGGTCATGGCTGGGCAGTTAAATGTTCAAAAATAAAGTTTATAAACTATTTTACAGTAAGTCCATTCTGTTTGACTTTTAAAAATATGTGTAAGTAGATTAAATTATATATGAATTAAATTTCAAGATAGTAAAGGGACCTTCTAGAGATGACCACTTTGCTGTGTCCTCCCTCGTATGTGCATGAGGAGAGATCTCTCTCTTCCTCTTCTTATAAGGACACCAATCCTGTTAAGAGGGTCCCACCCTCACGACCTAATCTAACCCTACTTACCTCCCCCAAATCCCATGTCCAATACCATTGTCTTGGGGGTTGGACTTTAAAATATGAATTTTATGAGACATAAACATTCAGTCCATAATACCTACTATCACCCTCTCCCCACCCCAAGAGAAACCAGGTTATGAGTTGGCTTTTAATCATTCCTTAAGAGTTGTGCTGCCCAATATGGTAGCTGCTAGCCACATTTACATTTAAGTTATAATTAATTAAAATTAAACAAAATTAAAAATTCAGTTCCTCAATTGCACTAGGTGCATTTCACTGCTAGACAGCCACATGTGGCTGGTGGCCACCATATTAGACAGCGTGGACATAGAATATTCCATCACCACAGAAAGGTGATGTCTTAGTGAACTTCTGTTTATCAAACTGCCTCCACAGTGACCCTCAGTGTCTCTAGTTGTTTCCACTGGTCATTTCCAGTGGCTTCTGGGATGGGGGTATCCAAATCAAACTTGTTATATAGCCAGAGGAAAAGGCCATCCATTTAACCTTTTTACGTTCTAAATCTAGAAGACTTCAGCTCAAGCAGGAGGCAGCAAGCCTGCCAACACACATGAAAGTGACAAGAAGGTGACCACCAGGGTGGACGTGCTGCATGGTGCAGGAGTGCTGATATGTACTGGAAAACCTCACCCACATCACCATGTGCAGAAGAGTTGCTGATTCACACCAGGAAACTTGACCTCAGTCCAGGAACCCACAGGATGCCAAGCCTGGCTCCTGTCTTGCTGGACACAGTGAGACCAGACAGACTTCGCCTGCTCAAAACCAGCTGGGCCGGGACAGCTGAGAAGGGGCAGGGCATTAGCCCGACTTCACCAGGAGGCCACTGGGTTCCAGCTCAGCTCTACCTACACTCGCCACTCAAGTCTCACTCAAGTCTGCTGGAACGCACCCTGTTGATAAAATTAGCCAGAGGTGGTGACCAAAAGGAGGCGTTCTCTCCAGCTTCCCAAGTCACCACTTGGCGTAATATTCTCCTTCCATTCCTGGTCTCATGACCTGTGGTTCAGTTAAGAACCAGATGGCAAGACAGAGGCATAAAACCAGCCTTATGCATGTTCGTCTGCTTTACAAGGTATTTTAAAGAGAGTGTTTAAATCAGTTGCCAATACTGAAAAAAGTATGAGATTTACATTAAAATATAGCTTTAAGGATTACCTTGAAAAATGAAAGTATCTGGCCTCTCTGGGGCCCCATTCTAGTGTGACAGGAACGAGCTGAAGCTGAGTAACACCTGCCTCCCAACTCGGCCGGAGAAGGGTCAATGCATAGAAGTGTAGAATCATTTAAAAAAGAGTAAAAACTTGTTTCTGACTTGAGGTGTAAATATTTATTTCCAGTTTGCCATTTGCTTTTTGTTTTGTTTGTTTTTATTGTTCTGACTTTACTTCGGGTGTTCTTTGCCATGCAAAAACAGATCTACAGTTAAACTTGTCAATCTTTTAATTGATGGCTTCTGGATTTCTGGGCCATGGTTGAAAAAGCCTTCTCTACTCCAAGGTTATAAAAATTTTGTTCATTCTCTTTCTAGTACTTTTATGGTTTTAGTTTTGACATTAAAACTGTTGATCCATTTGGATTTTTTCCCCCTGATATATAGTAATAGAAGTGGATTTTCCCCCCAGATGGCTAACCAGTTATTCCAATTCTGTTCATTGAATATTACATTTTTTTCCCACTGACTTAAGATGCCATCTGCCCCATGTGCTGAATTATGGAAACAAGGGTAAAATGCACAAAGATTGGGAGGACTACAAAGTAAGTTCTTCAAAGACAGAGCACGTGGACACAAGGAAGTCAGAGGATGGACAGGGGGCGCCATGGACAGAACTATATTGCTGAAAGGCTGGTTGTATATATTTTGCATTTAGCTGCTGTTACTATATGTGCCGGATAAAAACACAAATGAACCAGTGCAGCAGGACTTCCACTTCTGGCTGAGACTGAGTCACAGGGACCGGATTTACCCTCCTATAGGAAATAGTTTAAAAATCAGATTTCCAAGACACTGAGCATCAGACAATGAAAAACAGTGATGCTTGAGGGAGGGGAAATGAATGGTGAACCGTATGACTGCCCCAGTGTGGAGAGTTTCTAGAGAGGGTCGCAGGTAGTGCCCAGTGGTCTGTGAGTTGAGGAGATGGAGGGGCGTCTAGGGAGGACACAGTGGTGAGGATTAGCCAAGCAGAGCACCAGACCAAAGCGAGCTGCACTGAGACAGTGCTCTGCAGATTTGCAGACATTTCCCTTGAGTATCCACCTGTGTACTGATTAGCACACACCTGTGAGGAAATTATCCAAGGCTGGGAGAAAACCACCAAAAATATTAGAAGGAACAATCCTCAGAACTCATGGTAGAGTTGGGGATGGTTCCTACTCCCACCAGCCAGAGTGGAAAACCTCATAATTCATGAGGCATTGGGTAGAATACTCAGAAAGTCTTGTCTCAGTAGTGGGAAAAATTTGTTGGGTCAGGAGAGCCCTAGACCAAGTGCTGCTCTGCTCTCCCTAATGAAGCGTAAAGCAAGACTTGTAAGACTGCCAACTATTTCCATGCAACTTAACTGCATCTCAGAACAATGCTCAAGAATATTCACAGGAATATAAAAATGTCCAGCACCCAACAAGGTAAAATTTGCAATGTCTGGCATCTGGTAAAAACTTGTCAGGCTTTCAAAGAAGTAGGAAATTTGACCTAGAACGGGGAGGAAAAGCAATAAAAACTAACCCAGAAATGACAGAGATGACAGAGTTAGCAGATAAGCACATTAAAACAGTTAATATAACTGTATTCTGTCTGTTCAAAGAGCCAGAGGAAAGATTGCACATATTAAGTACAGAGATGGAAGATTTTTTTAAAAAGACCCAAATCAAATTTCTAGAGGTAAAAACTATGTGAGATGAAAAATTCCCAGGGTGTAATTAATATCAAATCAGGTACTGCAGAAAAAGAGATTAGTGAATTTGAAGACATGGGGGTGGGGTGGGGAACTATTTGAAGACATAATGGCTGAAAAATTTTCCAAATTTGATGAAAACTATAAAGTCACAGATCTAAGAAGTTCAATGATCCCCAAGTACTATAATCATGAAGACGACTACACCAAGCACATCAAAATTAAATTGCTTAAGACCAGTGATAAGGAGAAAATCCTAAAAGCAAATGAACCAGTATACCTTTGGAATTGTACAAACATCATTTCTTTATTTATGACTCATGTGAGTTAATTCTTGTCACAGAAATCTGTGCTGTAATAGATCGTGTTCATGTTTGCTTCTATTTGCAACAGGAAATTCTGGATGGGTTCACAGAACCAAGTTCAAGTGGTTAATCACTGTGTGTTTGGTGAATGAGGGTCTATAGGATGAGAGTGGAAGTGAGATTTCTGTAATGTTTAAAAGAGATAAATGTATAACCTTATTAAAAATTAATATAAAGGAAGGGTGACTTTAAATGTACCTTTTTTCTTATTACAAAAGGAAATATATCAGCAGGAAGGGAGATAAGGGGTGATGGCTAATGAGCATGGGGTTTCTTTTTGGGGTGATGAAAATGTTGTGGAATTAGGTAGTGGTGATGCTTGTATAACTCCGTAAATATAGTAAAACCACTGAATTTTATAGTTTAAAAGGATGGGTTTTATAGTATGTGAATTATAAGTCATCAGAAAATAAACTAAAATATAGAAAAAAAGGAATACATACATACATGTTCATCACTGAAAAAAATTAGAGAATCAAAGAATTTTAACACAGGAAGGAGCCTAAAGATCATCACATCCAGGGCTTCCCAGTGAGCATGGAGCATTTGCTTGGGGAGAGGGTCCCTGTTCAAATCTACCTGGGAGCACTGACTACTGAATTCCATTCATGGAGAGTCACAAGGTGTATCAGTCTGCAAAGGCTCTGAAAAGTCCTGCAGCAAAGACGCCTATTTAACTATATGCCACACTCTATCTACCAAATGTATTTGATGCATCTGACCATGACTTCTCTCACATCTTTAATTTTTCAGTGAGCATCTGTGAGCGCTAGAGCTGTGAAACACAGATGATGAAAGTTCAGTGACTTGCCCAAAGTCACGCGGATTTCAAGTGCCAGCGACGGTGCTAGATTTCGTGAATCTGACACAAACTTGCCTTGATGACCTTGATGGCCTTGGGCAGAGATCACTGGCTTACACATCCTTTCACTGGACTCTTAATTTTCCTGTACCTCCTCGAGGCACATACCTCCATGCTGCTCCTGAATAGCTCATATTGGGTTTTGAGCTTCAGTATTAATGTTCCTTGGCCTTTGGTAAATACAAAGACATTTCCATTTAAGAGGGCTCCTACTGTTTTTAAGTCCTCCTAAGATGGGAAGTTTAGGCTGATGTGATGATGGCTCAACACTCTCAAAATCACATTCCTCTTTTCTTTGAGCACAGCTAGTTAAAACTGAGAGTTCAGGAAAGAGATGTGAATTTGGGAAGAATGCAGACCATCAAACCTGAAATTAGGATAACAATAATAATAATAATATCTGTAGAGCACTTAGTTTGTACCAGGTGCTAGTCTTAATACTTCATAGATAATAACTCAATTAATTGTCACAGGTACTATTAGTGTCCCCATTTTACATGGGAAAAACTGAGGTACTAAGAAGTAACTTGGTCAGTGTCGCATGCTGGTATATGGTAGAACTGGGAAGTTAGTCTGATTTCAGAGTTACTGCTTTTAACTACCATGTTATGAAAGGAATAATGGGAATAATAAAAAGAACACCCAACCTTTACGACCTCACCTATGTGCCCAGGAATCATTCCATTAAGACCTCCTGACAGCCCCAATGCGGTCTTCTCTCTTGCTATGATGCCAGTTCCACAAATGAGGAAACTGAGGCACAGAGAGCTTGAGCATCTCACCCGAGTCGTGCCATGGTGTGTGGGATGCAGCCAGGACTGACCGCACCCCAGGTCCAGAGCTCTTAAACTCTAGCAAGTTCTTACAACACACTCTCAAGAGGTTTTTTTTTCCTTCTCTTTTTAATCTTTGTGGTCATTTCTGTAAATAGAAGTGTTTGAGCAGGAGAAGCCAAAAAGAAACAACAACAAAAAAAATCTAACCCATAAGAAATACGTTTCAGCTATAAAAACCCCTGGGTGAACTTGAAAAAAATAAAACAAACAATTATGCAAAAGCTGAACTAGTGCTGTGAACTTCTCTCTTTTACGTTTATTGTACGTTTGGTTGAGAGGCAGTGTTATCTAAATAGATACAGATCTCAAATCATGGCCTTGATGGGTGATGGCTTTGCGGAAGTTTCTGGAAGTTTCCGAGATCTGGCATAAGACCTGGGGAGGCATCTGGCTTATCCAGTGCTTGCTCCATGACCGTACACAAGCCACTCTGCTGCAGTGCCTTGGTTTATTCACCCGTAAAATGATGGGGTGGTCCCTACTCAGGTTCTTTTGCTTCTACAAAATTATAATTTAATTCTTAGAAAGGAAAAGACTCATTTCAGCTTCTAAACATGGATCAACTTCATTCCAAGTCAGTGCTTTCAGGCCTAAAATTCAATCCATCTCAGTTCCCTCTTCATTCCCGTCTTCGTCTGAAACTAAGCTCAATACTGCCTTCCATTCTGAAATACACAGAGAGTTTATTTCTGCTCTGGAGCAAATTGCAAAAAAAAAAAAAAAAAAAGTTAATAGGAAGCACATGGTCACAGTGTGTGAGTGTTCTGTGTGTTTGTGTTTGAAAAAGTAAGGACTATGTCAGGCTTGCAAAATGCCTGGCTGTCTCAAGAGCAGTTTATGGCCATTAGCATTAGACTAAAAGCACTTAATTGGGATAAAGTCCAGCTGCTGCTGTAGCCCTTCTGGCATCTTGGCCATGGGAAGACAGGAAAATAACCTGGATTATTCTCCTGACGGGGCAGGGGGAGGCAGAGCAAGAGATGTTTTCCCACCTGCGAGGGGCTGGCAGGAATTGTGGTGGTGTGGGCTGGGGTCTAGACCAGGGCGCACCCATGGAGAATCATCTTCTAGAAGGGTCTACGAGAATTGGAGGGCAGGATGGTGTGGCAGTTTTGTCTCTGGGCACTGGAGTGTCACTGCTTGGCTTCAAATGCCACTGCCACAGCCATTTTGAGTCATTTACCACTTTGTGTCTCAGTGTCTCCACCTGTAAGATGAGGATAATGATAAAACCTATGTCTTAGGGCTATGACAGGATTAAGGGGCACAGTGTATACGCAGATCTTAGGAGATCTGAAGGAGTCCAGGAAATAGCACTAGGAGGATCGGCACAGGCTCTGGAATTCTAGAAATCCACGTCCGAATCCCAGCTCTGAACACTTATTGGCTCTGTGACCTTGGGCAAGTCACTTCCCCTCTCTGAGCCTCATTTCATCAAGTGTACAGCAGAGCTGATGGTGCCCACCTCCCAGAGTTACTGTAAGGACCAGAGAAGAAATAACATTATTCTGTATATCCTGGCCAAGGGAGGCCTCTCGCTTCACTTTTCAATTTCATCTCCCTTACTCACTACATCCAGATTCACGAGTCTCCTTTAGAGCCCTTCAACACTTTGAGTCTTTTCCTATCTCAGGGCCTTTGCTCTTGCTGTTCCTTCTGCCTGGGCTGTCCTGTCTCCAGCTGCCCATCTGGTTGGCTCCTTCTCATCACTCAGGTCTCCCTAATACCTGGGTCATGTGAAGCACCACTCACTTTGCCACTGCCCATCAAACTGCCCTATTCTTGTCTTTCATTAGCTTTCTCAAAATCTGTAACCATCTGTTCATTTGTTAATTGATTACTGTCCAATGCTCTCCAAAAGGGAACTGTCTTTGCTGACTGCTGTGCCCCAGTACCTAAAAAAGTGCCAGGTATACAGCTAGTGGTCAATAATACAGAATGAATGAATGGATGGATGGGGAGTCACTCCTATCTAACTTAACTCACTTATTACAGAGCAGGGCAGAGAGCGGGGATAAGAGTGGGGGCGGGTAGGCAGTATTTGCTGTTCAACCTTAGAGGCTCTAAGGCAGTAAGTTCCATTTCTACTGGTAGAGCTGAAAAAACTGGCTTAAGACTGACCCAAATGCATGTTCAAGTTTCAATGTTTTCAGCTATTATTGGGATTGGTGCCATAATCCACTCCCCACTTGGAGATGGGTCCCAGCAGCTTATAACTTCAATGGGACTCAGAAGGGCTGGCAGAAGTGACAGAAGTTATAGCAGAGGAGGAGGAGGTAGGACAGTGCCATAAAAAAAAGCATGGGCTTTGGGTGAGGCTGGGGGTTGTGATACTACCAGACCCCCAGGAGACCAGACTCAGTTCATTTCCCTTTGCATTTACAGATCACTCATTCCTTCTATGCCTTAGTTTCCCCTCCAATAAAACGGGAATAATACTAGCACTAACACTCTGGAGTGTCATAAAGATTGCATAAAATGATCGAGCAACATCAGGTGGCACGAGGTGAGTGGTTGGTCAATGTTAGCTGATGGTGTCACCAACAAACTCTGATGCCGACCTTTACATGGAAGGTACTCAACGCCCACCATCCCCTTTCCCTTACATACCCCTAAGATCATTTGCCGTCCCTTCACAATGTTTTTTCCTAAAAGGCTGCCCTTGATACCCACTTTTATTGTTTCTTTAATTAAACAACATGAAGTGACAAGTCTTGCAAATAGTTTTTTTTTTTTAAAGAGAAGTACAATCATTCATTAGCCCACCACCTTGTTATTACCCCTTCAGTTTTGCATATTACTCTTTAGATCCTTAGTGGTCACTTACCAGCTTTCATGAAGGAAAAAATACCAGGATGAGGATCCCTCAAATTACTGCCACTGGCATTCTACTCCATGCATCAACCCCAACATGCTCCCAATGGGCCATGTGAAAGAGAAGGGACCTTTGGGTGGTAGAAGAGTGGAGGTGGGCACAGGAGAATACAGGAAGCCGGCTTCTTAGAGTACGTGGGGTGGGAATTACACACTGGAATTTTTTTCCTTTCTAAGGTCACTCTATGGGGATACAGAGCCTCAAACCTTCTTCTTGAAATAACAGCTCCTTAAGTTGCCTGTCCAATATTCACACCACCCAGCATTTCTGAGTCTCCAAGGGACTTCCTATTCCAACACACTTAAAATCAAAGCCAATAGCCCCCCTTCCA
Organism: Eidolon dupreanum; assembly: GCA_028627145.1. Lineage (NCBI taxonomy): Eukaryota > Metazoa > Chordata > Mammalia > Chiroptera > Pteropodidae > Eidolon > Eidolon dupreanum. The sequence goes on from CM053504.1 coordinate 7,390,559, forward strand.
GGCCCTGTGTGGTTCAGCCCTGCTCCCTAAGACTCTCTCCTCCTGTATCTCCCCGACTCTGTCTCAGCCTCACTAGCCTTTGTTCTGTGCCTCAAACAAGTTAGGACATTCCCTCCACATAGTTTTTGCACCTACTGTTCCCTCTGTCTGGAATGCTCTATCCCCAGGTCTACATACGGCTGGCGCCACCTCGCCCTTTGGGTCTCTGTCCAATGTCATCTCTTCAAAGAGCCTTTCCTGATGACTCTATCTAAAGTTACACATCTCACACCTCTTAATCCCTCCCCCATAACTTCTAATCACTCCCTATCCAAACAATGTGTTTATTTGCTTCATTGGACTCAAATGCTCCCAAATTAGCTGGTTTATTTGTTGCCTTGCTTATCATCAGTCTCTATGAAGGCAGATCTCATATCTATTCTGCTCATTGCCGTAACTCCACTACTTGAGATAGATTCTGGCGCATAGTAGGTGTTCAATAAATTTTCTGAATAAATGAACGAATGACTGGACACCAAACTCAGCCAATGCTTTAGGGAGGGGCCACAGCACCACACTGACCGTGCATCTGGTAGGTGTACGGGCTCTGTCCAGTGGGCGGGGTGCTGAAGCTGGAGCCATAGCTGAGGAATCCACTCTGGCCAGGGGAATGGTTCAAGCTGTCTTCTGTCTTGATGCCTTGGAAGGAGGAAAAAGAAGTACCAGGGACACATGATTAGGTTGCTTCCTTATCATCTGCAGAAGAGCTACTGAGTCAAGACAGTGTGCAGTTTTTATTAGCTTCCAAACCAGAAGTAGCAAGCTGGTGGCTTGTGAGCTGAAGTTAGCTCGCAGTCATGTTTTGCTAGACCTGCGTATTTTTAAGGAAAATCTGAAATTAATTTTCTTTGTTTAAAAATCAGGAGATGTCACCAATGAATTGGACTTATGGTTGTTTTTGAGCAACAGGATGGTCTAGCAACAACACACCGGTGACGCCTATGTTCCCATGTGACAATAAGCTGACCCTATAGGCCTTCCAGTTTGTTTCCCAGGTCACCATGAATCCCATACTGTCTCCAAAACACAGGTTTATTTTAAGGCATTATATATTTTTTTTATTGCATTGTACTTTTTTTCACATCTTAAGACACTATCAAAAGTGAGGCAGGAAAAGGCAGGCCAAGAGGGCCTCAAATTTTGCAAATGTGGTCAGCTTCATGCTTCCTGCCTGGCTGTGAGGGTAGTGAGTTTACAACCACCTAGTCCCTGTAGTAGCACCATGTATGGTGAATTTGGGGCAAAGATATATGAACCATCCTTCCTCTGTAAAAATAATGACACTTCACGCCAAGACACACTCTCTGCTCTTCTCATGGGGGACCTGCTTATCCAAAGGCCATGGTTATAAATCTGCCTTTAGTTTCGGCCAAGTTCTGACATGTTTCCTTGAAGTACAGGAACCAATTCCATGAGCAACTGGCTGGGGAAAGGACTGTATTGAGGGAGGAGGGCTGACCCATCATTAGTAGCCCAGGCACTGTATTTTTATCAAAAAATGTCATAAACTTTGCTTCTCTTTATTTTATAGTTGTAAAATAGTATTTCGATACTATTTAAATATGCATTTAAAAAAGTATTTCTAGTTCTGGGAATTGTTTTGTAATTATGGTTTCCTTCCTTCTCACCCATTCGCCCCCAAAATGAAGAGCATGCTTAGTGGGGTAAAAAGGATGGGTTTTGAGTGGAGAGGTTTGAGCTCATGTCCTGGATGGCTTGCTGCGTTCCTTGGTGACCTGGATGGTTTTTCCTCCAAGCCCAGCTTGGGAGTCTCCTCCCTTATGAAATATGATACTGATACCTGCTGGCAGGGTTGTCAGGAAACTAAAGGAAGGAGGAAAAATGAACATATAAGGCTCTGAATGAGGTAATTAGCAACACACCTCTCTTTCATCCCATTTCATACCATAGAACAGGCAAGACTGCTTTCACAATTTTAAAGGTAAAAACTGAGGTTCAGAAAGCCAGGCTACTGAATCTGGGTCCCACAACTGGCCAATAACTTTGAAGTTAAAGTTTTCCTTTCCTTCTCTTGATGCTTCCCAATAATGTGTGTGAAAGGATCTTATGCCACAGATGGTGCAAGACTTCAGTAACAATGATGACAGCAACGAGCAGCATTTATACGGCACCTTCTTTTGCTCAGTCTGCTAGGATTAGTTAATGGTTAGTGGTGTACTTGGTGCACCTGGAGTCAAATTTAAACTCCTTGGGTGGCCCCAAGGCCCTACATGGGCTCTGCTCGGCCCCCCAATCTCTGCCTTCTCCAGGCTCCCTCGCTTGCTCTTCTTAAGCTGTGTGCTGAGACTCTCTCTTTCGTTTTAGTGGCCGAATGGAACATCACTGCTTATTCAGCCAGGCTCCTGATGGTGGTTGATTAGGTTGATTCTCATTTTCTTACTATTACAATCCATGATGGAATGGACATGTCTCCTCATGTAACGTTAGAGTGTTTGTCCAGGCTGGATATGAGAAGTGGAACTGCTGAGTCAAAGAGCATATAGATTTTTCATTTTAAATAGATACAGACAAAACTGCAAAAATATGCTCACTCATTCATTCATTCATTCATTCCACAAACATGCAAAATAATACTCTACTTCAGGGGTTACAAACTATGGCTCATGGGCCAAATGTGAACTGTTGCTTGTTTTTGTAAATAACATTCTGTTGAAACACAGACATATCCATTCATTTATATATTGTCTGTGGCACTTTTGAGCTACGATGGCAGAGCTGAGTAGCTGTGATTGAGACTGGATGGCCTGCAAAGCCAAAAATATTTACTATCAGACTCTTCACAGAAAAAGTCTGCTGACTCCTATTCTACATAATTCTACATAATGCAATGATAAACAGAGGAAGGATAAACAGCAAATCCAGGGCTGTGGGTATCTCTGTAAAGAAAGGGAAATGACCTCTCTCTATTTTTTATTTTTTAAGTTGCATGGTCATTCCATAGGTATTCACAGTGTTACTCTTTATGGTTTTGCATCTGTCCTTAAATGTTGCATAGTGAATAGAGAAAAAATACTCACTACTCTTAACCTCCTAGTTTCTAGTTTACTCGATTGTGTTATTTCCCTGCAACTCTTTAAAAAAGGTAATAATGCTATTTGCCAAGGAGCAATGAGAAAAGTTTCCTATTAAGACTTAACCAGGTTTGTCCAGACAATGAGCAAACTGCTTGCTTGGGTACAGGCATGTGTGAAGGGAAATGGCTTTTCATCTCACCTGTCATCATCCAGTGACAAGAACATTCTGGGTATGCGAAGCAGCCTGATTGAATATTTCCCTTAGGCCAGGCCCTGTGAGCTAAGCCTTTCATACAGACCAAGGGCTGAAAAATTATGGCCTATGGGCCAAATCTGGGCCACCGCCTTCCCATGTAGATGAAGTTTTATTAAAACACAAATACACTCACTAGTTTATGTATCGTCTGGCTGCTTTCATGCTCCAAGGACAGAGGTGAGTAGTTGTGACCTAGACTGAGTAGCCCATAAAGCCAAAAATGTTTACTATCTGGCCTTTTACAGAACAAGGTAGCTGAACCAATGCAGACGATCTCATTGAATCCTCAGAACAACTGTGCGGATGGCAGACTTAGCATCGGTCATTGTATGAATGAGGAAACTCAGCCAGGCAGGGCCTTCGATGAGCAAGGGGCAGCAGTGGGTGTGAGTCAGATGTGTACACGCTCTTACCACCTACACTGACTTTGAATCAAATTAATTTCCACCTGATGCCATGTTTTGTCTGGAAAAGGGCTAGTGTTCTCTTTTATGCCGAAAAAGAATATGGCTTCATTTTTCTTGGCTGTCAGACAGGCGGGGTAACTTATGTGTGATTGTATCACAAGTCTTCTAGCAGAGGAGGGACAGAAAGCTAAAAATGATACCCACACCTGTTGGCCAAGGTCTGTCACAGGTAATCCCCTAGGATTTATGGAATGTACACTCTGGCAATTGAGCTTGGTCTTGAGCTTGGACCTCAAGGCCAGGCTACCAGGGTTTAATTCCACCTCTGCTGCTGACCAGCTGGGTGAGCTTGGAAGAGTATTCATCACTCTCTCTGAGTCCCTACTATTTATCCCTCAAAAGAGGATAATGATGGGACCTTCCTCACAGGGTGGCAGCAGCTCAGCGATGGTGACTACCAGTGAGTGCTCGACCTGAGGCCCCACAGGGCTTGTCACTGCTACCTCTAGAATTACTCTTCATTTTCTGTTTGTCACAGCCCTGTCCCTGGCCTCCACCATCACTTCACTCCAGGTTTTATCAGTCTGCCAACTGGCTTTCCTGTTTCTCCTCTGCTTCCCACCTCCCAATAGTAGTCACGGTGACCTGAAAAACACTCAGATTGTATCCTACAGCCCTCTGCTTATACACGTGCCAATCAGAGTTCCTATCTCCCTTGGAATAAAATCCCCAATCCTTCCTAGGCCTCTCAGGTGCTGCCCTCCTCACTTACCTCGTCCCCCACTGAGCCATAGTCACTGAGATTCTTGGACTTGCCAAGTCCCTTCCAGTCCCTGGGAGTCCCCACGGTGGTCCCCACTGCCTGGATGCTCGCCTCCCTGGGCCTGCACGTGGTCATCTCAGTTCCCAGCAGACCCAGCCCCTGATCTAAAAGGGCTGCATGCCACTGGTAACTAAATTGTCTTTCTTGTTCTTTCTTTCTCACAGCCTTCTCTTCCTTTATATCGTGCCTGCGTATCATGACACGATGGGCTCTCCTGGGTCTCCAGCTCGCTAAATGCAGATCTTGGAACTTCTTTGTCTCCATAATTGGGTGAGCTAATTCCTACAGTCTCTCTCTGTCTGTCTCTGTCTTGATCTCTATCTCTGTTTCCATCCATCCATCCATCTATCCATCCGTCCATCCATCCATCATCTATCTATCTTCATCCCATTGGTCCTGATTCTTTGGAGAGCCCTGACTAATGCAGATAGGGATAAGTGAGCAGTGGACCGCGGACTGAGTCAGGCCCTGACAGTCAAAGTCTGCATGCAGGTCTGTTGTTTTTGCTTCCCCAGCATCTATCTTCCTATTGACACCATCACTGTGTTTTCCTCTGAGAGAACCATCCCTCCCTCATACACAATCCATATGGTCCATGCTCCTCATCTCTCTCATCCCCACCTCCCTGCCTTGCTCTAAGTAATGTCACATGACTTATTTGGGCCAATGAGGGTCAACACGGGATTCTGGCGGAACTACTGGGAGAGATGAGTTCTCCTTCCATCGGGAGTGCTGAGCTGAAAGGATGCAAACCTAGAATCGGTAGGCACCATCTTTGCTGCCACATGGGAAGAACCTGTATGAGAGTAAAACCAACTCAGAGGAAAGCATGTGAACGGGGGGTGAGATGTTTTCTTTACAGCATCTGAGCACCTGGATCTAGTCCTTCCTGATGTTAGATTTCCCAGTATGTGATTCATTAAATTTCTATTTTCTCTAAGCCAGCTTGGGTTAAGTTTCTTACTCTTACAATAAAAAGATGCTTTGATATAGTCTGCAGAACTTGAACCATATTTAAAGTGCCTGTCCTTCTTTATCTCCAATACAAAGTTTGGCTGGCTGCATTTACCATTCTGCATTTAACTGAGGCAACAGGGCAGAAGAAAGATGATGATGTTGGGGACCCCAGGGAAAAAGCAAGGGATTGGTCTGGCACTCACCGTAGGAAGGTATCCCATAGGCTTGTGCCGGAGGTGGGTAAGCTGTGTAGGGGGCAGCCTGCTGGATCCCAGCACTATATTGTGTCTGGCCGTAGGCTGCCATGGCTGTGGGCGGCTGGCTGGGCAGGACACGTGGGCAAGGTCTGCATGGAAAGAGAATAGATTAAATCTCCAAGCCCAACCCAGCATCCATTCTACCTTATTTTGGTATCAATGCCACCATTTTCCTTTATATATTTACTCTCTCTGGGGCAGAGAACTTTTGTGTTCATCAAAACCATTTCATTTTCCCTTTTCCTGGGCAGCAGGAAGATTACATTTCCTGTCTCCTTTGCAGTCAGATTTGACCACGTGACTGGGTTTTATCCAATAGAATGTATAAGCCGCTCCCAGGTCTGGCTAATAAAACCATTCCCTGTGACCCTTCTGCTCGCTCTCCTCTTTCAGCAGCAACTGTGGAGGGCACAGATTGAGATGGCAGAACCATAATGTGGACACATCCTGGATCCCTGCATCAGTGTGTGGAGGAGAGCTGCCCTGGAGAGTTCCACCTGATCCACTCCAAACTTTATGTGTGGAAAAAAAAACATTGGTGTGTTAAGCCACTGAGGGCAGGGTTTATTGATTACTGAAGCACAGCCTATCCCAGCCTGATCATCTACCTTAATTTAGACACCTTCTCAGTTGACTGCAGCTTTGATAGGACTGTCAATCAAGATGCCCTGCTCTTAGCCAGGAGGCGGGCACATGATGCAAGATCATCACACGCTCTATAAGGTGTCTGGAAGCACATCCAGTGAGCTGGGACTTAGCAGAGAACTGTATCCGAAAATGTCCCCAATTTACATTTGTCCTTAGAAATAGCAAGTGGAAATCAAAGATGGTCAACTCTTGTTTCCCTTCAAAAAAAACTTACTTGGATTAAACAGGGTCTAAATTGAAAACCCAGAGAAAGGAGGGGAAATTTTCTAGTCCTGAGGTCTTAAAACAAGTTAGAAAGATTAAAAAGACCTCAGCTGCTACTAACAATCCCCAAAACATCTTCTCGAGGGAAAGGACGGCTGAGAAAGTGTGTTCCTCAGAAACAGCTTCTCCAGTGTCATCAAGGGAGGAACATGGCGAGATATGGTGGTGCTGATCATCGGGCCAGGCCAAAGCCAGGGCTTCTCCTGGTATGGGGTGCAGACTGGCGGCTCCCCCAGGTCAGGCCGCTAAGGGCCCTGGGTAAGCCGTGCTGAGCTCCCACTGCCCCTGTGCACACCTGCCAGCTGCCCTGGGGTCTGATTTGCTGTCTGTCCCCCCACTGGATCACGAGCTCTCTGAGAGCAGAGACCACTGAGTCTCCAGGGCTTGGTGCTGAGGAGTGCTGGGTGAACATTAAAGCAGGACGAAGGGATGAAAGCAGAGGGGAAGAGGGAGAAGGATAGGGAGGGAGGAGAAAGGTAGAGAGAGAGAGGACAAAGAAAGAGGGAAGGAGAGAGAGAAATAAGGAAAAGAGAAAAGGAGGGAGAGGAAAGAAAAAAAGCTAAAAAGAGAGGGAGAGATAGAGAAGAAGGGAGGGGAGGGAGGAATCGAGAAAGAGTCTATGCACACGAAAGGAGAGAAGGAAAGGAAGAAAAATTGAAAAAACAAATGAAGAGAAGAAACACAAAAACAATAACCGACACTCTCAAACACTGTTCCAGGCGCCCTTCTAAGTGCTTTTTACACATTTTAGCTCATTTCATGGGGCAGGCATCATGCTTGTCCCCTTTTCCTGGATGTGGAGACTGAGGCCCAGGGAGATACAGTTGTTTGCTCAAGGTAGCTTAGCTAGTAAGTGCTGGCCCTGTGATTCCTCTCCAGATACCTGTCATCCAAGAAAGACGAAGGGAGAGGGCATGAGAAAACAAGGCGAGAGTACTCACCTCGCCAAGAACTGGGACACACGCGGAAGGGCCGATGTGGTGATGCCTGGAGGGGGAAAGACAAAATTGAAGGGCTTTAGCTGTCAGAGTGATGGTCCGCAAAAGCTGTGACTTCAGATACCGGCTGAAGCGGGAAGAAATTTAGAGATCTCCTGCCAGGGACTTTCTCAACCACAAGAGCTTATCTGAGGCACAACATCTTAGCACTCTCCTTGAAAACTCTTTCTGGATGAACTTTGTCTCCAGGTACTAGTTGAAAGACTACAGAGAAAGACTCTATAGCATCTCAAAACAGCAGAGTGGAATCCGTCCCCCCACCCACTGTACAGATAGAGAAACCGAGGCCAAAAGGACAGAAAGAAATGTGCTTGAGCCAGGTCACATGACCAGATAGCAACACAATCGGGATCTGAACTTGGTTTCCTGACTCCCAACTGACGCTGTTTCCACTCCTGGGTGGAAAACCACGCCCTTCCCCGCCTCGAAGGCAGCCCTGAGAACCCCAGAATGGCACACAATGGCTGGTTTTGATTATCCAACATCCATTTCCCTTCTTCTCATGACACCATTTTGATGCTACCACAGTTTCAGTCCATGGGGTTCAGGTGGGGCTGGCCCCAGCGCTTGGGGCAAGGCACATCTTGGATCATCTCCTAGGCTCCAGCTAGAATGTGGAGCAGAGTGGGAAGTGGCCTGAGGTCCTGGTTCAACTATCCCTGGGCACACAGCATCCAACCATCGAAGAAAGATGATAATGCAGGAGATGACAAAAAGGTGACAGAATTATGTGGGGAGAGATGTTTGCGAGAGGATAATTTTACAAATGGACAGCTTATTGCTGTCATCTTTTGCAGTACAACTCAATGTCCTCATTGTGGAGCCTGGAAAATACTAGATAACATGTCTATTGATTGTACCAACTTGCCAATTCACACTCGTTGGTATGTAGGGCATGGCTGGGGTGTCCTTGTGTCTCCTGAGAAATGTGCCAGGTCCCCAGAGCTCTGAGCCTCTCTCAGCCCCTGAGCTGGAGGCTCAGAAGACCAATTTGTAATTTCAACTCTTCCACCCAGTAGAAATGAGCATCCTTGGGCAGGTCGCCTAGAGCCTCTGGGCCTCAGAGTTCTCTCTTGTAAAACTGGGGAAAATATTTATTTCACAAGGATGGGTGAGGAGTAAATGAGAAGATGATGGTGATATCAGTGGTTTGCCCAGTGCTCATTATATGCCAAACTCTCTTCTAAATACGTTACCTGGATTAATTACTTTCATCCACACAATCACCCCATGAAGAGGGTTCAGGTCCTTAAGTTACAGATGAAGAACTGGAAGCACAAGGAGTTTAAGTAACTCACCCAAAGCCATGAAGATCATAAGGGGTGGATCTGTGATCTGACCCCAGGTGCTCTGGCCCCAGGGTTTGGCTTTGCAACCAGGACACTGCAGCCCACGATGACAATCATCATCGGAGTAACTCGCACCCACGCAGAAGTGCACTATGTGCCAGGTCCTGAGTTCACTGCTTATATGCGTGACCTCATTCCATCCTCACAACAATGGCACAAGGCAGGCGACGGTATCCTCCCCGCTGGGCAGATGAAGACACTGGGGGAGGCTAAGTGCCTTGTTCAAGCTGCACAGCCTGTGGGCACAGGACCTGGCAGCTGAACTCAAGGGTTATTTGAGGACCAAGTCCATTCTCTTAATCGCCTCTGTGGCTGAGTCAATTTTGTCTGAGTCCCAAACCACTGGGATGAGGGTGGAAGTCCTCAAGTCCACTTGGAGAACTACAACTAGGATTTAAAAGTAAAATAGAATAGACAACAGCACCATGTATTGTCTATGTAAGAAGGAATTGTGCAAAACTTTTGTTCCAGTTATAGAAGTCAGAATGTGTTGAGTGTGTGTTGTATTGTGCGTGTATGTTTGTGTGTGTGTGTGCGCGCGCACACACACTGAATGGTATCATAAAAACATTTACTACGTGTTGAATTAAAAGAAAGTTGGAATGGCCGTGGTCTAATGCCAAAGGCAGCTCCTAGTGCATAGTAGGTGCTCACACAACTAATTTCCCTACTAGGGGTTTGCTGCCCCAGGCAGGGCCTGATGCAGCCCCGTCTTCGTCCTCCCCCAGGACTAGAGAATGAACTGTCTCATTCTGAAGCAGCCACGGTCTCATTATTGGTAAAAGCCAGTGACTTGAGTGCATTTGGTACAGAAGTTACTGAATTAAACATTTTGAATATGTTTTCTTTAATAAATATGTAAATATTCATAAAAATCTAAATCTATGGAAACATTCCTATGGGCTGGGATTAACTTGGCATTCTATAAATTCGAAGAGAGAGTCTTCCCCACAACCGCCCCTCCTCGATTTGCATGCTCGCCCCACTCCACCTCTGTTCCTCTGAATTGCTGAGCTCTGCCTTCCCCATGTGGGCAGGTCTAATCTCCTGCTGTGCAAATCTGTACTCCTTTCCCTTCCTACCCCCACCAACAAGACTGTGCAAATGAGAATTAGGCATTCAGGAAGTGCAAACAGATTTTCCTTTTGCAGATTGTGTGATTTTGGAAAAGCGCAGGCTTTCATCTTATTATTTATTTATTTTTTTGGTTGTCCTTGTTCTAAAAACTTGGTGTCGCTTTTAACTTTTTCATGATGGGAGAGTTGGGAATTGAGAATCCAAAAAACAAGTGGATTATATATAGAATGATCTTCTTCTTCCCTCCCTTCTTCCTGTTTACTCAGATAAGGGCAGTGTAGACCGCATTGAGAATCCTGCTGGTATGTGACAACGTAGGGCTCTCAAGCTCCTTCCTTTCTTTCGGGGGCCTAAGGTGGGACTGTGTCAAGGATGAACATGGATGCGGAGCCAGGATTCCCAGGAGTGAAGAGCCTCTTTGCCTGGTGCTCTTGCTGTGGTCCAGGGCTGTCAGTTCTCGGAGGTTACGAGGACTAGGGGCCACCTACACCTACAGTCCATCTACATACCAGGAAGTGGGCTTGTTGACAACACCAGTCTCGATGTGAAAGGTGGAGGAGTGGGCATCACTGTGTGACAACCTCAGTGTTGCTCAGGATGTTTTTCAGTGATGCCCCAGCTGCCTGCTTCGCCACTTTTGGATGCCACTGTATTTGAGAGCTTTCTCCAGATGGCAGTTGGAGCCAGAGACATTCGGGGAGACACGTGAGCCTCGCAAGCAAACTTCCCATGCAGCTCGGGAATGGTCTTGCCCAGAGCCTTGGCAATGCCACTAAATGCAGGCATGATGCTCTGGATAGCTGCATGGCCACTGTGCCACAGCTCACCAGCAGGGGTAAAGAGGATATGAACAGTGGCCATGAGTCCTTCCACGATGCCAAAGTGTTACAGACCCTGGCAGTGGGTGTGGGGTGTCAAATATGCTGTCAATCTAGGGGGAGCAGTCATACTGCTCATTGTCACCGCATAACAAACAGGGGCCATCAGTACAACAGGCAGATAACCTTTCGACTTCGCTCTTCAAGTGAGCTCCAAGCATCTTGAGGGTGGGGAAGACACCATATTCAGCAGCAGCTCCTTTGATATTTGTGGGATCTGGTGCCTGGTAGATGGAAATGGACTTCTCACTGATCACAGATTCCTGTTCTTAACCTCGTCAGTGTCATTCAGCTTGCCAAGATGAACGAGGCTGAGGTCAATGAAGGGGTCATTAACAGTGACTCACATCCACGCTGTCAGTGGCCTGACTCAACATAGACAAATCTATTTACTCCAAGGCTCGCCATGTGTCTCAGGGGATGAGGCTGGCACATAAAATGGGGCAGGTAGTTCTCAAGTGGAGAGGGGCAAAGAGCCTCCTATGCTTACTTCTCAATTTAAAACTCTAAGCCTCCTCTTCCTCCCCAGCCTCCTATGGGTGAAGGGAGAAGGATTAGTTAAATGGATGGCCAGAGCCTCTGGGAGGAACTCACTCATTCACTCATTGCCTATCGTGTGCTGGGCATGTGCTAGAAACTGGGTTACACTAGGTGAGCAAAAGTATTCAGGGTCCCTGCCCTCGTGGACCCTCCCATTTAGCGAAGATGAATGGCAAACATATAATGACGTGGATAAGTACTTAGTTATAATTATAACAAGGTGCAAGGAAGAAAGAGAACGGTGTCGAGCAGTGCGCCTGGAACCTTAACGTGCACAGGACCGGCCTGGGGACCTTGTTAAGAGGCAGACTCCAAGTCTGCAGGTCGAGGAAGCTCCTAGGCGCTGCTGACGTGGCAGGACCAGAAACCACGCTTTGAGTAATGAGAGTTTGGACCAGAGGCTAATAATGCACTGCAAATTACTAAAAAGTATCACGATTCTGGGTTCATAAAAATAAATCTCTATTCCTGAAGTCACAAACTCAAATGCATATCAGGTCCAAGAAGGTAATACAAATGGGCAAAGTAAAGAACAAATTTTAGTAAGAGGAAACTAAAGCTGGGGTCTGTATGTGTAAGTGCACACTCGTCTGTTGAGTGTGTGTGTTTGCGATTCTGTGAAGCAACTTGCCCAGGGACACACCCACTTTGTTGATTCATTCATGCATTCAACAAATGTTTATTATGCACCTGCTGTGTGGGCTAGATCTATAACCCAAATCTCATAGTTTTTTACTTAATATTCCTTCCAAAGAAAGCATGTGAGCAGAAGGGTCAGACCCAAATTCAAATGCTGACTCTGCTGTACTAGAACCGTGTGACCTTATGTCCATCGTTTCCTCACTCTTAGTCTCATTTTCCACATCTGCAAAATGGGGCAATATCTCATACCTGCAGGGCTGCTGCAAGGGTTAGAGAGGCAGCTACCTGCCAAATGGTAACTGCTTAACACACAGGAGCTCTTATTAGCTTTCCATTCTCCTGGGGCCCTTGCTTAAGCCACTTAAATCCAGGAGCCCAATTTGAGTGTTCACACTTTTTTTTTTTTACCTCTCACTGGGAGGATTAAGAAGCTAATAATTCTGAAAGCAGCAACTGCTATTATGTTGTCTAACTGGACCCCAGGGGCCGCTTCTAACTGATCCTCATGAGATGAGACAATTTCTAGTGAGATATCTGGAGGGAAGCTTTTGCTATGGAAGGTGCATGTCTATAAACTGAATCAGCTCATCTCTCTCATGTGGGTGGTGCATATTGCTCCCAGACTAGGGACAGCGACAGCACAAAGGAGCACTGTGTTAGGAATCTGGAAGTGGGCACTCTGATTGACTCTCATTGAGTGACTGTGTGACAGCAAATGAGTCATTTGTCCATCATGGGCATATTCCTGAGGACTGAAAAGAATGAGGCCAGTATATATATCCTGGAGTGTGAGGATTTGAGGGGGTATGTAAATACATACTCTTTTATTTAAATCGTCACAAATCTAGTTTAATGCACATTAGAATCATAACGAGGCTATCAAAGTAATCTTTCATTTCTGGAACTGATTTTGTCATACTTTTAAAATGAATTTACTGAAAGGGAATTGTTTTAAAAGAAAATGAGTAAGCAAGTGACGGTATAGGTGGTATGAATAGACGGCAGAAAGTGGCCTGAGAATGTGTGACATTTGTGAGACATTGCCACAGGGGGAAAGTCCTTTATCTGTGGAGTGCATTGGATAGTAATAGCCAGTGGCCTTTTCATAAAGAGAGGATTGGTGATTTCCTAATACTATACCAATTCTGTCCCATGCAGGCATAAGTTGTTTTAGGTGCCAAGTCCCCCAAGGAAGCCCTTGAGAAAGGCTTAGAGGTGGGAAAGGTAAAGTGATCCATGGCTCCCTAGGTGAGGACCCTGGCAAGGCTCCTGGCAGCTCAGCCTGCCAGCCCCAAGCTGGAACTAGTGAGAATGAAACTCAAAATTAGACCTTGTCAGGCCCAGGGCAGAGTTGGTGCAGGAAATCTGAGAGAAGATGACAGCCCAGCTTGTTCCACAGGGCCCTGGTTTCGCCTTTCTGAGGAAACACTTAATGAGATTATAGCCTTGGCTTTTGCATAATGTATCTGCATTTTAAAAGAAAAAAATTTCTCTATTCATCTTTGCTTTCTTAGTTCTGTAACTCCCCCACCCCTATCCAGAAGATAGGATGTAATTCAAACCCAATTTTCCCTTGAATGGTGATGAACAATAACTAATATTTCTCTAGTGGTTCCTACAAGTCAGGTACTATGCTAAAGGACTGTGTAGGTCTTATCTCTTTTATTCCCTGTAACAACCCAATGAATAAGTTATTTTCTGTACTTTACAAATCTGGAATATGGGGCAGGAGGAAGTAAAGGAAACTTTACAAAGGATTCAAAGCCAATACCAACCTGAAATTATTTGTGAGTCCTCAAGACCACTCTGTATTCATCTACCCACACATCTATCAACTTATCCATTCCCCTGCCCATTTATTCTCTTGCCCATCCATCCAACTGCCCATCCATCCACCTAACCGTCCATTCATCCATCTATCTCCCATCCATCCATCCATCCATTCACCCACCCACCCACCCACCCATCTTCCACTCATTCTCCTATCCATCTTCCTCCTATCCATCCATTAGTCCATCCCATCCATTCTCCCGCCCATAAATAATTTTTAAGAATCTACCATGAACTGGGCACTGAGCTGTGTGCTAATTAGGAAGAAAAATTTAAATAGACATATAGAAATAAAAAAATCGTCTTTGTCCTGGAAGAATTCACTGTCTACAGTAACGGTTCTCAACCTTGGATGCCCAATACACTCATCTGGAGAGTTTAAAAAAAAATCCCCATTGCCTGGGTCACACTTCTGACCAATTAGACTCTCTGGGGTGACACATTAGCATTAAAGAATTTTTTTAACTTCCCAGAAGATTCCAATGTGTAGACAGCTCTGAAATTTGGTTCTAGGAGTGTGGTCCCTGGACCAGCAGCATCAGCATACCTGGGACCTATAGAAATGTAAATTATTGGGGCCCCAGGCCAAACCTTTATAGCATCAAAGGTGCTGGTGGTAGGGCTCTGCCCTCTGTGTACCAGTGAAATTTCCAAGGCAGATTCGATGCACAAGAGAATCTGAGACCCACGGAGCTAGTGCCTTGCTACTCAGAGTGGCTGGTGGACCAGAAGTCTCAGCATCACCTCAGAGCTTCTTAGAAATGCAGATTCTCAGCCTGGATCAGAACCTACAATTTAACAAGGCCCCCAGGTGATTCTACGCCTATTAAAGGGAGAGAGACTCACAGCTAACTTCTGCTGAGTTTTCTAAGCATCCAATACCCTGCAAAGCCTTGAACATCACCAAGCTCAAGCCTTTCTAACCAGCGGCCCACATGCAAGTCACTCTACTGCGTTCCTGTTTTGTTTCTCACAGAAATTACCCCCATCTGAAATCCCTATTTGTTTAAAAATTCATTACCTTGCCCTTCCACTAGAACATAAACTCTACAAGAGGGGACTTGTCCATCTTGGTCACCATTATATTCTCAGTCCCTACACCAGGTATTGGCCCACAGCAGGCATTTGAGGGCAATTTACTGAACAAACACATGCAGTGAACATATCGTCATTATCCAGACAGGAGACCAAGGCTCAGAGATGGGTAGGAATTTGCCCAGGTTTACACGATAAGCTGAGGACAGGGCTGGGATGGACACATCCCCTGGCTGAGCCCATCTGCCTGTTACGCAACAGGCACATCAAACAGTTTGTTGACTACGCGACTGAAGAAACGAAGGAATGAAAATAGAAATGACCAATTCTCTCTGCAGAGAGGCTTGGGAGGTTTCACAAGAAGGCAGAGGCGACACTGGGTAAGGCGGAGCCTGTATGGTGGAAAGGAAGGGAAAGGGGATCCTACGAGGCTGCAGCCCACCTCTCCGCATCTTCCCGGAAACAGTACACTTGTTCAGATAGCAGCTCGCATGACAATGCCCCCGGCAGCATTGTTTGTAAGAGCAAACAACTTAGGAATAACCCCAGTGTTCATCTGCAGGGGAGTGCCGAAATGACCTGGTGCAGGTCACTCTTTGGTATACTATGAAGTTTTATTTTATTTTTTTTAGAGGTAGATCATTACTTAATGTATCTTGAGCGGACAAAGAAAATTCTAGAAAATATATATAGTATGAGAACTTTGTGTTTCCAATTTTTTCCAGCAAAACAATATTTCTATGGTAAATATAGTTATAAAAACATACAGAAATTATATAAATATACATTTATTCACATGCAGTCACATAGAGAAAGGCCTTAAATCACATGCACCACAATATAATTAACGGTGGTTACCTCTGGGGGCAGGAGGAAAAGACTTAAGACTGGGTGTGGCAAGGGGGAGTTTGGCCCAACAGTTCAAGTTTTTACAAGGATCACGTATCTGTGTATTACTCGCTGACTGGAAATTGATTTGTCTTTGAAAAAGAAAAACGGACAGGAAGGGCTGCCGGGCAGGGGGTGCAGGTGGGAGGC
>CM053504.1:7407131-7441012 GCA_028627145.1 Eidolon dupreanum
AAAAAAAAAAAAAAAAAAAAAAAGTCCTTCAAAAATGAATACAAAAATGAAATAAACCAAAATTAAGATTATTGCCACCAGTAGACCTATACTCCAAAAGAATGCTCTGGAATGATGAAAACTCAGCAAGGAATGGAAAGAAACATGAAAGGGTGGTTATGTGAGTAAAAGAGGGATAAATGAAGTTAACCTGTTCTAAGGAACTTGCATTTTAATGGAAGTGGTAACAGTACTAATTTAAGGTAAACAATAAAATTTATCAAAGATGCATGTTGTAATCTTGAAGGTAACTACTTAGTGAATAAATGACCACTAACAAACTAATAGAGGAGCAAATGGAATAATAAAAATACTTGATTAATCCAAAAGACAAGAAAGAAGAAGAGATGGAATAGAAAAAAATAAAATGATAGATTTAAACTCACAGTTGTAGTTATCAATAATTACATTAAC
The DNA here is from genome assembly GCA_028627145.1 of Eidolon dupreanum. Classification (NCBI taxonomy): domain Eukaryota; kingdom Metazoa; phylum Chordata; class Mammalia; order Chiroptera; family Pteropodidae; genus Eidolon; species Eidolon dupreanum. The sequence goes on from CM053504.1 coordinate 7,407,585, forward strand.
TATAAACAGAATAAAACTCCCCTTAAAAGACTAAGATTATGAGTGGATTAAACAAATTATAACTACATGATTATTACAAGAGACCTTTTTAAAATATAAAGACAAAGATTCAAAGCTAAATATTACAAAAATCCATATGATGCAAATACTAAATGAAATAAAGCATAAATGATTTCAAATTGACATAAAAATAAAAACCATTATAGAGATTTCAAGGAACATACAGTAATGATAAAAGAATCAACCCATGAAAATATAACAAAGTTTGTCCTTCCCCCAATTAGTTGGCATGGCAAATAAATATCACTAGCAAAGCCAAAGCAACAGAAATGTTAGTCCTCGTAAAGTAAGCAGGACCTTAATTTAAAAACCTGACAATTGTTTCTTCCTGCTGCCAGCTATATATAGCTTATGGGCCACTGCTATCTTATAGAAGCAAGCCAAAAGTATAGCAATATGAATAGAGTGAGAAGAACCTTCCAAAAAAGTCTAGTTCTAGCTCTCACTTCCCAAGCACCTATTTCATGCCAGGCAATTTCTCGATCACTTTTACATTATCTCCTTTAATTCTCTGAACCACCCTGGGAGATGTAATTATCCGCCCTCATTTCCCAACAGGCCAACTGAACACAGATTTAGGTCTGAGCGAAGCACAGGCACTAAGATAATGTGAATCATTCCTGTTTAGTGGACTCATCCTGTCCTGCCATGAAGATCTAAAAAGAAGTTTTTTAAATTTCAGCACAGGGCGAGTTTTGTGTTTGTGTTTTATGGGTCATATTGTTTTATTACGGAATTATGTGGGGCAGTGGAGGCGGGAGGCTGTTCTCTCTGGCGTTTTGAGGTCCTTGAAGGTCTAACCTGGCTCTAATTATAGTGCTCACTTTACAGATAACGGAAGTAAAAATAGCTAACAGTACTCTGGGACCAAGAGCTCTTGCATATGTTGGCTTATTTAATCCTACGAAGGAGGTAGAGATGAGGAGACTGAGGTTCAGAGTGACCTGGTAGTTAGGTCTGGCTCCAGGGTCTGTGCTCTTAACCACAGCTTGCGAGTAAAACTGGGTCAGAATTTGAAATCAGGGCCTATCCAACTCCAACGTGTTCGCTAAGCCACCCAGTCAGAGCACTGGCTCTGTCATCTGCTATAGTGGCTCAAATCCTAACTATGGGTCTTAGCAGCTGTATGTCCTCGGGCAAGTTATTAATTTCTCCGAGTCTCATCTGTAAGGATGGAGAAAATACTAATGCCCTTCCTGGCAGGTTATCCTGCAGATTAAGTCAGAGAAGGCGTGAGTGAGTGGTTGCTCAACAAAGAAAGGGTAGCCTCTGACATTATCTGCATTCACACAGATAAAAGTTTGAGACATACATTTCAGGTAGACACTGGGAACTGTCACAGGGATCATCTGCCAACTGCTGGTTCCTACCGTGGCCTGATGGGCAGAATTGAGTTCTCCTGCAATCTGGGGAAGAGCCTTCCTGCTCTTTTTGACCTTCGCACAATGACCTGAAATTGGAGACCAGCTTATCCTCTTTGCAGGGGAGAGAAGATAGGAATGGGGGTGGGGCACGGGAGGAGAAAGACTGAGCTTCTCTTTCATGAAGGCAGGGAAAGGAAGCAAAGGCCTGGGATTCATTTACGAAAGTTTTTCTTCCTGTGTACTGCATTGCGGCAAAACCCCGATGCCCTCACTGCTTCAGAACCGGGTTAAGAGGGGTGGAAAGAAAGAGGCATTTGAAAGCCCCCGCCCTCTGGCCTTCTCTTTGGCCGGCTGCTGCCAGAGGCTTGCACCATTTGTTACTCTTGTCACCACCCCTGTCCCCAGGGACTGAGAAGCACTGGGAGAGTGTGAGGCTGCTGGAGGAGCCAGAGAGATGACAGCTGGAAGGTGGGGGGTGGGGGTGACTTCAAAGACTGGGAAGGATCAAAAGCAGATGGAGGGTCCCAGGCGGAGGGCGGTTCACCTTTCCACACCCCCCTGAGTGCCCTGGCTACCTTGACTGAGAACAGTGGCCCTGCCTACTGGGTGGAGAGGACAGATGGTCAGTCGGCCAAGAGGACTTTAGAGAGGGCCAATGCCCAAGATCTTTTAAGGGCTTAGAAATCCAAACCTGCCAACAGCAATCACAAGCTTCTGGATAGACAGCAGCGGTGGCCCAAACCTGGACATGTCTGCCTGCCTCTAATCACCCCCATTTGATTTAAATTCTAAATACATCTGCTAAGTGAATACCAGCTCTTCCCCAGTCTCCTCCATCTCAGAGGGACCAAAAGCCCAGGATCGTGCCCCTCCTCCTTCTCCTTCAACAATCATATCCAATTCATCACTAGGTGTCATCAAGTTTACCTCTTAAACATCCATGGAACCAACTGCTCTCTACCTCTACAACCACCGCCCCCAGCCGAGCCATCTTCTCCGCCCTGGACAACGACCTCAGCCTCCATGCCAGTCTCCCTGGGGCCACTCTGACAACAACCTGAGGGACCTCTGACAACATCAATGAACCTGTCCCTGCCTTGCCTCATCCTTGCTTACAACCTCCAATTGCTTTCCATTGTTCTTAGAATGAAGCAAAGACTTCTGAACACAGCCTTGATCTGGCTTCCTTTTGCTCAGTGTCTCATTCTAGCAACTGGCCTTTTTCTCCCTCTACACTCCCTCCTGTCAAGAGGTCTTTGCACTGCTGCTCCCTCCGCCTGGAACACCGTTCCCTCCTGCTCACCCTTCAAAGGTCTCAGTTCTAGCATGATTTTCCCAGGCCATCCCTGAGTGGGGCCCATTCCCCTAGAGCAGCTTCCACAGGCCCATGACCCACCCTTTCACATGCCAGTCACTAGAACAATTTCTGTGGGTGTTTTTATGTTTAGTTTCCATCTGTCTTCTCGACCAGAGTGTAAGCTCCCTGATGGCAGACATTTTGCCTCTTTTCTCCACCGTTACATTCCCAAATCTTCAGCAAAGCCTGGTCTTTGAGAGCTGTTTAATAACTATTTGTGGAATAATGGATGAATGTGTTGTATGAATAAATTTATTCATTGAACCATTATTTATCGGGTACCTGCTGTAAGTGCCAGTTATTGCCACTGTCACCATTCCATACAGGGCACTCATTTAGTTCCTGCCTGGCCCCTCTAGGCACGAATTTGAGGCCCTTCCTGATTTATTCTTCTCAGTGTTAGCACTGTTGGCAGGACATGGTCAGAAGTACATGGATGGTGAATGCTACTGTTCCCAGGCCATCCCAGAAGGGAGAAGTGGTCCAAAAGTTCCCGTCCAAATGATATAAGGTGTTAATTATGATTATTACACTATTAAGCTCTGCCTGGCTCTCATGCCCTTGGCAATCTTACTTTGTTCTTCCTTGGAGGTTTATATTTTCCAGCTTTATTGAGATATAAGTGACATATTGCATAAGTTTAAGGTGTACAATTAGGTGATTTGATACATGTATATACTGAAAAATGATCTTAGGGGTCCTGCCTTTAGTTAAGAAAGAAGAAGGAGAAAGTAGAAATGTCCAGAACCATAGTATACAGGAGAAATCAATGCTTAAGAAGGAACATGGCAGGAGTAGCAGCTTCTTGGCATTTTGGCCTATTGGCTCTTGTGGCAATAGCATCCTTTTATCTTTGGGGGACTGCTTTTGGGTGGGGCTGACCCTACTAACAGGCTCTGAGCCTAGCAATTAGCATCTCCCATCCTTAGGTCTACAGTGATTGGCTGAGTGGTGTTGGTCACGAGTTGATAGGGGCCAATGAGAGGCCCAGGATGAACTGCTGGAGAAGAGATATTCTTTCCCACCGGACATGAATCTTGGAAGGTGTTTGTTTGTAACTGCTGGCAGTACTGGGCCATAGACTACATTTGAGTAGCTTAGTCTTAGAAGACAGTGACCCCCATTCTGATACATGTGCATCGCATTCCAATGCAAAAGTAAAAGTAGGAATAAACTGCAGGTGTGGCCAGTGAAATTTAGAGACTGCTGCCACTGTGACTGTCTTCGGTATCAGCCAGAAGGGACCTCACACACTACACTGGTGTGGTCACAGGTCCCTTCTCCTGTCCTCGTCTCTGTTCCCCAACTCCATCTCTCTTACAATGGAGAAGGTGTCACTTAATAGAAATTGTGAGATCAGGACCGGGATACATAGGTGATGAACAAAGTACTTCCAGTCTCTTCTCCAAAGGCTATGAAGAAGGCAGATAAAGAAGGGACACAATTGATGCTAAATTCATTCACTGATTCATTCACTGAGTCAGGTTGCCAATCATTTAGAAGCAATGACTGTCTTCAATCACGTACCAGAAAAGGCTACTCTTGTTCGCTTATTTCACTCTCTTTTTGAAGGCCAGGGACTGTTCCAGGCACTGGGGATACGGTGTTAAATCAGACAGATTCCTTGCTCTCGTGAAGTTGACATTCTAGAGTGGGATTTGCTCTCCAGTGTTAGATGGCATTCGTCAATGGGTGACCCCAGACAGTTGAGTTATGGACAGCATAGTCACATGGATATCTCCTCAAGCTGAGAAAATAACTGTATTACCTTTTCTTTCTTAACATAAAATTCTAACCATCTGGATATTGCAAAACTCTGTAAAGAAATTTTAAAATTTTAGATAAAATTAAAGTTGCCTTTGGCCACTATCTCCTACCACTTTTATCCACAATTACTAATAGGGTGAATAATTCTGAAGACTTTTTTCTAGTCATAAACACACAAAAACACACATATATATCCTTAAAAATATATAGTACTTTATAAATGTGTTTTACGTACGTGTTTTTACAAATGTCACTGATCTGTATATCCTGTTTTAGGATTATTTTCACTCTAATAATAAAACATCTTGTTGTTCTTTCCATGTCATGACATAGAGATCTAGCTTATTCTTTTTCACTGCTGCACAAGATTCCCAGGTATGTCTATACCACTGTCCTTTTGACCAGTCCCCAGGTTTCTCAAGTTTTGTATTAAATGCTACATTGTCTGGGACAGGCCTTCTTGGGTGAACGTGCATGTAGCTCTCGAGGAGTGATACCCCAAAGCAAAATTGCCAGGTCTACCTTTAAAATTGTAAAAGATATTTTCAAATCGCTCTTCAGAGTGGCCGATCCAATCCATATTCCCAATGGCTATATCTGTCCTCATCCCTTACACTGTATCTATTCCTGGATCTGAAAAGTTTTTATCTAAAACTCTTTTAGGAAGACATATACAATTATTTTAACATGCCTCCATGGCAGTCTACTCCTCGGCACTATCATTCAGCCAAATAGATTACGTTCTAGGGAGTCATGTCAGAATGAAGAACCAGCCCAGGACTAGAACCTTAGTCCCAGACTAAGCTCTCTCACTCAAGCTTGATAAATTCTCGTTCATGTGAACTTGGTGCAGGACAAAAATAGTTGATGGGAGGGTTTTATTATCCTTCCCTGATAGCATGTAAAACAAGGGCCCTTTGTTTTACTAGTCCAGTTTTGCTGTCCATAGGATTTTTTTAAAAAAAACTTTTTATTTTGATTCCATTATAGATTCATAAGAAGTCATAAAAAATAGAAGTGGGAGGTCCTGGGTATCCTTCGCTCAATTCTCCCACACCCTACAGCGATTATATCTTACATAACTAGAGTATGATATCGAAACCAAAAATTGACATGGCGCAGTGAGAGTGTATGTATGTGCAGCCCAGTGTCATTTTATCACATCTGCAGATTTGTGTAACAACCGCTGTGGTCAAGACACAGTTCCCTCACCAGGAAGGTCTGCCTCAAGCCATTCCTCCACAGACACACCCAACCCCATTCCCCGGAATGAGCCCTGGCGAATGCTAATCCATTCTCTAGCTCCAAGATGTCATTTTGAGAACGTTATATAAATGGAATCATATGGTATATGACCTCTTGAAATTGGCTTTTTTTTTTAACATGACTCAAGTTCAGATGCCTGCATTTTACAACACATTTTCCAATATTCACTAGGCCCACAAGAGGCGACCTTCAAAAAAGTACCCAATGTGTGGCGACCGAACAGGACAGGACCACACACGTTCTACTGATTTCAGGTTGGGTTCAACAAGACCCTGGAGCAAAATGCAGAACTTTATAGAATATTTTTCATGCAGAGCCAAAAAAAAAACAACAAAAAAAACAACAAAAAAAAACCCCAACCAAAACCCCACCCCAAACCACAACCAACAAAACAAGGCACAAAGAAAACACCCTGACCCTTACTAGAAGGGAAAGCCTGCTCCTGCCAGAGATGGCTGGAGAAGGTCAGTGCTAGAGGCCGTGGGGAGCCCCAGGACACAGCCTCCTTCCCCGGGAGGCAGGCAAGCAAGCAGCTGGTGAAGCTGCTTCTCCTGAGTTGCAAAGGTGTTTTGCTCTGAGTTTATAGTCTCTACCCTCAGTAGATACCACGCCAGCATCGCTTCCAGTTACTTCCTCTTCCTCTTGCTCACCCAATCACAGCTGACCAAAATGACTTGGACCCATTTTAAACTATCTTAAATCATTAAGGGACTCATTCTGAGAGCAGGGCATTTTAATCTGAGTGAAAGGGGATGAATGGGAGAAAAATACTGGAGAAATGGTAAGAGAATCTGAATACTAAAAACTGAATATTAGAATATCTTCATTCTACCTAAATCCTTACTTGTGCCCCCAGGAAGCAGTGACCATCACAAAACTGAAAATAATAGTTCACATGCAGTAAATGCTACTTAGGAGCGAGGCACGTGGGATCCACCGGACAGAACTCAGACCCCATTTTACAGATGAACAAAGCAAAGACAGGAAGTTTAAGTCACTTGTCAGAAAGAAGTAGCAGAGATGGATTTAAAGCCAGGATGTCTAACTCTGAATGTTCTACTCTCCTGCCATCTGCTGCTGACAGAAGCAGATGTCTTAAAATTAATCTTCCCTAATGACTGATCTCTAATTACATCATTACCCTGAAATTGAATGGGCCATGTAGTGATTCATGAGTTTTTAAATGTTTTTCTTCTTGTTTTGAGGTTGGCTCAATTATATGCAATATCATATAGTGAGGTTTCCTTTTCCTCCTCTTTTTTTTTGAGGGGGGGTGTGTAAGGTGGCTACATGGTGAAGTTTAGAAGTTTTTTTAAATGCAAAATCTGAAGCATATGCAAAAGCAGACAGAATAGTAAAATGAATCACCAAGCACTTATCACTTAGATTCAACAACTTTCAAGATTTTACTGCATGTGTCTCTTCTAAGTTTTTTTTTTTTATTTATTTTCATTTTTGGTGAAGTTTTTAAAACAAATCTAAACTTAAAGTCTCTATTCTCTGCCATGCTTCATTAAAAAATATGGACATTTTCCATTAACACACCTAACAAAATTCACATTAATTCCTGTACCATCCTGAATACAGCCCATATTAGATCTTCCCCAACTGTGTGCACATGGCCTTTTAAGGTTGGCTTATAAGATTCAGGATCTAAACAAAGTTGACACGTTATATTTACTTATAGTGTTTCTTATATTTATCTAATCTAGAATAGCCTCTCCCCTCTTTTTATACAGACTAGTGACATGTTGAAGAAACTAGGTTAGTTGTCTTGCAAAATATCTCATGTTCTGATTTTTCTGTTTGCTTCCTCATGGTGGTGTTAACTTGTTTCTCCCTCTACCGTATTCCCTGTAAATTAGCTTTAAAGTGTGACTAAGTTCAGATTCATTGGAGGGGGGCAGCAACACTTCAGCATTCTTCCCGTTGCATCACATCAGGAGGGGCAGGGTGTCCAGTGTCCCCTCTTCTACTGATACTAATAGGGGTCAGTGGGTCCAGGTGGCTCCATTCTCCTTCCTCCGTCATGAAGTTCCCCGTAAACCTCTGATCTAATGATTTATTCACTAATGTTCTTGGGCCGAATCGATTATTTCATCAGGGGTGTAGGAATTTAAAAAAAATTTAAAGGAGAGAATATTACAAGAATATTAATACATATTCTTGTAAATTACTGGCAGAAATCTTTCTTCGCTGTACTCTCCCAACCAGCTTGTGAAGTGGGTGGAGCCAGCAGAAACCTCGCCCAGCGGGGTGACTGTGCAGGCTCCCTCAGGTGCCTGGGTGCCTAGGTCAAATCCTGGCTCTGCCACCTACTAGTGGCATGGGATCTTGCTTGACTTCTCTGCCTCAATTTTCTCATCTGTCCAATGGGGATAAAAATGGTTCCCACCTCCTAGGGCTGGTGTGCGGGTGAAATGACTTAGTATTTACAAGGCCTTAGAACAGAATGGGATAACAGAATGAACTCTTCTCCACCCTTACAAGTGAAGAAACTGAGAGGCCAGCTAGTTAAATAAATGTCCTCAGGACCCACAGCTAATGACAGGCAGAGCTGGAACAAAAATCTCATTCTACTGTGTTACGTTGTGTCAATGGAATGTTTTTCCACATTTTGAAAATAATCGCAACTAATTAGGAAAAACACCTTTTGACCATAATGACTTATACATGGCTTAATGTAACACCTAATCAAAGGCCCCACACGCTGTGGTCCCTGAACACCCCTCCAACCTCGTCTCCTGGAAGTTCCGTTCTTACTGCTTCTCCTGTAGGGACACTGCCCTTTCGCCATTACTCAAACCATCTCATGGTTTCGCACCTGCTGTTCCTTCTGCCACAAATACTCTTCTCCAGATCTTTCCCTGCCTCACTCTCTCACTCCATTTAGGTGTTTTCTCAAATGTCACCTCCTCAGAAACGCCTTCCCTAATCATATTATCAAACCCACTCCCCCATCTCTCCAACCCTGCCTTTCTATCCCCTGATCCTGCTGTATTCGCCTTTATGAGTCTAATTACTATCTTAAAATATGCTGCATATTTATTTTTTCACTATCTGGGGGAGGGGCTTTTTCTGTTTGGTTCACTGTTGCATCTTTGGCATCGATTGCAGTAACTGTAATTAGCACTAAACAGTCAGCCAAGAAGTAGTAGCTAAATAAATGCTGAGTATTCTTTCCCTTTCCCCTCTTCTATCATAAAGGAACTCCTGATTCTTAGCAGGGCATGGAGCCACCTAGAATGAATTTCCCAGCTTCCCTTGCAGTTAGGTTGTGGTCATGTGATTAAATTATGGTCAAGATGGAATCGAAAGTGATGTACTCAACATGCAGGTCATGTGTTTAAAGAACATCCTGCCCTTCCTCATTCTTACTTGGCTAGATGCGATGTGATGGGAGTGCCTTCTTGGACCATGAGGAAACAGGTAGATCTTTAAGGATGACCTAACGAGATAGAAGCAGTCTAGGGCGCTGATGACTTCACAGAGCAGAGCTGCTATGTCATTTTGGGCTTTTATATGAAAGAGAAATAAACTCCCAGGCTATTTATGTCACTTTGAGTTCAGTTCTCTGTTATACAGAGCCAAATTTATGTTTGTCTGTCTACCTATCTATCTATGTATCTATCATCTAACAACTCCTATCAGGTTTTCTTCAATGCATTTATGTGTGTGTGCATGTGTGTAGCAACTTCATATTATGGGGAATTCTGAATATATGCAAAAATAGCCAGATTGATCTAATGAATCTCTATGCCCATCACTCAGCCCCAACAACCATTATTAACTCATGGCCAATTCAGTCCCATTTCCACCTCATCTACTTCTTTTATAATACTTGCAAACAAATCCTAGCAATAATATACTTTCATTTGTAACTATTTCAGCATAAATCTCTAAGCCCCAACCCCGTTTCAAAACACAGCCATAATACCATTATCAAGCCTATGAAATTCCTTAATGTTACCAAAATCAGATATTAATTTATTTTAACAAAACTACGTTGTGTTGTGTATTTTTTATTCTTATTAAAAAACACGCTGTGGGCAATTTCCAACATTAGTACACATAGAGCCACCTAACCCTTTTTAATAGCTGCGTAGTATTCCATTGAAATGATATACCAAAGTTTATTTAGCCATTCTCCAACTATGGACATTCAGATTATTTACAGGTGAGTTTCTTCTTTCTTTCTTTCTTTCTTTCTTTCTTTCTTTCTTTCTTTCTTTCTTTCTTTCTTTCTTTCTTTCTTTCCTTTTGATATTTTAATCAATGATACAGTGACCTATGTACCTCAAGATGTCTCAGCCTTACCACTTGAGATTTGGGGCTGGATGAATCCTTGCTGCACATGGATGGTCTGTGGACTATAGGCTATATAGTGACATCTCTGGCTGTCTCCTCACTAGATAACAGTAGCACCCCTTGTCCCCACCTGTAACAACCAAAATGTTCGAAGACATCGCTAAATGTCCCCTGGGCTTAGACTCACCCCAGCCGAGAATCTCTCCTCAAAACATACACACTTATGTAAGTAGAACACTCTAACTTCTACAGTGGAGGGCCAGGAGAAAAATGGGAACTGCAGAGTTTTCAAAATGGCGGCTACTTGAGAAAAATATCAGTTCGTACCCACTCTGAGTTTTAGTAAATACTTTTGCTGCGCTTCAATCATGCTTACCATAAAAACCTGAGAATTGATTCTTCACAAAGAACTACAGTTAGTGGCTTCAGATTTATCATATCAATCAAAGATTCTTTGATTTAATGCTTTTTTAACATCAGAGCTCAGATCAGGATCCGATGGAAGAACATGAGATATGTTATATAAGACTGGTTTAGAAGTGGGGACAACATCCGAACTTTGATGGTCTGGCATATTCCTACTGTAGGGCTATGTTTCAGGGAACATGTGTGATCCTCTGCAATCCCCCTCTCCCCTCCATTTAATAATAAATGATATTATAATGGTGTTTGCACACAAAAGGGCGAGGGGACTTCCAAATTCAAAATGAAGCCTGAACTCAGTAGCCTTAAGCACACCCCCTCCGCTAAGATCTGCCTTTGACCAGGTTTAATATCCAGACAGAACCTGCTGGGAAAAATTCACGGCCCCGCCCCCCTCCCCCACCCAAGGGTTCATTGTGGGGCTGAAACAGGCCACGGGGATTACTATAACATTAGGTTTGAGGCTCCTGAATTAGGCTGGTCCAGCTGATGATGCTTCTGCCCACAGCAGTGCTAAGAACCCTCAGGATCTGTCATTTCTGGAGTAGTGAAAACACAGCGATAGTAAAAACAAGGTAAAAAAAAAAAAACCCAAAAAACAGTAAAAGATAAAAAAGAAAAGTAAAAACAAATGTAAAGACAAGGAAAAATGAGAGTAAACTTACAGGAGATCTAAAAAATAGTTTTATAGATATTCACAAGGATAAGTCACTTACTCATTCCTTAAACACTATAGAGCACCTACTATGTGCCAGACTCTGATCTAATTCCTGGGAATCTAGTATGGGACAAGACAGATGGCATCGCTGACTCTGAGTCAGTATTCTAGTAGATATCTTTGTAGATCGTGGAATTCACTCTTGCTGGTAAAATCCAGCTGGCAGTTCCTGTTAGTGAAGACAGACAAGACAGAGGAACATCTGAGCCAAATCTTCATGGTAAGAAAGGGCTCATTGTGCTCCAAGCACTGTTAGGTGCTTTATGAATACTGGCTCATTTAATACTCAAAATAACCCACGAAGTAAATAGTATCATCTCCTTCTTTTTACAAAAGAGAAAACAGAGGACCAGAAAGATGAAACAACCTGAGCAAGGATACGGAGCCGCATAGGTGGCTGGCAGTAAAATATCTTTCAGAGCAGAAGTTCTCAGTGGGGAGTGATTTTGTCCTCCAGGAGTCACTTGGCAATATCCTGTGACATTTTTGTTTGTCACAATTGGGGGAGGCTGTTACTGGGATCTAGTGGGCAGAGGTCAGGGATGCTGCTAAACACTCTGCAATGCACAGAATGATCTCCACAACAAAGTGTCACCTGGCTTTGTCCTAGGCACCGAAGTTGAGAATCCCTATTTCCGAGGAATGTCTGTTCCTTGCCACGTTGGGGTCTATGCATAGCTGTTCCCTCTGCTCTGAAGCTCATCCCATCTCCCTCACCTTTAGGTTTCTTCATAAATGTCACAGTGTCACTACCTCTAGGAAGCCTTCCCTGACCACTACTGCCACCACTGCCTTCCGTTACTGCATTAGTTTTCACTGTACCCTGAGCTTTGCATTTATGGCATTAATTACTACTGTGATTAATAATTAGCTGAGTATTTAGCTGTGTAATGCCCACCTCTCCTGTTAGGCTCTGTACAGTTGCCATGAGCTACATGTGGCTCTTGAGCTCTAATCCGAACTGAGATGTGTCCTAACACATCCTGATTCTCAGACTTAGTACAAAAAAAAATGCAAAATAATTCATTAGTAATCATAAAAATATTGATTATATATTGAAATAATATTTTTGACATATTAGGTAAAATCAAACATATTAACATTAATTTCACTCATTTTTTTTAATGTGGCTACTAGAAAATTTTAAATTACACACGTGGCTCACGTTTCTAACTCAAGTTATATTTCTATTGGACAGTGCTGCTTGAGATCTTAATATGCCCCACAAGGACAGAGACCCTAAAAACCCCTAGTGTGAAGAACAGTGCCTGGCACAGAGTGTGTGCTGAATAAACACTATTGAATGAATGAAAGAATGAAATTTAAGAGACTGTAAGAGCTTGCCTTGTCCATATCCTGGTTGTCAAGTTTGCTTGTATACTGCATTTTCAAGTTCTCCAAACACTCGCCAGGGGCTATGTATCTTTCACTTGCCTAGTCCTGGCCAGCATGGACACTAGCTTTCTTTTCAGACATGACCCTGTGACCACGGCTGGTTGCCCCATTTCCTTAGTTGACTCCACACCCCGAGAGAAAAGATGAGGCTTGCAAGAAACATCCAGAGCAGCCAGAGTTTCCCACAAAAGTCAACAGATGGTGGCTTGGGAAGTCTGTCAACCTTGACTGGACAAACATGTTCTAGAAAGGGCCACTCAAACTGGCAGGGGATGGCATGGAGGACAGGAGCCAACGAGGGCAAAGCTGTGCCAAACGGGGAAGTCAAGAGGCCAAGACCAGGTGTTTGGGAGGCTGCGCAAGCCTGGGCCCGAATCAACCAGGTGGGGTCACCTGTCTCTGTCCTATGCCAAGGAAAACAGTTCTCTGAGACGAGACGGGAAGAGGAAGGCACACTAGGTCAGACTCAGGTGCTATGCGGCATGGGGGCCCGGGCCCAGGCACTGGCAGGGCCCTGTAGAGGCTGAGACTCTCCAGTGCCCCTGGAGGCTGCCCCCTCCAGATGCTGCAATGGACCAGGGCCCTGGGGCCCCACTGGGCCTGAAGCTCTAATTTGGGCCCAAGAATTTGAGGGGCCAGAAAAGAAACCAAACTTGGTGTCTTGGCCCCTTTTAAACGGGGCTTTATTTGCTCAGGAGCAAGTGGCTGTGAGCCCAAACCCCAGCCCTGGAGCTCATATTCCTGTTTGACCTTGAGTAGCAAGACCAATTAGCTCACACTTAGAAAGGGGTCACCGCTGAGGACAGGCTTGGTGCTAAGTACTTGACATGCAGCGCTGAATAATGAGAGCTAACACTGGTACCGCACATCAGTAACTCAGAGGGCAAGCCGCAGAGGTGGTATCCAAACCCAGGCAGTTCCTGGTCTATTCACCAGTTATGTGGGTTTGAACCCCAGCTCTACTTTTTACTTGCTATATAAAGTTGGGGAACTGTGTAGTCGTACCAATAACGGTCATTTATCTAACATTTACTAAGCTCTGATCACTCACTGCTCTACATGAGCGCTCTAAGTATTATTACTCGCTGAACGTATTGCTTATTAAGTCCTCACAACAATCCTCGGCTAGTATTTCCCCAGAAATTCAAACATAGGCCATTTGGCTCCCATGTCACCACTACGGATGCTGGAGAACACAGACTCTGGAGCCATGCTACCTGGCTGGAGTCCCAACTATGCAACCTGATGGTAGCTGTGACCTTATCCTCTCTGGCCTGTTTCCTCATCTGTAAAATGGGAAAAACAACAGTACCTACCCATTGTGGTTGTTGTGAGGGTATTAAACCGGTTAATATTCGAAAGTGATCAGCAAGTATCTGGCAGAGAGGAAGTTGTTCAAGGAAAAACCAATGTCCATCGTGCCTGCAATACTTGGGCCACAAGAGAGGTGACAAGTCAGGGTCAGGGCTCTCCAAGGAGGGAGGGGTGGGAGGAGAAGACCTTGAAACTCAACCTTTCGACTCTCTGCACACTGGACTCCCAGGTTTCCTCCTCACCCCCTCCCTCCCCAATGACTGACCTCAGCAGCCCTGGGGTACCTCCCAACCTCCACTGCCCGCCTCCCAGAATCCGCTCTCCACGCTCTTGGAGTGAGATTTTTAAACATAAATCTGACCTTGTCATGCCCCTGCTAAAACCTCTTTAATGGCTCCCCATTGCTCTTGGGCTAAATTCCAAACTTTCACAGGGGCTAAAAACAGTGGCTTTCAAAATCTTTGAGACTTCACGGTAAGAAACACATTTTACAATGCAGTGCAGTGTACACCTTTATAAAACTTGAAATAAAAGTTTCAAGAAACCACATTGACCTCATGTGCGACACACACGAGCCCATTCTATTCTTTTAAAAAAAAAATTTTTTTCCCCAGTGCTGGCTGTGGCTCACTAAATTGATTTCACGACCCTCTGATGTATTAAGAACTGTGGTCTGAACAATACTGGTTTAAGAACTCTCAGACCCTGGCCCTGCCAGCCCTTTGGCCTCATCTCTCCTCACCCCCCACCTCCTGGCAGCCCAAGTTCTGATCATGCTAAAGTCCTGGGATCACATTCTCTCTTGTCATTGGGCCTTTGCACATGCTGATCCCCCACCTAAAGCACTCTTCCTGATTGTCCATCTGGCTCAGCCAAAGGCTATCTCCTAGGGAGGTTGCTGCCCATGCACTGAATGTTGCCTCACCATCACCTGTGACCCACCTTCAGGGCCTCTCTAGACATTAGAACCACCCTGGGAGTGTTGTTGTTGTTGTTGTTGTTGTTGTTGTTGTTGTTGTTGTTGTCATCTAAACCCACTTCAGATCAATTGAATCAGACATTTCTAGGGGTGAAGCCTGAACATCAGCATTTAAAAAATACTCCCAGTGAGTATATGGAGACCCCCTAGGTCCAGCAAATCAACCTGTTTCATTTCCTCCAGAGCACTTCAGATCATCTAAAGTAGCTTATATATTTGTTTATTTGTTTGCTTGTCTGGAATTAAATAAACTGAGAGGAAAGAGTCTTAGGTTTCTTTACATCACTCTCCTTTCCCCAAGGGCTGAAGAAGGTGCCTGTACATGTGTTGCTGGCCCGACCTTAAGCCAAACCTCCAAGAAACATGATGGAGAGAAGTCAGCTTTCCGAGGGTACTTTGGAGCAGCACCTGCTAGGATGCTGGCTTGCTTTCTAGTAGCTGCTGAAATGCTCACTTGTTTAAACCTACAAAATACACCCAAATCCAGCAGGCTATGGGGGTCCCACTGTTTGGGTGGCAGGTTAGTAATCAGAAAAGGCCCTAGAACAGGAAATGCTTTCTGTAAAGGAACATAAAATACCATGTAAATAATGTAGTCTTTGTAGGTCACACTGTATCTGTTGCAACTGCTCAACTCTGCCACTGTAGTTTTAAAGCAGCTCCATGTAAATAAATGGTCATCGCAGTGTCTCAATAAAACTTTACTTTCAAAAACAAGTGGTGGGTCAGATTTGGTCGTTGAGATATAGTTTGCCTACCCCTGCACTAGAATGTACGGCTTAAGAGCTGGACTAATGGAGTTCAGTCATGTGACCTTGGGTAAGGTCTTTAACCTCTCTGTGCTTCAGTTCCCTATCAATGGGAATCATAAAGATGTCTAGTCCATAGGGTAGTTGGGAGGATTAACTACATTAATGCATGTAAAGCACTCTAGACAGTACATGGCACTTAGCAAACCCACCGACAAATCTTAGTTGCTTTTATTATTATTGTCTGGAAACAGAGAGTCCTGAGATCAAATCCCAGCTATTCTTCTTGTCCTTAGGGCAAAGTGTCTCCCTCAGCTTCCATTGCCTTGACTGTAAAATGGGATAATAATAGTACCCACCTTCAGGGTTACTGTGGGCGGAAATGAGCAAATATATACCAAGTGCACAGTAAGTGCTCAATAGCCAAAGTCAATAGTACTGTATTATTCTCCAGAATGATAGTGAAAGAAAAATAAAACAAATCAAAACACAACTTGGGTGTGCCATGGCCCCTGCCCTGAGCTCAGGCTCCTAGCCTGGCCTAAATCTGGCAGTGTAGCTGGGGTGGGGGGCCCTTTTTAAAGTTATTCTCTTGCACCTCTTCCCACACAACCCCTTCTTGAGATTCCAGAAGGCAAAGAAAAACACGAGGCCAGCACTTTCTGACACTCCCCTGCACCATTGCTCTGCATCCTGAATTCCTGCTAATTTCAATGGGATAGGACACTAGGACACTTTCAGAGAGAAGACACCCTCGATGGTGGTCAGGTTCAGGTTCAGTAAATGGACAGTGGGGGAGGGAGAGGATATGAGAGAACCTTCATTCTCTGACATTTCTATATGTCAAAGTGGGAACAGTTGAAGTGACGTGTGTGTGTGTGTGTGTGTGTGTGTGTATGTGTGTGTGTGCATGTGTGCGTGTGTGTTGGGGGGGACAAGTAGCTAAAGTGGTGATGGGGGTGAGTTTGCCTCCAGCAGACACTGGGCAATGTCGGGATATTTTTGGTTGTCACAGCTGGGGACATCTACTTGCTGACTGGACTCACTCTGAAGCACTAGAGGCAGAGCTACACGATTAAAGGAGCCTGGGTCCCTGGTGGACCAGAAGGACAGTCTTCTCCCAGGAACACTGTTACTGGTCCTCACGGGAGTGAGAAATCAGCTGTGATTGTAGGTTTTTTTGTTTCAGCAGCTAGTATTTCCTTAACCAATACAGATAAGTCTATCCACATGATGGAATTTTATGCAAAACAATGAGTTACACAGTTATCTTGGAGGCAATTCCATGAGTATTACTGAGGGGAAAAATAAGATGCTAAGCATGTGTAATATATTATTTTTAGAAAAAAATCAGTGATGTCCCCCTGCCCCACAAAAACAAAATAAAACAAAACAAAACAAACCCCCCCCCCAAAAAAAAACCCCAAACCTAAATCCATCTGTTTAGGAACACATGAGTATGGAAAAAATGTGGAAGATTAAAAGGTCAGTGGTTGGCAAACTATGGCCCAACCCCAAATCTGGCCTACTATCTGAGATGGGAATAAAGTTTTATTGAAACACAGCCATGGCCCTTGGTTTACATATTTCTCTGGCTGCTTTCATGCTATAATGATGGAGTTGAGTAGTTGCAATGGAGTCTGTATGGCCTGCGAAGCCATAAATATTTACTGTCTGGCTCTTTACAGTAAAAGTTTGCTGACCCTTGTATTAGATGACCAACATAGGAAAAAGAAAGATTATGCTATGTCCACAAGCAAACCACTATCAGTAATGAGGCAGATGAGATCTAGATTAGTTGACGTGGAAAAATGTACACAATATGAAACTGGAAAATAGTAAGTTATAGTGTACAAAGTCTGATCCTATTTTTGTAAAAAGTAAACTATATGAATTGTAAGATGGCTTGTATATATATTAAAACCCATCTGTAAGAGTCCACACCCAACAATTAAAGGAGATCTTGCTGAAGAGGAAACGGGGACCATCTACTTTTTACTCTATATACTTCAGTATCATCTTAAAATTTTATGATGAGCATGTTAATCATTTTTATAATTCAAAAGAAAACCAATAAAGGAAAAAATAGTCACAAGAAACTTGAAACCAAAAGAGTATAAAGGTTGCTAGTAAAGTAGAATTTGTTGTTGGATCTTAAACCTCTTCAGATTCTCTAAATGTCAGGCTGGGGCCTGGCTGGCACATAGTAGGTGCTCATTAAATGTATGATGACTGCATGAACATGTGTTGAAGAAAATGACTAAGACAGCAAAAGAACTAAAAGAAGAGGGGAAAAAAAAAAGGAAAAACCCACCTCCTTCTGCTCACCCAGCAAACACCAGGACATCAACCCAGATTGAGAAAATGCCCACAGGACGTGCTGACATTCCAGTCTGACCTTTAGAATAACCAAAGGTGCTGCTATTGCTTCTTCCTCACCCCAAAATCAAAACAAAAACAAAAAAACAAACAAACAAATCTAGAGTAAGTCCTCTGTCAAAAATATTCCCACAGATCACTTGTCCAAGCCTCCCCTTGGCTTCGTGCCAAGAACTGAGTGTCATCACTGCCCATTGTCCAGTGGGTCCAGGTCAAGGTTGATATAAACTCGCAGCTCTGTTTGAGGCTAAAAATGTGACCATGAAGAGGGGGAGGTGGCCCTGGGTGTTTCCTGGCATTGAGGACCACCACCAGGAAACCTAAGAAATTTTTTCTATCGCTCACCAGCTTAGAGGAAGGAGCATCTGTTTATGTTATTGCTGTTTTAACATAGGTCACTCATTAGCATGATATTTCTGGAGAGAGGTAGCACAAAAATCATATTAACATGTTTCCTTAAAGAGAGCTAGCTACCTGGAGCCTGTTTGCTACGCAAAACTTTTGTCCTTAAACCACACGTCAAAATGAGATGGAATTTACAGAGAAACACAGCTGTGTGGGTTGTAGGATTGTTCCTTTACCGTAAACTCCTGAATTTACTGATTTCATTTTTTTTAAATTGTTCTCCTTCCTCCTTCCCACCTTCCTACTCTCTCCCCTTTTCTCCTTCCACAAATATTTACTGAACTTTTGCTATATGCCAAGCATTGTTCTAAGTTTGGGGTATGGAACAATAAACAAAGTCCCAGCCCATCTGGAGTTGACATTCCAGTGGGAGAGACAAACAGTAAATTGCGGGGCACATAAATATTCTAGACAGGGTGACCAGGGAAGGCTTCTTGGAGTGAATGACACTTGAGCAGACACTTGACGTGGATTAACAAATGATGTGAAGGGGAGGTAGGGAAGAGTGACCAGGCAGACCAGCATGTGCAAAGGCCCTGGGGTAGAAATGAGCCAGCCATGTCGAAGAACAGAAAGAATAGAGCAACTGGAACGTGGTGAGTTGAGGGCAAGAGGGAGAGAAGACACCCAAGTAGTAGCCAGGTGCCTGGTAAACCTTGGAAAGGCTAAGAATACAGGGAATTGACTGAAAATTTTTAAACAACAGAGTGGCATGAAAGGTTCTTTGTTATTCACGAAATCCATATCTATTAGAGGAAATCTGGAAACCACAGGAAAGAAAAAGGAAGGGAAAAGTGTCACCCATGATTCTAGCATCTGTGCCAGTGATTCTCAACCAGGGGAATTTTACTACCCAGGGAACACTTGGCAATGTCTAGAGACATTTTTGGTTGCTACAGCTGGTAGGGGGTGCACTGGATGCGACTAGTGTCTAGTGGACAGATGCCGTGGGTGCTGCTAAACATTCTACGATGCACAGGACAGCCCTCGCAACAAAGAATCAGTGTTAGTACTGCCGAGGTTGAGAAGCCCAGGCCACTGTTCTGGATCATTTTCCCTACCTCCAACCCCACCAATTCTTATGCACATTTATTTTTAATTAGATGAGCTTCTACCAAATTTTCTACACTGATGCTGTTCTCTCCACAGACTGTGAAAACGTAACATTCCCTAAGATTTTTTGCAAACATTACCTATGATGGTATCACGTGCCTTAAGGTTAGGTGTTACAAGTGGGTTACGGACACAGCTCCTGGGTTCCCTCCCACCAGTTAGTTAACTTGGGGAGTTACTAAGCCCCGTGGCCTCAGTTTCCCCATGTGTAACATGGGATAAACAATAAATCTTCCTCAGAGGGTTGTTATATTTAGTGATGTTATGATTAAATGAATTAAATAAAGCATCAAACAGGTGACCCAGTAGGGACATGAAGCAGAAACAATAAATAAATGTTAGTTAATTTAAAGTCAATCAAAATTGGGGTTATTTGTTACCACAGCAGAGTCAAGCCTAATATCTTGACTGATATTAATAGAAAATATAAGAGTATATCATATGTAGAAAGAGTAAGTATTGTTTCTTGAAACTTTTACTTACATACATGTTTTATGTGACATGTGTATGTGTGTGGGGTATGTCTGTGTTTATGCATTTTTTTGGTATGTCATTATAAGATTGTAATAAATACGTTTCTTACTGAGGTTCATAGTCAAAAAGTATTTAAAAGCAGCGGTTTAGAGCTTTGGAAAAAAAAACTTAGGGTCCAGAAAAGAACATCTAAAATAGAGTACTAGACAAGAGAACTTGGGAGAAAAGTTCTGAGGAGGTGAGTTTGGAAGGGCTAGCTTGATCGCTCCTTATGTACACACACAAAAAGTGTTTTCCAGCCATTTTCCAATTCTCTAAGGCAGGGGTCAGCGAACACTTTCTGTGAAGGGCCAGGTAGTAAATATTTGGTGGCCAAGAGGTCTCTGTTGCAACTCTCCAATTCTACTGATGAAGGGGGAAAGCAACCACAGATATACAGAAGTAAGTGGATACATGGCTGCATTCCAATAAAACTTTATTGACAAAATAGGCAGGTAGCCAAATTTGATCCATGGGCCAAAATTTGCTGATCCCTGTTCTATGGGATCAAATAAAGTAGAAAAAGGCTAAAACTACAGGAAGAAGTATGTACATTTTAAATACACTCAAGAACTAACTTTCAGTGGCCGTCTGTTTTCCTAAATAAAGTTTTATTTGTTCACATGTTGTCTCTGGCTGTTTTCATGCAATGACAGTGAAGCTGAGGAGATGTAACAGAGACCAATGGACCGTAAAACTTAAAATATTTACCATCTGGCTCTTTACAGAAAATGTTTGCCGATCCTGGCCTACGTGGCCTCGTGCATGCCCAGGCCCATGTTCAAATGATGGTGTTTAGGGGCTTAGGGAGGACCCAGGGCCACGGCCAGAAAAGCCCTGAGAACAAAGGGAGCCCCAAGCAGAATGATATTTTTAATAAAGTAAATAGCGCAGAAGCCAAAAATGAATCAGAGTAACCCCGGCGCTGCACCCTGGAGAGATTTTGACCGCAGTGACGCTTAAGAAATGAGTTCGCAGCTTAGACATGCGCCATCAATGTTAAAATAACAAGAACAATGAATAGTAATAAAACACAAAGCCATGCACCCCGTCTCTATGGGTAAGACCTCCCAGGGTTTTGAGCTTAGAAGTAAGGAAGGAACAGCCCTTGCCACTGATGGTCTGTCTTGGCAGAGCATTTGACGGTCCTACAGGGATCCAGTGGGTGAGGTCCAGAGGAGGAAGAAGTTCAAATACAAGCAGGCACTGGAGAAAGATGACCTCGGTCATGAAGATTCGAACTCCTACTGGGAAACAGGACCCAGATTCTAAGGTCAACACTTATTCTTGAGACCCTCAGTATTCGGAGTCTGGCCTGAATTTTGAGACAGCCCTTGGGAGCACTGGCTGTTCCCACTGCAAGCCAAAGTGGGACGGCTCGGTGTTTTCGTCATTGTGAGACCTCGCTAGGGCCACTGTCGCCAGCTGATGGCTTGATCAGATTGTCCCAGCTCCTCCACCTCCGCAACGAAGCCTGCAGAAGGTCTGAAAAGCTAAACCAAAACACACCATCATCACATCAAGGGTTTGCTACAAAAGCTGACTAGGCAGATAGGAGCAATGATGCATTCCCTTCCTGCGACACGCCCAGAAGGGCCCAGCAGGCTGCAGAGGTGAAAGGCAGATTCCATCCAAAATCATCAAATGCCTTAATGATGACTGGAGTGGAGTCATGAAAAGTCTGCACAAACTCAAGCTTCCCAAGTCCCCACTGAGCACTGGAGAATGTAGATGAGGGCAACAGCGCTTGTGGCGGCCTGCACTCTGCAGGCTCCGGCGGCTCAGCAAATGCCACGCGGAGCATCTGTGGGAACTCAGCAAACAGCAGGCAGAATAATTCTCCTTTTACAGAACGGAAACGCGGAGGCGTGGTTGCTGAACTCTCTGAAATGTCTTGGAGTTGTTTAAAAACAGGGAGCTTGAGCTTTCTAAAACACTCTCAGTCACTGAGAGTCCAGCCACCCTGGCTCAATGTGGCCAACTTGTACATGGCATTTAGGGGACAGCAGGCATTATTCTAGGCGCTTTAATAGAAGATCTCATTAAATCCACAATTGCCCTATGATGAAGATTGTGTAATTATCCCCATTTTACAGATGAGGCAACTGAGGCCCAGAGAGGCTAAGGCCATCCAGATAAAGGGAGATCTTCCCACTGCTAACTGCAGGAGGCATCTTCTGTTTTAAGAAGCAAATGTATTGCCAGGGGATGGTATACCTAGCATCTTTACCTTCTATGCTCTTCTCTTTTTCCACCTGATACCTCTGCCTCAGTATACAATTGGCATGAATTATGTAAGATTTGCAAAATATTACAGTCTGAATGTTTGTGTCTCTCCCAAATTCATCTGTTGAAATCTAATCCCCAAAATGGTGGTATTTGGAAGTAGGGCCTTTGAGAAGTGACTAGGTGATGATGGTGGAATGGGGTGACAGTGGCCCTAGAGAGTTCCCCTGGCTCTTCCTTGCAAGGACACAAGAAGAAGGCCATCTATGAACCGGGAAGGAGGCTCTCACCAGGCACCGAATCTGGTAGCACCTTGATCATGGACTTCTGGCCCTCAGAACTGTAAGAAATAAGCATGTGTGGGTTAAGTCGCTCAGCCTGTGGCAGTTTGTTATAGTAGCCCAAATGGACTGAGCATAATGAACATAAACATCAAAAACATTTTCTGAGCACTAATTAGATGCCAGGTCCTGCTGAGAGCTGTATGGCAAAGAGCTTGTTGGATCTTCCCAACAATGCTGTATAGCGAATGTTATTTCCCCCATCCCAGAGATGCTGAGGTTCAGAAAGTACCCTGAAGATGTAGTGATGTCAGCAGCTGGTAAGTGCTGAGCCCTCACTGTGCAGCACCAGGTGCTCGACACATACTCCACGTCCTCCTCCTCAAAGACCCCTCACCTCATACTCTGAACAGCCCCCTCACTCTCCCATTGCCCAGATGAGGAAATTGAGGCTGCCACTGGCCCAGAGCGAATGAAACCCTCACAAACCCGCCACAGCACCAGAGGTCCACCCCTGGAAAGGACCTTTGGATATCTTGTCCCCAGCCCTGACCCTTCCTTCCAGGCTACAGTGAGCACCTCCCATTACATACTTGCTTCCCTGTCTGATCTGTTCCTGAGGATCCCTGGGGCAGTCGGGGGAGAAAAAACAGGGAGGAGGCTTCTAGCAGAAGTCTGCTCAGGGCCCAGTGTTTGGAGGCGCCACACTAACCCCGGGAGCTTTAAGCATCCGCCCTGTTTGTTTTTGGCACAAGCCAACTTCCTGTACTTCAGAGAAAAGCCATCTTTTTAATGAGAGAGAGAGAGAGAGAGAGAGAGAGAGAGAGAGAGAGAGAGAGAGAAAGAAAGAGAGAGAAGATAAAAATAAAACCGTGTGAAGGGCTTCAAGCCATGAAGAGGTTCTATTACAGAAAGGCATTTTAATGAATTACACGAAAATGAGGCAACGACCTGTGGATTAAGTTTCCCTTAAAATTCTTACAGCTTCAGAAATTAGCAAGGAAGGGAATGCCAGGGGCCAGATTGAATCTAGCTTCCTTCTGCTTACTTTGCTGCCACTTTTTTTTGGTTTTGTCTGAGTGAGCCTTCTTGCCCAAATCCTGGATCTGGGACTTGCTGTGTCCCGTGGCTGCGACAATTCATTCAACAGCTAACAACAGTTATTGGGTCCAGAAAGGACCACACCTTGGGCCAGGTACTTCAGTGGATTTTCCTTCTTGAATCTCACAACAAGTCTGTGACATATATATATATATATACATATATATATATATATATGTATATATATATATTATATATATAGTATATATATATATATATATATATATATATAATATATATATATATATTCTCTCCAGAAGCTGAGACTTGGAGACAGCAAGTTCATTTAGTCATTCAACAAGGACAAGCGTGTTGCTAAGGCCTGTACAGTAGGTCAGGATTACTGTTGACACTACTGACCCCTGGGGCTGGATCATTCTCAGTTGGGGAAGGGGCTGCCCTGGGCATTATAGATGCTTAGCAGCACCCCATCCTCTACCCACTAGAGGCCTGTAGTACCCTCCCCCAGCTGCAACAAACAAAAATATATGCACACACTGTTAAATGTCCCCTGGGGTAGCGAAGTCACCCTGGTTGGGAACTGCTCTATGTAATCGACTCACAGAATCTTCCCCGTGAGGCAGGTCTGTTGGTGCCCTCATTTTAAAGATTAGGGAAGCTGGCTTGGGGAGGTCAAGTTACCTGCCTTTGCCCAAAGTCACACAGCTCATGTCAGAGAGGGGACTCGAGCCCAGCAAGTCTCGCCCCAGGCCCGGGTATAATTCCCCTCACCCCTAACTGCACGGGGAAGCACATCTCCAAGGCTGGTTGTTGGAGGCCTTCGAGATGTTCCATTTCAGAATTGGATAAGTCCAACTCTCAGGTTCTCTCAACTACACAAAAAACATCCCCAAGTGTCAGTGGGAACTTTGCCCCATTCCACATCTTTTCTCTAAGAGGGTCTTTCTGTTATAAAATGGTGCCTTTCCTCAGATTGTCCACTGTACCCTCCTTGGAGAGGAATGTTCTAGAAAGAATGTTAATAATAATGCCAGTGACAATCACCTCACAATTAACAAGTGTTTTCATAACAGTAAGAGCCAGTGTTTATCGTGTACTCATCACTAAGCTCCAAGAGCTTTGTAATACGTCATCTAATTCTTCTAAGCCTTTGAGACGGGGGCTGTATCTCCATGTGATGGATGAGGAAACTGAGCCCAGAGAGAGGAGGTAACTTGTTCTTGGTCACACAGTGAGTAGGTGGCAGAACCTACATTCTTAACTGCCAAGTTAAGCTGCCTCTCTTCACGGTGCTTACCAAGCGTTCTAGGCACTTTCCACATCGTAAAGCACTGTCCTACCTTAGCCCGGGTGCACGGCCATTCTCACCTTACTTTGGGAATTTAGGAACTGAGCCTCGAAAAGAGTAAGGAGCCCACCCAAGCCATTCAGCAAAGGAGGGGCAGAGAGGGGCAGAATCTGAACCTCGGAGTTTGGTTCTAGACCCTGTGTGTCACCTAGGTCACCTCTTTAAGATCTTTCAGTCCCTCTTTGGAGTCTCTGTGTCCACTTTACTGAAGAGATACATGTTAGGTGAAGTCAGGCAGCTCTTGGAGCCAGGATTTGAACCCAGGCCCGTGGGATTCTAAGGCGCGGCTCCTCCCTCTGTCCCACCCCCAAGCTGGTGGCCTTGCTGGCATCCCCGACCAGCCTTCTCCAGCAAATACACCTTGGCAGCCAGCAGGCTCAGGGCATTTGAAAGATGGGATGCCTCACACATCTCCCACTATTTCCTAGGTTTTCCCCCATTTACACCAAAGGGAACAATCAGAAATGACACTTCCAGGTGGTGAGACAGATGGCAAGTCAGGAGGCCAAGGAGCCGGCAGGCAAATCTTTCACCTCAAGGTCACTGGCTGGCTCTGTAGGTCACGCCGTTCCCCTCCCACAGCTGCTGGGGCTTCACCCCTGAGAGGCCTGGGGGTGCTCAGGCCTGGTCAGTAGGAGACAGCTGGCCATAGCCCCCAATGCCACCAGCTGCCTGGAGCTGTCCACCCCCATCCCCACCCCCCGAGCCAGCCTGTCGCTTTCCCTCCCAGAGTCCTTTGCTTGGGTCTGGCCACCTTCACAGAACAAAGCATTTAACCTCTTGGGGGACAGAGACCGACAGAGTTGGGCCTGAGCCCTGGCTAGATGGGTGATCTTTGCGTCTTTTCTTTTATGTCCTTATCACCATTTGGGTTTTGTGCCTATTACTGTGTGACCTTGGAAATTACTGTAATTTTCCTTTAGCTTTTATTGTAATAGTAGTATTTTCAGAGAAGTTAAGAATGTGGGCTCTGGACCCAGATGTTCCAGGGGGGAATCTAATTCTGGGTCCCCACTTAGGACCCAAGTGATCTTGGGCAAATGATTTAACCTCTCTGTGCTTCTGCGTCCTTACCTATAAAACAGTTAATCGTGATACCCACCTCTAGGGCTGTTAGGAATATTAAAAGAAGTGACATGTGGAAAACACAACCACTCCTGGTGCACAGTAAGTATTCAATGACTATTAGCTATGACTAGTATTAATTTGTGTTTCTGCCAATCCTGTCTAGGAAGCCCTCTATCTATTGATTTATGTTTTTAAATTTGGGGGAATCCTTGAAAGGCCAGATGAAGCCTCTTCTCCTCCATGAAGATTTCTGAGATACCAGGCCGAGCACATTACACTTCTTGTGTATCTTCTCACAAATCCTGCACAATATTGGGCACACAGATCTTTCATCATAATTTCAACAATTATGAATGGCTACGTTTTATTGAGCACTTACTGTATATATCCAGTACCCTCCCTAAGCTTAACACATACCATCTTATTTTACCCTCCCCTCTAACTTCATGTCTTAATAATATATCTATTTTATAGATGAGGAAACTGAGACTTAGAGAGGTTAAGTGACTTACCCAAGATCCTGGCAATAATAAGTGGAACAACTGGGACTTAATAAACTTCCTGGGAATGGGCAAACCCATCTGGAAGGTAGGCAATCTAGACTTTTCATGGCACCATCTCTTACAAATAGCTGGCAGAAAGCAAAGAACTCCGATTTCTAAGAATAACAGCCCTGTTTCCTCATAGCAAACTTCTACGGCAAACAAATTAGTTTCTGTGGTAAGGATTCACAGTAAGTCTTTCTCTTTTCCTGGAAGGTACATTGCAGGTGACAGGAAATTTAGTTCAAACTGGTTTAAGTAAAAAAGGGAACTTATTGATAGCTGGGGAGCTTAGGAGTAGCTAGCTTCAGACAATACGCCCTGGGAAATCTCTGCTTCCTGGTCTGTGTTACATCCCTGTGAAGTCCGCTCCCACATGGTACCAGGGCTGGTCTGTGTGATCAACAGAATATTGCAGAAGTGCTGATATGTCATTTCCAAGATTAGGCTATAAAAGACTGCACACACCAGCTTGGCTTCTTGGTGCCTCATCTCCCCTCTTTTTTTTCTCTCTCTGTCATCACTCACTTTGGGGGAAACCAGCCCTATGAAGGGGCCCATGTGGAGAGAAGCTGAGGCCTCCTGACAACAGCCGCATGAGTGAGCACAATGATGCCTAACACGAGAGTAGCCCCAGCTGACACCATGATTTCAGCTTAGTGACAGACCCTGAAGCAGAAGACCCAGCTAAGCTACAACCAGATTCCTGACCCATAGTATTAGGATATACTATATCTGCTTTCTAATTTTGCTTTTCAAATTTTCTTATGTAATGATAGATAATTACTACATACGCTGAAACATTTGTGGGTGAAGAATCAGAATATCTGCAAGTAACTAGGTCGGCAAAAATGTACTGAGAAAGAAAGTGATAAAGCAAATGTGGCAAACTTTTAGTAACTGGTGAATCCATGTGACAGGTACATGATGTTCATGGTACCATACTGGTACATTTTCTGTAGGTTTGACATTTTCCAAATTAAAAAGCTGGGGAGAGAAAGAGAGGAGTACAGACATTGGAGCTAGGCTGCCTGAGTGTGAATCCGAATTCTATTTACCAGCTGTATGCCCATAGGTTACTTAACCTCTCTGTGCCTCAGTTCCCTCATCTGTAAATGGGGATGAAAATAGCATCTCTCTCACAGATTGTAATGATAGTTAAATGGATTGATATATGTACACCTCTCAAACCAGGGCCCAGTTCCCCCAAGAGTCAGGTTTACTACCTGATTCTCACTTTGAATCCCTGCCAGAGACCTGGCAAACAGTAAGCCCACGAGAAATGTTTGTAGAATGAATAAATGAAAGAGTCAGTTTTCTAACCAGTGGTTTGCAGGCTTCTCTCGGTTTCGAAGAGTTCCTCTGTTAGCTGATGTGGCCAGAAAAATCTCTCTGGAATTCAAGAATTCCAAAAGGCCTTACTGGAAGCACGTCCTGAAAGGTTGGATTAAAAGAGAGAGAGAGAAAAAAAAATCAAGGCATAATGAAATGAGTGCATTGGACTCCCAGCTAGAAAAACCAAAGAGGAACAGACAATTACAGGTTTCTGTTGCAAACAACAAGGCCATTCTCTTAACTATGGCTTAACTATGCACCAGGCAAAAAATTGTCACCAACCCCAAAACAAGAGTCTGTATAAGGAATTAGTAATTAACCCTTACCAAGTGTGTCCACTATCCCAAGCACTTTTCTAACTGCCTTACGTCTAGCAATTCATTTAATTCTACAACAACCCTAGAAACTAGTAGTATTTTTCTTTCTATTGTACAGATGAGGCACAGAGAGGTCAAGTAACTTGCTCAAGGTCACACAGCTGGGAAGTTATGATCTCAGGCAGTCTCAGATAAAGGCCTTGCAAATTAAAAATATATAACAATGATAAAACCCTTATTCTCCCCGGAGTTCCTCTTATACGTTCATGTACATGAGTCCAACCCAATGCTCTAACGAGCAGAGATCTTTTCCCTTTAGAAATGTGAGCTAAATGTGTCTATACTTTGTATGTACACAAAGGGATTTATTACTTTGCAATCAAACTGCTCCAGAGCAATGTTGTCTTTATCTTCACAGGGCAAGACTGTCATAAATTAAAATGGTTCCCCATTCGGTCTGGCACTTAGCTGGGCCACTTAGAGTCACTTTGGACTCTGCCCTCGACTGACCTTTCCAAACTGCTTTTCAGGCACTGCCGCTTCAGGGACTCAAGCGGGACTGATCACAAGAGCTTTACTCTTGTAAATGGAGCCACGAATTATTCCAGACACAAGGGAGAAAGGAATTCCCCAAGTCACAAAAGGAAAATGCCAGCTAGAGTCGTATTCTGGAAGTGACAGAACTGTCGGGAAATGGGCGACACTCCTCTGTTTATTCTAGAGAAGTGGGTCACGGGGAGGAAACAACCCCATTCTCCTATCCTGCCTCAAGAGAGTTTGGGGAAATTTTCCTCAGTTAACATCTTTTCACCCCACCCAAGGAGCAATATTTAATGCCCGTGTGTTCTCAGAGAAAGGTGTCTGCCTTTGTGGGAGTAAATGGAGTCCCTTTTGTGCCAGAACTGAAAGCTGGCATTTCTCCTCAAAGTATCTGATGGGAAAATGATGATACTGATAATAGCCATCATGTAATAAGCCCTTATTATGTCAGAACTTTACTTAATTATCACTATCACTCCTATTCATTAAAAATACAGTCAATACTGCTATTTATTTGGCATATATTGAGTCTACTACATGCCACAAAGTCTTCTAAGCACTGAACATGATATATTTAATTTGTAGCTGCCTTGTAAGAAGGTACTAACGTTAACTCTATTTTTTTCAAATGAGGAATCCAAGGCACAAAAAGATGACATCATTTGCCCAAGGTCACACAGTTACTAAGTGGTTTACCTCTCTTCTGAGGTACACGTTATCATGGTCCCCATTTTCCAAGTGAGGAAGATGAGCATCAGGAGGCAATGTGCCTTGAAGATAGTCACAGTAATAACAGTAATTAATAATATTGCCATTTATTGAGCAGTTATGTGTCAGGCACTGTGCCGAGCACTTCGCTACCATGGTCTCACAAGGCAGGTGCTACCACTAAGCTATTTCATGGCAAAGATCGAGGCCCAGAAAGGTAAGGCAGGTCATACAGCCACAAGAGCATGGAGGAGCAATGACTCAAATCTAGGCTGAGTAATTCTGTTGGTGGCAGCCTATGAAAACAGATGCTACAAAATTGTCCCAGCAGGCTGCCCAGAAGGTACACTGAACAAGACTGAAAATCTGCCTCAAACACTCACTCTACATAATACAGGCTTGGCTTTGAGTAGTGCCGTGATGCAGGGGAAATGTGCTCCACACCCCCGCTAAGTCTTTCCTCTTCTGCTTCGCCCGGAGCATCAGCCTGCCTGCTGGCCTCCAGCCTCAGACTCAGCGTCTCCAGTCTGGTCTCCTATCATTGCTTGGATAGCATTAGAACATAACCAGGGACTTTGTTTATTCACACATTAGGTGTTCAGTAAATGCGTGTTGGATGAATGAATAAATTTTAACCCACAAATTGGACCACAGCCCTTTCCTTTTTGAATCACTTGACATTCAAGGCCTTTGGTCACCTGGCCCCTGCTCAATTCTCCAACCTTGCACACCCGCTTATCTCTCAGTCCAATTTCCTGTGCTCCATTCACTGTGAGCTCGTTTACGTTTCCTAAACTTGTCATGTTACACCTCTGGGCCTTCTTTCATGCTGTTCCCTCCGCCTAAGATTCCTTTCCCCTCCTCTGGTTCTCCTGTCCCACCCTATGAACTCACATTCAGTCCACATAATCAGGCTTGAATAAACCACATTCTTCCCGGGTCTAGGGGACAGCCGTTGTCTGTACCTGCCCCACATCCATCTTCTCTAAGAGCTTCCCAACTTTCCTTTGGAGAATCGCAACTACTTCACTCTCCATCCACGTAGTTTGGATGGGGGCTGCCCCACCTCAAGTGCCAAAGCGCCATTGATGAAGGGATGGGCCCATGTCTCAAGCCTTGCCAATCAGAACCCTGCTCCATCTCTGGCCACTTTGATTGGTTCAGGGATGGCTACGTGTTCCAAGTCTAGCCATTCAGAGCCTAGACCCACGCCTGGCCATAGTAATTGGCTCAGAGATGGACACGTGACCTAATTTGGACTAGGGAGCATTAATCCTGTGATTTTGGGAAAGCTTTGGGCAAAAAGGAGCCCTGAGGGTCTTGGGATGCAGGAGCTGGAGCCAGATTGATCTTGCCAACGTTGTTGTCTAAAGCTACATGAGCGTGTTGTCTCCTTACCTGCCAAATTCACCAGGTGTGGCCAGCCAACCAGCAGCTGCCACCGCACTGCTGCTTAGGCACTGTTTGACCATCCGGCACTTCTTGCTGCTTCACATGTTCCTCTCCTGCCCCCAGCTATCTAAAGGGGTCCCTTTCTGCCTCACTGTCCTTGAGCTAATGTTTATTTAGTCCTTATCACGTGCTCAGGACAATGCCAAGCAGTTGTCATCTCTCTCATTTAAATCTCAAACGATCCTATGAGACAGGTACCAATCAGTGTTCTCTACCAGGGCAGAAACTGAGATTCATAGAGAATAAGCCCTTTTCCTATCCTTAGCAGAACTTGGAGTTAAGCCCCATTCCAGATCCTACATTTTCTAAAACCATATATGATCTGATAGGGGGAGGCAGAGGAGGTGACATTAGGCTTGAAGGATGGTGGTATTTACTCATGTGGTGACTAGGAGGTGATCATGGGAACAACAAAAAAAAAAAGGATATACCAAGTGGAATAACTAGCAGACAAAGGTCTGGAGGTGGGAACCCAGGGTACCATAAAACAATTCTATCTGGCTGATGTGTGGGAGAGCAGAAGTAGGCTATGGTTGTGGGAGTGGGGTGTGTGAAATTAAAAACAATCAAACTACTTGCTCTCATCCTGCCATCCACAGTTCCTGAGAGGTCTCCCAGCCAGGCATGTTGAGTAGTTAAGGCAGCCCTGTGGGTTTCCTGGCTGCCAAGCTGGCACCCTGAGTAAATTTCAGGGGGATAGGAGATCAGAGCGGTGAGGACACAGTGTTCGAGCTATTTGTGGCCACATGAATTAATATCTTCCATGTGCAAAGATATTTCCAAAATTCTCCTGAGACTCTTATTGGTGGGGAAGGCAAAGGCTTGGATGGCTTCTCTTCGGGACACTCAAGCCAAATCTGGCCACTCCTGCAGACTGGAGACGATTGCTCAGTGGTCAGTGAAAAATCGACCCAAATTGCAACCCCAGAGCTTGAATGTAAAGAAGCAGAGTCAGCCACTTCAGAGACGGTGCTCTGAAATATGTCACTGGGGTCCACATTCCAGGTCTGAGTATGTGAAACAAATTTAAAAGCTTGCAAAGAACAGCTCATATTTATCAATGCTTGAAAATCTACCTGCCAGGCACTGTTTTATTCACATTATCTCATTTAATCTTCACAACAACCCTATGAAGAGGTATCATCATTAGCCCCATTTTACAGAGATGAAAAGTGAGGGCCAGAGATATTAAGGAACATGCCAGGGGTTCCAAGCTGGTAAATGGGTTGAATAAAGGCGTTTGGCTCCGGAGCCCATGCTCGCAGCTACTGTGCTACCAGCTTACTTTTTTTTCTTTTCTAAAGACTTGCTTTTTCTTTAGAGCAGTTTTAGATTTACAGCAAAATTGAGAGGAAGGTACAGAGATTTCTCATATACTCGTTGCTCCTACACCTGCTTAGCTACTTCCACCATCAATGTCCCTCACCAGATTTATCGATGAACCTACATGACCACACTGTAATCACCCAAAGTCTACAGTTGACATTAGGGTTCACTCTAGGTTTTGTACAAATGTACAAAATGTTCTATGGGTTTGGACAAATGTATAATGACATGTACATTATTATAGTATCACGCAGAGTAATCTCATGGCCCTAAAGATCCTTTGTGCTCCATCTATTCATCTCTCTTTCCAACCAACACTTGGAAACCACAGATCTTTTTACTGTCTCCATAGTTTTGCATTTACAAAATACCATATAGCTAGAATTGCATAGTATATGATTGGCTTTTTTCACATAGGAATATACATTTAAGATTTCTCCGTGTCATGGCCTGATAGCTCACTTCTTTTTAGCACTAAGTAATATTCCACAGTCTATTTATCCATTCACCTATTTAAGGATATCTTCTTGGTTGCTTCTAAATTTGGCAATTATGAATAAAGCTGCTTTAAGCATCTGTACGCAGGTTTTTGTGTGAACTTAAGTTTTCAACTCCTCTGAGTAAATACCAAAGGGTGCAATTACTGGATTGCATGGGAAGAATGTGTTTAGTTTTGTAAGGAACTACTGTACTCTCTTCCCAGGGTTGTAACATTTTGCATTCCCACCAGCGATGAACAGGAGTTCCTAGTGCTCCACATCCTCACCAGCATTTGGTACCATCCAGCCTATTTTTCAAAACTTAATGAAACACCAGCACCTCCTCTAAGATGTCTACCGCCATTAAAAGAGAAAAAGTTCAATCTGTGTTTTAGTGCCAGCCCGGGGTAAAACTGAGGTCAAGTCTAGGCCCAAGACTTCATCAGCTGGTTTTCTAAGTCCAGTATTGAAAAAACTCAGCTCAACTCTCAGCTCTACTAGTAACAACTATGAAACCCTGAGCAAATCCCTCCCCTTCTCTCAGCCTCAGTTTTCTCACCTATAAAGTGGGCATCACGATGGCTAGGTGGCAAAGGGATTAAAGACAATGCATACGACATGCCCAATCACACAA
>CM053504.1:7441512-7501943 GCA_028627145.1 Eidolon dupreanum
GTGATGGTGAGTCCTTCCCAGGTACCACACATCCGTCCTCTCCTCAAGATGACATTGACACTCATCACTCAGTCAATGCGTTGTCTGATTTTGCCACTGGACAGTGGCTATTTTCCCCCTCGAAATTAATAAGCCATCTGTAGGGAGATCCTTTAAGAACATGCAAATATTCTAGTCCTCGTAACACTCCCCAGCCCAGATTTAGTGTCCAAGAATAATTCCTGACCAATGGCTGCAACATGACAACTTTCTAACACAGCGCTCCCTCCCTCCCCTCACGTTTCCAGTTGGTCCTTGTCATTTTTCTGTAAACAAGAAACCTCCCTTTCTCCCATTTATTTACTTACCTACTTATTATTGGTATAGACTCCTGGATTCATATTTTTTCGATGGTTTGGAATTTACTATTTGATACTCTAATGGTCCCAGACAAAAGCTACTGTTACATTTCAAAATTCACTTATTTGAGTTTAAAACCATCTATGACTGTTAGAAGTTTTCAGGAGGCACAGCAGAGCACATAAAGTGAAAAATAAAAGTCTCCACCCTCCCCATTCCATGTCCCATAGGAAAGCACAGTTCACTATTTCCCTCCCATCTTCCAGAACTTTTCTAGGCATCTAAAATCACTTAATGTTAGCATGACCCTTACTGTGACCCTGTGATACAGTTAGAGTCTTCCCTGGCCTCATTAGGGTTGTTCATCAAATTCCTTTGCACTTCCCTCCCCTGGGGTAGAGGTGTCCTGGTATTAAAAACTATTCTTGCCTAAACCGAAAGTTGGTGAGGATGCTCCAATGGGGAGAAAGCTAACTCACTTCCCATCCCTTCTGTGCCTCAGATCCCTGACCAATAAAATCAGGCCAATGTTCTCATGTAGAAGTGAGTCTAATCGCTATGAAGAGCCTTTTAAGAGGGATTTACAAATGAAAGGGAGTTTTATTATGATTAGAGAAAGCAGGGCAACTCAGTGAAAGGAACCAATTTAGTCTGTAGCAAGTGGGAGGAAGTCCATTTAAACTTTTTGAAGTAAACAAAAAACAACTGAGTAACCGTGGCACTAGCTTTAGGAATAGCTGGATCCAAGTGCTCAAGTGATGTCATCAGGAGTCTTTTGCCTCTACATCTTGCCCCTGTCTTCCTCCGAGCTGCCCTCATTCTCAGGCAGGCCTCCTCTAAGCAAGGCCATGATCTACTAGGTTAGCCAGTCGGAGCGAAGGAGGTACTGCTTCCCCAAGAATTCCTGCAAAGTCCCCAGGACTGGTCCCACTCCACTTGAGTCACGTACCTGTGCCTGAACCAATCCCTGAGGGCCGAGAAATTGAATGCTATGACTGGCTGGGTCTCCCCATAGAACTGAGAGTAAGATCCACACCAGGTTACAGGTCTACGCCTGGAACTGGGGAGTAAGGTAATGTCCTGTGAGTGCAGGGAAACCAGAAGGGAAAGGAAAGAAAGGAACACCAGAGGATGGAATGAACGCTAGGCATCATCCACAACGGAGGACTAAAAATGGAAACGAGAGAAAATAAGTTATAGATGTGCTTTGTAAACTGTAAAGTGCTGTACAAGCACAAGAAGTTATATTCTATCCCGCAAATAGGACCTAGAACCCAGTCCCAAGTAAACATCTGAGTTTGTCTTGTCTCACCTACTAGTCTCCGAGTTCCTTGAGAGGAGGGGCCGGGGTACTTCCAGACTAGCTAGTCTCCATAGCTGCTCTCACATCCTTCCCATTCTGGAGGCTCCTCATAAAAGTTAGCCAAAGTCTGGCCCCAGCTAGATGTCCCGGCAGGATGTGGAAAGGTGGCAGAGAAATGGGAAGAAGGGATAGGGGACCAGCTGCAGGTAGACTTTCAGAGGTGAAACCTTACTCGGCAGGTGGTTACAATTAACCTCTAGATGAGAGGGTTCTGGGTTGATCTAGAAAAGAAGAAGACAAACCTCCCTGTGCTGAAATTGAAACAGGTGAGCAGAGCCCACGGAGAGATGCATTGTCTCTCTCAGAGGGATGATGCGTCTTGCCTCTCAGGATCACCTATAACGGGCAGGTTTGGGCTATCTGCAGAAGTCCGAGGACCAAGTCCTGAAGACTCTGCTCTGGTTTCTGTCTTCGTGTCGCTGGTGTCTGGAGTGAGGGAGACACACCTGCGCTCACCCCCGGGAAGGAGAAAAGGTAACGTGAATCTGAGGAAAGTTAGAGTTGTGGGTCAGGAATTTGCCGACTGAGCTGATAACAGCTCAAGGGGAAACTGAAGCTGCCTGAGGATTCTCAGACTCCAGGATTCCACAAACTAGAACATCTCAAAAACAAGAAAAAACTGGGAGAACCGATATAAGGGGGCCGCCATTTTGATTCATCAGGTAAACTGTTTTAAAAAAAGCAAACGAGAAATTTTATACCTATAAAAAGAGATGGTCAAAATGGAAAGAGAAATAAAATAACAGACCATTGTTTAAAGTGAACCGGTCTACTCTGATGAAACACTCTACATTCATCTCCTTTTCATCATTTTTCTATGGGCCACCTGTTGTGGTCCGAGCTGAGTCTCATATACTGCTGTTTGGCAAAAAGTTCACAGACTTTGTGCAGAGTCATGAGTTTGAATATTGACTTTGCCATATCCCAGTAGTTATACTTTAAGTGAGTCACTTGGCTCCTATGAATCTCAATTTCCTCATCTCTAAAATGGGACAGCAATTCCTGCCTCGCAGGATGTCCATGCATTTATTTTCTGTTATTTCCTGAGCACTCACTGTGTGCCTGGCACTCTGCTGGGTGCCGGGAATACAACAATGAAATGACAGGCCCTAGTTTAAAACAGTCAGACAAAATTATTCAAAAGGTTGCATATTATGTATTTAATGACAAGTTTAAGTGTTTTGAGGAAGTACACGATATTAGGAGGTTTTACAAACTTAGAGGTGAGCTCATCGACCGACCACTTCGAGTCCTGTGAGGATTAAATTAAATTAAATATTCATGATTTTGTCACATCCACAAACCACCTGGACCACTTACATAGTTTTCTTTAAATGGACTCTTCTTCCTCCTTAAGTAAATTAAGCTTCATTCTAAGAAATACTACTTATTTATGTACTTTAGAAGTTCTCTCTCTCTCCTTTTTCCTAACACTCACTAAATGAACATGTCAGCACCAAAAGAAGATCCCAAAGCTCACTTTGGAAAGCAGAAAGATAATCTTCACATGCAGTTCTGGCACATAGAAGGTATTCTGAAAATGTTGGTCTCTTTCCTCTTGGTTGACTTTCCTGGAAAGACAGTGATGGTCATTTTTAAAATTTGGTGTCCTCAATTCTTCCTTCCATGAGCCTCCCAATAGGCCCCAGAAAGAAAGTCAATCTTAACCCAACTTGAACCCAGCTCACTGATACACCATTAAAGGAGAATTAAAACCACCTTGGCTTTGCACCCTGGCTTAAATGTGCAGTGAAGTCCAGGAGTGCCAGCCCCAGAGCCAGGGAAAAACACTTTCATCCAATTCTATTCAGGGGAAATCCCATAAATCAAGAACACATCACACAAGCTCGCGCGCACACACATACACACACGTACTCGCGCATGTTCTTTCTTGAGCAATTAAAGATTATTTAAACTTTTTAAAACTTTTAAAATTTGGCTTAATAGCATTTCAAGTTTCAGAGAAGTGGGGCATATTTAGGTCAAAAAAGTTTAATTCTGCCTTAAAAAAATAAGTGGAAACTACGGCCCTGGCAGGCAGTAGTCAGCCACGTAATGTTGGCAAGAGAAGGGGAAGGTGGCATCAGTGAGTGAAGGGGGCTGGCTATTTCAACACTGATGTAGTCTGACTGCATATTAAATTCATAGAAATGTTCTTCCCCACCACAAAGAAATAATGCTTTGTATCATTAGTTTTTAAATAAACAGCCATTTCAGTTCATCTTTTGTTTCTTTATTTTTGATAAAGATGCAAGTTTAAGAAACATTTTCTTAATTCCACCCTAAGAGAACCAGGAAAGGAAGCTCAGTGATGGAAGTGCACATTCAGCTCCGGTGTCTAGGGGTGCAAGAGGGAGGGGTGAGGACTGTGGCAAACTGAAGACATGCTCTGCTTGAGGGAGTGGTCATTACTGAGATCCTCAATTGTCACCATGCAGGAATGCAGACCTCTTTTGGCTGATCTCCCAATGGTCCAAGAGAAGCCAGAAATCTGGGTTTTTATATGGAATCTCCTGATTTTTAAATGCTGGCAACTCATTCAAATTAAATCAATCCTGGGCCAAGAAAAACACGTGTGTGGGGCAGAGGTGGCCACAGGCTGCCCGTCTATGACCTTGGATGAAGGAGGAAGAAAACGGGCCTGAGATCTGGGTCTGGCCGAGGCTCTGAGACCAACTTAGCGTGTGGTCCTCCTCCCTGGCATCTCTGAGCCTCAGTTTTCCCGTCTGTGTAAAGCCAGGGCTGGCCCAGATAACGGCCACGCTCTGCCATCTAGGTCTGTCCACTAAAAGCCGTAGGTGGAAAGACTGGCGTATCTAAGCCACGGAAGTGGGGCATAATTTGACACCATTTCAAAACCTGGTAATTCAACGAGAAAACTCTCTCTTCCCCGGCTGAGGTTTTTGGAGGCAGTGAGCGTGTTTCTGAAAAAACACAACACACCAAGTCAGGAATTTCATCAGGGAAAACGTGGCAGCCTCGAATGGGCTCACATCTGGGGATTTGCTTGTTGGGGGAACATGCCGTTCTGTCTTCGACAAATGACAACTCAAGGCAGGGGGCTCCGTGGGGCCGAGGCTGTCTCCTCGAGGAGCCTGGTGAGCATAGCAGAAACACAGATAGAGGACTCCAATCTCCACTATGCGCCCCCACCAAAAAAAAAAAAAGGCCAAACCACAAAGCTCTCGATTACCATGTGCTTGTTCACAACCCCTTGTCCCACCCCAGCTTCTAAGGTAAGTCAGCTTTTGTCTCAAATTAAACCCAACTTTCTAATTCCCTCTCTCAAACAATAATAGCTCCGAGACACACACACCCTCTCTCGCCCCAGCTCCCGCCATTTGCTGAGTGTGGACTCGGGGCTGGGCACTGTGCCAGGTGCTATCACCTCACTGAATCTGAGAGGAATCCTTCAATACGCCCACTCCACAGAGAAAACACTGAGGCTCAGGCAGGTAAAGCTATTAAGTGGGAGGTTCAAACTGATGTCCACACAAAACCGAAGATCTCCAAAGCCAATGACTACTCGTTTTTTAAGTGTAAATAAATTCTACTATGGAATACGGATCTTCATGGGGTTAATCCAACAAAACTGTCATGGAAAGAGGCTGGTGACAGAGCCACTGAGCAGAAACGACGTGTGCTTGGGGTCAGCACTGGAGAGCTATTTCTGAACAAGGCGGGGGGTAGGGGTTTCCATTCCTGGCTGCCTCTTCCTGAGTTTCTCTGTCTCCATTTTCTTCAAATAAAGAGGAGCAATGGGGCCGGGAGAGGCGAGTAAACATGCAGGATGGCAGAGCGGTAGCGTGATGGGAGATCTGGCCTGGCCAAGCCCGGAGGGGCCATTTTGGGCATACTGTTTAACCTCGAGTTCCTGTCACCTCCTTTCTTAAACGGGATAATAAAAAAAACTCACTTGTAAGGATGGAAGAAGACCGTGGTGCCTGTAAGCATTTGCTCAAGGCCAGGTTCATGGGAGATGCTCCAACCTGCTCCTCCCTCTGCCATCCACATCCTCCCAGTGCTTGGGCCAAAAACCTTGCAGTTGCCTTGGACTCCATATCCCTTCCCATACCCATCCTCCCAGATCCATTCCCATTCGCTACCACCTTCAAAATATACCCAGAGTCCAACTACTCCTCACCCCTCCTGCTGCTGTCCCCCTGGTCCAAGTCACCATCACCTCTTGCCTAAATAATCTTCTCACTGGTGTCCCTGCTCCGTCTTTGCAGTCTGTTCTCACAGCAGCCAGAGGATTCTGCTGAAGGTAAGTCAGCTCCTGTTCCTCCTCTGCTAAGAGTCCTCCCATCTGGGTGGCTTCTTCTACCCAGGGTAGAAGCCAAAAATCCAACCATGGCCTAAAAAGCCAGACATCGTCTGCCTCTGCTTCTGCCCACTTCTCGACCTTCTCCTGCCCATGCCCTTCAGTCTGCTGCAGCTACAATGGACTCCTGGCTATTCCCGAACACACCGGGCTCGATGCCACTCAGGGCTTTGCACACGCTTTTCTACAAGATGGATTACAGTGAGGCCTGCCCTGCAGCTGATGTGCTGGAGCCGGCCTGGACCAGCCTGCAACAAATGATTTTTAAATTTGCAGGAATGTTGTGGGCTGGTTACTGAACCATTAAGAGCTTGAAACCAGCCATGGTTGGGAGTATTTACACAACAGGAAGTGGCAAACGCTACACATCACTGCTTTTTATTTCCAGAGAACCAGATTACAGGCACACCACTGCAGTGACCACTCTCTTTCAAATGAAAATTAAATTGAAAACACTGCTCTTCCCTACTCCACCTCAACGCTCCCTGTTCCCCGCTCCCTGCTTAGCACTTAACACGTATCACACAGTATG
The DNA here is from genome assembly GCA_028627145.1 of Eidolon dupreanum. Classification (NCBI taxonomy): domain Eukaryota; kingdom Metazoa; phylum Chordata; class Mammalia; order Chiroptera; family Pteropodidae; genus Eidolon; species Eidolon dupreanum. The sequence goes on from CM053504.1 coordinate 7,448,071, forward strand.
TTGCCTCCTAGTAGGTATTCGATAAGTATGCATGGAATCGATAAATGGCACCTATTGTGGTTATGATCGGAAATCTAAGCATAAACAGTTTTTCAGACACAAGACAGGATTTGGAGCACTGGTCAAAAAGAAAACATCACATGGTGCACAGTACCAGCCCAGGGGACTGCTTTCTCTCCCTGGATTGTCGTGTCTCCTTGGATTTCTACTGCATACCAATGGTACAAGCTACAAAGACGCAGCAGACACCACACTGAACCAGTCTTGGTGGGGGTTGGGGGGAGGGGAATTCACTCTGGGTGCTGCAGCTCATAGAACCAGAGTTGGAGGAGGCATCTCGAGGTCGTGTGTCCTCTCCCTCCACCCTCCAACAAGCCTGCATCCATGGCAGTCCATGCTCCATAGTAAAACCTACTGTTTGCAAAATTTTTCCAAGTAGCATCCACCAGGAACTTTCTAAGGTAAAAGTTAAGAAATTCTCCAAAGACTCTTTAGGATGGATTAACCTCTCATCCAATGCTGAATTCCTTCTCTAACATCTTGGACAGGCGGTCATAAACAGACTCAGTGGTTGGCAAGTCCACCTACGATTATACCCAAATCAGCCAACTCATAACCTCACTGCCCATGCTGGGTCCACTGAGACACAATTCAGAGCAGTTTTCTCACACGAGAAAACTTTTTACCAAACTGGTGGTGGGTGCCTCAAGCCTAGGAAATGATTTACTTCTGAAAAGGGTAAAGTTCACATGTTAAATGCCATCCTACAATGCACAGGACAGACCTCCACAAGAAAGTACTGTCTGGACCCAAATGTTAACAGTGCCAACGTTGAGAAAGCTGACATCTTCAAAGACATAAGCGTTTTTCCCTCATTTTTTTTCCACGATGATGACCAACTTACTTTACCCTTCATTTTCATACTTTTGATGGAGACCTGGAATAGGAAATATTTCCTTTTCCTCTTAAATCTACTCTAGGACAACCAGCAGTGCTATCCCGACAATAAATGGCAACTAAGCCTGAGCCCCAGTGTTGGGGAGGCAATAGGGAGAAGTGGGGATCATGGCGAACGGAGAACTCATCCATCTAAAAGAGACAGTTATTTCCCAGCCCCGGTCAATTGAAGTCATGTGGAAATCTGGGCAGAGTGCTGACAGATCTTCTGATTTTTTAATGGAAGCCAGAAATCTGCATTTTTGTGTGAAATGTCCAGATTTTCAAATGTTGGCTCCATTTTCTGTTTTCAGTGTTCTGCAGACCAAACAAAATGCATCTTGGCTGCCAGCTTGCACCCTCTGTGTTGCATCAGAGGTCACTGCAGCGCCACTAGGTGGATCATGAAGAAGTCCAGTGGAGACCATAATGGAGGGCAAAGCTCGGAGGAGGAGCAGGAACATGGGCTGATCGTCGGAGGCTCAGTGGATGTTATTCCGGCATAGCCAGGTCCCTGCCTTCCACCCCAAGTGCTCCTGAGGCGTTTCCAGCTTTTCCTCCCAAGTCCAGTGCATCTCCCGTGCTTGGCTGGAGTGTCCCAAATATTGAGTGCAAATTTTGTGTGAGACACCACGAAAGAGATGACCCTTCCTAAACACTTATTTATTTAACGTGAAATAAAAGATAATCCTCCAGGCCTGTGGGAAAGAGCATGTGGGAGGCAGAAGAGTAGCAGGTCTTTAAAGTTCCAACCTTACAGGAGTGTTCGAGGAGAAAAGGAGATGACATAACCCAGAGCATAGCACCGCGCCTGGAAAATGACAAATTTTCACAAATGGCGCTGCAGCCCGGTAGAGGAGGGGTGGAGAAGGCTTATGTAGAAGTGCATTAGGATGCAGTTTTGGGGTTCACAAGGAAGCAGTCCGCCCCTGACTTCCAGCAAATGTTGCTGATTTCAGACTGGAATTCTACTTCTTTTCCACTCCGTCCAGAAGTAGCGTGCAAAGTACAGAATCCTCCTGAATAGAGATTAGTTAAGAGGTCGACACATCACCTACATGTGAGCGCTTGCCCTAGCCGTATCTAAAACCACGACTCCCCAGAACTTTTTATTTCCCCAAATCAACCAATTTTCTTTTAACTTAGATCGCCTCGGAAGTAAGTTTTCTGTTACTTACATGCAGAACAACATTGACAGCTATGTGGCCCCTTGGCCAGGTTTTTGCTGAACTTCAGCTTTGGGGAGAAAAAGGCAAACTACAAATTCAGTGATGTCAGCCTGGGCATCTCAGGTCTTTGTAACTCAGAGATCTTTGCTCACTCTTGCACCCTCACCGCCCCTGCCTAATTACTCGACTTTTGGATCTCCTTCTGTCGAATCCTTCAAGGTCCCCCTTTTTCCCCTTTTCATGTCTGTAGTCATTGGAAACGATCGCCCCAGTCCTTGCAATGTGAACAACACATGAAATTCTTTGCCATTTTAAACAGTGGCTGACGACCATTTATGAAACCTGCAAACATTTCACCACTCCTAAATCAACCCCAGATGACAAAATAATCATCATCATGAAACTAATGAAAACCCGAAGGAGGATGGGTTTAGACCACATCGCCATTACCCATGATGAGTGGCCGATCAGAAAAAAGAATCTTGAGAAAGACATAAAAATGAAGTAAACTGATTACTCCCTGGAAGAAGTCTCAGCCCCATGCCCACGAGACTCAAGTCCTGCTTTTTCCTGGAAACCGTTTTTAGCATCTCTTGGCATCTTTCTGGTCAGGAATTGGTAAAAAGAAAAACGGAGAGAGTGAGAGAAGGCTCAATGCCTTTTCGCTGAAGTTGGATTCCAGGGTCTGTGGCCATATTTGGGAGCGTGGTCACAAACCGTGAGCCCCTATACGTGCATTTTGGTGGTCCCTTGTGTTGATCTAAAACCTGGGCCATTTCTCATAAAACTCCAGACATCGGTGTCTCTTGAAAAAAATCAGAACACATGGCAATGTAGAGCCCACATTCCTCCTGGTAAGTTATCTGGCCCACATCGCCACTTTGGGTATCTTGGTTTGTAATGATTGATTTCAGATTTAGGTTCTGAAATTAGATTTTTTTCTTCAATCATTTGAAAATTATAATCATTTTGATTTCAGTCATGTCTGGTTGACACACAATGGCTGCTGGATTTGAGCAAAACCCTACCAGACTCCATGATGACCTCATCTCCCTCCGCCACCTTGATTCTCACCCCAGCCACACCAGCCTCCACGATGCTCCCAGATCAGGGCGTTTGCACTTACCCTTTCTTCTCTCTAGAATGTTTTTCCTCAGATATCGTTCAGCAGGCCTCCCTCACTCATTCAGCCCTGTGCTGAATTCTTCAAGTCCAGAGTAGTGTGCTTGGTATACAGATGGTGCTCAATACATAGTTTAGAATGAATGAATGAATGAATGAATTCAGTTTTCCATATTCATCGGGAAATGGAGGTGGGGGGGTGAGGTAGAAGAAGAAGGTGAAAAAAAGGCAAACCAGGAAGTCTGCCCACATAGTCACCGAAAACCAAGCAGACCCTTCTGGAAAAAAGACATTTTCTTTGATAGAAGAAAGGGAACAAGAAAAAAAAAATGAAATGAGAGCTGATGGAGGCACTGGAGCGCAAGGGTTTTTGATAAGTGTTCTTCTCTGCCTCCGGCCCTTCTCTGAACATGAATAATGATAATACAGCAGTGAACAAAAACAACCTAATTCTTCTCCCTTATGGAGCTGCCATTAGTTGAGGAAAGACCAAGAAGAAACATAAATATGGAAAGAACACAGAATTCAGATGGTGATAAGCCTGTGGGGAAAAATCAAAAGAAGGTGGATAGAAAGGACCCGGGGTAGAGAGACCTTGCTGAGCAGGTAGCCACTTGGCAAAGGGCTACATGAGTGAGGGAAGCTTGCTGATGATGTCTGAGGAAGAACAGTCTAGAGAGAAGAAAGGGCAAAGGCTGGCCCAAAGCCCCAACTGTCAGAACAGGGTGGAGGGGCTCCGCAATGCCACAGACTGGCCACGTGACTGTGGCAAGCCCCTGTGTCCTTATCTGGACAGATTCTAATCCCCGATGGCTGGGACTTCCAGGCTATCTGCTGCGGACTTGTCCCTCTTACGTGGGGACTTCTTACATGGGGGCTGTGTCTTCAGTCATCTGGAAAACCTTGAGCTGTTTTCCAGCTTGAGCCTGACATCCCAGGCACTTTTTCCTTCTCTCCCACGCCAGACTGTACCCAAGTCCATTTGTGCCTGCCCCACTCCCCAAGAAGACATGAGTATAGTTACTTCTTCCCCAACAGGTAATCAACAGCATTTAATGATCACTTGCCATGTCTCAGGTACTCTTCTCTGCAGATCATGCTTGTTAACGCTTATGATGTGAATTCACTCCATAAATGAGGAAACTTAGGCTGGAAGAAGTTACGTAAATCCAAGGTCATGTGGCTACTATAGATTCTGGATTTGAATCTGGGCAGACCAGCTCTTAACCCCTGCATTGTGCTGCACCTAAAGCTAATGGGATATGCAAATATATCCTTGTAAAACACTGAAAAATGACCACTGAGACTAAAGCCCTCTTTGTTTCCCTCTCATGCCTGTCACTAAGTAATTAATTTTCCAGTTAAATGAAGGCGAAAAATAAGGGAAGTTTAATTCTTTCGATAATGTTTAAAGAGTCAAGGAGTGCAGGGGTTAGGAACCACACTCCTGAATACAAAGCCTGGCTCTGCTGCTTAGTCACTGTGTGACTTGAGCAAGTCACTTAACCTCTCTGTACCTTAAGTTCTTCATTTAAAATGGGAATACTAATAGCACCCCCTTCACAGAATTTTGAGTAATAAATGAGTTGATGCCTATAGTCATTTAGAACAGCTCCTGGCATCAAATAAGCATTCAGAGGTCATTTTTATTAACACTGTATTTATCCAAAGGCTAGTCATTCTCTTTTTAAAGATATGAGATAAAGACTAAAGATATGTAGACACTGACATGACCTGATACAACTTTACCAACACCCTGATACAATTTTACTAACACCCTTGAGAGACCTCATTTGTTTCATTTTATTCCCCTGAGAACAGAGTACAGATTTGCAATTCTGGTTAGAAGGTTCTTTCTATTTAGAGGCATTCGTTGTAAGCAGCTTGCAAGGATGAGCTTGAGAAGCAAAAGATTTCATTTAAATGAATAGATCTTGGGGTGGTGGTGAATTTTGCATCTTCAGATTTGTGTTTCTCAAACTTCACTCATGAATTCTGCCATACCTGCGTGCCAATTTTGCTAGTAACTACCTGATGGACTTGATTTTAAAACATTTTTGTCTTAAGGAGTAAAAATGTATAAAACCATTTGTTTGAAATGCTTTTCTATCTTTTTCAAGTGCACAATAAAGAGAACTCTAAAGAAAAAAAATGTTCAAACGTTTTATGTTAATGTGGAAAGGGTACACACCCCACTGAAAACAAGAATGCCCTTCAGAGACTAACAGATTCTTCTAGAATGTGTAAAATCTCAAGACTGTGGCTCCCTGAAGAACAGTCAGGGATACTTACAGGGGCAAGTAACCTTCACTGTCACCCCTTTCTTTGAATACTTCTGGGGGTGGGTGCAATTTATGATGCCCTAAGAACACCACTCTCTGATGTGCAGACTGTATTCTCATTCATTAGTGTGCTTAAGTTGTGTAACAAATCTGAAATAGACAGCATTTGCCCCAGAAACTGAAGAGTCTGGGGCTCACAGGACTCGAGTGATCAGCCCCATGTCACACAGAAGGTAGGCAACGGAGTGGGGAGTCCATCCTCCACTAACCCCAACAACTGCCCCGGTGGGCAAAAAACTGCAAAGGTTCTTAAAGACTGTCACCTAGAGAAAGATATCACAACCTACTGCCATTATGTTCTCCATTCGATGCTCAAGAAAGAGTCCATTCATTCTGTGGCAGGTAAAAAGCCACAAAGGCTTAGGTTTATTGAGGATGAAGGATGCTACTGAAATGTCAGAATCAATCATAAATGACCTCAACCATAAGTAACTGTGGGTCAGGGAGAAGTCTTTGAGATGTCTGTGTGCTTGTTCTACAAGAGCTGCAGGTCGTGTGGAAGAATAGGCCTGAGCTTTGGGTCAGAGAGACCCGGATGGAATGTCACTGGGCAGCGACTTGACCTGTCCCCGCTTCAGTTTCTTCATTTGTTAAACGGATACACATATGTCATGTAATACTTGTTGTTGTTGAGAGGATTAAATGAGCTTTGTGAAAGTCTGACACATCACTCCTGAATACTTCTGAGAGACTTTTAAATCCACTTCTCTCTCTAATCCTCCTCCCTGAGTATTGAAATTATTTTGATTCAGAACTCTCAGATAAAGGCATACCAGTACACTTTAACTCTGCAAAGTCCCAGAAGTCTGGGGAAGTTTCATTCATTAGATAATAACACAAAGTTAAAATACCCATTGAGATTGCTAACACTTATACACTCATAGATTTTTTTTATATCTGTTCTGTGAATGGGGAAACTGAGGCACACCTAGGCGTGACAGAGCTGGGATCTGAAATTCGGCAGTTGGGCTCCTGAGTTCCAGCTCTCAACGATACGCTCCACCATCTGGCGAAGACTAGGATTTAGACTAGGTTAGTTCGTCAGCATGTCAGATATGGACCATTCTGAGTGGGTACCATACAAAGCTGGGGTTAGGAGGGGGCCACGCGTCTTTGGCAGGATAAAGTAGCAGGATAAAAATGAGAAAACTTTTGTTTTTCTTTTTCAATTCATTAAGGTTCATTGGGGTGAGCAAGAACCTCAGTTTTTTTCTTTCCATGACTTCCCTTTTATTTTAACGGGGAAACGTGCATTTCAAAGACTGCTCAATAGCAGCGTTGAAGTCTCAAGTTCAATCACAATGTCCCCATTGTGGCTGGGGGACTTCTTGGCCTTTAAGCTTGGGTTATAAAAATTTGGTCTGAGCCCAAAGTCTGGCTTTAATAGAATATTTTAATTTTGTTTAATGAATATTATTTTAAATCTGTTTGGCAGTTTTAAAATGTGTTCTTTTATTTTCAAATTAAAATTTACTAATGTTCAGTACTTTCTTGGGGGTGGGGGTACAGCAAGGAGTGGGGGTGATAATAATATAAGCTACCATTTATTGAGTGCTTACTATGTGCCAAACACCCTGCTACGTGCTTTATATGTACGATCTCTTTTAACCCTCACAACCACCCAGGGAACAGCAGCCCCATTGCCTCCACTATCTGGGAAGTTGAGGGGGTCAGGCCCTAGCCCACTGAGATGGCATAGTTAGTGAGCAGTGGACTTGAGGCTGAGTTCAGAGTCTGCACTATTAACAACTGCCCTGCATTCTCTTGATATTGAAAAATGACTTGACTGACCAATGGCTTAAAGGCACACACTGGCCCAGTGTGCGATTCCCTGTAACCTCAGCTGGCTTCAGCATAATAGCTGTTTTACTGAGCATCTGATGCAGGCAGGTATTATAGCAAAGCGAAGTATTTTCGATGCATTGCCTTATTTAAATTCTTGCAAGGGGCCTTTGAAGCAGTTATTATTATTATTTTTATCATTATCCCAATTTTCTAGAGGGGGAACTGAGACTCAGAGAGCCTAAGCCATTTGCTTAGGGTCGTGCATCTTGTAAATCATCATCATCGTCATCACCATCATCATCGAGTAATTAACATTGATATAATTCATACTATTTGCCACGTACCATTCCAAACACTTTGTATTTATTAACTTGATCTCCACAATAACTCTTTGAGGATGGAGCATTACCTTCCACTCTATTTTACAGATGAAGAAACGAGGCACAGAAATGTTTGGTACTTTGCCCAAATTTAAATAGTTCGTTAACATTAAGCAAGGATTTGAACCTGAACCGCTTGGCTCTTTGAGTTCATGCTCTTAATTTCTAGGCTGTAAATCAGAGGCAAGGCTTCAGTTCTGGAAGTCTGAGTCCCCCAACTCCTAACTCCTCCCCACTACTTCTTAAAGGAAAACAGAAGGCTGTCATCTGTCTGAGGCAAGGAGTGGGCCTGACACAGTTCTAGGCACAGAAGCCAATGTATAGCTTTTATTGAATCAGGCATGGCTTCTTTGGGTGAGGGTCCACAGAACTGGATCTTTTACCCCATCCTGCTTGAACATTGCAAAGCTCAATAAATCATCAGTGCCCTCTGAATTCTCAATGGGAAAGAAGAGGCAGTGGGATATTGGTGAATACACACTGACATCCTGCTATTGGAGTGCTAGGTTGGGTCCTTCTTACCTCTGGATCCCCAGTAATTAGCCCAGGGCCTAGAACACAGCTCAGTAAATACTGTTGAACAAATGAGTGAAAGAATGAATGCATTCGTAGTTTTCTCCCATTGCATGCAATATCAGGCCTGTAGGAGGCACTGGGTAAATAACAAATCAGTGAAATGGTATATGCAATGTCCCAAGCACATGTTCTTCCTTGTCAAGAAAATTTATCTTGTCATATTGCAATAGCTAGGCGTCAGCAAACTTATTCAGTATAGAGCAAGATAGACAATATTTTAGGCTTTTCAGGCCATGTGATCTCTGTAGAAACTACTCAACTATGCTATTTTAGCACGAAAGTAGCCATAGGCAATAGCTTAGACCGGCTAACTGAAGCCAGCATTTCAATAGATTCTAACTCTAAACTTTCATTAATCCTACAAAGACAGGCTGGAGATTCTGTGAGAATCAGCAGATGTCTCATCTCTGAGCCTAACTTTTGTACCTGATCATTGGTTAATAATCCCAAGGCAAAACCAGTGGAGTCTGACTTTAAAGTCCAGCTCTCCAAGGTAGACATGTAGAAGAAATGTAGCTTTTACACATCAGAGGGACAGGCTAGATATGGATATCCTAGTGCTTAGGAGTCAAAATGGGGTTCAATCCTGGCTGCGACATAAGCCATGTAACCTTGAACAAGTTACTTCACCTCCCTGAGATTCAATTTTTGCATCTGAAAAATAGGGATGATAATAATAATAATAATAATAATAATAATAATAGCGTATTACATCTAAAGCTATTTGGAGACAAAAATATAAGTATTCACTTAGTACAGTGCCTGAAACATAAATAAGTGTTCAATAAATACGGGCTACTTGTTATTTCCAAACAAGTTGTGTTTTCTTAAAAACAAAAAAACTAATTCACTAAAAACAAGCACCAAAAACAACAGCAAAGCTGCAGGAAAAGACAACATTTACAAAATCAGCTTTCTAAAGACAGTCCAGCAAGGCATTCCAGGGGTCCCAAAGTGTCAGAAAGCACTCCACTTTAGATTAAACCACTGCAACTCACTCCCCCACTCCCCACCCCCGCAATTTCTCTACCCACCTCCACCCCTCAAATCTTCCTTCTCTGTGTTTTGGGTCACTTTGCCTTTCTTGTTGGTGGCAGAGTAACACTGAACACATTCAGAGAGTTTCAGATGTGTGTTGAGTTTAAGGCATTCTTGCTCCCCTCTCACTCTCCTCCCCTCCACACCCCAACATTGTCTCCAAGGAGTATGGTGTCTTTAGCAAGAGGGGAGCTCAAGCCCCTGGCAGACCGGAGGTGAATAATCTTCTCGGCTCCATTCTTATTCACGACTGGATGGGGCCAAAACTCTGTTTACAACACAAGGAGCAAGTCACAACTTGTTATGCCACATGACACCATCTGAACAGGCAGGCAGGTCACTGTTTCCTGCTACTGTACCAGTCACACAAAAGGCCAGAGGTGCAGGAATCTGCCCCCTGCGCTCCTTCCCCGCCAACCCTTTCCCAATCAAGGAGGACATTCGGACCTTTGCTGGAGAGACAAATGTTTCTTAGAACAGCCAGAAACAAAAGCCTCCATACGTGCAAATAATACACACCTACGAAGGAAAACAGCCTCTTTGCAACAACACCCTGTCTGTCTCGCCTAAGAAGAGGTTTCCTCCCCTACGTCGACTTTCCATTAGCACAAGGGTTGGTACCAAACTCAGGGACACAGTGGCCACTCTCTCTCTGTCTCTCTCTGTATTTCAGGGAGCTACCAAATCAATGAAGTCCTAAAGCTTTGTACTTATATGTTGCACCCCAAATACTAAAAGCACATACATGTTCACAGAAATAAAAAATTGTTTAGGACACCATTAATATACCTTCACTACAAAGTTACTACAGGAAGAGGAAGGGAGGTGAAGAAACTGACCAGAAGAAACTCAAGGTATTTTCGACCTCTGGCTTCCGCATATTTAAACACCAGGAATGAAACATCTGCTTTGGAGTAAGGGGTGGCCCAGGACCTGCTTTTCCTCCTGAAGAGAGAGAGGGGTGATTAAAGGAGATGGGAATTCTGGCCTTCCTATCTCACTTCACCCCACGAACATCTTCGATCGTCCTCAGAACCCAAATCGAATCAAGACTTTTCAACCGTGGGCTCCAAAACCCCCTTCAAGTGTCCACTTCAACTAAACACATCTATCAGGCAGGAATTTAGACTTGGCTGAGGTAAGGAGAGCTGGTGGTTTTCGCCCTGTTTTGGTGACCTTCATAGGGCTTATTTATGCACTTCAAGCTCATGACCTAATACATATTGGTTTGGCTTGTCTTCTCATAATAGCAGCCTGTAAAAAGCTTTTGAGAATTCCCTGTGTTTTCTTATTTTGGGTCAAGAAAATAAAATCGATATCTAAGTACCCTTTAAAAAAAAAAACGGTCTGCACAATCTAAAAATTTGGAATGTTTCCACTAGGGCTAAGGATATCTCTTAAAGCCTCAAAAATCATCAAAGTTATTTTTAAGGTGAGGTATTTGGTAACGGCATATGTGAGAATTAGCTAAGAGGGACTTTTTGACATAAGTCAAACAATGACATTTAAAACTCACGTTAAAGCAATTACCATGCGGAATTTTCCGTGTTTTTCCCATTTCTTAAACAGAAGTGTATATGTTTTCAACATAGTTTCTTGCTGTAATTTTCTTTCTTGGCAAACCCACATCTTACCATGAAACCTAAAGTATGCACGCTACAGAAACAATAATGGTTGAAACAGACTCGGCTGTCTCAGGCATGATGTTTCTTTACGAAATTAAAATGTCTTTTGGCTAACACACTGTATGTTTCAGTTATAAAAGATGATTTTTGGGAGATGGCTACAAAAGAAAGGGGAACCGACAGACTGAGTTGATACGAGACAAAAGTTAAGTTGCTATATTCATACGGTAGTCAGACCCTCCAGTTCCTCATTCTTTGGGGAAAAAAGATGTCGATTTTATCACTTTTCTTAAGTTAAATTCACAAAGAGTTGACAACTCTCCTCAGAATGACTGTGAGTAAGATACATACGGATACATTACAACCGAGAACACACGGTTTTTTAAAATCTGACTTTACTAGACACTCAAAAAGAAAATAGAGGGGGAAAAAAAAATCCAGAACCACTGAAATCACACGTTTTCATGTTATCGACATGATGCTATTAATACTAAAAGACAACATAATTTCTAACTTCTTTTAAATGCTTCGCTCATTTAAAAAATGTCTAAATTAGTCTTATCAGGTCAAGACAATTGGCCACAGGCACATTCTCAAAACTGGTAAGAAGTAAACCCGTCTCCCTGGCTAGTTGTTCAGCTAAGTTCCTCTCGTAAACGTCTCCGTGCATCTGAACACAGAGGCAGAATTTTCAAAGAAGCCTGAGCAAGGCACAGCTGCGCCCTAACTGGTATCATCAGGTGGGTGATGACAGGAATGACGAAGCCCCTGTTATAGACCCAGACTGTGAGCTGAGACCCTCTCATTCATCCTGCCAGGCTGCATCCCAAAGTGGGGGCCTCGCAGCGTCCCCCGACCCTCAGCCCGGCCTGTCCCAGATTCAGGCAACTGATGGCCTCCCTTAACCTTCAAAGTGGCGAAGAGAAATCATTCTGGTTACCTAACTCTTGGAACCACCTGTTCCAAATTATTCTTCGCTCTCCAAATGTTTATAATCTAACCCTCAAACAACCACCCACCCATAGCGATCCAGCACCTTCCAGTAAACTTGATTTGAACTATCTACCGTAACATTTTAGAACCTTGCCACTGCCAGGAAATTTATTGACTCTTTTTAGGAACTGAAATGCGTGGTGTTATAGTATCAAAGCAAGAAATCAAATTAGCCCTTGTAAATAAACAGTCATTTTCTCCTTTACAGAACCATATACAACCTGCTAAATATCATGACTCATGATTGTGTATTCTAAATACTTAATAGGATTTTTTTTTCTGTTTGAAACAACAGCAACAAAGAACATCAAGGCAGAGGCAGAAAAGAACTGTGTTCCACGCATTTAAAACCACCCAAATTCAGCATCTCTGTGCAAGGGGAACTAAGGAATGTTCTCTGAGCCCAGCATTCATAGCACATGCGGAAGGCAGTCTGCAGAGGTCTGGAGGCCTAGATTCTGGTTTCACTGGCTCTGTGGTCTCTCACCAGTCACTTGACTTGAGACTCAGTTTCCTCGTTAACAAAGTTGTAATAATAATAATAATAATAATAATAATTTTAAAAAATACCTAACTCAAAAGGTTGTTGTGAAAATCCACCCTAAAAACACGTTAAGAGTAGACTTCAGACCTAGCTTACAAGTAAGTGTTCAATCAATGGCAGCTATTGTCATTGTTGTCATTACTACAAGGATATGATTTGCAGATGGAGAGAAACAGCAAAGACACCAATATGATGAAAGTGAGCAATAAATAAATAAATAAATAAATGATAAAAAGGAAGCAGCAAAAATAAATTTAAAAGCCTGTGGCTTTTTTTTTTTTTTTTTGTCCTCTTTCCCCTAAAGACACGTGGCGGGTACTTTCATACTTTGAAACTGATTTTAAAACACAGGCAATAAAGCCTCAGTTCCTGCCCCACTGATTCATTTACAGTGAGACAAGTGGGTCTGAGCCAGTCACTCCAAGTATTTGCCCCCTGATTGGGGGTGGGGGGGTTTATCCTTGGATTAGAAGAGGTGTTAGTCAAACACCATTAAGCCAGTTAAGATCTTCAAACAGCGAAAATGAAGCATTGTCTCAGGCGAATTCTCCGCTAATTGTTTCCCTACCAGAGCCTTCTTTTTTGTTTCGTGTGTTTGGGGCTGTTTGGACTGCCACAAATGATGGGGGGGTGCGCGGGAGTGAACCATTTAAAAGGCTGTTATGATATGGGGGGGAGGGTTGGGGATCAGGGAGGAAGGAGGGGAGTGAGCGAGGCATTGAGGGGAGTGTGTGTGAGTGTATATGTGTTTTCTGCCAACAGGCTGTGTTTCCTCAACTCTAGGGTTAATTCTCTGTGAAGAGGTTCCATGTGAGCGGAGCTCATCAACTCCCTTTCAGAGCGGTTAGCTAAAAAAAAAAGTATTCTTCCACCAACAAAACCCAGTCTTGGCAAGAGTCAGAAGGTTCAGCCTTTGGAGGTAACTGAATAACCAGCCACTTCACCTCTACCAATCCCACAGATAAGGAGCACTACAGAATTAGGCGAATTCCCCCTTTATAAAAAAATCTCTGGGGAGGAGGTTCCCCTCTCCCCCAAGGAATTCATGTCAGGCCAGGCAACCTTGCATTTCATCTGTGCCTAGGTGAGAGGAAGCCACACACACACACACACACACACACACACACACACCACCCTACACTCAAACACACACCACATGCCCCTCTGACCTGTGGCCACTGCCTCATACTTATTCTCATACTTATGCTTTTACTTCTTCCCCAGGCATTTTTATGTTAGGGAGGCCTGCTCAGCAAAGACAAAAGCCTACTCCAGTTGCAACTTCCACCTATCCCCCTTCCAGAAGACAGTGAGCTGTTCGTGGATATTTAGGGACAGGCAAATGTCTAAACAAGATATCCCCAGTCCCTTCATTTTGTTCCTGATAGCCCCGGGCTCTTTCTGCCGAGAGAGGCATCTGTCATGAGCTATTGGGAACCCCACTTATGCTCAATAATGGCCTGCGATTTTATTATACAAGGAGTTTATTGCTGGCCTAATTAGTTTCAAACTGGGTATTCCAGCTGAGGACACCTAAAAATATCTGGTAGAAGGAGTGAGAAGGAGTCCTCGTTCTGAGCTGGTGACGGTTGGATTTCTACATAACTCTGGTCTCCTGTGCCGGACACAAGTTATCTTTGGAAAAGTAACTGAAAAAAAAATAATAATAAGGAAACGGTTTCTTCTTTGTGGGCAAGGAGTCATACTGTCACGGGGGGAACCAAAAACATCTTAAAGGGAACGTGACTGGACTGTGTCTACTTTTTCACAAGCTGCGGGGATCTCAATAGCTCGCTCAAACCTAATTCAAAATGTACTTAGCTACACCACAGAGCGTTTTTGCTAAGGACTTTTTCTTTCTACCAACAGCAGCTAGCATTTTATCAATTTATCTGTCTGGAACAAGGCTTGCGATCCCTCACATGCAATTTAAAGCAGAAGCAACACCGCAGATTTGAAACAGCATGTCTTGGGTGTTCTGGCCAAATGGTAATCCTATAACAAGTCAGCAAATCATATCTCTTTATGATGTGTTTAATACCACACAAAAAGTATGAACAGGAGAGTCTACATTTAAGTGATTAAAACATCTGTTTTCCAAAAATCCCAAAGTATTGGGATAACAACTTTTTGATTTGATTTTACTTCCTTTAATTATTTAATAATAGGAGAAGGATTTGTGTGTTTATATTCTCATACACACAGCCACAATGCTAGGTGAGCTATTTCAAAATGGAGGGAAAATGCTAATTCTTTTAAAATAAAATAATAATATTGTGAAGCTTATGTTGCAAGAGAAAAATGAATTAACTACTATATATGGGACAAATGAACTCATTTAAAAAAAGTTCAGTTCTTTTCAGATGTAGCCGCATTGGTCGAAATTGCATACTTCATCGGTTCCTCCAAAGGCAAGGAGATTTTGAATACAAACACCACTTTATGCTTAGTTAAAAGCAAGATTCAAACCATCATTTGTTATATAAATTTATTATTAACTTTCCTTGGTCTGAGGATGTCTGTATGCAAGGAAGTATAAAGTTCAAGGGGTTTAAGGTTATGGAGGGAGGAAAGTGAGGGGGGGATGAAAATTTCTTGGGTAAAGTTGCGGGAAGATTTTTTTAACCAAGATTATTTTTAAAAGGAGGGTCCTCTCTCTCTCTCTCTCCAAATGGGCCAGCCATACGGGTACTAGTTAGCTCAGTGCTCATACTCTGGTGGTAGAAATTTCACTCAAACAAGAAAGGAAGGGCTCGTGAAATTAATACAGTCGGTTTGAAATACAGCAATTGTCCGCTGGTCATAATTTCCTTTGGAAGGGCGCTCCCTAACTCAAACATAATTCAGCACTCAAATTCTTACTTGATGTTTGTAAATCATTCTACCTCCGCTCTCTGCTCTGGCGAACAATCCCCACTCCGATGTTCACTCTTTTCACCGCGCTTGGTAATTAAAAGGTACCTCCACCGGGGGTGATTTATACCTCAACGTTATAAAAAAAAAAAAAGTAATTAAAGATTACATAGCATTTCGGGGAAAGGGGTAAGAAAAGAAAATTGTATCCATAAAAATGAGGCATCAGTCTTGCTTTTTAAAAATAATTCAGAACGCAGCAGCGTGCACACTGTCACTCTTAGCCGAGGTCGCAGGGGCTTCGCACGCCCAAGGCGCTTCACCATCACCAGCTGAGAAGTGCACATGGAGGGTTTTGTGATGTGAGTACTTTTACCAGTCAGGATTTCTTGGTATTCTTTAAGTTTGTAAACTATTTATTTGAGGTAGGAAATATACTTAAAGAGCTAGGGCCAGCACGGCGGGTTAACCTTCAAACTGCATGCCGAAAAAACAGTTCCATTCTCCACTTTCTCCCATTACAAAACCCTTATCTCCTAAGCATCCTTTGGATGCAAAGTTTTTTTTGAGTTTCAGCTCCAACTTCAGCAAGCATACAAAGCCCGGGAGAGCTGGACCAGCGCAGGCCGAGCGCAGATAGACCTTCAAAGAGATATGTAGCTACACGCAGAAGGCTCAGCGGGCCGTTCAGCCCCATCCAGAGGACCCCAGCGTTTGCTCCTCGGTTACCCCGTAAACAGCGCCCAAGGGCATGAGTTAGGATCCCGGCTCCCGGTGCCTCTTCGGTCCGATAGAGGAAGCGCCCTCATCGCGAACCGGTTTTAAAACGAACCAAACGTAGTCAGCCCAGCCGCGTCTACACCGCCTGCGCGCCATGCACTTGTCCCGCGCGCGGGAGTGCAAACTTCAGGGTCGTTGCCACCCCGCCCCCCTCCAAGCGCACGGGGAAACTGAGGCCCGGAGCCTGGGACGGACTTTTCTCTAAAGAAGGTCTGCAGGCTGTCCCCTCTGCCCTCGTGCCTGAGGCGCCCTGGGAGGCCCGGGTGCCTCGATCCGGCCGGTGCGCCCCCGAGCACCCCGACAGCCGCGGAGGCCCCGGCCGAGTGAGTGCCGGAGAGAGGCGCAAGGCGAAAGGGTCGGCGTCCGTCTCGGCTCCGCGACCCGCCGCGGGCGGCCAGGGCTGGGCGCCGCGGGAGGTACTCACCGAGCGCAGTGGAGAGGGTGCCTCGGCGCGGTGCTTGCGGACGGGCCGGCTGGCCGGCGCGGGTCCGACGCGGCGGGGCGACTGCGGCGGGCACGTTGCCGCCTCTGTTGCCGCCGCTGCCTCCGCCTCCTGGGCTGCCGCGGCCGCTGCCTGCGCGGGGAGGACCGGCCCCTTCCCCTCGCTAGGACAGGCCCTCCCTCTGCCCCCGCCCGGGTCCCCGCGCCGCTGCGTGGGCGCGTGGGCGCGTGGGGGCGCGGACGCGCGGCGCTGGGCTCCGCGGGCGGACACCCCCGGCGGCTGGACGCGGGGCTCCGGCCCTTCAGCTGCCGCCGCGGGGCTCTCTGCGCTTGCAGCCCAACCGAGCACGCTCGCTCCTGCCGGTCCTGGAGGAGGCGAGGGCCCAGCCTCCTCCCCACCCACCGACACCCCACACCTCCTCCTTCTGCAACCCAGGCAAGGCTCCTGAGAGAGGGAAGACTGCTTAGAAGGAACCTCAACAATGACACTGAATTCATTCATTCATCCACCCATTCATTCATTCATTCATTCAACATATATTATCCAACATCTACTATGCCAGATATAGGACCTGGGAGATTCAGCTAGAACAAGACAGACTAGTTTTCTGCCCTCCCTGAATTACATTCATATGGGGAGAAAGACCCTAAACAAACAATCAAGCAAAAAATCAAGGCAGAACTACTATGCAGGGCGAACATTATACGCTATGTATGGCAAGGGGTCAGTGATTTTAGCTAGGGTAGTCAAAGAAGACCTCTCTGAGGAGGTGACACCTGTATATGAGAAAGTGCCATTACTGATGATATCTGCGGGAGGAGAATTCAGGGAGCTCCTTTCACCCATTTTACAAATAGGGAAACTGAGACCCTAAGAACTTAATTGACATAAGTCCTTCCACACCTTCAAATTAAGGCACGTTATTCTCTCATGTCTCTTTCAATCTTCCCCACAAATAAACTGTCTTAGAGTCTAGGCTGCATTTTTCTCCCTCTTACCCACTTTCAAACGTTTATGAACCCTGTCGTGGGACACCCAAGATGTTTCAGTCCAAAAATAATACCAACCACTGCCATTCAGTAAGCTCAGTAAAATACAGGATGCCCAGATAAATCTGAATTTTGGAGAAACAAGGAATAAGTTTTAGTATAAATACGTGCAATAGACGTACATACTTACACTAAAGTATTTGTTGTTTCTGTGAAATTCAAATTTAATTGAGTGTCTTATATTTTTCTTTGCTAAATCTGGCAGCTCTAAGCCCAACCTTTTCTCATCTCCTTTAATCCCCAGCAGAGACTGAAAGGTAAGAAGCTTTAACAAATGATCAAATCTAAGTTCAAAGAAGGCAAAAAGTGGCTGGGCCAAGGCTGACATTCAGGTCCAGCTGACTCCAAAGCCTCTGAATTTGAGATAGAATATAGAGGCTTCAGCTCTAGTTGTGGGGTTACTGGGAGGCTGGTGAAATTTAAGCTCCTGAGCCCCTCACTTGCTGGGCCCCTTTCTGAGGTCCTGACAGGGGCCTAGAAATGTGTTCACATGGTCACTTGCTCATGTAAAATTTACAAAAATCATTTACTTTTGACATTTAGCAGCAATCAGCATAGACCATTGTCTCTTTCTGTTCAGATTCCCCAGTATAGTACTTGACCTTGAGTAGGGTGGTATGGAGTGGCCACTGGTATTTTGGGGATCCAGCCAAAGGAAAGTTGAGTTGGGATTTTGTGATGTTTGTGGTATCTTTCAGCTTCTTAAAATCTGAATTCGTTGTGATTTCTTCTCGTAATTCAAAGAAATATTCACTTTTGTACCTAGTTTTGGACTCATAATTTTGTATTCTTTTTCTTAAATAAAGTTTCCAAATTGTGTATGCAGCAGGCCCCATTATAGCTGGATGCACCTCTGGTCATAGCTTATTCTGTCCCCTTTCTACTCTCAAAATTACAAACAAATGTATTTAGTAAGCACAGTTGTTCTCCTCCCATGAGCCAGGTAAGCCTTAGACCTATTGCTCTTGGATGAAGATGACTCTTACATTTTCTAGATGCAGAACGTACATAGGTAACTTGGCCTTGATTTTCTCATATCTAGAATGGGGATGATAGCACCCATACTGTATTATTATGATTGTGACAATTCACTGAGATCATGCTCATAAAACACTTTGTACTGTGACTGTCACTGGCACTAGCAATTGCTCAACAAATATTATTACTGCACACACAACTTCACTTTTCATCACATCTTTGGAAAAAGCTCCAAGTCATTATCAATTGAGCGTCTTAATGCTCTCCAGAGGTGTTTAATTTATCTTGGCTCATGAGCCTTAATACAGTTGTTTAAACAGTGGTAGTAAGCAGAAATTTTTTTGTCCCCTAAAGGAATAGAATGGAATAGACTAGAATAGATTGAAATAAAAAATACCCAGTGAATTTCATGCAATAAGAGTGTCTCTCTCTGTGTGTGTACAGGGTCAGGATGTGAAATGTGTTTCTTCTTGCAGATCATTGGGAAAATGTTGAAGAATGCTTATTAACTAAGGGTACTCTATGGAACACAAAGGGTTAATCCGTTTCCTTCCAGCCATTTACTTCTTCACCAGAATCTGGCCCATTATCTCATACATCACAGCCACACCCCACAACCCCCTGAGAGATCAACAGGAGGCAGGTGCTTATTAATTTTATTTTTTCCCTTCTCTTAGGGCAGTGGTTCTCAACCTCAGCTGTACATTAGACTCTCCAGGGGACCTTTTAAAAATCCCCATGCTGAGGCCCCACCCTAGACCAATTAAACCAGACTCTGGGACAGAGACTGAGGCATCAGTATTTTTTAAAGCTCCCCTGGTGATTTCCCGTGCAGCAGAGGGTGAGAAACCGTGTCTTTGGGAGGATAAAGACTTGATGTCAGATTCACAGCAGATAAGGTAGAAGCTGAGATAGGATTTTAGACTCCCATTCATATTCAAGGCAGCTTAAAATCCAGCCGCCTTCCTATGCAGGAGTGACCCCTTTCCATTCCTTTCTTTCCCTTGATTTCTTCTTAAGTATTTGGATTCATATTATAATGACTAGCATAATAAGCCCAAACAAAATCTGAAAATGCTAAACCATAAAGCAGATTCTTTGGAGTGTAGACCACAGGCACGCCTACCCTGAAATAAAATACTCCCTCTGTCCCCAGAGTCTTCCAAGTGAGTGTCCTCTGAAGCCACAAACCAGCCAACCTTGAAAACTGCAAACTTCACAATGTGTCCAACACGTATATAACATAACCTACAAACACACATGTGTATTTTCCATGCCAAATCATGCCTTATTTCTATACACATTCCTATCCCACCTGCAAAGATCTCCTCTACAGAAAAAGTACTCCATTTTTTTTAATGCATTCATTTAAACCTTAGTTCATTCCAAAAAAGGACTTAAGGCAGCATGGCGGGCGGGGGTGGGGGTGGGGGAACATAGTGAAGGGAAACACGGGGAGAAAAAGAAATGAAAGTTAAGGGTGAGATTTGCATACAAAATGTAAGCTAGGGTGTACTGAACACTTGTCAGTGGTAGACTGAGATTGAGATGCCGAGCTTCCTGGCAGCCAATGCAAAGAGGAAAATGTAATTAATTATATCAATGGCTTTCGACTTTCTTTTATTCAAAAGCAATCACACTGTATTCGTGTCGGCAGCACCTATACTAAAATGGGAATAATACAGAAAATATCAGCATGGCCCCTCCGCAAGGATGACATGCAAATTCTTGAAGTGTTCTATATTTTTATAGATGAATTAAAAAGAAAAAAATCATAAAAGCTCAGTATGAGAAAAAAAAGTAAAGGATCTTAGCCCCAACCTCATGCATCACACCTTTCTCCTGAAGGTAATTATAAAGAGTCTTGAAGGAACCCCCCAAACTCTGCAGAGCCAAGATTGAAAGCCATAGATTTCAAAGTGCTTCACTGTGTTTATAATGCCTAATTCCCATATGATAGAAACAAACAGAACTACTGGAACAAATTAGAACTTTTCCTGATATTGGTCTAGGAAAGAAGTTTTCTCATGAGTCCTTACAGAAGAGATAATATGTTATACAGTGTATATGTGAGGGTCAGGCTTTTTGCTAACACATGAAATATAGAATACCCCTTTGGCCAAGAAAAAGGAAATTTTTATTATATATCACACATATAGCCATATATAATCATCTACCATATATGTATCTCATATCTTCTCTAACCCAAGAACACAAATGAAACAAACATTAAACATTTTCTTAGTAAATAGTTTCCCAACAGACCACCTTTTTGTCTTTAATACCCAACCTTCATAGAAGGCATGTTTCTCACAATTTCGGACCAGTGTTTATAAAGAAAAACTTATACTTATATCCCGAAAACTCAATCTAACATTTCTATCAAAATCACAAACAAGAAAAGTAAGTTGACAACTACTGTTGAGAGAACATCTGAACCACGTTCCGAAGCGTGCACCAAGAAGCAAAGAAGGAGACGTGCGAGCGGATGTAGCCGTGTCATCGCCTACACGTCATCTGCTTGTCGAAAACTTTAGGAATCATTTGGTGATTAGGGGACCAGGCTTTCAGCATTTTATATCCTAACAAGCTAGCTTGATACTTGTGAGCATTTTAAGTGTTTAGTTCCATTTTTGAAATTTATTTTAGTACTTGGGTTGACATGTCTGTCATTCATTATCCCTTTTTTTTTTTTTTTTTCATTTAAAATAGCAAGAAAGCAACTCGGGTATATTTTCAGGCAGAGAATCAGAATTTCAGGATCACCCAACATTCAGTCGGAGATGCTTATTTCCCTATGGAGAGAAAATTTGGAGACACCCATACGTACTGTTCCCTTGGCCTGCAACACCCCACTGTGACACGGTCCTGTGGTTTTCACTTCATTCGGGTCCCTGCTCAAATGTCTCTACACCAGAAAGGAGCCCCGCTACACACACACTCTGTCCAAAATAGCATCCTTGTTACACTGTCCTCAGCTAGCACACGCATTTATTACTCCACACACTACATCACATATTTACCGATTTATCTGTTCACTGTTTGTCTCTCCCACTGGAATATCAGCTCTGTGTAAGCAGGGCCTTGACTGTTTTGCTCATAGCTGTATCCCCAGTGCCTGGAACAGTGTCTGATATGCAGGTAGGCACTCAATAATAGTGGTTGAATGAAGACAAAATACAAATGAAATAGTTAGGGGTTTTTTTCAATTGTATTGCAATAAAAACATTAAAATATTGTGCTATAGTCATATGGGTTTCTTTATTAATGGATTAAATAAATAAGATCTAGCGGCAGATCTAATGACTTCCATAATTTGGAAGCAGTGCTGAGATATTTCAAGGTACTTGCAACAAGCCTAAGGTGACATGATAACGCCTGTGATTTCTATTGGTGATAGAGTCACAGGTCCTGCTAATGCTACTGTGGTTTGTTGCCACATTCATATTTGAAAGAAATGCTAAATTTCAGTTAGAAGTGAAAATAAAATAGATTTTTAAAATCTGAGTTTACAGACCCCCTGAATTCGATCCATGGACCCCAGGTTAAGAGTCTAATTGAAAGCAACCTCAGCTACCTGTAGATAATCATCTCCCTAGAAGGCAAGCATCCTTAAACCCCAGGAATATTTAGAGTTAATTATAGAAATGTCCAAAGTTGGAAAGCAATTTTATCAGTTAGCATATTTTAACTGAGATAAGATTCGGAAATAAATTTGAAATATTTGATAGGGTCAAAATCATCATATTAATATATTTTTCAAAGAAAGAATCTGTTCATATTTAGTAATTTGCATACTTTAAGAGATTTATGTTTAAGAGACATAGGACTAGTCAGGTAATTCGTTGGCCAGACTTGTTGATTATAATTTAAAATTTAATTGAATCAATGCTTAAACATGCAATTTTTAAACTAAAGTCTTACTAAGTTTATATGCAATCATTTGAACGCTAAAGAGAAGTTAAGGTTTGCTGTATAAGTGTGATTTATTAGATTCAAAAGAATGATTGAATAAGTAGAAATGCTAGGCTTGTGAAACGCTTACAAGGAAAATCCAAAATATCAAATTTAGAAGTGCAGTTTAAAATGTTTGAAAGCATATAATTAACTAAGATTATAAATAAGACCAAATATTAATCAAAGACTTCCTTAAAAACAATGGCTGATTTTTGTTCTTCTATTCTTAGAAATCGAACAATAGATTTGAAAAGGAAACTTAAAAACTGAAGGGGGAAAACTAGGTTTAGTAAATTGCAATTTTAGTAATTCATTCTATATTCTGTATTCTGTATACAAAACTCACCCAAACTCACATATAGCAGTATGGATGATTGAAAATGGAATGAGCACAGGAAATCCAGGATCCTTCTCTCATTCCATATTTATTTTTGACCTAAGCGTCTCTCCTGTCCCCTTATTTGGGCCGCTGCCATTGAGGAATTAGCCACAAACACAAGAAAATTCTTTTCAGTGACCTAAGGAGAAGAAAGGTCATTCATTACACTGAGTTCAGAAACAAACTGAAAATACTGAACCACTTAATTTTTCAAAACAGTGGAATCTAAACAAATGCTAAACTGGTGAACAAATGTGCATTCATTGCCAAAACCCCAGTTGGTTTGGACAGCATTTTTTCCTGGTTCCTTCAGCAGAGCTGAATCCCTTGGCCTACCCTCTCCAGCAGTGTAGAAAAATTCCCAAGGGGAATAAAATAATCTTATAATAAGCATTTTTAAAAATCTACAACATTGATGGCAGTTAAATACCAACATAGAAACTTGCTTCCTCGCAGAAATACTGGGAAGGTAAAATAAAATAATCTTTTTATGATCCCAATTTGAGACGATTTCTTCACTTACCAGATAAGTTTCTTTCAGCATTCAGTGACTGTATTATTTAGGATATCAGTTTGGCTTCAGTGACAGACATCTTGACAAAGTGGCTTTTATTTGACATTTTTTTTCTCACTTGAAAGTCTGGGTAGGCACTTGATGGCTGGTTTGGTGGCTCCACAATCATCTGGGATCTAAAGTCCTGTTTTATTGCTCTGCCATCGTCAACAAGTGGCTTCCTTTTTTTAGTCCAAGATGGCTGCCCTAACTCCAGTCATCACATCTTCATTACAGCCAGTGGGGCTGGGGAAAAGAGCTGTAGGGCTCACTCCTTTCTCCTAAAGTAACTGTCCAGGAGTTGAACATGTCACCTCCATTCACATTCTATTGACCAGACTTTAATGATATGGCCATGCTTAGCTGCATGGGAGCCTGGGAAACGTAGACTTTATATAAGCAGATAGACAGTGCCAAGCTCAATAATGTATTACTACAATGGGATGGGATGACAGATACTGAGTGATAGCTGTCAGTCTCAGCTGCATTCAACGTTAAACTGGACAGGTCACTGAGTTTTGTGTGCATTATGATTTCTCTTGTGAAATATTCCCTTTGAGCTCAAATTGGTGTGACTACTTAAGAGGGAAATTTGGAAATAGCTATTAAAATATAAAGTGTGACCCAGGAATTTTATCAACCATCTTCTCTCTGGAGGAACACATAAAGTAATCTATAATAAGCATGTACAAGATGATCATTAAGCTTTGTTTATAAGAGTAAAAAGTTGGAAACAAATGGCAATCGAAGAGAAATAGCTATTATGATCTGTATCCATATTTGAGAATACTTAAAGAAGAGGTGAATCTATATGTATGGCGAATGTAGTTTGTAGAATGTCATAAACAGTATGAGTGACAGAGTTAACATATTTAAAAATATAAGTGTTATACACATGTACTTGTAAATCATCAGGGAACTTTCTGGAAGCATTTGTATATTAAAAAGATCTGGAAGGATTTATATCTTAAAAAAGAAAACATATATCAAATATGTATTTAAAAAAATAATTGTTTATTCCAATATATAATGTATATAATATACATTACATGTATATTATATACATTACATGTATATAATATACCATTAAAATACGTTATGTGCAGAATGTCCCTCATTATGATTAGTATGTTTTCTCATGATTAGAAATAGGCTATGCATCTTCAGCAAGAATACCACAGAAGTGAAGATGTGTTCTTTGTATCACATGTTTTCAATTTGTCCCATTAACGGTGGTATTAACCCTAATAATTAAGGCAGTGTCTACCAGGCTTCTCCACTATCAAGTTACCCTTTTCTTTTATAATTAGTGACTATTTTATGGGGATATACTTTGAGACTACGTACATACCCTGTTCTTCATCAAACTTTCAATTTATTAACTTATTTATTGGTACTACTTTATTCCGTGGGTGTAACCCATTACTATGCCATTTATTTTGATGTTCACACTGTCCCAGATAGGGCCAATGGGAGTCTCTTCATGCTGGCTCTTGTGTCCATTTGACATGCCCCATTCATTCTTTGCGCATTTCCTTCCTTTCTGTCAAAACAGATGTTTAGGTTCATCTTCTACTTGTCTTGACCGAGTCTTGAAATTAGCCATGTCTCCAAAAATCTCTGGTTGCTTTTAGTGGAAAATCATTTTTTAAAACAAAGATCTAAGTGCTAAGTGTGTCTGGTGCTACCATTGTGTCTCTGCTCTCAGGCCCCCTCAGTGGACAGAGCTATATACACATGCACATACAGGCTCTTACACACATACAGATGTGCACACATGCAGACGTATATATACAGAAGCATATACACACACTCATACAGAAGCATATAGACACATCACTATTTTCTGAGTGTCATAGGATTCTATAATTCATCTGAAAGAGGAAATGTCTGGTTAGAACATCTTGAAAATGAATAACAAATTGCCTTACCAGATAGCAAAACAGATAGTGAAGTTATAATAATTAAAATGGAAAACTGTTGGCATAAAGAGACAAGTAGATCAATGTAATAGAATATGAAGTCTACACACGAACACATACTTATGCAAATTTGTCTTGCTCAATGAGGAAGGCTCGGATTACTCTGTTGGAACAAATGGTTCTTCACTGGGGAAGGTTAATTCTTATCTCTCTTCAGTCATCAAAATAAATTCTAAATTAAAAGACAATTTAGAAAAAACATTCACTATATGTGAAACAGATAAATTGTTAGTAGTTCGGAATACATTTATCAAGAGTTCCTACAAATTAGGAAGAAAAAGACAACCCAGTAAATAAAGAGAATGAATATGCAGTTAATAAACTGAAATAGAAATGGTTAATAAACATTAAAAAGTATACTCAACTTCATTAAAAATCAGAAATATACAAAATAAAACACACTGAAATATCCTTTTTTACCCTGCAGATTCATAAACATGAAAAAGATTAGTAAACACCAGTTTGGGTGAAATTATGAAGAAATGGATATGCTCATAAAGTATTGGGAGAAACAGAAATTATTCAGCATTTTTAGAGGAAAGTTCAGCAGTAAAAATATTTTTATATATGATATATATTATATTCTAAATTTAGATATATTTATATTCTATTATGTTTTAAATTTCTATATGTTCATGTAAATTTAAAGTGTGCATAACTTTCAGCCCAGAAATTCAACTTCTATAAATTTATTTTAGAAAAAGCGTTGTGTAGGGCCACAAAGAAGCATATATATAAGAATTTTCATCAAAATATTATAATAGCAAAAAAACGGAAACCAGTTAAACCAATAGGGAATTGGTTAAATAAAAACGGTACAAACGTTCTATGTGGCAGCTATAAAGAACAAATTAGAGGTGTATGTTTATAAAACTTCCTAGGATATATCATTAAATGAAAAGGAATTATAAAACAAGTTGTAAAATATGGACCCATTTATGTAAAAAAAAATCCAGCAAAACACATCCCTTTCTCCTCCTCCCTCCCTTCACCTCTTTTCGTGGAAACGAATATATAAAGCTGATACCAGTGATGACTTAAAGGCAAGGGGATCTGCTTTAGAGGAAGTGTAGAAGAGGGATATTCTTTGATTTTTAATGACGACTATTCAATTTTTAGGCAAGTGATTTTTGACAAAATCAACTTCCCAGGAGGCAGGATTCCAAGTTCCTGGCTTTGTCACTAACTTGCTCTGTGCCTTCCCATTTCTGATTCCCAGTTGCCCCTTTGTAAAATGAAAGGAGTGGACTAAAGTCTCTCTCAGCTTTAAAAGTCTATGACATTCTGCAAAAGTTCTCACGAATGAATTTTGTATAGTTTTTTTATTGCTGTGTAACAAATCAGCACAAACTAAGTGGCTTAAAAGAACACACATTTACTGGCTCACGGTTCTTGTAGGTCAGAAGTCCAGGTATGGCTTCACTGGGTCTTCTGCACAAGTTCTCAGCAAGCCGCAGTCAAGTTCTGGCCAGGCTACATTTTCACCTGGAGAACCCACTCCCAAGCTCATTCAGGTTGTGGGCACAATTCATATCCTTGTGGCTGTATGACAAGGCCCAGCTCCTTAAAGGCCATCAACTGGAGGCCACTTTCAGATCCCAGAGGCTTCCTGCAGCTTCTTGCCACATGCTCCTTTCCATAAACAATTTAACTCACCAAGGGGAGCTCACACTCACCACAGGAGTTCATCCTCACCGTAGGCAGTTCATACTTCTTATAGGCGAGAATCTCTTACTCTAGTGCATGCTAGTAAGACAGGGTCACACACACATACCTGTGTATATAAAATCTTTCCATATGTATTTCACGTATAAAATTCCTGAGATATGTATATATAAAGTGAATATACAAATATATAAATGATACAAATTACATATATTATGTTATGTATTATATACACATATACACATATAAATTATATATATATATATAGATATATAATAGTGGGAATGATTCCCTTCGCCTTGGCCATATAATGTAACCTAATTAAAGGGGTGACATACCATCTCCTTCGCCATATTCTACTAGCTAGAAGCAAGTCACAAGTGCCCCCCACCCCAGCTAAGGCAGGGAATTCTACAGAGCATTAACATCAGGAGGTAGAGATCATGGGGACCACCTTAGAATTCTGCCCATCATGACATCTTTAAGTTGCAATTACTAAAAAACGAAAAAACAAAAAACAAAAACAATAATCCTCTACTTTTCCATTGATAAAATTATTTAGACAGTGGCGTACTGGGGGAGGAAAGAGGATTTATCAGGAAAGTAGAATTTCATTTGCAAAATGGAGTTCTGTAGCAAAGATGACAAAGCTTTACTGCTAGAATTTTTATTTATGATTCAGAGCCTACTATATACACTAATTTAAAATCATCCCTTCAAGCCATAGAACACTGAAAAATACATATTTAAAGAGCATGTGAAACTGAATCACCTCTAGACAATTATTCTGAAAAATTAATTCCTGCCTAATTATAAAAAAAAATTAAGTCCATCATTTGGATTCTATTTTTTCCCATAATTTTTTGTACAATCATATTAAAAATTGAACACTGGGTGACTCTGGCATGCTTGGAGGGCAAAGTTAAGATTGAAGGATTATATAAAACGAGTCCCTTGGAAATGTGCATTTAGGCTGAGATCATTTGCATGAAATGGTGCGAAGCAAGGAGGAGAGGAATTAACCTGATATCCTTTCAGATATATGCCAATGTCAAGGAAGGAGCTGGTCCCACTAAAGAAGATGGATAGGAGAAAGTGGAAGGGAGAACTGGTCTTCACGTGGGCAGTTGTGTGTTAAGATGGAGTGGACCTTCCCTTTTGATTATTAAGGTCTCCCCAACAGGTGTTGAATCTGCAGTCCTGGGGTGTAAACTTGTACCCCATGTGCACAGGCTGGCATCTTCCCATCCCAAGCCAATGTTGGCCTCTTTTACCGAGGGAAACAAATCTGAAAATGCTTTCCCTAAGCTGGCCTACCAAAATGTTTGTAAGCGGAAAAGGATTGGCTGTTCTTTGCCTCCCAGCAAATGGATGATCTGCCACGGCAGTCAAAACAAATGTTTCTGTTAGAGAGCCACTTCCCAGGCAAATAAACATCTTGGGCAGAAGTAAACATGCAGGGTGTTAGGACAAAGCAAAATAGAGCACTTTCCAGCTAATGCTGCCAGTGAAGCTGAAATGCAGCTTCATGTGTGCAAGTGTTCTGAAACAACTGACTTCAGGGTGGGTTTTGTTTGTCTTGCACAATGTTTCTGAAAAACAAGTTTTTTAAAAAATTAGATGCCATCATTAGTAATAAGAAATTTTCATGTAACATCTGGTGTCTCCTGAAAAATTGGAATGTGTGTAAACACAGGTTTACATTCCTGCCTAAATGGCATCAGCTGGTGGAAGCGAGTGGTGGTTCACCACAGTCTCCACCACTCCCTGTCGTCTCACACCTGGTCTTCTTCGTCCATTCGTCTTTACTCCCCGGACACTATGGACATCTGAATTTGCAGCCCTCAATTGGATGCATATCTAAGCTTGTCAACTTGGAGGACATCAACTCTAACCCTCTGATTTTACAAACAGGAAAACCAAGGCAATCACATGGGTGGAGGCTGAGCTGACCTAGATCCCCATCTCCTGACTTCTTCCCTGCTCCCGATTAGTTGAGATACGATTGGCATATAACACTGCATATGCTTAAGGTGCACAATGTATTGATTTGATATACTTCTGTATTACAACAGGATTACCACAGTAGCCTTAGCCCACATCTCCATCATATCCCATAATTGCCATTTCTTTTTATGGTGGGGATATTTAAGATCTACTCTTTTAACAATTTTCAAGTATATAATACAATACTCTTAACAGTAATCCCAATGCTGTGCATTAGGTCCCTAGAAATATTCATTTTCTAACTGGAAATTTATACTCTTTGACTTCTAAGTGATTTCTCTTTCTGCTGTGGCCCTGTTTCTATTGCTCCATATTCATTGCTAGAAGTTGAAATTCTCTCAATTTCTTTCCAATTATGTGACTAAAATGTATTATTAGATTTTCTCCTTTTTTTTTTTTTTTTTTTTTTTTGAGAAATCTTAATTGATTGGTACCTGTTTTAGGAGAAAGTCTGTTCTGAGGCTTTTTAGTTACGTCTAATTGAAATTGATGATTTGGGGCAGTACCACCAAGGTGGAGTAAGCTAGATCATCCACTGGGATCTAAAAGATCATATAAGAACTTCTATTTCTAATATGTCATTTGAACCTAAAATAGAAAGAAAGACATTCAGGTTTATTAATACTTAATATTTCAGTTGGTAGTGGTACCCCAGACTGTGGGCTAATAGTCTTGGGTCCCTTTGCATGTCTGAGACGTCCAGAGGGAAGAGTTAGAGTCTTCCAATGTTGAGGGGTTGAAAAAAACACATTTTTACTCATTAATTTACCTCTGTGTTGTGTTGAAGGTAAATCGATTAACTATGCTTCTTGGAAATTAACAAATAATACTTTGAAATTATTTGCATGTGCCCTCTCTATTTCTCAGACAAATTTTCACCGCCCCCCCCCCCCCACATACTTTTGGAATGTCTTTCATGTTGGCAATGGCAGTCATTAGAGCAGCCCTTGAAATGTTCTAGGTTTTGGGAGGAGCTGAGAACTTTTCTCTTTCTCAGTTCTCCAAAGAGAATCACCTCATTTTGGTAGATTGGGACTTTCAGCTCCACACCAGTCCACCATTCACTGAGTAGGGTGGCTCCCACTCTCTAATTGAGAGACCATAAATCTTGATGCACTCTCTTGTTGCAGGCTAGCAGCTGCCTACAGACCTCTCAAAATCAGAGCTCAAGTTAGAGTTGCCCAACACTTTTATGCGCAAAGAGGAGCCTCATCAAATGGCCTTCCAAAGTGGCTGTCCATGTAGAGGATACAGCAGAGTGACACCAATTTGCCTGGATCAGTTTTTGAGACAGTCAGTTATACAAAAGGAGACCCACTTACTGTATGTCTAAATATCAAAATGTTAAATAAGACATGTTCTAGGCTCTTGCTTTTACAAATATACCTTCATGATGACCTGGAAAGCCAGGTTCGGGTTTAGAATTCTTGTACTTCTCCATGTTCTGGCCAGAATGTTACCCATCCCGTAGCCCACCTCTTTTTTCTTCCTACCTCCAGCTCCATTTAAGTAAGTGTGAGGGGCTCTGTGCACAGATGTTTGCAGGGGACCAACCTGAATGTCCAAGCTCTGTCCCACCCCCTTGGCCTCCCCAGGGGGGCTGCAGGGTGTGTGTATCTTGCTGATGCAATCTGCTCTGGAGAGGACAGCCCTGGAGAAGAAGCTGACAGAGCCCTGGGAGGAAATTCCAGGACCCCAGGGTGCATGGTCTGGGAGAGGAGTGTGGACTGTGGGTGTGTACATCCTCTTAGCCTCACTGACTCCAACCCCACGAAGAGGGCACCTTCCAGGAGGACCAGACTGGGGCCTCGTGGCCACTCTAGTTTTAATTAAACCAAGCTTTCCCAAATGGCATTGGACAAGTGGCCAAAGAGATTCCTTAGGGAGAAGGTGATGGGAATAACGCAAGCACAGGAAGAGGGCAGAGTTCACGTTCCTCTCGCTCCAGGCGCTTGGTCAGACACACACTTATTCCGGGTCTTCAGGGTAAAGGTGACACTTGAAAAAATGAGAAAGAAAAGGGTTGGTTTTTTTTCAAAGAAAATTGGACTATGGAGAGAGTATTATTAAAAGTGATGTTTGGAATATTCCTGTTAAGGGGTTACTGCTGATATATTTACATTATTGAAAATTATGTAAATGACCTATAGAAATGTTCAAAACTGTACACAATTGAAAGACCTGGAAACATAATTTTCTGATAGAATTTAAGATCATCCCAACCTAACTTTTTTGTGGATTTTAAATTCATGTGTTAAAAGTGTAAAGATTCAACAGTTTTTAATTCATTTTCAAGAACGATAGCTTAATCTCAGGGAAGATAGAAATGATCAAATTTCAACAAAAATCTTTGCAAAATTGGTATATGGAAATGGAAGATGGAAAGTATTTAAAAAATAACTATAGCACATGATACCTTTTTTTGAGCTGAGAGACATTTTTATGAAGTTACTTTTTCTTTATGACAACCATTAAAATAAAATATTGATATAAACTGTACCATATGATTATAAACCAAGAATTTAAAAATAATGAAGAATATTGAGTCACACTGTTTTCAATATCCAAGTAGCAATAACAATGTAACAAGAGTTCAACAATATTTTAATGTGTTTGAATAATTTTTCAAAACATTATTTATTTCTTCTCTATCATTTCCTCTTTACATTTTTTCTTACGTATGGTTTACCATTCACAGAATGTGTGAATACAGTAGTGTATGTGTGTATATATATATATATATATATATATATATATATATAAAATAAGTAAATAAATAAATATCGAGAGAGTAGTTGCAAAATATTTTGCCTCATCAGAAGTTTGGAGACCGCTGATTTAGGGTAGAATATGATCCAGGATAAAACCAAACATGGCCCTTTGTCATCCATACTTTGGCAGGTCAATCTGAGAATGGAGAGTTTCTTTTTTTTCCTCTTAGACTTTTCCAAATAAATTGTACCATCTGCCTCTGGGGGAGGTGGGGGCAGAGTTGTTAGTGTGTTGTATTCAGCACTCCGGAGCCTCTGGTTTCTATTTCATAATCGGAGTGATACAGGCAGCCAGAAGGCACAGTTTGCATTTGTTTAAACTCTTGGTTTTTAGGGCTGATCTGAGGAATCTTGTTTACTCAGAGAAGTCGCTGCTGAGGGCTGGAGACAGAGAAAGCCATCAAGCAATGGTGAGCATGTTGGTGCTATATAAGTGTTCAATAACAGATGGAAAGAAGTTAGCAGTAAAAATCACTGTCGTTTTTAGAACCCTTACCCAACAGTGCACTGCGGACTTGTGTGTTCGATCCACATTCCATCCCTATACTATAAGAACTATTACTCACTCGATTTTAAATTTTGTATTTCGAAATATTTTCAGACTTTCAGAAAAATTGTAGCAGTAGTATAAAAAGTTGCCATATATTCTTCACCTAGCTTCCCCTAATGATAACAGTTTACATAATTATAGTATAAGAATCAAATACAATCTCAGAAAATTAACATTGGTGCAATACTATCAACTAAACTACAGACCTTATTTAAATTTCACTGGTTTTCCTACTCATGTCCTTTTTCTGCCCCCAAATCCAGTCCGGAAACCCACATTGTATTTAGATGTTATGTCTCTTAGTCTCTTCCAATCTGGGATGATTTCTCCATCTGCCTCGTTTTTCACGGCCTTGACTCTTGTGATAAGCAGTGGTCAGTGTTTTGGAGAATGCCTTCTTTTGGGTTAGATGTTTTCTCATGATTAAACCGAGGCTGTGCATCTCTGGCAAGAACACTACAGAAGTGATGTTGCATCCTCAGCGCATCTCATCAGGGGCTGCATGATGTCCAGGTGTCTTATTACTGGTTAACCTTGATCACTTGATCAAGGTGGTGTCTGCTGTAAAGTTACGAGGTTTCCCCTTGTAATTGATAATTAATAATAATCTTTGGGGTGATACTGTGAGGCTATGTAAGTATCCTGTTTCTTGCAAACTTTTCACCCACTGATTTTAGACTTCAGGTGGATCTCACCTGCAACAATTACCACTGTGGTGTTTCCTAATGGGATTCACCCTCACTTCACACATGCAGCAAATGAGGCCCGCAGAGCTGAAGCATTTTGCCCAAGACCATAAAAACCATGACTCTCCTTTGCTCAGCATCCTGTCATGGGCCCCATCTCAGTCAAGGGAAAAGCCAAAGCCTCGACGAGCATCCAGAAGACTCCTCCACGATTGGGTACCCATGATATTCCAACTTTATTCATTCCTCACTCTCCCCCTTGCCCACATTCCCTAGGCCACAGTGGCTTCCTTGCTTTTCCTAGAAAATTCTCGCATGTCTGGACCTTTGCATTGGCTGTTCCCGCAGCCTGGAACTCCTCCCCGGGCCCAATATTTACTTTGCTCATTTCTTTACTTCCTTGAATCTCTGCTCAGATGTCACACTGGTGGTGAGCCCTTCTCTGATGACCTTATTTATCCCATGCACAACCCTGGCACTCTTTCTCCTCCTCCCCTGCTTTCATTCTCTCCACCTGATATGTTATTTTTACTGATATTTTATGTTTGTTTCAAACAGATGTTAATGATTGCCTGTCAACCCTCCACACTGGAATCTCCATGAAGACGAGAGTCTGTGTGTTTTGATTATTACTGAAATCCCCAGTATCTAGGAGAGTGCTGAGCACATAGTATACACTCAACAAACAATTGTTGAGTGAATAAATAAGCTTTGGAACATGCATGAAAGACTTACCTCTGTTTATAAGTAACAAGAAAACACCACGCAACATGACCTCTCTCTAAAGGAAGGTTAAAGGATCTCCTAACTGCAAGTCTGGAGATGGAACAGGCTACAGGAGGTTGCTTCCAGGACTCTGGTCACATTTCTCTTGATATTCTCAGTTCTCCAGGTCTTCTAAATGTCGGCCCATTCTTGGGCTGTTCCCCCAAGAATCTCTAGAATCATCTCTTCCCTTCTTCAGCTCCATTTTGCCTACTGAAGGCTTGACTCTCAGGTAGGTCCTCACCATGTGGTAGCCCCTGGCCACTGCAGTCTCACATTACCCTCACAGCTAGTGCTTCCAATAGAAAGAGAGGACTTCTCTTTCCTATGACTTCCAATAAAATTCTGGGGCTGGGGCTCACTGGCTCAGGTTGCTTGGATTGCTCATCCCTGAACCAATCACTGTGGACAGAGAGACCAAATTCTCTGATTGGTCAGTCTTAGGTCATGTGCTCACCTCTGGGAGAGGGATCATTCCCCCACCCCCACATTGCAGAGACTGAAACTTGGTGAAGGGGGTTTCAGAAGGAAAACTGAGGTTTCTGGAGGAAAGGGGAACATATGTTGGCTGGGAAAATTGTTACTATTCTGCATGTCAAATTTTATATATCCTCCTTGGTCATGCCCACTGGGATTCTGCTTCTTTAGGTCTGGGGAGGGGTCCAGGTTTTTGTATTTTTAGGAAGCATGCCAAAGGGATTTTGATTTATAGCCAAGATTGGGAATGACCGGTTTATGGAATTTGCTGTAACCTTCCTGGAGTCAGAAGGGGGCCCATTTCACAAATATGATTCTAAAGTTTCTCAGTTGAAACGCACTGACAGGAGTTCACATCCGTTGTGTTGAAGACTGTGGTAGGAGACTTCTCTTACTCTGTGTGCTCAACATCCTCTCCATCCTCCCACATAGAGGCCTTTGATTTCATGGTCCCACCTCTCCTACCTCTGACCATGTGACTCAGGATGGCCAATCAGAGTACTCTATCTCCCTGGCTATCGTGCTTGGTTCAAGAATGGGCACACGAATCCAGCATGGCCAACAGGAGTCCTTTCTGGGGCTTTGTTTGGAGTTGTTGGGGAAGTGTTGCTCCATTTACTTTGGGAACACAAGTATGAGTCCACAACTGTTGACAGCAGTGTTTATCAAAGTGGGAAGAAGCTTGACCATAAATAAAACCAACCTAAAGGAAAGAAGAGGTAAGAGGTGGAGAGAAAAGTTACTAGTGATATATTGCGAGTGCCCTGGATTCTGCCATGACTAAAGCTGATATGACCTCTAGACTTTTCATTTGCATGGGCTAAAAAATCTCCTTTGTTTTGTTTAAGCCAGTTAGGGTTGTGTTTCTGTAACTAGAGACCAGAGGAGTCCTAATTAACTCAGTATGAACTATAACTGTCTCAATTTGAGACATGTTGATGAGGTAAAGTCTAGTGAAAAAAAGGCCTTTTAAATGATAAAGAACTATCCCATATGTTCATGCAAATATTACATGCAAGTCAGCATGTATATTGAGTACTCTATGTACAAGGCATGGTGTGAGGTACTGTAGAACACATAAGGAACATCTTAACCATGAATGAGATTTGGTCCTGCCCTTGAAGCCTATAATATCCTGTGCAGCCATCTTCAAACATTTTTGTGCATAAAAATTATGTGAGAAACTTATTAAAGGACAAAGTCCTCAGAATCAGTCTCAGGGATTGATTCAGTAAGTCTGGACTTGGGCCCAAGAATCTGTATTTTTGATAGCCTTCCCCACCCCTCACCCTGCAGGTGACTCAAACCACATCTTAAAAGTGGTCTAGTGGGAGAGAGAGGGAGAAGAAAAAGAGAGCAAAAATAAGGCAGAAAAAGTGTTTGAAGAAATAATGGCTGAAAATGTCTCAAATTTGATGAAAGTCGTAAATTCACAGATATGGGATGCTCATGCTGAAGTCAGCCTAAAGAGAAAACCATGAAAGCAGCAAGAGAAAAACAACATGTTATATACAGGGGATGGTTTGATTAATGTTTGACATCCCATGATAAACTACAAAGCACAGAAGAGAGTGGAAGACCATTTATAAAATGATGAATTGGTCTATAGCCATGCCACCCTGAACAAGCCCGATTCCATCTGGTCTCGGAAGCTAAGCAGGGTCGAGCCTGGTTAATACTTGGATGGAAGACTACCTAGGAAGACCAGGTGCTGCTGTAGGCATAA
Source organism: Eidolon dupreanum (assembly GCA_028627145.1). Taxonomy (NCBI): domain Eukaryota; kingdom Metazoa; phylum Chordata; class Mammalia; order Chiroptera; family Pteropodidae; genus Eidolon; species Eidolon dupreanum. The sequence continues at coordinate 7,484,201 of CM053504.1, forward strand.
AAATTAAAAAAATAAGGATTGCAAGCTGACAAGGTCCTTGCAATCTGTGAGGTCAACCAAGGTTGCCTCGCCTAAAAAATATAAAATTAAAATAAAATAATAAAATAAAATAAAATAATGAATTAAAGGGGGGAAAAAACCTTGTTAACCTAGAATTCTATATCCAGTGAAAATATCCTTTAAGAATGAAGGATATTATCAGGTAGAAGAAAACTAGGAGAATTTGTTTTGCCAGCAAATCTGCACTACAAGACATGCTGATGGAAGTTCTTCAGGACAAAGAGAAATGATACCAAATGAAAACTTGGTGCTTCAGAAAAGAATGAGGACCACAGCAAATGTTAAGTAGTTGGATGAATACCAAAGATCATGTTTTTGCTTTTCCCCTTATAATCTGTTTATAATGCATATAACTGTTTAAACAAAAATTATAACACTGTCTTTTTGGGGTTACGATGTATATTGATTTGATACATATAACAATTATAGCATAAAAGACGGGAGAATGTGGACCCATACAGTTACAATATTTCTATATTTTACATGAAGTAGTACAAGACCAATTGTAAGTAGACAATGAAAATTAAGGTAACACATTGTAATTCCTAGAGCAACCATTGGAAAACAATGTGATGAAATATAGCTAAAAGTTAATACAAAAATTAAAATAGAATTATATGACTGATTATCATGGGTTGAATTGTTTCCCCCTAAATTCATATGTTAAATCCTAACCTCTAATACCTTACAATGTGACTGTATTTGGAAATATGGTCTTTAAAATGGTAATTAAGTTAAAATGAAATCATTAGGGTAGGCCCTAATCTAATATGACTGGTGTCCTTTTAAGAAGAGGAAGTTTAGACATAGATGGGTACAGAGGAAAAGACCATGTGAAGACAGCTACTATAAGCCAAGGGGAGAGGCCTCAGAAAAAAATCAGCTAATGATTGCTTGATCATACCCCAGCAGCTTGTGACAACTCCTATTCCTGCACATACTTATGAATACTTGAGATTGTCAAATAGATTATTTTATTTTATTAGATAACTTTAGTGTTAAAGAGCTAATCTTGAAGTTAAAAAAAAACTTTTATTTAAAAAAATATTCATAAGTTATTTTATCACTAAATGATGTCCAGATATAAGACAGTCTAATCAGATGAGTTGAGAGCTGTCAAGGCAGGTGGTTTTTAAACAATCAACTTTAATGGGGTAAAATTTGCACATATCAAAATGCACACCTTTTAAGTTATCGTTCAATAAGTTTTGACAAATGCCTATGGTCACCACCACAATTAAGATATAGAACATCTGCATCACCCCCAAAATTTCCCTTGTGCCCCTTGCCAGTCAATGCTTGTCTCCATTCTTGGCCCTAGGAAGCTATGGTCTGTATTCTGTCACTACGTATTGGATTGTCTTATCTAGAGTTTCATATAAGTGGAATCTTAATATCTCCTCTTTTGAGACTCGTTTTTCAAGTTCAGCATGTTTTTGAGATTCATTCATGCTATTGCATCTAACAGAAGTGCCTTCTTTTTTATTGCTGAGTAATATTCCATTGCATGGATAGATCACATTTTATTTACCCATTCACCAGTTGATGGACTCCTGGGTTGTTCTACTTTTTAGCTATCATGAATTATTATGCTGCCATAAATACTTATTTATGTGCAAGTCTCTGTGTGAACACATGCTTTTATTTCTTTTGGGTAAATAAGAACAAAATTGCTGCTTCATAGGGGAGGTGTGAGTTTAAGGCAAAAACTTTGGTATCTTAACTTAGTAGCTGCATTGCCTTGTACAAAACTTACCTGGATTCTGGTGGGCAGATAAGTGAATTTTCCCCCAAGAGAAAGAAAAAAGGGAAGAAATTTTGGAGGGGAGGTAGAAGGAAAGAACAAAGGGAAAAATATCAGTTTATTGGACTCATCATCCTGTATTTCCCACTCTGAAATAGAATCCACACAGGAGAGGCAAGATAAGCATTTGATTCTTTTATTTATCAATCAGCAAAATAATGCAGGAGTGAGAAGGAGGAATATAGATTTTAGTCTAAGGTGAAGAAACATTCTAAGAAAATTATTAGGTGAGATGAACTTCCTGGAAAGATTCAAGCAGGAGCTGGGCGACCATTTGGTGGGGAGATGTTGTGTGAGAGATTCAAGCCTCAAAAGGTGGTTAGAATGGTTAAGGTCACTTTCACCCCTCCAGAATATCTGAACGGTCACTTTTACAGACGTGTGGCCAGGGTGAGCCATCAAGTGTTGAAAAGGGCACTTGACTGTAATCCTGATTTTAAGCCTCGGGATCCTACCAGGAAATCTTGAGTAGAAGAGACTTTATAATAAGGTCATCAGGAACTCATGGAATCATTGAAAAGGATGCAGAACTGGGGAGAGAAACAGAGCTCAAATTCCATTGTCTTAGCTGAGGTCACTCCCATGCTTTCTTGTAGGCCAGAAGATGATCATATCTGATTGACAGCACTGCTGTGGTCCCTGAGACACATGCAATGGGGGAAGAGAAGCCATAGTCCTTGGACTGGATATGGGAGGAGAGGTTAGAAAATCATTCATTCGTTCATTTATTCATTCATTCAGAAAACGTCTGACTTGTGCCTACCAGGCGCCAAGCTCTGTGATGGCCACTTGGGCCAGGCTCAGGTAGAAAAGGTAAGAGGAAGCAAGTCCTGCCTGGAGGACACCTGGTGGCTGAGTTTGTCCACACCTCGAGGCAGGCAGTGGAGGCTTGACAGACAGACTTGGGTTGACATCTTGGCACTGCTCCTTTCTAGCTGTGTGACCTTGGACAGGTCACCTCAGCTCTCTGAGCCTGTTTTTTCTCATCCGTAAAATGGGAGTAAGAATCTCTGCCTCCAGGGAAGGATCCAGTTCTGTGGAGCCTTAACCTTAAATAACTTTGGGGGTCCTTTTTGAGAATAAGGATAGAAACAGGTCTTATTTTTGCTGATATTACAACACATGCCATTGTGAGCTTTCTTTCAGGTGCCATCCTGGGGCTTTCAAAGAGGCCACCTGTGTGAGGGCCTTGATGCCTCAGCTTCCACAGCCTCGCAGTAAATCTACTTTTGCTAACCCACAGCATTTTAATCTTTATTTTTTAAAATGATGGAATGAAATAAAGCACATGTAGAACTAAGCACCATGCCCTAGCGCAAAACAGCTAACTAATCGATTAAATAGCAGATCCCGTGAGCTGGTAACACTCTAAACACTTGACCTATATTAACTTATTTAATCCTCACGGTGAATTTCTGAGGTAGGTACAATTGAATATTCCATTTTACAGATTAGAACATCAAGGCCCTGAGGGTGAAATGATCTATGCCACGGCTCCCAGCTTGTGAGTGATCTGCTCCAGGGCCCCTGCTCTTAACCACTAGACGTTATGGCTCTTGTTTGCAAGCAGGGGTTTTTATTACCTTTTCTTGAATATCATGAGCACGCCTATTTCAGGAAAAGCTCTATAAGCAAAATGAGACCTTTATCCTATAATGTGGGTGAAAACCCCCTTGGGATTCCAGAAGCCTGTTTTCTGAAGATTGTGCTCTTGGCGAATGAACATATTTCTGTCCGAGGGAGGTCGTGTGAAAACGCTACCCCTCAGAACACACACTACACACTAACTGTTTGCCAGAGTCCCAGGTCCCCGACATGACCCAGTGAACTCCAAACTCTACTTTATATTATCCCTAAAGGGAAAACTGGGGACAAATCCAGTTGTACTTTCCATATAGTTTAAGCACAGAAAGAGACTTGCAGACGCTGACTTATGAGTGAGGCTTGCCCCTTATGCTTCTCTCCAAGGTGGGATTTGTCCCCCTGTGGAGGATGGCTGTGGCCTGACTGCTGAGCAAGGGCTGAGGCTGCTGACGGGTTACTTCTGCCACTTTTCTAGAAGCATTTAGGCAGTTGGTCATATATGCTACAAGAACCACATTTACAAAGATTGCAGGGCACGGGGCATGCATCGGCCCGCGGTAGAATCAACTTTTTCTTTCAACTAAGGAATAAAACCACTTGAATAAATCGTATCAAAGAACATGACGACTGGAGGGTCGTCTTTTCCTGGAAAAGCATCTCTGAGTTTTAAAACAATTAGAGGAGCACATGTCACCTGAAGGGGTTTCACTGGAAAACACGATTGCCAAATTGTACGATGCGCTTTAACAGGGTTGTTTTTAAGATCTAATCTTCAAAAGCAAGGCTTCTCCCCTCCCTCTTCACTTACCACTAAGCTCTTAACTCATCAAATGCGAAAGCGATTCAGAATCTCCAGTCTTCTTCTTCGAACCCTGCAATGGCTTCTCACTGGCCTTGGGATGAAGGCCAAACCCTAACGTGGTTAAGATGCCCCGTGGGATCTGGCTCCTCCTGGCCTCCCAGAGTCATCTCTCACGCTCCAAGCTCGGATGCAGCACCCCGGGTCCTGAGCTTTCCCCAGCTCCTGTAAGGCATTCCAGGTTGTCTTTGGTCTTCAGGGTCCCTGCTGGAACATTCCTTTCCTTCTGTCTTCCCTCAGAGATCAGTTATTTTTTGCTGGTCCTGCATAATTTTCTCTTCTGGTAATAGAATCTTAGTCCCGCTGGGGACCCATCATCTTGCAGGCTCTTTCCACATAATTTGGGTGGGTGTGACAAAGCTATGGGAACGACTGAGGACCCACGTTTGGCCAAACTAGAGTCAACCCCAGGACTGGCTAGTGCTTTTGTAAGTTACCTTTCTTCTGGGGTTTTGAATAGACAGGATGTCAGCCTGGAGATGCTCAGGGCCATTTCTGCCACCATGAGAGGGAAGCCTGATTGAAGACGAAGCCACACAGAGGAATGCAGATCCAAGAGACAGAGACAGCTTCCTATGGCTTGAGCACCTGGATCCAGCGATACCTGAAGCTAAATTCTTTTGGAGCTTCCACTTACATGCGCCGGATGTGTTTCAGTTACATGATCTGATGTATTTCCCTGTTTGCTTAAGGCAACTTGAGCTAAGTTTCTGTCAATTATAACTAAAAATTTCCTCAAGAATACTTTCCCTTTTATTTGGTTAACTCTTGTCTATCCTTCATGTTTCAGCTTAGAGGCTGCGTTGATTCTCAAGTCTGGGTTGGGTCTCTCCTCTGTACCTCCCCAGAATCCTGTATTTTCCACATAATTAGCACTTATACCATTGCACTATAGATTCCTATTCACTTCTTAGATTCTCCCCCTAGACTTTGAGCCATAAGCCTGAGTCTTCCTGTGGTATTTACTGTTGTGCCCAGCTCTGGTGTATAGTAGGCTGTTAGTAATTTTTATTGATCAGATAAATTACTTATATAATTAAAATCACTAAATCTGTTTCTAGGAGGCTACAGCTATCAATTTTGAGAGATTAAGAGTTGATGTCTGAATCACTGTTGAGAATTCTGAGATTGAATCGGGATTCATCAAGAAAAAGTGCTGTCATTGATTAGTGATGCCTGTCATGGGTCTGGAAATAAAGAGTTGATACATGTGTGCCCCATGTCACCGGCTTTGGTTTATATTATCACTGAATTATTACTCTTTGCTCTTTATTTGTTCCATAAGTAAATATCTTGTCTCTTTAATTAAATTACAAACTCCATGAAGACATGGATCAGATCTTTGGCTTTTCAAGCATTACTCATTTCTCTGGATCAGATGTACAATTGCTCAATAAAACTTTGTTGGCAGACAGACTTACATCCTTTTAAAGTAACAAATTGAAGACTTGACACTGTAGCTGTCCGGTAAGCCTCACCACATGTCCATAGCCTAATGAGGGAAAGGCCAGGAATCAATGTCCCCATTTTATAGATTAGGAAAGACAGAAAGAAAAGCACATAGCAACATTTTCCTACTCTTTCTACTTGATGCTTATGATGGTTAATTGTATGTGTTAAATTGACTGGCCAGTGGGTGCCCAGATTAAACATTTCTAGGTATGTCTGTGTTTTCAGATGAGAATAGTATTTGAATAGGTGGACTCAGTAAAGCAGATTGCCCTCCCCAGGGTGGGTGGGCATCATCCAACCCATTGAGGGCCCGAGAGAACAACAAGCAGAGGTCAGAGGGATTTTCTTTTTTTTTTCTTTTTCTTTTCTTTCTTTCTCTCTCTTTGTGTGTGTGTGCACGCTTTCTGCTTGCCTGCTTGAGTTGAGACACCTCATCTCATCCTCTTTGGCACTTGGACAGATTGAAATCATAGTCTCCCTGGTTTTCAGGCCTTCAGACTTGGATTCAGAATTATACCATCTGCTTTCCTGAGTCTCCAACTTGCAGATGGTGAATTGTGGAATTTCTCAACCTCAACAATTTTGTGAGCCAATTAGTCATAATAAATCTATCTATCTATCTATCATCTATCTATCTATCTATCTATCTATCTATCTATCTATCTACCTATCTCTATTTCTATCTCTATCCCACTGGTTCTGTTTCTCTGGAGAACTCTGACTAATAAAATGAACATGTTATTCCATAACATCTATGAGCATAAACTGCTGCACTAATCAAAGGATTGCAATAATTCCTAAGAATGAAAGAAGCAACAAGCTTCAAGAATTCCTAGAATGAAATCAGTGAGTGAGCTGGACGGTGCAGGCTGATGTCAGCTCCACTTGCCCATACTCTTCTGCGGGGTCCCGAAAGCTGCAAACCTCATTCCTAGACCCCCCCCTGCGAACTGACTTCCTACAGATTCTATTGATGAGAGGCATTGGTGGAAGGTGGGGGATAGGAGAGGCCATTTTCCCAGTCTCTGACAAGTAACAGTGACAGCACCAACAGGAGCAGTGTTGGCAGGGGTGACATGTGGCTTCCAATACTGCTAAGGCAGCTTGTTCTCATCAGTAGCAGACTAAGAGGCACCATACCTACGGACTCTGGCAACCTCACATTTCTCGCTCTGGTTCCTCCAGTCCTTCCAACACCTTGGTAATCAATTCCCTGCATTAAATTCCCTCTGTGAAATACGAGATTGGATACTTACTGATAAAATCAACTGGTGTAACATGCACTTTACGGTTATCTAGTTGACCCACGATCTCATTTGCTGAAAGTGGCCTCCAATAACCTAGGTGTGTGGAGCCCCAAGGCCAAGTGTTTAGCATATGAACCCCTCCTTGGCCATCGTTGACTCACCTGATTTAACTGGGCCTGTTAGATTTGCTCTCCAGGGAATAAGAACATGTGACATACAATCACTGAGTTGTCTCTACTTTTGCTCACACTGAAACAAGTCAATGTGTGCAGATCAGCAGGTCTCACCTGGGATGACATTGTCCCTGGGGGCCCTGTCTGGAGACATTTTGAGTTATCACAACTAGGGCAGTGCTACTGCCATCTCGTGGGTGGAGGCCAGGGATGCTGCTAAACATCCTGCAATGCACAGCAAGGCCCACACAACGGAGGATGATCTTAAGGTAGGTGTCAATAGTGAGGATATGGAGGCTGGAGTTTTGGAGTGGCCCTGTTTGCCCACATGTCTGCTAAGAAAGGAAAACATAGCTGCGAGTGAAAGAGGAAACAAGGCGGACGCATGCAGTGGGCAGGAGAGGTGGCGGATCATGAGGGTGGGTGTACAGAGAAATTTTATTTATTTTCTAATTAACGGGTTCCTCAGTAGCCCCCCTTCCATGGGAGAAAAATATTCTTATCTTTATTTGGTTAAATTTTGTCTAGTGAGAATGAATGGACCACAGCTGCATGAAACAACACGGCTCAATCTTAGCGATAAAATGTTGCATTTGAAAAGCAAGCCCCTTTAAATTACAGACAATACGATATTATTTTTATAAAGCTTCCACACAAGCAAAAGTTTTATACATGTTGCGTAGGGAGACACATATTGAGTGTCCGTGACAGGGACCGTATAGCTTAGAAAGCTGAAAATATTTACTATCTGGCACTTTATGGAAAAAAGTTTGCTGATACTTTAAATATCACATTAAGAAGAAATCATTTAAAAACTGTCTTACAACAAGAGCCTAATTCAGTACATTCAAATAGTTTTTCTAGGTAATACTCAGGCTTTGGGCTAATCGGGTCTCCACTTCTGCGTTTGCTCTGCTGAGATGACCTCTGGGTGTTTGAGGGCAGGGTGAACACAGGCGGCCTGAGTGGCCTGGAGGGAGGGTGTCCTTGCACCTACAGTTTGTCCTGCTATTGTGGCTCCTCAGGTCACTGGTTGTCCTGGGGCTTCTGCAGTGGAAGCCGATGGCAGATGTAGCAGGACACATGGTATTTGTTCTTCCTCAGTTCAGCCAGAACTCAACCACTAACTTGATCTCCCCTTAACTTTGAGACTCCTTGAGCCAACCCCACTCCCCAAGTGGCTGCTACGCCCTCTACCAGCCCTATGGCCTGGACAGTCACTTTCCACTCCAGGCTCTGCAGTGTGGCATGCTGCCCTCACCACCAGGCCCCAGGACAGACAAGCTAGATTTCGACTTAGCTGTCTTCTGAGTCCCATCTTATGAAGCCATAGGGACTGCCAGGCCTCATCCTTATGACATGGGAACCAGGAATAACAGGGGAAAGCCAAAATGCCAAGGCCGCCTTCAGCCTCACCAACTTGCCGTTCAAAGTTCACTTCTATGGGACGGTCTTCCAGTGTAGACAGGTCAGCCAGAGGGAATCAGAGAGAGGAATCATTTTCAAAGTCTTATGTGGGAACTGAGGCAGCAGATCCTCTTTCCTCAGGGTACCCCACACCTATCTGATGCAGGTCCCCATTTTTTGGCCAAAACCCAAGGCAGGAAGTTGAGACACAGATGTCTGCTTTACTCTCCTTGTCTTGGTCAAGGGATTCCTTGTCCCCACCCTGTGATAAGTCACACAGCTTGGATCCTAGGAAGGAGGCTGCATGCAGAACAAGATTTAAAGGGCAAATCAAGATGAACTTATTTCTGCAGGGAGTTGCAGAGAGGAGAGACTGTGTCACCCCAGAATGAGAGGTGCCATTGTCTGGGCCCCAACAGCTTTTCATTCTTATCTTGGACCTGCTGAGGCTGGTCTGCATGTTTGGACTTTGGAAACCATAGGACACCCCTAATTCCTTGTAAAAAAGAAACAAAAATAAAAACAAAAACAAAAAAACAACAAAAAAACCCTGCTTGATTTGGTTTAGAAAGACCTCATTGCAATTTTACAGAAGTTTCTCTTACTTTCAATGAAGAGCCCACCTAATTCAGCCCACCTCTCAAAGGATTCTATAATGCATTCACATCTTTTAGGAGACATGTCCTTGATTGGGGGAGGGGAAGAAAATTCTTTCTAAGCACAAATATTTCACTGTTGATTATGCCTTTAAACACTCTCCCCACCCTTCAAACACACACACTTACTCAGACATTTAGTCCACAAATGAAAATCAGCTTCTTCTCATCATCCTCAACTTTTCAAGGCTGTTGAATGATTTTTAAAGTAGACAGTCTGGGAGAAACAATGAAGGAGATTAAAGTGTATTTACTCAATGGACTAACACGCAGACGGATGGAAGACAAACAAGAAGCCTGGCTCAGGGATAAGTCGTCACAGCAGCCACCATTTCTGTGGATTCTGCTGTGTGCCAGCAACTGGGCTGAATTCGGTACACACTTTAGTTCATTTAATCCCATCAACACTGTGATCTAGCTGTTACGATTCCTCTTATGCAGATGAGGAAACTGGGGGCAGAGAGATGTTATACGATTTTCACAACTAGATCCTATAATTTATACTGGAACGGCCCAAATTGAAACCCAGGCTCCCTTGGTACCAAATCCTCAGCTCTTAACCACGTGGCTATACTGGGGGTTGGCAAACTGGCCCATGGGCCATATGTTTTTGTAAAAAGGTTTCATTGGAACACAGCCACACTCCTTCACTTAACTATGGCCTGCTTTTGCCGCATAGTGACAGCCTTGAGCAGCTGCAATAGAAACTGTATGACCTTCAAAGCCCAAAATATTTACTATTAGGTCCTCCACAGAGAAAGTTTACTGACCCCTGGTGTATACGATATTTTATCAAGGGTAAAAAGAGCAAACCACAGAGCTCTATAACTATATTGCCCTCTCTCCAAATGACCAGAAAGAAATGTGTATGTATGTTTTAAGCAAATAGATTAAAGATCTGCTTTTTTCCCCCCTGAAGGATGGGGAGACTTAAAGTTGTTCTAATAAATACAATTTCAAATTAAGAAATTGATTGAATTTTTAAAAACTGAAACAAAAATTGGAACATCTCTGCTTGATTTGGATGGTGTTTGCAAAACACACAAGTGTTTTCTCCTCGGGCTGTAACTCAGCCCTCCTGAGAGATGAGCTGGCTCTTGCTACCTCGTCAGGAGAAGGGAAGAATTCCGGGTTCTCAAAAGGCAAATCGGTGCAAATTGTGGGAAACACGCAGATCAAAAATTATGTCTTTTGGGGAAATTTGGAAACTTTTACTGCCGTGGAATGGGACATTTTGAGTTTTCCGAGTATAACCTGAGAGCAGGGCGGGGTGGGGGCGGGTAGTCAGAAGGAAAAAGGGGTGAAACAGCCCAAAGGCTTGTTCAGATATTTTCTTGGCTCGTGTTGCTGTATCCTGGGAGGAGTGCGTGTGTGTGCGTGTGCAGAGAATGAGACAACGTAAGCAAAGCTGTTGACATCACAGAATCAAATTATCTGGAAAGTGAAGTCTCTGTTGTTGCATTAGAAAAACGGGAATAAGGATAGGCCTTTCTTGCTGGGTTGGTAGGAAGGAGAAAGTGGGAGCATGCATGTAAAATGCTCCCAACAGAGTCTAGTGCAAATAGAGTCTGGTGCAAATAATTCTTTTTATTATTGTTGAACTTGGTCAATCATAGGTCATGGATGCCAATCTGAGGCCACAAACTCGGGTGAGCAACAAATGCCACATTCCTTAAAATTCTGGGAATCAGTATTTCACAATGTGTAGTATATGAAACTAAAATGATTTTCGGTGAAAGCAGGTTTAGATATATGGACCTGGCTATATATAGCATTGGCTCACGTGGAGAGAGATTTATTCCATCTCCAATTCTCTTTCAGTCCTTCAAGGACACAGTTTCCATGGTGCTTGTCTACCCTTAACATCTCTCCAATGCTGACCCATCTTTTTTTGTGACATAGAGGAAAGGTCTCAGGATGCAAAAGTACTTAGCTAGAGTATATTAGCATTGCTTGGCTCTGACCAAATATCACTTTTTTCAGTCACCTCTGTTTAAGACATGTGATATCGTAAAGGGAAATTTTCATTTTTATTAGTGGCGTGAAGTTCCTTTTAGGAATAACTTTATTTAAATGAAAAAGTAATATAGATTCAAAGGAAATATTAACTAAATGTTAGAACAGTTGGTTTGCTCTCATAAAATGCATGAGGTGGTGTGTGGTTATAAGCATGTCCGAAATATTAGGGGGGCAAAGGGAGAAGGTAGTCAGGAGAGAAACAGGCTAAACAGCTCCCAAAAAATCTTGCTCAGCTAATTTTTTCTTAGCAATATTTGGGGCATATTTATACTAAGAAATTGCTATTTATCTGAAATTCAAATTAACTGGGCATCCTGTATTTATCTGGCCACACTGCTTGTAACTAGTTTGCAAATGACTAAAATTTTGAAAATCCTTCTCTAAATCCACTTCATTACCAGTCTGAGTCCTGAATCTGTGTCATGGCTAGGGCTACCTGGGTCCATATTTCTGGGTTGTATGAAGATTTGGGGTTCTGGAGTTTTAGGTGGTACCGGTCAGTGGTACATGCTGGTTACACATGAGAGGCCCATTTTCCCCACCCACAGGGTCCCTTTATATAAGATGTCTGTGATGTCCCCTTCCATTCCTGGGGCACAGGATGTTGACTAAGACAGGGAGCTGAAGTGACACGCTTAGAGGGTGGTGGCAGCCTCCTTTGAGTTCTATGATCTCCTCAGGGGACTGCCAGGGAGCTGGGAGCAACCCCTGGGGCTTCAGAACCCACAGAACTGTCTCTTCTCCTCACTTGGGGAAATCTTTTTGCAGTTCAGAAAGACTCCAGTTTTCTGCAAATGGACTATGGCTTTTGGAAATAAATTACAGGAAGCCCTGCCATAAAACTCTCCTGAAACAAGGTGGCACAGAGCCGGATCCCCATCTGAATGGGGGATAAGAAACATGATGGGCCGCAGGAAGAGACATAAAATCTGAAACTGCCGGCCTTCCAGAGGCAACTGACTTCCCTATTCCCATCTCTAGCCACCACCAAATAACAACCAAATGAAAACCCCATCACATCAAAACAGGATAGAGCTTTTTCTGCCCATGTACAGTATGGGACGCTTCTCTGGTGTGCCTGTCCTAGAGATGTCACCTCCCTTTATCTCAAGGGCTTGGGAGCCAAATCCTCTGGGTTAGATCATGTGCTACCTCAGTGGCACTGGGAAGTTCTTAAACTCTCTAGAACTCAGTTTCCTTGTCTATAAAATATGGTTCCAACCTCACACACTTACTTCTTATTAACATTAAATGAGTGAATACATGTAAAGGGCTTAGAACAGTGTATGGCACATGCCCAAACATTTTATTTGTGCTATTTATCTCATGTGCCGAAATACTTTCAGGTCACCTCTCCAGGGGACAAAAGATGTTATTTTATCAACATCTTTAGGTCTATTTAAAATAAACACTTAATATTTTTTTTCAAAATGCAAGCATTTTCACATCCAGTAAATTGGTAAATGTGCAAAATAACTCTACTAGATGAGGACTGCTATCTCTCCTTTTCATGGATGAGGAAAATGAGACTAAGAGGGCATATCAGATATCTACAAATCACCTCCAAACTTACTGGCATAAAACAAGAGTCATTTCTTCTTTTTCATGGTTCTGTAGGTTGTCTGATTTGCTGGGCTCACCGATGTGGCTTCCTAAAGCTGGGAGGTTCGTTGGGGCTGAAAAAGCTCAAATAGCCTCCCTCCCATTTCTGGCTGGCTATTGACTGGGAAGCCTCAGTTCTCCTCCACAGAGCATCTCATCTCCCAGGAGGCGACACTAACTGTCTTACATGGTAGTCTCAAGATTCCAGAAGGGGAAAGCAGAGGCTTCAAGACATCTTAAGCTCCAAGCTCTGGAACTCACATAGTGGCATTTCCACCACATTATATTGGCCAAATCAAGTCACAAGTTCAAGCCCAGATTCAAAGGGGTGGAGAAATAGACCCCACACCTCTGGATGGGAGAAGAAGCAGTCACATTGCATAGGGGCACACCTGCTGGATAGGAAGGATGGGGACATTAAACAATCAACCACAAGAAGTGAGCTCTTTTGACCGAGGTCCACGGGAAGAAAGAGGTAGAAAGGGATGGGAAAGCCAGAAGCAGGCAGTCTCGGGGAAATACTTTAAAGAAGAGGCAGAGGCCTATGATTCAGTTACAATTCCGGGAGACGTGTCTGCTGTAATCTGCAGCCAGGGCTCGTGGTTTGCTCTGGCGAGGATGCCTATCTTAGTCTGTTTGGGCTGCTATAATAAAATACCAGAGACTGGGTGGCTAATAAACAACAGAAATTTATGTCTCAGAGTTCTGGAGGCTGCAAGTCCAAGGTCATGGCGCCAGCAGATGCGGTGTCTGGTGTCTTCTGCTGTGACATCACATAGTAGAGGGGGTGAGGGAGCTCCTTTATAAAGGCACTAATCCCAATGCACCACTCAAAGGCCATGTCCTAATACCATCACCTTGGGTACTAGGATTTAATTATATGAATTTTTGGTTGACACAAACATTCAGCCCACAGCGGGACTTTTTACTGTTCATATTGTCTTTTCCATTAAAAGTTTTCTTCCCTTTGCAACCTTTAGTCATTTAGTAAAGATCTTTTGGGTCTTGAATACAATCTTTAGAGTGACAGCTTCCAGAGTTTACCTCTAGCCCAAACTTTTCCCTGCATTCCGGAATCAGTTCCCTGCTGTCCACTCAACGTCTGCTATTGCATATCTAATGGGTATTTCAAACTTCACATGGCTCAAATTAATTCCCGTTCTGACCCCAGCCAATATACTCTCTCACATGGCTCACCGTATAGAATCCTCACTAGTTCCCCACCATGATCTATTTTCAACAAAGTTTCATGAATGATCCCATTAAAACCTAAGACAGGACATCCTGTTCCTCCACTCAGAACCCTCCAGCTGCTTCCCATCTCATTCAGAGTCAAGGCCACAGTCCTTTTCATGGAGAACAAGCTCTGGATGGTCTTTCCCTCTCAACTCCCATCACTTTTCTGACCCCATGTTATCACACTTTCTTGGCTCCAGCCACCTTGGCCTCCTGGCTGCACCTTAGATACTGTAGGGTCATTCTCATCTCAAGACCTTGGTCCTTGCTTGTCCCTCTGCCTGAATGCTCCTCCCCACATGAGATGATGGCCTAATGGAAAAGCTATGCCCACTGATGATTCTCTCTTGGGGGAATTTGAATTTGAATCTAAGATCACTGGTTGGTTGGGAGCAATTAAAATGATGATTCCAAAATTCTTCTATTTAGTCTTGAATAAAATTAAATTAATAATCAGAAAAGCCACACATTTTTTAATAGAAAGAGAAATTTTGAAATGTTTATGCAAGTACTTCAAAATATACAGCATTGAGCCAGCCATTACATTCGGTTATCTTAAGTAAGGGTGAAAACTGTTGGGTGTTTGTAAACAAGACCTTAAAGACTTCGTAAGCATAAATATAATCAAGGTGGATGGGAAGCTTTTTTCCTATCAGATTTATGTATATCCTACAACTTGCCCCGTTAAAATTCAACTCAACTATATGTTTTTAATTGTAACCTTGAGTTTGACTTTACAAACCAGCCTATTAATATTTAACTTAGTGACAGTGACTTCACTGATCTTCCTAGTCTCTTGGACTTAAGAGAAAAAAAACTCTTTTTTTCCATGTGTAAATTAAGTTATGATTAATAAATTAAAGAAAGTAGCAATAAGTTATGGTTATAGCAGAAGTAATGAAACTGATCTCGACTTTTCCCACCATGTTCAGTGGCATCAGTAAAGGAAGAGGCAGAAGGAGGTGGGTGATGGAGGGAGTCCCAGCCAGGTGGCCACTCCTGCTTCTGTAACTGTCCCCATGAAATGGGCAATGAAGTGGGAACAATATAAATTTTGCACCTAGATGGACTTGGGTTCAAATCCCTGCTTCTGTACTTTCCGGCTGTGTGACCTTGGGCGGGTCATTGCACTTCCTCTCAGCCTTTCCTTCCTCAACTGTAGAAATAATGTCCTTATTTTAAGATGGTTGTGAGCCCAAAATGAGATAATGGCTATAAAAATGTTTATTTAACACCAAGTATGGGACATAGTGTTGGGTTTTTTCTTTCACTTGAGGTCATCTAATGTCTTTATCCTTGAAAACATTCAGAGCCCAAAGGAGCAATGGGTTCCAGACTGGCTGGATCACTCGTCCAAGGTCACAAAGCCAGTGAGTGGCAGAGCCTGGCTTTGAACTCACGTATGTCTTACTCCATCTAGTGTTCTTTCCAGTATATCAGTATTTCCAGAACTTCCATCACTCAGTACCTGCTTTCATCTCATACTTTTTGCCAGATACGCATACCACCTACAATATTATTTTTTTAAAGTATTTCTTTAAATCAACTGATTTTATTACTACAATAAATTTACTTAAATAAGAAACATTACATCTCTACTCAAAATGAAAAACAAGTATCACTGTAACACAGACAGTAACTGTAATATTATACACACACACACACACACACACACACACACACACACATACATATGTATTTTTTCAAATGAAACCAAACAATGTTGTTCAATCCCATCTAGACGTCATGGCCTGCTGAGAGAGAGCTCTGAGCCTGAAGCTATCTCCGTCTTGGTTACAAAGGGAAATTAGCCAATGTAAGAGAGTGTTAAAGACTTCCTAGTCCCCAGATGAGACTTTCTCCTGGATGTAATCAGAACAATTGAAAGATAATTGAACAGGAATTATTAATACTATCACTATGTGATAAAGTGTTATTTAATATCATATCCATATACAGTATGCAACCACACATCATTCCCCACACTTTGCCAAATGCTGCCTTACACTGAGGAATCTCCATAGAAAGTCTTGAAATAGGCTATTTTTAAAAATTTTGTACTCACAACCTATGGCAACAAATATAAACTAAAACTAATATTTACATCCATACCAATATCTGTATCCTTGTCTGTGTCTGGAACCATGAATAACAAAAGTATTTATGATAATATGCACAGTCCTTACTAAGAATCTGCGCTTTGCATGTAAGTATTTCCTTCTGTTCCCTTCCCTTTCTTTTTCTTTCCTATCCTTATCTATTTAATTTAAAAAGGTTAATCAGGACAAGTAAAATAAACTGAATTTACACCAAAAAGCCAATGAAAGAGAGAGAGAGAGAAAGAGGGAGAGAGAGAGAGAGAGAGAGAGAGAGAGAGAGAGAGAGAGATCTTGGTACCTCTAAATACACTAAATAATGCTTGAAGTGTGCTTTAGTGACCCTGGGCTCCCCCAGATCCTCCAGGGAGTCCATGAGATCAAAACTATTTTTGTTTTGATATAACAATACTAAGATGTTTTTGCCTTTTCCAATCTCATTCTCTCACAAGTGTGCAGAGTTTTCCAGAGGTTACATGACATGTGATGATGTCATCCCCCTGATATGAACATGTAATGGGTTTGTTATTGTTCTTTTCACATAAATTAATAAATATTTAAAACGTTTCTCAGTTCAATTCTAATATGGTAAAAATCAATAGCAATAACCCATGTAAACAAAAATTCTTTGGGGTCCTCTATCATTGTTAGGAGCGTAAAGGGGTCATGAGGCCAAGAAGCCTTGAGAATTACTTTCTTAAAATTATTTGTTGGATGAATGGATGAAGAATTAACTTGTACAGCAAGTTCAGGGAGAGAAAGAAAGCTTTTATTGCACTGTGGCTCTCAGGGAAGCTTTCACAGGATGGATGGAAATTCAGATCGGTACTGAATTCAAGATGGATTTGTTTCATCATGGGAGAGAGGGCATTTCAGGAAGGTGGCTCAGCATGTGCAAAGGCCAGGTGATGGGAGAGGGAATGGGGAGAGGTGAGTCAGGAGTGGTGAGGAGACCAGCCTTGCCTGGTTAGAAGGTGCGGTTAAGGTAGACATTCTTGGATCAGTGTTGAAGACCCTTCACCTCTCAATGGTCTCTGAAGCTGACTCAGAGGCCCCGTTGGCCAGAGAAAACCAAACAGCCTGATTTACACTCCCCGAATGTTCCCTCCTGCTGCTCCTGGGACCAGAGACCTCATCCATGGGTTCCCCATGCCGCATGGGGTGGGAGCCTACAGTCCACCACAGAGCTGAGTAAAACCTAAACTGTTTCTTTTCTTTGGAAGACCTCTAGAAACAGGAAGAGAGGCTGTTTTCTAGGATTTGCCAAGACTTAAGTCATTCTTCACTGATACAAACAATTTCTCAGGTTACTATTTGGGGCCCAGGAACATTCATGAACTGCACTGGGCTTGAACTCTTCAACTTTGAACTTCATTTCCCTGGGTCATCTGTCTGGGGCTGGGGCACTGCTCTCTGGCCCTGCCTGGGTGTTCAGAGATGTGGCTCTGCCACCTCTGTGGCGAGGCCTCTGAGAAATTCTCATTCACAGCCATTGTGAGGAGTGGGCTGACTTCAGTCTTTCTCCTGAGTTAGACCAATGGATGCCAG
>CM053504.1:7502443-7518692 GCA_028627145.1 Eidolon dupreanum
AAACAAACAAACAAACACCCTTATCTTACCTCCTGAGGGGAATGTCTATTGACAGCTTGGTGTTTGCTTCCAAACAGTTCTCCATGCCAACCCGTACATGGATAATTTTGCTTTTTACAGCTAATGAGATGATGCCCTGTGTGTCTGTCAGGATCCCGCAGGAAACAGATGGCACATTCAGTCTGGGTACTAGAGGGGTGTTTAATGAATGAAATATTTACCAAGGTGTAGGGATGGGGAGAGCAGTAAAGAATACACCTGGGTAATGACACTGGAGAGCCTTTGCCTCTCCTGACTAGAGGGAGGTGGGGAGGCAGCAGTCACCAGACCAGACAGGGAGGTGGTGGCCCTCAGTAGAAGGACACTGAATCCTTGGTGCCTGGCAGGGAGCAGGGGGCGATAAAGACCCTCCTCTCATCCTGCTTCTACTCTCCCATCTCCTGCTGGGGCCTCTCCTCCAGTGTGAATTTGGGAGGGCAACCGAGCAGGCCCACATTACCTGCTCCCCCTAGACCTCTTCCTTCCATCCACTTGGACTGGAGGACCTCCAGAGTTTTGAGAAATACTTTTTATTAAGAGCCAACAGGATTTGCTAATGGAAAGGATCTGTGGTATGAGAAAAGGAAAGGAAACAAGGGTAAACTCAAGATTGCAGGACTGGCTATTGGTCGGATGTTGGGGCCGTCAACAGGTTTGGGGGCATAGGAAGAGGAGGATGGAATCAAGAAATCAGTTTGCTTTGGCTCTGCCCTGAATTGAGAAGTGTTATCTATAGTTTCCTAAACCTTTTCTTGCATGAGCATCTTCACCCAGACTTGTCCTTTGACAAAGGTTTGAGAGGGCTGAGGCTGGGCAGTGAGCTCTGTGGAGCCTCTGGGTCAGACTCTGAGGATGGCTCACCCGGTTGCTCCTCAGAGTGAAATTGACAAGGTCAGGTGCATGAATACTGTGAATAATAGAAGAGATACATTAGAAATGACAGGCATAACCAAACCATAAAATCCTCATTTCTAACCAGATACATTAAGTATCTGTTTTTCGTCTCCGCCCCAAAGATGTGCACAGCTGTCTGGCATTTGTGGACCGGCTCAGGCTGCTTAACTCCCACCTGCCTTCCTGGGGTCAGGCCTCTTTGGTGAACTTGGATGTTTGTGCCACTACTACCAGCAGCTTAGATCTGCTGAGCCAGCAAGAGATCTCTGGCAGGCAGAAGAGGAAGCCTGGCTTTGTTGAAGGGACACTGGAAGGGATGTCTGATTGAACTGGATTCAAAGGCAAACCTGGGATCCAATGCAGTCTGATGGGACAGTGGAAAGAGTCACCCTTCTCTCTCTAGCAAGCTGAGGAAGTGGGGTTAGGTCAGCAAAGGTGTAGTTCTGAGTGGAAGGCAACGGGAAGAAAGAGCAAGGCATTTTTATTTGTTTGATTGGTTTGCTTTTTTGTGGTAGGAGCAATGAGAAATGAAAAATAATTTTCAATAACAGGTACTGTTGGTTGAATATTCCAACAGCCATCCCCCTTTTGTTGCTTGTGTACCCTGATTTCGTTCTGAGGCACTGGGTCCAGTTCCATAGGATGAGTCCGTGGATCCAAGCCAATCACACCAACTCAGTCTTCCTTGGACAGTGACTGGACTAGGGGTGGACAAGTGACCCAGTGTGTGCCACTGGCCATATAATAAAAGATTTTCCTCTGATAGATAGATTGATATAAAGACATTGCTTTGTTTCTCATGGAATGATAAGTATGATGCGTGGAGCCATGGCAACCATATTACAACCAGGTGCGGGGAGCCCAGGAGAATCACAGAGGCGCAGACTCAGACTCCAGACATTGCAGAAGGGTTGACCCAACCCTGAAACCACTTCCATTTAGACCAAGGTTTTTCACCTCAGTATTATTGACATTTTGGAGCAGATAGTTCTTTGTTGTGGGGGGCTGTCCTGTGAATTGTGGAATATTTAGTAGCAATCCTGGTCTCCACCCAGTAGATGCCAGTAGCACCCATATCCCCATCAAGACAATAAAGAAAAAATATCTCCACAGACATTGTCAAGTGTCACTCCTGGCTGAGAATGATTGTTCCCAGAAATCTTGTTAAGTGATATACATTATATGGAGCACTACTGGTTGGGAATTTTGGTTTTTGTGGCCTCAGCTGCAAGTCAGACATAGTCCTGGTCTGGGAGTGGAGACAGAATCATTCATTCATTCATCCATTCATTCAGTCATGTTTTTGTTCATGTGTTCATTTATTCAAACATATATTTATTGAGCCCTAACTATGTCCCACACACTGTTCTAGGGACTGGGGATGTCCAATCCCAGGGAACATAGCAACATTCGTCCTCTCAAGAATGACATTTCAGCGAGGGAGACGGTAAACAAAGCATGTGCAAATGGTCAGGTGGAGATACCAGTGCTGAAATAACAGAGCAGGGTTGAGGGATGGAAGGCGCCATGGAGAGGATATTATTTCATGTTCATATTGGCTATCAAAGGGATCTTCTCTGATAAGGTGACCTTTGAGTCCAGGTGCCATTGACTGAGACGGGGGAAACTTCCATAGGAGAAGAAAGTTTGGGAGTGGAAAACCAATCATTTTTTTAGACACATTAATCTGAGATGTTTATTAGATGCCACTGGAGATGTGGGGCAGGCAGTTGGAGGTAGAAGTTTGTAGAAACATGTACAATCGTCCTCTCTTATCTGTGGGGAATACACCCCAGGACCCCGAGGAAATGCCTAAAGCCACGAATGGTACCCAAGCCTATACATACCATGTTTTACCTATACAGACATACCTATGATGAAGTTTAATTTATAAATTAGTCTCAGTAAGAGATTAAAAATAACTACTAATAAAACTATTATAATAACTCATAAAAGCAATACTTATAAACAACACTACAGTGTAACAAAAGTTATGTGAACGTGGTATCTCTCTCTCTGATAAGAGATCTGATTACCAAGATGGTAATATAAATATGCTAAATAACTAAAGTCTGAGGTGCGTGTCCTACACAGTCACCCTGAGCATCCCAATTTGCTCACAGCGAAAACCTGCTTGACATCACATCCTGCAGGGAGCACCTTCCTTCCTGTGTTGCTTCTCCACTCCTTTCTGGTATTTCCCATACTTTCTAAATACATTTCTGGTGTCATCAGGATCTGCTTCTGGGGAGACCCAACTGAAGACACTCAACGGTTCTGAGCACCAACTTGGGGCCAGGGCTGGCTCTGGTCTCTGGAAACAAAGTGACCAGGTCCCCTCTGATCCTGTTTCCTGTGGTCGGAGTAGATAGATCCTAAACGAGCACACCAGTTAATCGACAAGAAAATCATCAGATAGTGCTGATGTCATGAGGGGACAAATGAAGTGACGATTTAGAAAACGTCGGAGGGGGGTAGGCTAGCTTAGTCTGGGTGGTCAAGCAAGGCTTCTCTGAGGAGGTGTCTGAGGGTGAGGAGAAGCCAGAGCTCTGAACAAAAAGTGCCCCAGACAGAGAGCTCAGCTAGTGCAAAGGCTGGGGGCTGGCCTGGGAAAGCTGGGCACATTGGAGGAGCAGGAAGGAGTGAGTGTGATGAAGCCCTGAGATCAAAGCAAGAGGTAGGGAATGAGGGAGGAGAAGCTGCAGTGGCCAGAATGAAGAATGAATGAATGAATGAATGAATGAGTTAATGAATGAGCAGATGACCTAGAGCTGTAGAAATTGGAGAGGAGGCCGTCTGAGGCAGATCCATCCCAGCCCTGATGGCAGAGCGAAGTCCGCCATCTAGATCGGCCACAGTGACCCATCAGAAATGTTGCAGCTGGCCCACAGATGCTGCTTGTTGCTTTAATGACCATTTGGCGGTTGGAAGGCAGGAGTAGGAAGACAGCCAGACAAGGTGAGGAGGGAGGCTGGGACCCACCAGGGCCTGGGAATCTGACAGCATCCGGCACCAGGAAATCACATGTAATGGCCCCAAGGGATAAAGATCCAGTTGGGGAAGCACTTAGGGCCAGGCAGAATGGGTGAGTGGGACGGCCTGGTCTCCTTACTCGTAGGGGAAGGAGAGGCCACTCCCAGGGGATGGGGAGTTGCTGGAGGCTCCTGCAACCCAGATGCAGGTCCTTTGTCACGCCCAGGGCCAGGGGGTGGAGGTGTGTCTCAGGAAAGGCTGTTTGGCAAGTGAATCTATTGCAGATTTTCAGGGAGGCCTCCTCACTCCGGTGTCACCGTGCCTGGGCACTCGCCACTGGAGTCATGCCTTTGGACTTGACTCTTCTATCAGGGCCCCTGTAAATAGACACCTGCGGCACCCAGAAGTCAGCAGGACAGTGACACCTGCCAAAACCTTCCTCCAGATACTTCATTAGCTGCCAGTGGAACCCATGAGGGAGATGGGTCACAGGACAGATACTTTCCAACATACCGAAGGCGTGTACCTAGCGTCACCGTGGACTTGTGGTTTCATGAGGTAAAGATGCGATTCAAACAGACTTAAACGCAGGCGGAATTATCAGTATCGTTTTGATTTTTTTTTTATTGTGGTAATATATACATAACATAGAAATGACCATTTTAATCGTTTCTTAAGTGCACGATTAAATGGCATTCAGTACATTTCACGATGATCTGCAATCATCACCACTATGTATTTTCAGAACATTTTCATCACCCCAAACAGAAACTCTGTACCCATTCAACAATAACTCCCCATTCCCCAAAGAATTTGCTGGGTACTAAAGAGTCCAGGAGGATAAGCTGTCTCCAAGCAGTTGCTTGCAAGTGCTCAAACAATTTCACCTCTCAGTGCTACTATCCCATCTGGGCTGATTTTGAGATGAGATCTCCCTTTGGGATGTCAGGAGGGCTCCAGCTCCAGCCTGATATGCTCACAACAGCACCTCCAGAGGGAGAGAGAAACAGAACTCCCTTGACAGTTGCTCAAGCAAAGGCCATGGGATTTGCTTGCATTGGCCGGTCTGGCTTGGCTGACATCATGTGACTATGGACTGAATTTCGTGGCCACCCTAATTCATAAGTTGAAACTTAATCCCCAGTGTGATGGTGTTAGGAGGTGCGGCCTTTGGAGGTGATTAGGTCCCGAGGGTGGAGCCCTCCTGAATGGGATCAGTGCTCTTACAAGAACAGATGAGAAAGAGCTTGCTTCCTTGCTCACTGTTCTTTGCTATGTGAGGGTGAGAAGTTGGCTGTCTGCAAACCAGGAAGCTGGCTCTCGCCATATCCTGAATCTTTTGGCACCTTGATCTTGGACTTCTCAGCATCTAGAACTGTGAGAAATAAATGTTTGTTGTTTAAGCCACCCAGTATGTTGATATAGCGGCCTGAGCTAAGACAAGTTTGATCCCTGAAACAATCACTGTGGCCAAGGGCGCTGGTTGCCTCGTTGGCTTGTGGACTGCAAGTGAGGAAGAGGGTGGCTTCCCAGAGAAAACCCAGGGTTATGTTATCTGGTGAAAACATGCTGGTCAGCAGAACTACCAGACGGTCACTACACCCTATGCCTCAAGCCATCTTTCTGGAGTGAGCAAATGACTCCAGCTGGGCCAGCAAGTGTCATCTCAGAATTCTTGCTGCAGTGAAGTGAACTCAGGTTGCTAAGTTCATTGAATGTAAGCCCAAAGCCACGTGAGGCCACCGTGCAAAGAGGACCTCCTGGATCTGAAGCCAACACAAAAGAAAACAGAGCTAAATGGAGAGGGACTCGTGCAGATAACTCGGGTCGGTGCCTGGTCCGCTAAGCTTGAAGCTAGTTCTATTTCTGGATGGTACAGTTATGTGAGCCAACGAATTTGCTTTTTGGCTTAAGCCGATTCGAGGTTTTCTGTTTTGTCACTTGTTATCCAAAGAGGATTAATGCCAGTTCATGAAGACAAATCATTTAACGAACACGAAGCTAGATGATTTCTAAACTCTCCTCCAACCAGACTTTCTAAAACATTTCCCTTCCAAGATTTGACAACAAAGAATTTTATGTTATTTGGGATATCTTGCCAAGCCAGAGAAAATTTTCCATAGTCACCAACTCACTGTCCGCCTTCAGCCACCCCTCCAGTCCCTCTTCCTAGCCTGTCCTTCTGTCCTTCTGCCTCACCTCAGGGATAGAGGATTAGGAGGGCTGGAAGAGGAAAATGGTGACTGTAGCAAGAGATGTTGATAAGGTGACTGACTTTTGAGCAGAGGCAGGAAAAGATGAGGGAGGCAGCTGTGGGCGTTTCTGGAAGAAGTGCATTGCAGGCAGCGAGAAGAGCACGTGCAAAGGTCCGGAGGTGGCGTGGGCCTGACATGTTCAAGGAGCCCGGTGTGCTTGGAGGGCATGAAGATAGAGGAAGGTACAAGGTCAGAGAGGAAATGAGGGAGGGCGCAGGCAGGGTATGGAGTTGGATATTATTATTAATACTAACATGACTTTCAGAGTTACACATTTTTTAGTACCATGAATTTTTTTCCTAGCTTTATTGAGATACAATTGACATGCAACACTGTGTAAGTTTAAGGAGGACAATGTGATGATTTGGTCACAGATAGATACATCACAGATACATTGTGAAATGCTTACCACAGTGAAGTTAGTTAACACATCTTTCACCCCACATAATTAGTATTTTGTCGCTGTGGTGAGAACATCGGAAGCTCTATTCTCTTAGCAACTTTCAAGTATACAATACAATGTTGTTGACCAGGTTGCCATACTGTTAGAGTTACACGCATTCTTGAGCACACATATGCAAATTCCCACAGGCCCATATATACACATCGGACCTTCACACACATTGGCCTATGGATATGTAAACACACACACTCACACATGGACACACGTCCACACAAGCACACTTACATCCTTTGCCTGGGCACACATATTTTAATACACTCGCCTACATTCTCTCTGACATGCACTCATGCATACAAGCGCTCACACGGCTGCTAACACACATGCACACTCCTGCCTGTTCATTTCTATTCACTCATATATACACGCTCACTGGTATCACCCTACTCATACACTCTCACAATCAGTCCCAGATCTCTGGCCTGATGCCCCTGTACACACATACATGTTGGCTGCTCACACAGCCCTGCACAGATTCAAATACACAAACAGCCACATTCTCATCCCCCTCACGACCATCAGCCCCTAACCCCCGTTTTTCTCATCGGGGTTCATTAATCATGGGGTCAAGACAGACATGTGAAACATCATCCTGCTGTGCCATTATTTCTGGGAAAAAGCTGGGGGTGGGGAAACGTTTATTAAATTTGGAAGGGTTGCTTCTCTGGGGAGACTCTGAAGAAGAAGGTAAAAAAGAAAGCTCAACCGAAGATGGAAAGCCGAGCTCAGAGCAAGGGATTATGGGGATCAGCCGAGATCATCTCGCTGCTTTCATTAACCCCAGAGTTTATTTTTTCCCTCTCCTTCTTGACAAGTTCATGGAGACTGACAGCCACAGCCGTAGGCGCCAACCCCAACCCCCAAAGCAGAGTTCCTTGTGAAGGCCCCTGGGGGCTGGGGCTGGGGAGAGACCAGGGTCTCGTCAGCTCTGTGGGTGTAGTGGGTGAATAGTCTCCCTCCAAATTTATGTCTACCTGGAACTCCAGAATGTGATTGTATTTGGAAAGAGGGTCTTTGCAGATGTCATTAGTTAAGGATCTTGGGATGAGGTCATTCTGGACTATTAAGGTGGGCCCTAAATCCAATGACTGGTGTCCTTTCGAGAGGAGAGAAACACAGAGACATAGGCAGAAGGGTTTGTGAAGGTGGGAGCAGAGATTGGAGGGATGTAGCTATGAGCCAAGGTACACCAAGGGCTGCTGGGGGAGGCAAGAAAGATCTTCCCCTAGACCAGCAGTCCCCAACCTTTTTGGCACCAGGAACTGGTGACCCCATGAGAGTCTAACGCCTGATGATCTGAGGTGGAGCTGAGGCGGTGATGCTAGCGCTGGGGAGCGGCTGCAAATACAGATGAAGCTTTGCTCCCTGGCCCACTGCTCACCTCCTGCTGTGCGGCCCAGTTCCTAACAGGCCACAGACCTCTACTGGTCTGTGGCAGGGGGGTGAGGGGCCCCTGCCCTAGAGACTTTGGAGGGAATGCAGCCCTTCAGACACTTTGATTTCATACTTCTGGCCTCCAGAATGTGAGAGAGTAAAACTCCTATTGTTTTATGCCACCGAGTTTGTGGTAATTTCTTACCGTGGCCCTGGAATACCAGTATGGACGTCAATCAGCTGCATGGGCTTGGGCAAGTCCCTCACTCTGCTGGTCCTCGATTTGCTTTCCTATAAAAGGGGATGCTCTTGGGCATCAACAAGTGTGTATTGGGCATCTCCTATGTGCCTGGTATCAGCTATACTGCAGGAAGACAAATAGATAGGAATTCCTGCCCCCACGAAGCTGATGCCCAGAGGGTAGAAGAAGATAATAAACTTGAAAATAAGGTTTTCGGGTTTATTAAATAAGATACCAGGTACGCTGGGATGTGATGAGGCCCCAGCTTGGCCTGGCCTGCAGGAAGTCGCCCTCAGCTCCAGCTCCCAGTGGGATTGTAACCACCCAGGCTGGCCATTTCCTTTGGTCAGATAAATAAACTCAAGAGAAGGGGGCTATAGAGACCCCAAGGGCAGAGGTGAATAGGGTCTGGTGAAGCTGAGCAGGGTAGGGTGAGAGGGTCCCCAAACTTCCCCACACAGAGAGAAACTGGGGTGGCAAAGATGCCTCTTTAGTTTCCTAACTCCTACGTGTCTCCCTTCCAGGGCCTGCCTCCTTCCTTCAGGTCACCAGGACACCGTGACTGGGGGACATCTGGAGCCCATTAGGGTGGCATCAACCCCACACAGGGATGTTTTGACTGGACCCCTGGATGGGATTTCTTGTACATTAACAGTGTTTATTTTCCAATAAAGATTCTGAAGTTAAGATTGCTACCCTGGCCCCTTCCAAGGGGAGAAATGAACCAGCAAGCCCAACCTCTGGCCTGGGGGTCATTGGGTCTTCCAGTGAGGATGGTGGAAATGCTAAGACATGGTGCAGCGCTTTGTAGATGGTCAAACCCGAGGTCGAGCCAAACCCTCTGATGATGCATAGTCTCTGTTGAAGCTGTTCATCACTGCCCCTGTAGCACAAAAGCAACCACAGACAATTTGTAAACAAACAGACAGGGCTGTGTTTCAATAAAACTTTATTTGCAAAAAGGGACAATGGGCCACAGATTGCTGACCCCTGCCCTGTGTTATCCTAGCGCTTACCATATGGTCTTGGATTCAGCGTGTGATCAGTACATATTTACTGAGTTGATGAAAGATTTTTGCTGCTCAGTAGGTAGGAGACCTTGAGCAAGTCCCTTTCTTGCCTCTGAGTCTCCCCATTCCCTCATTTGTAACATAAAGAGACTGAACCAGGTGAGCTGTGATCCTCTGTGAGAGTAAGCTATGGATGAGGATTTCAAGGTGCCCACGGCATTTCTGTATCATCTTATCTGAAAAAGATGTGAAGTATGTGTGCACATTGTGCAAGGAGGTATACATTTTCTTAGTCCCCTTCTTTGATTCAACTTTATGCTATTATTCCTTTTCTCTAAAGTTTTGGTCATAAATTGCCATGAGTCTCTGACCTTCACAGTTCACAAGGGGATGGCTGAACTACCTTCCTGTCCCCTAGTCTGGCTCCTACAGCCACTTATTATCAGGACTTCTAGTCATAAGTGACAGAAACTTAAGCTGGCTTCAACATAAAGAAAATTCATTGGCTCATGAAACTAAAAAAGCCACATCCAACATGGTTTCTATTCCGGTGCAAAACTCTGAGGAGAGAGAGTTCTCTAAATTCAGACCTTACATATACATTTGTCAAAGAAGGAGGAGGAAAAAAAAAAGAAAACATGTTTAGCTTTGTTTATACCTTGACATGTGAGACATTTGGTATGCGAGCCTGCATTTATACTCTTGTCCTGGGGCCCGCAGATGAGCTGGACCTGGGTGAGTGGGCTTTGGCACCTGTGGGAGCCACGAGGGAGGCTGCCGGTGGCTCTGCCACGCCCTGGCTGTAAGGCGCTCTCTGAAATGGGATGCAAAGTCTAAGTCACACGGTTAGTGTGAGACGCGAGTGAGATAACGTGTGTAAACGTGCTTTGAGAAACTCTATACAAGGTAAGGACCTATTATTATTACTGGAAGTGATTAGAGGCGAACATGTTTTCATCACCCTCTTGAGAGATGGTGCCTGAGACTGAGAGGATTCTGGGAAGTGTCAGACCAAAGGTGAACAGAGAAAAGCTGTGTGCAGATGGGAGATAAAGCAACGAGCTTAATGTGGTGGAAAATTTTAGGAACTCCATAAATATTTAGCTTGTTGCCGAGACATCAATTGAGATCTACCTTTGCTAGAAGGATCTTGACAAAGCAAGCAGAGCGCCCTGGTGTCTAGCCCGAAGCCCTCAGAAAAGGAGGGGTCTTCTCTACCCTGTCTTGTTCCTCCGTCCCTGGAAATCATGATCTGGACAGAGGCTTGGAGCTTTGTGCAGAGGTGTGGGGAGGAGGGCATAGAGGAAGAGGAGAGATGGAAATGGAGGAGGGGAAAGGAAGAAGAAGAGGAGGCAGCTGCAAGAGGGCACAGAGTAAAAATTCCAACCACGTTAGAGCTGGAAGGGGGTCCACAGATCCTGCCCCAGGAAGTGGAGGCTCAGAGAGGTCAAGCAACCTGTTGAAGGCCACACCGGTCAGCACTGGTCTCAAGAAATAAAGATGGACCAACGAGGGAGAATGGTCTGTGCAAGTGAGGGTTGAGTGCAGTTGGAAGAAGGCAAAAGCTACTCCAAGCAGACCCCCAGCCGAGGCGGGGGTGGGGGGGAAGGACGAGTCTGTAGTGAAGGAAGGAATTTACGAAGCACCTATGCTGTGCCAACCTCCATGCCATGGGCACTTTTCTCACTGATTAACTGTTACTCTTAGATTATTCTTGGTCATTACACGCGAGCATATTTTTGCTTTGTTTTGTTTTACTGAGCACTTTCCTTGGGATTTCAAGCCACATGCCATGTCAGTGAACTGTTGGGAAAGCCAACCTCAGTCTTCCTGGCTGTTCCCATCCAAATCCTGAACAAATGTCCTGTGGTCTGGGGTAGCCCAGGTCATGAGAGGCCATTGTTACAGTACACTGTCCCCTCTTAATGAGACGTTCTGTTCCCTTATGGTCCCTTCAGGACAAGAAGCCCCAATCAGTCATGCCACAGCTAGGGCATAAACCTTTTGCTGAAATTAGAAGTCCCTCTAGCCAGGACCTAAATTCCCCAGGTGAGAAGCAGATGTCAAGGACACAGACCCCGAAGCCAGACCACCAGAGTTCAAACCACAGCTCTACTGCTTATTAGCTGTGCAGACTTGGCAACTGGCTTAATTTCTATCTGCCTCTCTGTGAAGTGGAAATAAAAAGTTATGGTAGGAGTGTAAGACAATACACAGAGGAGGTGGAAGAAGGAGGGAGGGTGGGGTGGGAGGAAGGGAAGGGGGAGCAGGAGGGAGGTCTAACTCCTCTGGTCTCCCGGAATTTGGTCCTGCTTTTGCCCTGGCCCTCCTTGGCCTCATCTGTCTTCACTCTTGCTGTCTGGACCCTTTGGCTGGCCATCCTTGTCCCTGGTTACTCTCTGACACTCTCCTCTCTGACCTCCCCCTGGATGCTGCTTCTCACTTGACCAAACTTTCCATGACATCGGCCAACTTCTTCAACCAAGCCAGATTCCAGTTCCCCATATTATTATATACACTTGACAGGTCAAGAAACCCAGGCCCTGTGAGGGGCCGTGATTTGTCCTGGGTCCCACGATGAGGCAGGAGCAGGATGCAGATCCAGGTCTCCTGATGCCCAGCCCCAGGCTGCCTGCCCTTTCTGGCAAGAGAGGCTACCTGGGCGATAGCTGAGCACCCAGAGTCATCTGGGTCTCAAATGGGGGAAGTATTGCTACTAGCATCTATCTAGTGAGTGGAGCCCAAGAATGCTACCAAATGTCCTACAAATGCAAAAGACAGCCCCACACTACAAAGAGTTACCCATTCCCTAATGACCATAGTGCTGAAGCTGGCAGATTTAAACCTGTGACACATTCTTTAGGTTTCTCTTCTGTAAAATGGCGATCCATAACACCAGCAAGCTCACTGAATTTGGGGAAGATGACATGGCCTGCTGCACGTAGCGAGCTGAACCTAGTGAGGAGTGGTGTACCAGAGGGATTGACTCCTGACTGTGTCCCATAACTAAACTCCAAGAAGCGCAACAGAGGGCCCCAATTGCCAGAATCAAGCCCAAGCGGCACACTTGTGTCTAATTCTGAGTTCCTCCCCTCCTCCCTGCCATCCGAGTGTTAATTTAAAAGGAGAAACTGCATTACCGGTTCTCCGTGCATATCTGAGCCTCCATTTTAATTTGCCTTCATTATCTCTTTCTCTTATTAAGAACGGCAAATCTGTTTTGTGTTTTCATTATTCCATTAGCTCGAGGAAGCTCATCAGTAATGTGGGGGGAGCTACCAACATAAATAGCATAATTTTCATACAGGCGATGCAATAATTGACTTAAATCGCTATCCTGCAGAGGCCGCGGCTCGCAATTAGAGAAAGCGTGTGATTTGAAAACGAGTTAAAATTGATTGGATTTCAGGGGAAACCAGGTTTGGAAGGTGTTAATTGCATTCCGCCTAAACACCAGGTCTAAATGAAGCAGCCGGAGATTTCGGGAAATGACAAAATCTTCTCTAGAAATGGCCCCAAATTGCTTAATAGGATAGGAGAGATTTGATTCAGATGGGGGTGGGGGGCTAATGGGCTCACTGTGTTTCGGGGTGACAGGCTGAAACTCTCATCTTGGAAACTCCTCGAGGTAAGAGAGCCACACACTTCACCGTGTTTTATGGCCTGGCTGAGTTTTGGGGGCAGATAACCGATGGTACCTCCTTCTCATCAAGAACCTAAGTCAGATTCTGCCCACCTCTCCTCAAAGCTCCCAGTGACGTTCATCTCATTCTAGGGAAAAGCCACGTCTATACGATAGTGTGCGAGACCCTATGTGATCGGTCCCATAATCTTGCTGACCGTCTCACTCACCAGGGGCGACCAACACCCTTCACCGTCTTGCCCCTGCTGAGTTCTCTGCTCTCATCATTTTCTCTCATTCCAGCCACGGGGAATTACTGCAGGATCCCTGATGGTTCCATGTCCTGCCTCACCAGAACCTTTCCGTGTGTCCTCCCCACCTCGTTCACCTGGTTAATTCCTCCGCTGCCCCCGGATCTTACTTGGTTCATGTCCCTCATCTCCTCTAATCCTCTATCTTAAAGTCCCTATGAATTCATAGGAAGAAACATTCAAAGAAATCTTATGTTATAGGACTAGTTGGTTACCCCTGCCCCCAATTCCCGGACCTTTCCTCTCATCCCTTCAGCTACACAGGTAAAGTGGGAACAGACATATTTGTACCCAGCGACTCTGCTTCCTGGTCACAGTCGATGGTTCCAGAGATGGCCTCCGGTCCAAACTGGACCAATCAGTGTCCTTCCCTGGAAATACTGAGATGTAAGGACTCAAATCTCAGCCTGGCTG
This sequence comes from Eidolon dupreanum, assembly GCA_028627145.1. Taxonomy (NCBI): domain Eukaryota; kingdom Metazoa; phylum Chordata; class Mammalia; order Chiroptera; family Pteropodidae; genus Eidolon; species Eidolon dupreanum. The sequence continues at coordinate 7,516,037 of CM053504.1, forward strand.
CACTTTTACGTCTTTCTCTTCTGCTCTCTGTGTTTCTTTCTTAATCCTTCTGCTTAATTTCCTTTTACACATGAGTTTATATAAATGAACACATGTAACGATATGTATTTTTAAGTGCGGCACTTAATTTCCTTGTTTCTCTCTCCTCACACTTTCATTTATGTGATTCCTGGAACCCAGAGCTAGGGGATCCACGCTAAAAACTCACAATGTATCCTTTCAAAATATTTTTATCTATGCTTATATTTATATGTACATATATGTTTATATTTATGCGCTACATACAAATCTATGCAAATGGTTGGGAATTTTTTTTTCATTTGTTCTTTTATAAAAATGGGATTCTATTTTACACTCTTTTCTGCACCTTGTTTTTTTTTTTCTCTTTTTCAAAAATATCTCGTGTAAATATCTCCAGGCCAACTGATAGAGCTCCAATCCAGTCTCGCAAACAATGCTATGATGGTCTGAGTTGCATCTAGACCAGAATTATCCTCAGAGTGGAAGCAGAAGGAGTGGGTCTGAAGCTGGAGAAGGAAGAAGGAACTCAGATGGAAACTGAGAAAAGCCACAGAGATAAGTATTATCTGCGTCTGGGCTGGCATAGAGGCCCCCGCCTCTCAGCCTTTGGATCTGAGAGTCCCCACAGCTTCTTTATAAGAAAGTGGTCCTCCATGGGCTTAAGCCATCTCAGTGGGTATCAGCTGAAACTAACAGAGAAATCTGGTGTGATGCTTTAGGGTTACTTGGGCTTTTTTTTTTTTTTTTTTGGACCTTGAGTGGTGAGAGTGGGTTAGCCAAACTCCTCAGGTAATGACATATTATCATAATTGGTCCAGACAAGCCCCAACACTTGAATGACTTGTTTGTTTGCATGTCTTTTCTCATTTATTCATCCTCCACTCCCACCTCCCACCACTGCCAGGCGCTCAAATATGTTTTCAAGATGTCTTTTATTTTGTATCATTCTGCCTGAAATAGGCAAGCATTGCTTTGTGTGTGTAAATTCTAAAATTATATATGTGGCATTATGTGAAAGGCTACTTTCCCTCTTGTAACATTTTTTCGTTCGTTTTGTTTTTCACTCCGCTCAGAGGGCAGAATCAGCCATCCTCCTTAGCTTGTCACATTATCATCCTTGGCTATGCAAGGTCCATCTCTTGTTCTATAAATCTATTTAGTTCCTCTAATCTAAGTCCCCAGTCCCATCCCCCCTACTGGCATGTCTGAGTGCATCCTTCTGTCGGTATGTGTGTTTTGCAAAACACGTATAGTTGCTTTGCGTGCATCTGTTTTTAACTTCTGCATGATGACACTGCGCTACTCTTTAGACCTCTCCACGCCACCATGTGCCCATCTGGGTTTTGCTTGTAACCGTCTCATAATCTCCCTTGCTGTGCACCTGGCATGCTTAACTTATTGCCAAAGAATAATGCAGAGACATCAAGTTCCTTATGTCCGTGCTGTTTCACTCTCACATGAGGACGACTCATGTTCCTACACTGTTTCAAGGAACAAAGGCCAAAAACAAAAAACAAAACAAAACAAAACAAAAAAACCAACCAGAATTTATAAGTGGAAGAAAAGAAAGCAAACTGCAGACAGGCTGCAAACAGTGAATCTTGCTTTTGAGAAAGAATCTCGCAGAAAACAATAAATCTCGTGTGGGGGAGAGTGAGTGGCGTGAAAGGATTATCTGGCATCTAGTGAAGAGTTTGGTTTGAAATTGTTGTCAAGTCATCAACTAGAGGAGGTGAAGAATCATTTGGCTGTTTCTAAAAACCTGGATGGTGTGACTGTGGAGCATCTGTGATAAGCTGTCTGAGCCATGGCTGAGAGGTCTTTCCATCAGCACCTCCGCCCTGCACCGCGAGCAGGTACCATCGTCCTGGAAACTTCCCCTCCCACAGTCACGGAGTCGGGGGTGGGGGGGGGGGACACCCAGGGTGCTCCGCCTCCCATCTCCCCAAACCATGCTGCCATGCACAACCAGACACGGGAGTCCTGTGCAAAGACATCTCTGGACCATGAATTCCCAACAGGTGTGACATGCCTCCGAGGGTGCAAGAATTGGGTCTTAGGGGGTCTGGAAAAATAAGACTCTTTTTAAAAATTGTGATAAAATATGTAGCATAAATTTCACCATCTTAACCATTTTTAAGTGTGCAGTTAGTTTAGTGGCATGAAATACATTCCCATTGTTGTGCGGCCGTCACCAAAACTCTTTCCATCTTGCAAAGCTGAGACTCTGCCCCCGTTAAACCACTCCCCACCCCCCTGCCAGCCCCTGCCAACCACCACTCTACTTTCTTCTCCATGAATGTCACTGCTCTAGGTACTTCGCATGAGTGAAATCACCTAGTATTTGTCTTTTCGTGACTGGCTTATTTCACTCAGCATAACGTCCTCAAGGTTTATCCATGTTGTAGAAGGTGTCAGAATTCCCTTCCATTATCTGTGTATACCATATTTGGTTGTCCATTCGTTTGTCGATGGACACTTTGAGATACTACTTTTCTTATGTATAAAGCACAGCTATACCCAGAGCATGTAAATAGATAATATAGTATATATAGTGTTGCTGTGGTATTAAAATTTCATTGGGAGGGGCAATTAGGAAAACTGCTAAAAAAGGCTCTTTAGGGGACAATAATGG
>CM053504.1:7519192-7540610 GCA_028627145.1 Eidolon dupreanum
GTCTGAAACTCTGAAATCCCTCTCTTGGGAGCGCAAGCTCTCGGCCTCCCTTTATTCTCAGTCTCTCACTCCATGGGGTTCTTATCCTTCTCATTCATTCATTCATTCATTCACACACAAACTCGCTCACTCATTAGATTATTGACCATCCCTCTTAGAAGTGCCTGCTATGGGCCAAAAACCACTGGTGGTGCTGGTGACATGATGTCTGTGGTTTGCTTCAAACTCACACAGTGAGATGGAGTGGGTGGGGGCGGGAATCAATGAAGTCAGACGGACCAGGAGTTGAGGCCAAGAGGTGGGGTATGTGAGGTTGATCTAATGGTTCTCTCTGCTGTTGTTTGGATTTACAATAAAATGTTCACAGAGAAATAAAAGCCCTGCTGAGGTTTTACGTGCCCTCCGAAGCTATCATTACCGCAACATGACCCCTTCCTCCTTGTCTAACACTTCCTTCCTTTCCCCTGGCTCTGGCTACATAGTCCTTCTTCCTCTTTCTGAATCACTCCAGGCTCTCCTGCCTCAGGGCCTTTGTACTCGCTGTTCTTCCTCACCACCCCCAGCTGTCTTCCTCTCTTTCTCCCTCCACAAACTCAGGTCTCTGCTCAAATGTCATCCTCTCAGTGACACGTTCCCCGATTACCCTATGTAAAGTTCCAGTCCCCCCTCCCCCAACACCCTTCTCCTCGGTCCCTGCTTTAGTTTCTCCACAGCACTCACCACCTTATAACAAACAAAATATTTCACTTGTTATTTTATTTATTGCTCCATTAGACTGTCAGTTCCATGAAGGCAAGGATTTGTCTCTTTATTCCCTGCTACATCTTCAGTGTCTAGAAAAGTAGCTGGCACATAGTAGGTACTCAAAAAAATGTTGAATGAATGAATGAATGATGCACAGATACAGATATTGAGAAAGATATTAGTATAAAGGAAACTTCAATAAGCTTACTGAGGGTCTCTAAATGGTGAGATGCCGGGGACTCATTAGTCCCATCTTTGTGCTGACATGTATGTTATTAACATTGCTACAACGCCTAGTAATTATTTTTGCAATTTGAAAGAAAAAATAAATAATGATGTTTAAAGTGAAATGCAGGCGATTCTTATTTTTATTAGACCAGGGTTGAGTCTTAATCCTCCTCTTTTAGCACCATTGCTTTTTATTCTTACTAAGGAAGCAGAAAAGCAGAATGCCCTCCTTGGGCAGGGACTGGTGAGCTCTGGAATTCGGGGGTGGGGGAGGGGTGAGCAGGGCAGCAGGAGCGAGTGTCATCCTCCCTGCCCTCCAGTCTCCGTATATGGCACTACCATCCGCCTCGAGGCACAAAGAAGAAACCCAGGAGGCACGCTTCATGTCCCTCACTCCCCACCTCCCATCCCTAACCAAGCTCCAGGGACCTTTCTCTAAAATAGACCTTGAATTTGATCACGTCTCTCTGTCCCGTCCCTGACCTGGCCCGAGCCGCAGTCATCTCTTGTTGAATGACTGTATCAGCTTCCTGGCCAGTTTCCTCCTGCAGCTCCCCCCGCCTCAAGAAAAAATGCAAAGAGCTTGTCACTCCTATTTGTAACGCCCCCCTCACTCCACAGAGACATTCCACTGCTCTTAGAATAAAGACCGAAGTCTTCTATAAGGCCATCCACAAGACTCACCTGGTCTGACCGCTGCCCACCTCTCTTTACCTGGCCTCTGGCCAGGTGCTCCCATCCCAGCCCATTTTTCAACCATGCCAGGCACGTTCCTGATGGAAGCATTTGTCTTGCAGCTCATTCTTCCCCAGGCTGACTCCTCCTCATCATCCAGGTTTCCCTTTGAATGTCACCTCTTCTGAGAGGCAGGAACCACCACCCAGAAACTCTTCATCACCTCACCCTGGGTGTTGTCCCCTGCCCTGGCACTGCTCCGGATCTGAAACGACCCTGGGTTATCGTCTGTCTCCCCAGACCTGGGTCTCCTTGCTTATGACAGACCTCCACCCCACTGTACAACACCGCCTGGCACACGGTGGGAGCTTAAAACACCACTGCTGAATGGAGGCATACCCACTCCACGGCTGTCACCCAGTGACTAAGGACGGTGTGAAGAGCTTGTTAGACAATAGAAAAAACCTTCCGATATAATCTTATGTGAAGAATCCAGGCCACACCATCATGTGTCTGGGATGATTACACTTGTGCTGGAAAACATCAAAACCAAACGAAAATGTTAAACAACTTTACTTGGGAGAAAGACAGAAAGACTCGCTATGTCCATTTTTAGCTGTTCCTGGATGTAGGACGATGGGCGATTTATATTTCTTTGTTCTGCTTTTTAAATTTTTCCGCATTTTCTTGAAGGCACCTCTATTTCCTTCATAATGAAAAAGCTAGAAATGAAAAGGCACAGAGGAACTCTTACGCCCTCTGCTGCTCATTATTCAGTACTGCAGAAAAGTTTACAGGGTCTGCCCCATGTGGAGCCTTTGGGGGTGACAAGGAAAGGTGTCTCACCAAAGTCGGGAAGCAGGTTTTCCCGGTACTAGAAGTGCATGAGAAGAGGGATCATGGCAGCTTCCCTTATTCCCCTGAGAATCTTTCCAAAGTCCTTGGTCCCCTCATCTTCTGTAGAAGACCCCCAGACTCCACTGCTTGCCTCCTGACCCTCCCCTGCTCTGAAGGAGCCCCTCAGTCCCAGATCCCCCACTTCCCATGCCCTGATGAGCTCTAATACTGGGAGGCACAGGAGGACAGCAGGGTCAGGCTTTCTGGGGTGCCACTTCCTGCCTGTGTGTTCCTGGGATAGTGATAAAACAAGGTTTTGCAGCCTTAACACTATTGGCATTCTGGGCCAGATACTCTCTTGTGGGGTCCATCTTGCGCACTGTAGGAAGTTTAGCGGCACCCCAGCCTCCACCCACTAGATGCCAGCAGCCTCCCACTTCCTAGTCATGACAACCCAAAGGGTCTCCAGATATGGCCAGATGTCCCCTGGTGGGCACAGTCACCCCTGGTTGAGAACCACAGCACTCTTTACCACACCCCACGCCTCCCTAGTTTTCCGCTCTCAGAAGATACTCAGAACATGCCAAAGGAGCTGCCGAAGAATAATTGAGCGATAATCTGCTCTGGTAAGAAAACGGGTAAAGAGAGAAGAGCCTGGCAGCACCCTCACCCCCGTTGGCTGCTGCCGGCATGCAAGGTTCCTCACATTCCTGGTCCCCCATAAATATCCCCCCTGGCCCTGCCAGAGCAGGCCCCAGGCTGCAGAGGGGGGACGGGTCTCCCAGGCCCCCTTCAAGCTGGGCCTGTTGTGCTTGGCGCCGTCTGCGGGCCTCCACGGCGAGGAGAACGTATTCAATCAACCTAGAAAAATAATAGCACGAAGGGTCGGAGTTATTGTGAAAAAGAAAAGGTGGTGAAAAGATTCTGGCAAACAGGTCGCCGGTGGGGGTGGGTAAGGGAGGCCTAGGGGAAACCTCGGCGGTGTCCCCCTCAAGGGGACAGGACCAGCTAGGAAAACAAAACTGTGGTCCATTCCTCGGCCTCCCGTTCTCGAGTGTGGAGGCGAGGAAAACACACGGGGATCCAAGTCTCTCTGGGCTCCTCCTAGCCTAGAGCAGAGAGACCCCCAGATTGGCTCGAAAAGCGCTTGCAGGTTTGGGGGATCCTACTAGGAGTAGGGGGGTTCTTACCCCCTCAGTTCCTGGGGTAAGAAGATCTTTCTATCCCCAAAGCCTGGAGCTTAGGGAGACGGAGATAAGAACAGAGGAGGCCGATGATGGGGACAACTTGACCCTGGGGAAGTGGCCTTGACCCTAACAATGACCCTCAGTCCTGAGTGCATATTGAGGGCCAGGCACTGGGCCAAGTGCTTTACAAACTGTTTTCCATCAAATCCTCAGAACCACCCAGTGTGATTGATGGCCTCCAGTCACGTATTTATCCATTCAGCAAATATTTGTCAGCACCTACTGTGGACCAGGTCCTATGCTTGGTGGCGAAGATACAAATGTGAAAAGAAGCCAGATGTGTGGGTGCAGAGCGGCTTAGTCTCCCACACTGCTTGTGGGAGTGTAGAATGGTGCGGCCGCTCTGGAACAGTCTGGAAGTTTCCATATAAAGTTAAACACGCCCTTACCAGACAACCCAGCGATCCCACTCCTGGGCGTTTAACTTAGAGAAATGAAAACCTACATTCATGTAAAAACTTGCATGTGAAAGTTTAGAGCAGCTTACTGACCGTCACCCCAAACTGGAAGTGTTTTTCACTGGGGGATGGACAAACCGACTGTGGCATATGCATACAGCAGACTGACACTCGGCAACGGCAAAGAATAAACTGTGACAGACGCATGACATGGATGGCCCTCCGCAGCCTCCCGCTGAGTGAGAGAAGCCAGTCTCAAGAGGCTGTCTGCTGTAAAATTTATCTCCGTGACATTCTAGAAAAGACAAAAACTTCAGGAGCAGTGATTGCCAATGGGTGGGATGGGAGGGTGGGTTGTCAAAGGGGCAGCTCGAAGATATTTTTGGAGGAAATGGGACTGTTTTGTATATTGATTGTGGTTATACAACTCTCTGCACTTATCACACTTGAATTATCTTCAAATAAGGTTATACCCATGTCACAGAGAAGCACCACCGGAATTGCTAGCAGACGAGGCTGTAGAAAATCATTGAAATCCTTGGGTCCCACTATTAGACCATGGGAATTCTTTTTTTTTTTTTAACTGAATTCCACCATCTCTATCTGTGCCTAGTACCGTTCAGTTGTGTTCTGTGTGTGTGTGTGTGTGTGTGTGTGTGTGCGCACGTGTGCGCGCGTGCACGTGTGTGTGTTAGAGGCATGAGTTTTGAAATCTAACCTTGTAAAAGTAACTTCGGTTTTGGCAGCTCTATTCTGGGCTTTTTTTTTTTTTTTCTCTCTTTCTTTCTCTCTCTTTTTTCTTTTAGGTTTTTTTCACTATATGAAGAACTAGTTCAGGCTTCTTTTGATCTCCAAGAGTCCCTGCTTAATCCTCGCGACAGCCCTGCATGGTGGGTTTTATCACCCCTGCTGCATGGACGAGAACAAGAAGATCCAGGGGTGAAATTAAACACACCCTGTGTGCTGCTCCAGCTACGCCAGCTCTCCTCCCACCGCCCTTGGCCTGTGGAGAATGGAGTCCCCCTGATTTCCATCAGGGAGGCACTCAGGAAAGGAGCCATGGCATTGACAAGGCTGGCAGACTGGACCAAGATAGAGCCAAGAATGGCCCTTGTCACTCACAGAGGTTCCCTAAGACTTTGCCCCCACCACCCATCTCTGTATCCTCGAAATTTCAGCCTCCAAGGGCTGCTGCTGTGAAAACACTTCTTCTTCTTTATTAGATGCCTGGCACGCCCTCGTGTGTCTCCATGGTGTAATAACATTATAGGGTTTTCAAGAAAAAAAAAAAAACAACCAGAACTTCTTTAAAAATAGTAACGATGATAATAATAGTGGCTGCTAATACTTAATCGAGGGCCGACGTGTCAAGAAAGGTATTAAGAAATTTAAACGCTGAAAAAAGAATTTTTTGGAGGAAGTTATATATGACGATGGCAACAAAAATTAATTCACACAGGAGACGGAAGTAGGAAAGTCGAGGATGAAATGCTCTCATTGGCCAGGTGGGCCCCCAAGGAGAATATCCTCAAGAACCATCATCTTACGGTTAAAGAGAAGTGGGACGGTGTCCAAACAACAGATGCTCGTTTCTGCTGTTCCACCCTTCATGAAATGTCTACTGGACTCTCTGTCGTGTACAAGTGATATTGTAAGAAAGGGGAAAGAGAATCAAAAGAAAAGGGAGCTGTTTTCCATACTGGAGTTGATGCAGGCTGGAGATGACAGCTGCTTAAGCCGTAGGCAGCGCACAGAGAGGCGTAGAACCCGGATTCCATCTAGGCGAGTGTTGGAGGGGTAAATGAATGCAACAAAGGCTGAGAATGGGACTCTTTCTGCCTCCGGTTTGGTGGAAGCTTCAAAGGCCAGGAGTCGCCCCGTGTGGCAAGCACCCTTTCCTCCACTGATGCAGGAATTGCAAAGGGGATGCAAAAGCCAACTTGGTTTTGAGACCCTTCGCATGGTTCCTACTTAGAGGAGGTTGGAGAAGCCAAAAGAGAGGACTGGTTTCAGGGAGACACTGATTTTGGAGACCCTGCGTAGAGGGTGGCACTGCCCTGCTCACTGTAGTGGAGGGACGGCTGCTCCAACTCTTTACGTAAAGCCAAGTCAGAGGGATATGGGTGAACCACCTGAAGAGTTTGTCCTGTGTCTCCTGGACAAGCCAGTGCCAGATCCAGGCCTAGAAAAGTCTAGAAATTCAAAACCGTGGCCACTCAGCACCCACTGCCAGCAGCAACAGGAAGTGACTCTAGAGTGGGCCAAAGTGTAAGTTTCTTCCAAGGGCTGGTTCTGAACCCCCAGAAGCAGCTGGCCTGGAGTCACCTGGGATTCGTAGGGGGAGATAGTTCTGGAAATGCGAGGGATAAAGTGGAGATGCTAAGGGTCTGCGCGTAAACTTGAAAGTGACCTGCCGAAGGAGACGCATCACCCGAGTCTGAGGAAGTACATTCGGAGGTTCCCAGTGGAAGGATTGCCAAGAACTGTTGGATGGCCTCTGGGAGGGAAAGCAGAGATGATGACTGAACTTCTGACCTCCACTCCGTCAATGTACTGGAAGACGCAGCCCCACAAGCAAGCTCGAAGACACCGTGACGGCAGGTGGGGGGTGGTTCTTCGTTTCCCACATTCAGATCAGGTGATAGGAAGGGTGAGTCTGGAAGGCTGGAGATCTCGGGGTCACACTGTAATTGTCCTCAAAGATTAACCTACGATGGAGCCAGAGAAGTTAGTGTGGCCATCGGTGCTACAGCGTGAGAAAACTTTAACTGCTTTTTGGATTTGAAGATGGTAAAAAGGACAACGAAGAGTTGATTTAGAGCAAAACTCTTTTATAGTTCCTGCCAAGAGCTACCTGATCTGGTTTCAGTTGTCAAAGATGTAGTAGGAACTTATTTTGTGTCCAGCACGGTGCAGATATCCTTCAGGGAGAGGTCAATGAATCCTGACGTCCAGCTATGGAGTGGCTGCCCATCTCACAAGCTGACATCTGATTGATGGATGGCTTCAGGGAGAGCTTTTTGGATCATATCTCAGTAACCACTGACCTGCCCGTCAAACCCAGAGATTTAGGATGGCATTGGACTCTGAATCTGGAAGAATTTAGCAACTTTGTACTGCCAGATCCAGGGGAAAATATGCACACAGAGAAACCAGAAAAGCATAGAATCAAGGGGAGAAAGAAAGAAAATGAAAACACTCTGTTTCCACTGGCAGAATCAGCCTTTGCCAGGAAAACTGGAATGTTGACTTGGTAAGCACATAAATTCAATTTTCTACGCACTCCAAAGTGAAGAAAAGCCAGACACAGAGAAATTGCCAATACGATTCTAAACATCGACAAGGGTGAAATATATATGAACTTGGCCTCATGTGAAAATGCTTGATAATCTAAAAAGGTAAATACCACCACGTTTTACATACTATATGATCTCACAGATGTGAAAACACCTATCTATCTAGATATCGATCTTCATTTCTAACTAGTTTGATTTATCATTGTAGAAAAAAGATTGGATAAATGTACACCAAATTATTTTTTATAACTGGTAGGGCATGGCAGTTTCTACTTTTGATCTTTATATTTTTCACTGTCTTGCAATTTTTCTAAAATAAAAAGTGTATTTTAAAATGTGTGTGTGTGTTTTTTTTACCTAGCTTGTCCCTTTGTTATTGAAACAAGACACATGTACAGAAACTCATATGAAGACACACACAGCATAGAAGGTTCTAAATGAGGGCTACTCTCCTCTCCTGTATTTCCAACACTCACAAGCCTCACTGCCTCAATATAACTACTTTTGGAATTATTCTTTTATTTTTTAGGTTGTTACTGTTAAATGTTTATACCAGGAATGAAAAGCTGAGTGAGATCTGTAACAAACCAAAGGTTCAAGCCACGGGTAACAGGAGGGGCTGCTACTCTGCGCCACCTGGTGGCTGCACTTCAGAATGCAGGCCCAGCGTGGCCCTATCTTGGTCAAGAAAAGGCAGAAATATGGAGTTATAGGGAAATATCTCAAATTTCAAAAGTTGGCAACTAACTAAAAAATGTTTGGACCAAATAGAACACATTTGAAGACCAGTTTCCAGACCACTGGGGCATCTTCTTTAATAAATAAATGTAGAGTGCTGTTTCTTAAATTATAAAAGTTAATACCTAGTGATAAGATGAGGAATTTTGTTTACGTACATTCCCTCCCCAGCCACTTCTTCCTTCCACCTCTTTGTTTTTATTAGTTATATTATTGCTTGTTCTGCCAGTGACTTTTATGACTTTATATACTTATGCTCTGCTTAAAAATTTTTATCCACTTTCTATAGCATCTACAATGTATGAGGAAGAAAGCATCTTTCATTAACCTGTTTAATGCTAATAATTACCCACTATTATGTATCTACAGCATTTCAGGCCCTTTGTGTTCACTCATTCATTTACTCATTCATTCATTCAACAAATATTTGAGTGTCTACTTATGTGCCAAGCACTGTTTTAGACATGGAAACACAGTGGTAAATGGAACAGGTAAAATGCCCTGCCTTTGTGGAGCTTATATTCTAGCAAGGGATATGGATAATAAATTAACAAATCAGTGAGATATGTAGCATGTTAGAGGGTGGCAGGGACCGAGGAGGAATAATGAGGCAGGGAAGGAAGAATGTGAAGTATCAGTGTGTGTGTGTGTGCATGCACATGTGTATGCATGCATGTGTGTGCGTGCACATGTGAATGAGAAATATTAGCTACAATAGCCAGGGAAGGCCTTCCTGAATAACAGACAAGGACTGGGCTGTATAAGTATCTGTCGTGCTCACGTTCCCACCACAGGGCACAGAAAGAGCTGAGGATGGGAGGTGAGGTATGTTGGATGTGTAGGAAGGGACTGAGACAAAACGAAGTCAGAAAGGAAAGGGTGGTAGTGGTAGTGGTGATGATGGAGGAGGTGATGAGAAAGGTCAAATTCTGCTGGGCCCACAGGGTTTGCTGAGAGAGTGGATGTGAGAGAGCAAAAAAGGAGTCAGGGACGCCTCTGAGGTTTCTAAACAATTAGAAGGATGAGATGGCCTTTGAACTATCTTTCTATTAACTTGCTTCAGCTGTTATCAGAGAGAAGAGGTTAGATGGATATATACCAAGATGTTATTAGTGATTACATTTCAGTAGTAAGACATGGGTGGTTTTTATTTTTCTCTTATGCTTTTAAGTGTTTTCTGTCTTTGAAAGCAAAGACTATTATTATTATTAATAATAATATTATTATTAATATTTCATTTTGGGACTTTCAGGTATGGTAGGGATGTACTTAGCGGGTGAGGTCAAAATACTTCCTACCTAGTTGGATTCTGTATTAGTCATCATTTGCTGCATAACGAACAATCCCAGAATCTTACATTAGCATTTCTTTGTCACTTTCAGATAGGCGAGTTGGCTGGGACAGCCCCATTTCAGCTGCAGGTCTGGTAGGGGCCTGTAACAGGTTTCTCATTCTGGGGTCCAGGCTAGCTGGCTTGGGGCATGCTGTTAGGGTAGATACTGGAAGTCCCTAGAGGAGTGAGAGGAAACACACAATGCCCTTTAATGTCTTAGGCTGGCAACTGGCACCTTGTGGCTTCAGCCCACATCCTATTGACCAAGTAAGTGACGTGGACAAGAACATCAGTGAGGCCACGAAGTATATGCTGCTGAGAGTGGAGAGGGAATAAATATTCACTGAACAATAATCTAACCTACCACAACTTCACTTCTTACTGTCTGTAGTAATTTTTATTGAATTAATTAAAAAATTTTTATTACAAATTTTGTTTCTTGTTGAATTTTGACAATTCAGAAAAGCATAGTCAACCAAATTAAAATTCCTTCTTATGCCACTACCTAGGGATAAACATTGTTAATATTTTGTTGAATATCTATTCATAGTAGAAAATTCTTGTGCCTGCAAGACTAGTGTTGACCTTAGCATTCAGAAAATAATTGGTATTCAGGTAATAATGGCCATTTGGCATTAGGTTTAGCTTTGGCTTTTGGAAAGTTAAAGGGACAAATGCCTTTTTTATAGTTACTTCTCACATTCCTAAGACTGTGTGTCACAGACGGACGGTTCTGCAATCAGGGAGGTTTCTATCCATCTAATCAATGAAACATACAAGGTATGTTATTCACCTTCTACTTGTAACTTGGAGGTTAAAAAAATCTCTTTATTGCCTTAGATATTGAAATTGTATCAATCAACTTAAAAACAAGTGTAATATTTATTATTGCAAGAATAACATGCTACACAGAGAGACCTTTTGGGATCACACCAGCAACTCAGCCTGTCAAATCGGGAGAGCTGGGACGGCATCAGATCCCAAATCTGGAAGAATTTAGCAATTTTGTAGCGCCAAATCCAGTGGGACACACACACACACACACACACACACACACACACACAGAGATTATGAAAGCTATTGACTTTATGTGCAATAACAATTTTTAAAGATTCTCAAATATCATCACAGAAAAGAATTTACATAAATATTGAGAGGCTGTATTAAGTAGAGAATTTAGGAAACCCTAAATTTGAGTCAACAAATGCTTTAATACAATTTTAATATAAGGTAGAGCTCAATATATTAGGTTATATAATAATCCCGAAATTTGTGTAATATTTTGGTGTGCTGCCATTCATCTCATTAAATACAATAATTTTTAAGTACTAAATTTGATTTAGTTATTTAATTTCATTTAGAATATGAAGCTTTCAACATTACAACCTACTTGGGAACTTTTCACATCTTGTGAGGATCAATTAAAAACAGAATGTCAGCTTTTCCACTTCAAAATTTTGGGAGCAGGAAAAACTCCAAAACCACGTATCAAGCCATCCATGAAATTTCTCCTCTGCCCTGGATGAAACCCAGCATGTGGGGGTCTGGAAACACTTTCAGAGCATGGCTCTGTGACAATTTTGTGCCTCGTGTCAAAATTCCATCCTCCCCTTATGCCACAGATGAAAAAATATTTACATTGGAAAAAAATATGAACAAATATGGAAACTGAGTCTCGCCCTGGGTCAGAGTGGGAGCCGTGGGCAGCCATGGGGAGGGGGGAGCCCTGTTTGCTTCTGGGGGGAGGGTTTTGGAGGATCCCCACTCTCTATGGATGCACTGCCCTTTATAGCTTGGAAAGTGATTGCCCATGTGGTATCTCAATTGTCCTCAAATCTTTGTGGCAGGGCCTCTGCCATGCCCATTTTGCAGATGAGGAAACTGAGGCTCATAGAAGCAAAATTAACAAGTAGCTGGGGGGCAGAAACCAAACTTGGTGTCATGCCTGCACATGCTGTGCACTTTCTGAGTACCATTCTTGGCCAGGTCCCCTCCTCTCTATGGACCCCATCCATACCCCCACCCGACCCTCCTGCAGCTCCTTCCACATCATCGTTGTGCCAGAGAAACCATGATCCTCAAGCAAATCGTAACCAAGAGAATAAATAAAACCTAGGGTGAACATCAGGACAGGGTCACCCCCTGCGATGACCCACCTGTGCAACAAGCCGGAAGGCAAATCACTTTAAAGAAAAGCATTCAGTTCGTAGTCTGTGTCGTGCAAGTTGGCAAAAAAAATAGGGAGGTGCTAAGTGCTGGGTGCACACCTGAAAGGGGTGTGCCTACACCGGAATCTGGGGAATCTTCTCTGAAGTCATTTTGGGGTATTCTGAGGGAAGGAGAATTTCCCAGCACCCACCCTGCAGGTCAATGAACAGATCATGTCTCTTTTCTGGTTGATGCTAATGACATCTGAGCACCCAGTAGGTACCCAAGTTTGAAAAATATTTTTGATGTCCCCCCCTTCTGAATTGCCACCTGGTCCTTGCCCTCATTACCCTCCTCACTCAGGGCTAGATGCCCCTGGAGGCTGCTGAGACAGTTACTCAATTATTTTGAGCACCTACTATGAGCCCAGCCCTAAAGTAGTGATTGACAGGTGTCATCTCTAAATAGGAAGTAGTATCATCCCCACTGTATATAAACGAGCAATTCCCTGTCACACGCCTAACGGTGCCACAAGAAAAATTTGAGATACGAACCATTTTCCCCTCCATGTCTCCTTCCTCCACGTTCAACGACATCCCCTCCCATCTAATCAGTCCAAGCTACCTGGCTACTCGGTTTGTTTGGCGCTGATGTCCAAAACCCACGATTCTGTAAGGAGATTAAGCTGGGGGTCTCAAAAACCCAGAGGAAAGGGGTGTTTCAGAGGGAAAGGCATGGACTAAAGGTCTTGATTTAGCTGCAGGTGTGTTTTAATGATCTTAAGAAGCCCTTTTTCAATTAGGAATCAATTGCCATTATGTAAAAATCAGGAATATCTGTACCGAAGTCTGAATTTCTGGATTTTCTCCAAAATTTGGATGGTCGGGTCACACAGGGCTCACATTCTTACATGGCGGCCGCCGGCAGAAATTGAGTGTGGGCCTTGCTTTTAGAGAGGGCCTGTGTTCGCCCACCTCCCCAGACTTGGCTCCTCCCTGCCGTCACACTGCAGGCTCACTCCCTTACACTCCCTGGCCGATCTATGCCTCCGATCAAAAGAGGGGAAAATCCACCTTGCATTCTCCTAGGCAGACAGGGAAGAGAATTAAGAGAGGTTTGGGGGGTCCCAGCAGAGAGAGCTGAATCTGAAGGGGCCACAGTGCAGATTTTAGCACTGATGTGCTGGTGTTTAACCGCTCTCCAGGAAAAAAGTGTGTGTGTGTGTGTGTGTGTGTGTAAATGTTATTGGGATGAAGAATGTTGCACAAAATTTACCAATTTATAAATAATAATAAATGCTTTATTGAAAGCTTAATGCTTTACTCTTTCTTATAAATGCCATATAACTGATTAATTATCACAGAATTTGTAAAAATTTTTTTTACCAAACTCTTGTATGCAAAACCAACTATTATTGCAATGGAGCCACGACTGGACAAAATTAGACTGTGAATAAATGCCGGATGACAATACAACTCAGTAAGAAGTTGCTCAGGACGGTAGTTCTCAGAATGGATGCTGGTTGAACACTTATTTCTGTTTACGTTAAGAAGATGCAGGTCGGACCTCCATCAGTGACGTGAGTGACAGGCTTGCTGAGCTGGACAGCAGCGTTCAAATCCTGGAATGATGTCCCCTCAATTTTTTGTGCTGTTCACAATGCATCAGCCATGGGCAGGACAGACATACTTTTAATTTGCATTATTAATATTTTACCCATCACGTTCTTAAGACTGAAAAAAATCAACGAAACAGTAAATCGAGCCCTGATTTGTAATGTTCCCCAATCTCCAAGGTACAAATACACCCGTGGCTGCCTTCAAGCAACTAACAGGATGTCACAGAATGTGCAGTCAGGAAGAAATGCTTAGTATCTTCCCTACATCCCTCAAAAGATACCATAGATGAAAAAACCTCGGAAGCACAGTTAGTAGTAAAATGTGGTAAGATAAGAAAGTGATGAGTTTTTGGTATTTGTTACCTCTGTTTTTGACATAATTTGTTTAATTAAAGGTTCAAGTAATTTAATTTCTTTTAATGGCTGTGTTTAATGACTGAAAATGTAATGAAATTTTGAATTTTGATCTTTTCCTGGGCTAGTGATATGCGGTATGGCAGTCTTGTGATACTGGGCAGCGGCAGCGAGCCGCAGGCCCAGGTCAGCCTCGTGATCACGAGAATAGACAACCAATAGTGTACAGTGTATTCATTTTGTTAGATGATTGTGTACAAATGTAGGCTAATTGGTCTAAGTGTTCCAAGCACATCTAAGGTAGGCTAAACTAAGCTGTGATGTTTGGTAGGTGAAGTGTATTAAATGCATTTTTGACTTTATGATGGGCTTATTAGGATGTGACCCCGTTACAAGCCCAGGAGCACCTGTATCTAGAATAAGAGGAGAGGAGAAATTGAGGGGCCAGAGTCCCACAGGAGCTACATCAGCACCCAGGTACACAGGCACAGACGACAAAGCCTTGTCTGACGCCGGCACCCTGGATCCACTCTAGCCTTTCATTCTCAGCACCCAGGAACTCCTTCTTGCCAGTCCCTTCCTTTAGCGACCTCTGGCCTGAGTTGCCTGCTCAGTCTCCATCCAACTCGCCCCTTGAGGGATAACCCTTTAAAATGCCCCAGAAGTGGGGGGGCCTGGGTACTGAGGGTGAACAGAAAATCCCCTTGATACCCCGACGAGCTGCATGGGACCAGATGAAGACCATCCTGAAGGGACATGGGGTTAAACATAACCCCAGGGGCATAATCACCCCCATTCTGCAGATGAGGAAACTGAGGCTTATGGGGGTTGTTACTTACCCAAGGTCAATGGCTTCCAAGAGGCGAAGGCAACACCAACAGCCAGGTCAGTCAGCCTCCAGACCCAGCTCTGGGAGCTCATTACAGGACACACAACTCTGGGCTTGTATTCACCTTTCCTCTAGTAAAACTTAAATCCCTCTGAGAAAGGACTGATGAGAACAGGGCCCTGTTTAACATGTGTCATGTTACCAGCATTGAGAATTCCAACTCATTGGCATCAGAAGAGATCCTAAGAACAACCTGGTCCAGGTGCCCCACTATACGTATGGGGAAAACTGAGGCCCACGATCATATAGCAAAGACAACAGCAGAACTGGGACTAGGCCTTAAGACTCCTATCAACCAGTCTGAGTTGCTGGTGAATGATAAATATTCTTGGTTAGAGAATTAAATGGGTGAACAAAACTGAGACCCAAGAGCCAAAAATCAGGCTTCCCCTTTGCTGAGAAGTCCCAGCAAGATGGACAAAAAAAAAAAAAAAAAAAAAAAAAAAAAAGCAGAGAATATTGTATCTTCAGCTAGATTTACAGGTAATACCAGGAGAGACTTCCTGCCAGGATTGGTTCCCCAGAGATTCTTGGAGAAAGCCCAGGGAGCAGTGGAAACTCCATGCGATGTTCTCATGGTAAGAACTGCAGAAATGTGCAGCATCAATGGGGAAACTGAGGCAAGAAGGCAGGTCCTCAGGAATCCTCAGAACCTGACTTTGGGGTTCTCTGACTTTCATCCCAGCATAAAAGGCCTCCTTTGGGGCAGAGTGAATCTCAAAGGACCACCTAGAACCTGGGCTCTGGCCCAGGCAAGCAGGAAGCTGGAGACTGCCAGCTAAAGTCATGGTTCCAGAATCTTCCAGGCAGATGGACCCCTCAGGAGGCCGCTGAGACCTTGATGAGGCTGTACTGGACGCCAGATATGCTCTGCCTGTAGCCAAAGCTCATGGCAAACCTGTCAAGCAGAGAGTAAGTGGGTCAGAAGGTAGAAGGGCCTGGGTTCCTCCCCTGGGGAGAAGGGAGTGGACTCTCCCCTAGGACCCCCATCCCATCCCCAGCTCCTACCTGACCCTTCCTGCTTCCTGCCTTCATATGCATTTCCCTCTCTAAATTACCCAACTGCTCATCTTGGTCTCCCTGTGTCTGCCCTTGCCCCCATGTGACGCCAGTCCCCAGGTCCAGCCTGACACTCCACTCAGCTGCAACCACACCCTGTCTTATCTCAAAGCTGGCTTCCACCTGCCTCACTACTTACTTTGATCTTTGTCCAGAGGAGTGGTCTGGAATCTTCTCCCAAGAAAGACAGTATGGCAGAGATCCAAGGGGCTCCTAGTATCTGTACCCCCCACGTCTGCTAAGAGCACCCTTGGTTTTCAGTTGGGCATATAGCTAACCAGATTACAGACCATGTTTCTCAGCATGGAGGTGTAGCCAAGTTCTGACCAAAGAGATGTGGACGGAAGTGACCTGTGTGTCTCTTAGGCTTTGTCCTCCTCTTCCCCTCCCCCTTGCAGAAATGTGGTGGTTCACTGCCGTGGCCATGTGGGAAAGGTAATATTGAAGAGATGGCACGGCAGCAAGAGATGGAGCCTGGGACCCTGGGTGACCTCTCAGAGCACTGCTGCTGCCCCAGCCCTGGACCCCGACATTCAGACTATTCCAAGCAGCCGAATCTGTCCCCTAATGAATATGGTTGGGTTGCTGAGGGGCCTGCAGAATGTGTCACCCAACTAACGGAGAGTGTTCAGCTGGCAAAGGATGCTCTGGGGTGTGGTGGATCAGGTTAGAGATTTTTGCATTGGACTCGTTCTGCATCCTTTCAGGGGCCAGGTTGGGTGGGGCTTGGTGGGCAGCTACACGGAGGCAATTTCCAATTTGATACTAGAATGGTTTAGTTTTTCAATCTTTTAGAGCCTCCCAGGGATAGAATAGGCAGTCGGAAGCTGGTGACTCCCCTTTACTACGAGAGATAATGAAGGGCATTTGCTAAGCTTGATCATCATTATGGTTCACTGCCATGGTCATTCTGATGCCTGCATTCCTCTTCTCTCTTATTTGAACAGCCCAAAGTTTCTATGGTGCTAAGATTCTGAACTCCTCTCTACGACCTAAAGACTTTATGTGATCTCGCTCCTACCTGCTTGGCTGACCAGAACTTCAAAATCCTACCTCACTCACTCTGTTCTCGCCAAACTGGCTTCCTCATTGTTCTTTGCATATGCCAGATGCACTCCTGACCTCAGGCCTTTGCACTTGCTGTTCCCTCTACCTGGAAGGCTCCTCCTTCTCATTGTTAAATGGCTGCCTCCTTCTTACTAACTTAAATTGCACGTCCTCAGAGAGTCTGTCCCCCTCTGATGATCCACCCTAATTTAGCCACAATCCCCTGCCCTTCTGTACCCCTCTCCATCAGCCAGGCCCTCTCAACATATTTTGCTCTGTTTCATTTTCTTCCAACTAACTGAAATGCTTTTGTCGATGCATTTGTCGGCTGGCACATAGTAGGGACTTAAATACTTGCTGGATGAATAGATTAAGCTCCCAGTTCTGACGTTTCGTTTCTCCAAGCTTCCATGACTGTAAGAGCCTCTGATTCTAGGATTCTACTATTCTAACCACTCGTGAGTCCATAATTGCATGATTTAAAAATTCCTGTGAGCTGAGCTTAAAGTCAAATAAAACTGCTGTGGGGAGACACAAAAGAACTCAAGAAAAATAACTGCCATGTGAAGACAGGACAAAACACAAGTGTCCAGGCGGGAAGAGAGACAGGAAAAAGAGAAAAACACTCTTTTGCAAAGGGAAAGTGTGAGGGCTGAGAGCCTGCAGCGGAGTGCTCAGGTGCACGGGACTCTTTCCCCAGGCCCACCCTGTCCCCCGTACCGTCTCCTCTGGAATTGCTGGTCTATCTCTGCCAACGACTGGCCCTTCGTTTCAGGAACAAATAAATAGATGAAGCCCAGGCCAAGGACAGCAGTCAGCCCGTAGAGCAGGAAGGTCCAGGACAGGCCGATGGTCCCTGGGAACAGGAGAGGGGGAGTGTGGGTGGGGCGCAGCCAGGTGGCTGCTTCAGGTGGAGCATCGGAAGCCAGTTCGCCCAGAGCAGAGCCTCCAGATGGTCGCCTTGCAGAATGACCAACTGTCAGGTAAGAGTCTTAAAGTAGGAGCAGGACTGGTTGTCCCTGAGGCAAGAAAAGAGCCAGGGCTCAGATCCACAAATGCTGACAGGGCCACCTTATTTTTACGGGAAAGCCCACTTATCCGCATTTAAAACACTAACCGGCATTGTGTGCTTGGAATCTGAAAATGTGAGTAGAGGGAAAATAACATTCACCTCGGCAGCAAAATAGCTGCAGAACGCAGACTTGGCAAAGCTCGGCTCTGAAAAAATACCCCTCAGAAATTCCATGGACCAGTTATTCAGTGAAGTGAGCATTCAGGGAACCAATCTGGGCTGTATCAGACTCGTCTGGGAGAGAGAGGACGGAAACCTCAGCACCCCAGCCCCTCTTCCTGGAGACTCAGGTAGGGGTCAGGGTCTCAAGGCCAATGACCAGGACCCCTGGGATGACCTTGACTCCTTTGAAGTCAGCTGGCCAATGAGAAAGAAAGGAGTCTGTGAAGGAAAGGGCAGCATTGGTCAAATGACGTTTCTGATGCCATTCTCACCTCTAACAGCCATGGCCACACCTCCTCCGAGCAGCCTCCTTTGACCAGCCTGACTTCTGCTTAATCCTTGTATCAGCAGAGAGAGAGCTGGGCTGAGAGTCAGGAGGGCTGTGCTCCTGTCTATTCACTACCTGGCTAGACTCGTAAAGGACATATTTCCCCATATGTGAAATGAGATGGTAAGGATAGGATACAATTCTAATAAACCCCTTCCATCCTTCCTTCTGCTTTCTCACCCACTCCATCATTCCCAATAAAGGGAATGTTTAAAGACTGAGGTAGCAGGGAAAAGCCTGGAGTCCCTAAGACTGGGGATGGGAGCCAGGCATGGTGGGTCGGTTCTTCTACCAGTGTTTCCCACAATCCTCCAGGGGTGGCTGTGCCTCAGAGGAAGAAACACCTGGCTGCAGGAAGCAGGAAAAGAACCGAACCTAAGAACTGTGCCTTGGGGCTCACAATGAAGGAGTGCCATCCACTGTGGCTCAGATGCCCAAAGGCTACCCGTGACCTTGGGCCACGAGTATCTTAGCATCTCAGAGACCCTTCCCCAATGTTTTGGGTTCATATAATTCCCACCCCACTCCACCTCCACTCAGACTGGATTTGAATGCTAGGTAGGAAGAGACGATGTCACCCAAACTAGAACTGGGAAAACCTTCCTGCTGGCAGGTGGGTATGAGCCAATTTGAATTGGCTTAGAACAAAAACAAAAGCTTGCAGCTCCTGCACCCACTGGCCTCAGACAAGTTTTCACCACCTGTTATTGAGCCTGGAGAATTTTATAGCGCGTCTGGGGGTTGTGGATGTGGTCAGACACGTCCATGGAACTTCTGCACAGGGTTTTATTGCAAGAGTAGTTTTGCTGCTACAAACAGAAAAATATTTTAATCTCTCCTGCTTTAGGGTGGGGACTTCGGGCTACAGAGAAGAGATTCGACTTGGGGGTGGGGAGCGGAGCCCCATACTCAGGCTTCCACCTGGAGTTTGCTCCCCTCCCCCCACCACACCAATCAGAGATGTTTCCTGGAGGAGGAAAAATGGATGCTTCAGCTTTTCTCCTTCAGCCTGCATCTCCAAGTCATCAATCAAGACAGCCCACTCGCTGATGGGGCCTGAAATGAGGCAGAAGCCTCACAGACCCTATTTTCTGTTGTTCTTGTCTCCCAGCCTCTCTTCCTTTTCTGATACCAGCACCCAATTTTCCTTTGGGGAACAACTCCTCTTGAACTTCTGGTTCATGCGGTTGGGTGAGGCTGTCCCTAACCTCTGGCTCCAGGGTGGGTATCTCCTCTATTCTTGGAGCCTGGGCATGGAGACAGCCTTCCAGCCACAGTGATTGATTCAGGGATGGGCAGGTGATCTTTCTGAGCCAATGAGAAGCAGTCTCAGGACTTGGGTGAGACCCCCTGGGAAAGAAATGCTGTCTTTCTACAGGGCTACCAAGTTGAAGAGATCTGCTTGCTGGTGGCCTTCTTTGCCACCCTGAGGCATCTGCCTGAGAATGAAGCCCACAGCGTGGGAGGCAGAGCAGAGAGAGATGAAAGACAGCTGACAATTTTGTTAAAGCCTCTGAATCAGCCGTGTTTGAAACCAACTGCCCTCCTCTTTTCAGTGATTTAAGACAAAAATACTCTCTTATGTTCATAAACTGGTTTGCACTGGATTTTCTGTCACTTGCACCCCGACCGGTAAGGAAGGCCTGGCCCTGTCGGGAGGAAATTGTTCCCGGAACTAGGAGCTGGACCAGGGTATCGCGCCGAGAACTCACCGATGAGGTCGAGGAACGAGAGGCTGATGAAGAGGTTGGCCGCCCAGTTGAAGCTGTTGCAAAAGGCGAAGGCCCTCCCTCGGATCTCCACCGGGTAGATCTCGCTGAGGACAAGCCAGGTCACTAGGACAGGAGAGTAGGGAGGCTTCCTAGGCTGTAGCCAGGACCTGGGGCCTGGCACCCACAGTCTAGCAGGCAATCTCCCAGCGGCGTGGTTCAAACAATGTCAGGCTCCTGACACCTAATGTCCCCAGCTACTTCCCTGACATGGCTGTAAGAACCCCTTCATGGTGACCAACAGTTTCCATTTGCTCGGGATGGGGGCGTTTCCTGGGACATGAGATTTCAGTGTCTGGCCAAACCAGGATGATTGGTCACCCGATCCCTTAAGTTCCTTTCAGGTAAAGCCTTTTAAATGAGCTATCCAAGAGCAAATTCAGGTTTCAAAGAGGACTACAGTGTAAACAATTTGGGAGCCTTTTTAAGAAAAAAAATGACAACCATGAAATTAGCGACCGTCTTCCCGCTCCCATGCCCGACCCCCCACTCTCGCCCTGGGAAAGAGTGCCTGCCTGCAAGCAAGGGAGGAGCCCTGAAGCTTGACGGTCAAGCCACCTCTAGTGTCCCTCTGAAACCCGGACTGATATCACCCTCAAGCTCCCCGCTGGGAGGGGTGGAAGGCTCAGAGTTACCCGCAAGAAATTCCCACCTACCTGGTCCGAAGCCGAAGGAGAAGGCACTCATGAAGACCATCATGCAGACCAGCGCCGTCCAGTGCAGCAGGGGGCGGTCTGGGGCAGGAGCAGCGCTTGCAGACAAGGCGGTGCTTAGGGCTGGCAGGAGAGGGGTCGTGGGGTCCCTGTCTCTGGGATGAAGCTCGGTTTCCCCAGAGGTTGACAAGACTGGCTCCCCTTGGTTTGCGCTGGTCGTTGTCAATGGAGGTGGAGATATGCCCATTGGCAGTCCAGAGTCTCCAGGGAGGCCTGACAGCCTGGTGGCGTTGGGCAGGGCCAGGCAACTTGGGCCTGAGGCCATGGGCACGGCAAAGCTGACGAGGCCTATGCCGCTCACCGACAGGGCCATGAGGGCACAGCCAGCTAGTAACAGGGCTCTGCGGCCGGCTCGGTCCACCAGCCCCATGGCAGCCAGTGTAGCCGCCACCTTCACTGCGCCAAGCCCCACGGAGGCCAGCACAGCGGAGGATCCCCCACGGAAGCCGACTGAGTGGAAGATGGTGGAGGCGTAGCACAGTACATTGGGCTGCCCTGTGAGCTGCTGGAAAAGCACCAGCCCCAGCCCCACTGTGGTCCGGCCTCGCATGTTATCCCGTGCCCTGAAGAGGTCCAGAAAGGAGTATCTTGGTCTCTCCAGGCCAAGCTTGGTGGCCTCACCTCCCTGGAGGGGGATGAGGTCCTTGTGGGCTGCGGGCTCATCCGTAGCAGCAGGGAGAAAGAGGAGGCCGACGGACTGTAGGAGAGCAGGTGCAGCGGCCCAGCCAAACATATGTCTCCATCCCTGGGGGGCGCTCGCCAG
>CM053504.1:7541110-7558868 GCA_028627145.1 Eidolon dupreanum
ACAGCATCCTCAGACCTGGCGTGAGCAGGGATTGTCCAGTGAATTGATTAATGAATTTGCTCCTTGTGGAGCCTCTATTTCTTCATCTTCTGAGTAGGAACCATTTCTTGCCCGGGGCTTCTTGTAAGGCTTAAAGTGATCAAGGAGTAAGCGCTCAGTGTCAAGTAAGGAGTACTTTCGGGTCACTTCTTTTCTGGGCAGAAGGGAACATGGAAGGAAGTGGGCCCAAGTCCCTTCCCAGCCCCCAGCCAAGGAAGGCCTGGTTCCCGGGCTCGCCACCCGAGTGGGCGGTGTCTGGCTCAGCTGTGCAGCAGGGGGCGGAGGGCGAGCGCATTGATGGGATAGCGGGGACTACCCCGCGGGCAGCGTCGGGTCGCGACTTACCCATGGTGGTGAGCAGGACACCGAGGCGTGCTGCGGGCGCTGCGGGGGCCGGTGCGCATCCCAGAGCTGGAGTCCCCGCCTCGGCCGCGGGACAAACTTTCCGGCCCGCCTCTCGCCTCAGTCCCTCCCTCCCAGCCTGCCCGCCCTGCAGCGCCGCAGCCGCCACGTCCGCCAGCCCTGGCCCCCTGTGCCTGGAGGCGGGACAGAGGGGCACCCAGACCGCCCAGCCTGCCCCCGCCCCCGCACTCTTCGTCCTCCCCGGATCCTGTAGAGAGAGTCATCCCGGTAGAGGGAGGGAGTGGGAGTGGGGTGGGGAGGCACATGCCGTGTACCTCACCAGAAGGAGACTCCCCAGTCACTGCCGTCCACATTAGTCTGGCCTCTCCAGTGTGTGTACACACACACACACACACACACACACACACACACACACACACATGCCTACACTGATGGGGCACTCAAGCACACCCAACCCACTCCAGCTGCTCAGACACTCCCATGGACCCATCCTCCATTCATTGGACTCTTAGGTTTGGACACCTCCCAAATGACCACAGGCTCTGTGCTAGGCCTTGGGGATGGGCAGCAAGAAAGAGACAGATTTGTTTGTTCTTATGCAATTTGCTCTCTAGTGGGGGAAGAAGAAAGTTAAATAAGCCAGAGAAATGCCAGCTAGTGATAAAGGGCCAGGAAGAGAGCTAAACTAGGGTGGTAGGGTAGGCAGGCACAGGTGGCTGCTTTAGCTCTGCAGTCTGGGAAGGCGGCTCTGAGGAGGGGATAGTTGAGACCTCAGGTTCCAGCCAGAAGGAAGAGCAAAGGCAACAGCCCATGGTGGAAGGAGATTGTGGAGTTTAAAGAACCACAGAAATGAAACCAATGGCTGGAGCACAGGGGTAACAGTGAGGGCGGAGGGAGATGGGGCCCAAGGGAGGGGTTGGCAAGGGCCAGGTTATTTTAAAGCCTTGGGAGGCCAGCGTCAGGAGTGCAGATTTTATTCCAACCGACATAGGACATAATTGGGAGATTCTAGTAGGTTATATAGGGCACAAGGGTGGAAATGGGAGACCTCTTGCAGGTGAGAGCTGAAGTTGATTTGGACTAAGGTGAAAGTAGTGGGGATGGAGGAAAGTAGAGGGACTGGACATACACTCCACAAGGATTTACAGATGGGAAGAGAAGTGGCTTGGGGCAGGGAAAGGAGATCTAGAGTTCTGGTTTGGTGGCATAACATTTAAGGTGCTCATTGGGCATCCATGTGGCTAGTACGTGGGCTGTTTGATACAAGGGTTTGGAGTTCTGGAAAGGAGACAGGCTGGGAACACCCCCACTAATTCTCACTCTCGGGGCTCAGAATGCATGTGGCCACAGGCTTATCTCCTTACATGACCATACACAGACACATTACTTCACATGTGTCATATACCTTCACCCAGCAGGAATTGTGTGCCACAGACACAGTCAGGGTTATCAGTAAAGAAGACAGCATTGACATGACTGTCTGAGCGAGGGGACACTCCCACGGTTCTGAAAATAATAATAGCTAAGGCAGTTTGAAAACATGGATCTAAAATTCTTTTTTCCTTTCCCTGAAATCTAAGTGGGCTTGTGACTGCCTCAACCAGTAGGTCGTACAGAGTGGTATTGTATAACTTCTGAGGCTGGGTCACTGGGACACTGGTGCCTGGAACCTGAAACCACTAGGAAATCTGACTACCTTGGGGCCACCATGCTCTGAGGAAGCCCAAGGTGCAGAGATAGCCCGCTTGTGGATGCCCCAGTGGGTGGTCCTAGCCTTTGAGTCATCCCAGCACTGCCTCTAGAATAAGCCTTCAGCTGATTCCAGTTTCCGGTGTCAAATTTTTCTAGTGGAGGCCCCAGACCTTGTGGAACAGAGACAAGCCATCCCTACTGGTCCCAGTCTGAATTCTTGACCCACACATTTTATGAGTGTAATTAAATGATTGTTTTAAGGTGCAAAGTTTTGGAGTGAATTGTCATGCAGCAACAATAACTGGAACAATAGCTTAAACTATTAAACAATAATTATATACTTGTATTTAAGCACTTTACATTAGGTAGTTGTTGACCCTCACAACTATCTAATGAGATAAGGACTATTACAAGTTACTCCCAGTTTTATGAAAGAGAAAACTGAGGCAAAGGAAGGTGAAGTAACTTGCTTGCATAATAAACAAATAAATAAGATAAATAGAGCTCAAGGACACGTATTAGTACATAGCTGAGCCGGAAGTCGAGCCCAGTTATAGGGAAATTGGGCACTTATCCATTACAGTCTGCCACCTTTCTGGCATGGAGAGGAGCCCAAGGCAACCACTTGGCCATTGCCAGGTGACAATTCCTCCTTCATCTAAGAGTGTCTGGAATTGTCACCAGGAGGCCTGGTACAGCAAGGTCTGGGCTGTCCCATTCCTGTGAGAGAACCAAATAGAAGTTATAAGATGGAAAGGAGCATGAAGCCCCTAGATATTCTTTGACCTCTGTGGTTTGCATTGTCATGAGGATTTTTGCATGCTTGCTGGCCTAGAGAATAGAGAATCCCTCTTCATTTGTTGCCCCAAATGAGAAAGAAAAGGTTCTAATGGTGCATTTTGGCAGCATTTTCAAAAATGGATTTCCTTGAGTGTGGAAGGGACCCAGTGACTCATTTAGAACAAATAGAATACAGCAAAAAGTGATTATGTCATTTTAGAGATTAGGTTACAGAAGGTGGTGCTTGCTATCTTGTTCACCCTTTCTTGATCTGACTCATTCACTCCAATGAAGCCACCTGCCATGTTATGAGCTGTCCAATGGAGAGGCAAGAAGTGAGAGGGGCCCCCACACAACAACCAACAAGGAAACAAGGCCCTCAGATCTACAGCCCATGAGGAGCTGAATCCTACCATTGATCAAATAGTCATACATATAAACAAAAAAGACAGTCTGTGACAATGCAAAAGAGGAGAAGTTCATAAGAACAACCAGAGCTTCTACAAATTGGATTTTCCCTCTTCTGAGAAGTCAGGAAGGGCTTCCCTGAGGAAGTGACATTTGAGCTGAGAATAGAAGGATGTCTAGATGTGGTAGGTCACAGAAAAAAGGAAGAGCCCATGGGAAACAGCAGGCATGAAGGCCCTCTGACAAGAGGGAGGCTGGCAAGCATAAGAGAGTGAGAGAAGGCAACTGTGTTTGAAGATTCAAGGGCAAAGTGGAGTTTCATGGGAGATAAATCTGGAGAATGGATATGCAGGACCTCTTGGGTCCCATGCAGGACCTTTTGGGTCTTTATCCTAGGGACAATGGGGTGCCATTGAAAGGTTTTAAACTAGTTTCCTACCATAGAAGCCAGAAACAATATGACCATAGCAAGCCCCAACTTGTAAATGTTTGCACAGTGCATTTTCCAAAGGCGGAGTTCGGATAGATTTCGTAATCACAGAGATAGAAAGCTACGTGGACATTAACAACTATGATAACGAAGCCACACACTTGGGAAACTGGGTGTTACCTTCGAATTGGTTCTGGGTGAGCTTTGAGGAGCCTGGGCTGATGAAAGGTGCTGGAAGCCACATTATGCCAACAGAAGGGGTCTGATGTTTGAAAAGGTGACCTGCCCCCCGTGTGAATAAAATTGCGGAGCTGAGAGTTGGCGGGCCTTTCTTCGATATTTCAAACAGGGTTCCAATGATGGGAGCAGGAAAACGAACATATAAGAGTGTATTCTACCCATCTGGCACCCTCACGAGCAACATCTTACTTAATTTTAATAAGTTATTGCCAAAGTAAAACTACTTTCTTTCTGAGGAGGATAAATCTGAAACTCAGAGAAATGATGTTCTTTGCAGCATCACAACGTGACAGGTACTGCTTCCGCAAAAAGTTTCTCCGCGAGAGGCGCCGCAGTTTTCCGGAAAGAGCCGAAGAACTGGAAGGCGGGGCCACAAGAGCCTCTCCGAGGAGCTTCGGAAAGAACCGAAACGTTGATAGGCCGAATTACTTCCACGGGCGGAAGTGTCGGCGTCCGATTGGCCGAAGAGGACCGAGGATTTCCGGAACTAGCCGACGCATCTCCGACAGCTTCCGGAGGAAGCAGAGGTGCAGTCATGGCGACGGCCGGACCTGTTGGAGCTGAGTCGAGCGAGGAGCTGGCGCCGGAGGACGAGGCGCTGGCCGCTGCTCGGGAGCGGAGCAGCCGCTTCTTGAGCGGCCTGGAGCTGATAAAGCAGGGCGCTGAGGCGCGCATTTTCCGCGGCCGCTTCCAGGGCCGCGCGGCCTTGGTGAAGTACCGCTTCCCCAAGGGCTACCGTCACCCGGCTCTGGAGGCGCGGCTCGGCCGGCGGCGGACGGTGCAGGAGGCCCGAGCGCTGCTTCGCTGCCGCCGCGCAGGTGAGAGGCCGCCGGGCT
The DNA here is from genome assembly GCA_028627145.1 of Eidolon dupreanum. Taxonomy (NCBI): domain Eukaryota; kingdom Metazoa; phylum Chordata; class Mammalia; order Chiroptera; family Pteropodidae; genus Eidolon; species Eidolon dupreanum. Next base: position 7,545,899 of record CM053504.1, read on the forward strand.
CGGGAGCGTGGCGGCGGGGGAGCGAGGCTCCGGGCCCGGGCAACGCGGGTTGGGGACTCCCTTGCGCCCCGTGCCTTCTGCGTGGCCTTAGGTGTTTAAGAAGTGTCTTCCTTTCACACCTCTCTTGCTTCATTAATTCTTAAGGAGCCACTTGGCCGTGCAGCGACGAGCATGTGTCTTGGAGCCGTTGCGTCTAGTGCGGTTCCCGGCTGTGCCACTGTTGTCCAACGTTGAGAACGTTATTTAGTCGCCTCGAGTCTCAGTTTCCCCATTTGTACCGTCTCAGTCGTCATTGCTTTTAAGAAGCAGCTGTAATTACAAGCACTTCCCCGGTACCACTGTGGCCTTACAACACGTTCGTTATTCAACCTCTCAGCCTGTTTCCTCACCTGTAAAGGGAAGTCATAGTTAGTTGCAGTATTTATCTTATAGGGATATTGTGACCTTTAGATGAGGTACGTATGCCACATACTACATTTGAATGTATGGCTGACACCATAGCGCTTACTAAAGTTAGATTTCATTAAATCGCTTATTTATTTTTTTCATTAAAACACCGTTGTGCACCACCACCATAAACCTGTTCTCAGATAAGAAACTGAGGCTCAGAGAGAAGTAACTTGCCCAAGATTACACAGTTAGTTAGTGACCCAGACAGGTTCCCAGCTCATATCCCTGTAAGAAAAACTAGCTTTTCACTTTTACACTTTCTGTCTTTTTTTTCATTGGACATTGTCAAGTGCTGGGAGATATAGAGGAAGTTTAGTGAACAAGCAGACCAATCTCTGCTCTTGCTTGGTTTAATAAAGTTATTTGCGTGTTCATATTTTATTTTTTCATCCTATCTAGGATATATTTCATTAATTAGGAATCGTGGCTGCCTTGTTTCCTGCCGTATCTCTGCTGATATGCTCACAGTATCTAGAAAAGTGTCCTGAGCATGATTGACATTTAATAAGATTCATGAAATCATTGAGAGTATTCTCATGTTATAGAAGCAGAAATGGAAGCATAGAGAAGTTAATGTGACTTTAAGGTTATACAGCTGGTAAAACGCAGTATAAATGACTCAGGAAGCTTTGTTAAAATTAAAAATGACAGTTTTATTCAAGGGTCTTAGAATTTGCAAGTGAGAAATGCTACCAGGTAAAACCAAGAGTGTTCTGAAGAAAAGAGAAATGTTGAGAGTTCTGGTAAAAAGTTCATTTTTGAGAAGAATCTATCCTGCATTCTTAGCCTCTGGATTGGTCCAAGATGGTCATCCTCTAGATGACGGGTGATCTTGGATCATAGATGTCAGGCTGTCTAGTTACATAATAAACATTTTTCCCTAAGTTCTTCAGTGTTATACATAGTGTGTGTGTATATATATATATATGTATAACCATTGATGCACAATTGAAGAGTTCGAAAGTTTAAGATCTTCATGCTTCAGTCCATTTGGCCTGAACCAGTTTTTTCATCTTGACTCTGCAGACTACATTTTAAGTCAGCTTAGCTATACTGACTTCATCTTGTTTTCTTCACTCATTCCTCACAACTAGTAAAGAGGAGAGCTGGGGTTTGAACCTGTCCTTTTTTGACTGCGAAGATGAATCTCTAAGCTAACATGCTGCTTGGCCTGTTTGTGTCCTTGTCAGGTATAAACTGCTCTACCTGGAGTATGCTTACCCTTCTGGCTCTTTGGTTTTTTTGGGGGGAGGGGGAGGGGCAGGAAATAAGTATGACAAATGAAGTCCAATTATGAAGGGTGGAAAATAGGAGGAAGCTTTGGCACTACTAAGCTCTTTAAGGCACAGCCATGCTGAGCATAATTAGGGGAAACTTCCAGATGAGTTAAGTTGTACCGTTCTGTAGCATTCCTAAATCTTTTTCCTGAAATAAGCAGATATACACTCTAAAAAACTGGATCAATCTTTTAAAATTAAGCTTACCATTAAAGAAGAAATCTAATCCAATAACTGCTTATGTCTTAATTGCAGGGATATCTGCCCCAGTTGTCTTTTTTGTGGACTATACTTCCAACTGCTTATACATGGAAGAAATTGAAGGCTCAGTGAGTGTTCGAGATTATATTCAATCCACTATGGAAAATGAAAATACTCCCCAAAGTTTCTTTGGCTTAGCCCAGACAATCGGACAGGTTTTGGCTCAAATGCACGACAAAGACCTCATTCATGGTGATCTCACTACCTCCAACATGCTCCTGAAGCCCCCCCTGGAACAAATGAACATTGTGCTTATAGACTTCGGGCTGAGTTTCATTTCAGCACTTCCAGAAGATAAGGGAGTTGACCTGTATGTGCTAGAGAAAGCCTTTCTCAGTACCCACCCCAACACCGAGAGTGTTTTTGAAGCCTTTCTGAAGAGCTACTCCACCTCCTCCAAAAATGCCAAGCCAGTGCTCAAAAAACTAGATGAAGTGCGCCTGAGGGGCAGGAAGAGGTCCATGGTTGGGTAGAAGAGGGTGTGACATCCACACACAGTTCAGCTTCACTTCAAGGGAAATTTGAAGGAATGCTACGAGTATGAGACCTACATAAAAGTGTTTACATAGTTTTAAGTCCTGTCTGTGATCATGCTTGTTTAGTGTCATTATCATCTACAGTTAACTTCTCAAGAGCTTACTATGTTCATAAGATGGGCCCTAGGCAGAATTGAGTATTTATAAAATAAATCTAGGACAGGCTTATTCCTCAGGTACATTTACATGGCATTATAAAACATTGACCCACATGATAGAACATTGTTCTCTTCAATCCTGGTAAGACAAGGTCAGTCTCAGTTGGTGACAGTATGTTTTTACCAGCCCTCTATATCCCAGTGTTGTTTTCTGTTGTGTTTATGACAAATTCTTTTCAAAACCAGTGTAAGTGGGATACAACTAGCATTTAAAAATGAAGTAGAATCAAACTAGAACATATCAGTGCATTCAAATGTATATGCAGACAAAAGTGTATACTAGATTTCGATGTAAAATATATTTCATTTCAAGGGCCATGGTAAATGCTGAACTCCAATTTCTCTTTTTTGAAAAAGCAGGCTCATAGCTTACCTGGCTCCAAAGTCCATATTCTTTCTACTGTTCCTTTAAGAAAGGATATGCTAGATATGATATGTCTTTATATTACTATAATATGTATTGGTATTACATTACGTGACATTATTTTCAAAGATCTTTAAGAGCCGCAGGAGCTGGTAATATTTTTTCAGTGAGTATTCTCAACATGACAGGACTCATTTCCCAGTTTCCTCATATGTGCTATAAGGCTAATTAAGGCTAATATCTACCTCTGGGGAGAATGATTGGTTGGCCCAAGTATGCAGGTGTTAAGCCAACAAGTACTAACACTTGTGATGTGCAGGCACCAGAGATACAGAGAGAGTACAAAGGCTACTCTTACTGGAAAGCATAGACTAAGTACCTGAGACGACACACACCAATGCATGCTGGAAAGGGTGCTGTGCTCCTGAGCTACCTCCAGGGGAGGTGGAGGGAGGAGTGGTCTGGAAAGCCTCTGAAGAAGTGATATGAGAACTAAGATGTAGAGGAGAACTAGGGGACAGGCAAGTGTGTTCCAGGCAGAAGGACCATCATGTACAAAGTTGGTGAAGGTGGATCAGCCTTGAGGGAAAACAAGGTCTGTGGCTGGTTTGCAGCTCACCAGGAGGAGGAACAGGAAATGCTATCAGAGAGGTGGGGAAGGGCCTTGTAACAAGGTCGGGTTTTATTCTTAATGGGTCTCAGAGGAGTTTAAGCAGAGACATCTAATTTGTATTTTGAAAGGATTATATTTGTAGAAAAATGACTGAAGGGGGTGAGTGGAAGCAAGAAACCATGGGAAGGCTGCAGCTGCTGGGGCCAGTGATGATGGTAGCCTAGGGGGGAGGTGCTGGTGAGCACGCTGTGAACCACTTGGCATCCGTTGGTGCAGCGAATGGCGGGCGGTCAGTGGCAGTGGGTGGTGGGGGTAGCAGGAGCAGTAGGGAAGCAAAAATGACCTTTGCAGGCACTGATGGGGAGAGGGGTACTGTAGACTGGAATCTCTTCATAAATGTTCCTGGGAGTATTGTCCATCTGCTTACTCAGCCTGTGGCCTGTGTTGGAAATAAAGGATTAACAAGAATTGCTCAGTGAGCGGTGGCTTCTTTCCCTGGTTCAGTGTCTCACAAAGGGCTAAGGCACCCTCTGCACTTCCACATCCCTCGAAGTCCACGTGGGACAGCCAGTGCTTTGTAGTGATGAGCCGATAGCACTACAGCTCTGGGTGAACTTCCACTTGAAAAGGTTACAGGCCCATGTTTCCCGGAATGTTTAAAAGAGCCTCATGGCCAGTCCGTGGACCACAGAATGGACGGTCTTTCCTGAGCCTGGCGGCGCTAATGCCCTGTCCAGGCATGTTCTTGTTAAAGGAGATGAGCTAAGTACACTCGTGCCATGTACTGACTGAGGGGGCATGGGAACATTACTGAGGCATGTGGCGTCTAATCCTCTGAGAAAGTGAACCCTAATCCTGATCCTGGTCCCAATAAAATTTTATTTATGTAAACAGGCAGTCGGCTTGTGGGCCATAGTTCACTAATTTGATTTTTTTAAATGTTATATTAAACATTTGTCTTGATATCTGAGTTTTTAGGTGACCCCTTAAATCTGCTCTAGTGAGAGCCTCGCTTTCCTGGTCTTAGTCCTAACCAGCTGTTGCTGACTGCTAGAACCCGTGTTCTCTCAAGGGCCTGCCCCAACCCTCTTTTTGGGAACTGGGAAACTCCTCCTGGATTCTGAATTCAGGGCACTGCACCTCCAAATTACCAAATTCCCCTTTCCCGAGCCCAGAGAAGTGACTCTCTTTGGCCACCAGAGGTCGCAAGTTACTGTCATTTTCCACAAGAAGAACGAAGCTTCCCTCCCCTTCCAATTCCTCCTCCACTTTCTTCTCCCTTCTCTCCTTCGTTCCTCCTCTCTCTTTCTTATCTCCCTTTGCTTCTTTCTCCTTCTTTCCAACTCCTTCCCTCCCTCCTTCCCTTGAACTTGTTCATTTATTCACTCGGCACCTTAGCTGAGCATGCATCTGTAGTGAACACCATGCTAATCAGGATGTGGTGAGACAGGGATGTGTAGTTCCATCCTGTCCTAACGTTGTCATCCATTCTCTCGCTTCATCACTCATTCATTCACTGGGTATTTATGGAACACGTTGGCTGTGTTTGGCTCTGTGCTGGACCCCAAAGAAGCTGTAGCTACCACTTGAGCCCCCCTTGTCTCTCCCAGCACTGTTGCAATCAGTGGTTTCCCAGCTGCTCCCCTGCTTCTGCCCTGGCCTTCTACATTCTTCCTCACTCACCAGCCAGAGGCACCCTTTTAAAGCCAGATCATGCCACCTCGAGAAGTTTGATGGCTTCCCATCCTATGTCTCTTTGCTTACCAGTGGCATGGCTAAGGACTCCCTCACTACACCTCTCCAGCCTCAGTGTCCTCATCTGCAAAGTTCCTGCCTCGTGGAGCTGCTGTGAACACTCTCATGGGTCAGAATCCCCTCGAAGCAGACTCTGGGATGGGCATGTAGGAGGTTTGCTAAGGCATGCCCTTGGAGTCAGTCTCCACAGAAGGGAAGGAAAGGGAAGGAGGCAGGGAGGGCAAGAGAAGTGGGGCTGAGTGGCAGCCCCGATCACAGCCTCAGCTAGCCCCACGGGGAGCTCAGCAGGTACAATGGCCTGCAGAGATGTCACGAGTTGGGCCGACATGACCAGGCCTTCATAATCCCACATCACCCAGTCATTGGTGGGCCACCCCTGGAAGGGTATGAGCTTGGATGAGGCCACTCCCTGCCCAGGACTCCATCCTGAAGAGGCGACAGCTGTAGGCTGCAGTTTTTCTGGGCCAACCAGTTTTTCCCTGAAGGGAACCTGGGTCACCCATCCATGCCTATCACAAGCAACATTAATGAAATAATGCATGTAGAGTGCCACCGCAGTGCCCACATCATAACCGCTATCGTTAGTAAATAATGTATATTGCTGCTATTTTCAGAGACCAACAAACAGGCAATTATAATGCAGCATCATTTGCTCCACTTATAAGCCAGGGGTACACAGATGCACTTTCTCACATTGCCAGGCCCCATCTCCAGTGTATCTGAATCAAAAGGTCGTGCTAGACCGAGAATTGGCATTTCTAACAAGTTCCTAGGTCATGTTGAGGCTGCTGTTGTGAGAACCACTGCTCCTAAAAACAAGGTATTTCATGAGGAGAACAGGACATGGATGATGGGAGGGAAGGAACAATAGTTATTTACCCATTTTACAGATGAGGAAACTGGGGGCTCAGAGATGCTGAGCAACTTGCCCAGCATCATCAGGGAATGGAGATTGTGCCAGACATTGTCTGTTGCCTATCAAAAGCCACCCTCTCTTATTCCTTTTGGACAAAGCCTCTATTTGTCCAGATATTTATTCATGGAAGATGACTTCATCTCAAGGAAGCTCAGACTGGTTCTTGATATGGGGGTAGGCATGTGACCTTTTTCTGGTCAATAAGACACAAAAGGGAATCTGCACAGTTGTATCTGGGGAAGAGTTTTCTTCCGACAGAAGACGAGAGGGCTGTGAGAATTCTCTTCATGCCATGACTCTGACACATGCCCATTAACAATTCCTGCCTTTAAATGCAATGGTGATAATTGGAGGTTCAGCAGCCATCTTGACACCATGAGGTCACTCCTGAAGTTTAAGAGTCAATGAGAAGACGATGATGGAGTAGAGAGATGGGTAGAGTCTGAGTCCATCCCGAGTGACATCAGACCTCAAACCTCTTTTCCTTGACTTCCTGAATACATGAGTAAATACCTTTAAATCTGATACACTTTAATCAGGTTTTCTATCGTTTGAGGCCAAACATGTTCCTAACCAAAAGAGACAGATCCCAGTGACCCCAGGGAATATTGGGCAGTAGGGGCCTATCTGTTTAGATCAGAGTAAAAGAGCAATGACAGTCAAACTCCAGCCCCTTCTCCTCAGAGATTCAGCCTGCCCAGTCTCTGCCACCCGCTTCCTCTTGAGTTTGGGAAAAATCTCAGACTTCTCTGGGCCTCAGTTTCCCCATCTGTAAAGTGAAGGATTTGCTCTGGATCAGACTGGTTGTTGTACTCATAGACATTTTTGTTGGGTCCATATAGTGTTTGTTTTTTGAATACCAGTATTAAATAAGTGGGATGGTTTTATATAAAAATCCAGACATCTGACTGCTCTGGAAACATTGTCAGATCTGGCTACACTGGACCCCCATTCTAATACCTCCCCTTTTAGAGAAGGCTTGTGCTTGCCAGTTCACCCCAAATTTCTCCCTTCTCTAATACCTCTTGCCAGTCACCATTTATTATCACACTTGTCCTGTTGTTCTCATTATGGAGTTAAGAGGAAAGAGAAATATTTCTTACTCCTAGACCCTTTCACCCTCATCCTACCGGTCCTTGTAGGCATTTGAAAATGTAACTCCCAGATAAGATGGTTTGTATCTTCTCTAGGGGTTACACAGGCATCTCAAACTCAACACGTTCAGAAAAACTCCTGATTCCACCCCTTGGTCTCTTCTCCCACCCAGCCTTCCCAACTGTAGGAAATGACAGCTTTACAAATCTAGTGCTTCAGCCCCAAACCTGGAAGCTTCTTTGACTCTCCTCTTTCACCTCCACTCCCTCACCCAACCCAGCAGCAAATCCTGTCAGCTTTACTTTTAAAATATAATCAGAAAGTTAGGAGAGTGTCTACCCTTGGGAGAGGGGTAGCGACTTGGAATGGGCTTCTCAGAGGATGGGCAAGTTCTATTTCTTGAGCTCGGTGCTCATTACGTGGGTGGATTTGTTTGTAAAACTTCATCAAACTGCATGCACTTATGATATGTGTACCTTTCTGTATATGTCTGTTACATTTCATTAAAAAGTTTATGAATACACAAAAGTTTATGTACCCTTTCACAGCCACTGCACCAGCTGAGGCCATATGATCTTTTGCCTCTGCCTTTGCAGCTCTCTCCTCACTGGGTTTCCTGCTTCTGTCTCATCCCTTACAGTCTGTTTTCCACACAGCTGCCTGGGCATCCTGATCGAGTGCAGTTCAGCTCATGCCATTCCTCTGTCCAAAACACGCCACTGTTTTCACCTCACTCAAGGCCAATAGAACCATCTGCCTCTACCCCACTGCTTTCTGACCCCCACTTCTCACTCTGCGTCAGCTACACAGTTCTTCCAAAAGATAGTCATGCTCCCATCTCAGGGCCTTTGTACTTACTCTTCCCTTTGCCTGCAACACTGTTCCCCACAGATCTTTCATATGACTGCCTCCCTCACTTCCTTTGGTCTCTGCCAAACACCACCTTGTATTCTGTGAATACCCTATGTAAAAGGTAACACTGCCATCCATAGCCCTCCCTATCTGCCTCCCCAGCTTTATCTCTACGTCTCATTCACAAGCACCTGCTATCTTTTATATTCATATGCTCAGTTGCTTCCTGTCTGCTCTGTGGGCAGAGGGCCTTGTTGGCTGGACTGCTCCAGCCCTAATTTGTATAATGATACCTGGAAGGTAGTGGGTGCTCTGTAAACATTTATTGAATTGAAATGAATTTTCTCATATAGGCCCAACGTGATTGTTGGAAAGAAAACCAAGGAGCCACATGAGCCTTCCTCCATCTACCACAAATACACACATCATCTACCCACAGTCTTCCCTGCTGGAGGCAAAGCAGAATCTGGTCCTGGCCTGTAGCTTGGAACAAAAAACAGTCAGAACTCTGGGGGTTTGGTTCTGATCAAAGGGCTCCTCATGTTTGTAAACCTTCACTCTCTGCCCCGAATAGAAGGGGTAAGGGGATGGCCCCAAACCCAGAGTTAGATGCAGCTCCAGGCCAGGGGAGTCCAGGGCCTACCCCTTTCCCCCAGAGTGAGGGAAGACCCTGCAAGGCCAAGCTGCTGGATCACTCCCCAGGGCATCTAAGAGGGTGACTTGTCCCAACCCAGCCTGAGGTACATCTGCAGGGACTTGTTTCAAAGCCAATATTGTACTTGGAGCTGCAGAGGCCTTGACTAAAATGTCGCACAGGAAGATATTGATGCTGGTCCAGGGCTCTGTGAGGAAAGTAAGGGAAGGGCACTGAGAGTCCCTTCCATGGAGGGGAAGGGGAAAATGGGTGCCACTTTGGGCGTCTCTCTTCTCTCCTTTATTTTTCTTCATAGCACCAAGCATCATGTGATATGCTATGTTTCACTCATTTATCATATAAAAGCTACTGAAATGAAAGCTCTATGAGAGCAGAGATTTTTGTCTTATTTGATCATTGCTATAGACCAGCATCCAAAATGATGGCTGGTACATAGTAGATGCTCAATCAATATTTGTTGAATGAATGATATTCATAATTTTCATTGATATTCACAATAACAAAATACAATGATTTGAAACATATTCGATTATTCAATATTCACTGAACCTCTCTTATGTTTCAGGTCCTGTTCTAGGCACTGGGAATGTGGCTAGGAACAATTTGGACTCCTTGTTCTTATGGAGTTTAATCCAATGGAGAATAATTGCAAATGACGACCCATGCTGTGAAGGGAATAACGCTAATGAGTGATGTAGAATTGAGGAGGGCTGTGTTTCATTAGATTTGGTGGTCACGGAGGCCCTTTGAGGAGGTGACATTTGAATTGAGACCTGAGTGAGGAGAAGGACCCAGCCATTGCGATTGGAAGGCGGTGGGGTGGGTGGTTGGCCGGCAGAAGAGAGATCCGGGCAGAAAGAACAGTAAATGCAATGAACTTGGCATGTTCAAGGAACAGAAAAAAGGTCACAGAGAGGGTGGCACACAGCAATGCAAGTTCCCAGCACAGCTTGATACATAGCAAGCCCTTAATAACGGGGCCCATGACGATAATCGATTTCTAAGTTTACATAGATTGTTATTTGCCTATTAAAAATGGGCTATGTGGGATTAATCGTGTGTATCACTGGAGTTTCAGCTCTATCATGCACTGGCTCTGTGACCTCAAGCAAATATGTTAATTGCTCTGAGCCTCAATTTCCTCATCTGTTCAATGGGCATATCTAGTAGGGAATAAAAATAAATGGTAGCCAAATTAGCCATCTATTGTGGAGGTTCTTTAAGAATTCCCTCTCACACTCTATTTCCTTTTCAGTGGCAAGTTGGAGGAAACAATGAACGGAAGTTCATGGGTCCAGCCTTGGGGCCAACTTTCTTCCTGCAGTGTTCTAAGCCATCCAGCTAGAGGCCTCATATCTTGATGGACTCTCCTTCCTATAAGAAGCTCTTCTCCAGGTAAGAAAAGTAATAGTGGTAGTAATAATAGTTATCTATTGCTGTGTAAGAAATCACTCCAGAACTTAACAGTATCAAACAACCATTTATTATACTCGCAGATTATGTGGGTCAGAAATTCGGACAGGGCAGCATGTGGTATCTTATTTCTGATCCACCATGTCTGGGGCTTCAGCTGGAAGACTCAAAGGTGGGGGGCTGGAATCATCTGTGGGCTCATTCACTCATATGCCAGTTCATTGTTGCTGGCTGCTTGTCTGGAGCCTTGGGTTCTCTGTGTGGTTTTTCTTCCTGGTTTAGTTTGAATGTCAGATATGGTGGCTATTTCAAAGGTGAGAGTCTTAGGGGTGAGGGAACTAAGCAGAAGCTAAACCCTCTTTATGACTCAGTCTTGGAAATTGCTAACATCCATCTTCCATATTCTATTGGTTGGTGTACCACAAGCCCCCACCCACTTTCGAGAGGTAGAAAGAGACTTCCCCCTCCCCCAATTAGTGGGAAGAGTGTTAATCACATTGTAAGAGGAGCATATGGGATGCCCATCTAGGATGGAAGATATACCCACTGTACCAGGAAAATAAAATCTTCCATAAGCAGAACAATAATTGCGGTCAGTTGTTGAACTCTTACCACATATAAGTACTGTGTTACACCCTTGCCTATTAATTCTCCCAACATCCCTAAGAATTACGTTCTAGTCTCATTCCCATTTTAGATAGGAAACTGAGGCCCAGTAAAGTTAAACCTCTTGCTTTAGGTTGTACAACAAGCAAGTGGTACCAGAATTTGAATGTAGCTTTGTCTAATGTAGGGTGACAGACTCAAAAAGGTAATGCAAATGGGTTATTAGAAGGATTAAATGAGGTAATACATATAAAGTGCTGGACACAGTGGCTGGCACATAGGCAGTGTTGTATATGTTCCTGCTGTTGGAAACATCATCATCATCATCATCATCATCATCATCATTATTACATTCGAACCACCAGATTGAAACCTCTGCTCTAGTACTAAATACTATACTCTTAATCTCTTAGCTGGTTCCAGAACAAGGAGCCAGTCCAGAGGCCCTGGGTGCAATATACCTTGGTCCCAACTGCCTCTACTCAGGCTTTGGAGAATGGACCAGAATTTCTATGATGTCAGCTCATCCAAACCCCCAGTAATAGCCTTTTCCTTTTGAAGTATCCCCTCCTCCCACTCCCCGACCTCGAATGTCCAAAGTGCTCCCTGTAGGGCCTCACCCTTCATCCAAGGTCATCTAAAACGTTTGAAGAAACCGGTTATTGGGCTGGCCCAAGGTCAGGTCTGCAGCCTGAAAGGACATGGGATAAAGTTTCATCATAGCTTGCAGGGTCCATTGAGAAATAACTTGCCCTAAGGGTTTATGGGAATCATGACAGTATGTTCCAGATAGGAAGTGAACACAGCACCCCTTTCTGGGCCTTTCTCTTGCCACCTCTCGTCTTCTCAAATTTTAGATTTTGTATTTAATTTTTGGAATTTTGCTATGACCATGTGCTCTTTACATTATGAGTTACTTAATATTTTGCTTCACATTGTAAACTTAAATAGGTTTCACTTAAAAAGATTTTTAAAAAATAAATCACAGGCTTTAATGAAAAACAAAAATCACTTGCTCTAAGTCAAAAGTGAAAGAAGTAAAAACCAGTTCGTGTTTCATCTGGTGTTGTCCAAAGTCTCTGGCTCTATAGCCTTCTCTGGTTCTTACACGGAGAGATTACCAAGTGCTAAAGTGTTAAAGGTATACCGACACTCAGCTGAGACGCTCTCTATGGTGTAATAGAGTTAAAGAAAACTGACACAGGGAATAACTTGCACTCTATGGGATTAAATCTTATTATTTAAATGCCATGTAGTATAACATAAAATTATCTGTGTTTCCTCACTGATATGCTTCTCACATGGTGAGAAATATTCCACCATCTCATTTGATCCCACAGACAGTTTCTTTCTCTCTTAGCCTCATCAGACAATTAGTAAGACTTGCTGGCTCTATTGCCAAAATATATCAAGAATTAAATAATTTCTTACCGTGTCTGCCACTACTACTCTGGTCTAAACTATTATTGTCTCAGCCTGAGGGATCTTTGAAATAAAAAACATGCCCACTAGAATGGCCATCATAAAAAACACAGTTGATAATAAGTGTTGGCAAGAATGTGGAGAAATTATAACCCTCATACACTGCTGGTGGGATTGTAAAATGCTATGGACACTCCAGAAACAGTCTGGCAGTTCGTCAAAAGGTTAAACCACAGGACCCAGCAATTCTAAGTAGAATTGTGTAGACACTCCTAGGTATCTCCCCAACAGAACTGAAAACATACATCCACCCCAAAGTTTGCACATGAATGTTCGCAGCAGCATTATTCATAACAGCCAAAAAGTAGAAACAGCTCAAGTGTCCATCAACTGATGAATGGATAAATGTGGTATATTCATACCGTGGAACATTATTTGCCTATAAAAAGGAGCGAAGTACTGAAACATGCTACAACATTAGTGAATCCTGAAAAAAATCATGCTAAGTCTCTAACTCTATAGCCTTCTCTGGTTCTTACATGGAGATACAAAAGGACCATCTAGTATCATTCCATTTATGTGAAATGTCCAGAAAAG
>CM053504.1:7559368-7717954 GCA_028627145.1 Eidolon dupreanum
GGGTCCTTTGCCTGGGTCTGCTGGGTGTGTGCTCCAGATTCCTTTCTCTTTGGCGTCTATACCTATGTGTCACCCAGAGTCATTACCTTCATTCCCACATCAAGTGCCTTATGGATCACTGGGGTGAAACTTCTAATGTAAAGAGGACAAGACATACACTCAAAAGCACAGAGCCCGTCAGTAGTAGGTAACATTTTAAACATATATAGCTTAGATAACTTACTCTGCCATCCATTGCTCCCAGTACTTTATCTCCATTAACTTATTTAATTCTTCAACAACCCTATGAGGTTGAAATTTTTATCGTCATTATCATTACCCACATTTTACAGATGAGGAAACTGAAGCACCAAATCAAGTCACTTCCCTTAGGAAGCGACAAAGGCAGGATTTGAACCCAGGTTCTCTGGTGCTGGCTGCCAAGCTCATATCTCATGCTCCTTGCTTCTTGGCATCAGGTCCAGATTTCAGCCCCTGTCTCTTAGCTCTTTTCCACTGATCCCAACAGCTCCTGCTTCTTGGGGACTGGCCGTCCCCCAAATACTCTGTCTTTGTGGTAACCCTGCACCACCTTGGTGGCTTTGCGAGCTGTCATTCCCCGTGTTATCTATGAGCAAACGGAGGCTCAGAGTGGAAAAGTCATCTGCCCAAGGTCACTTACACCAGGAATGGGTGCTTGAGCCATGATGCTTCAAACCCTGAGTGGCTCCGAAGACTTTGACCACTGCTCGGTGCCAGCCCTGGGGTGGAGGTGGTGGGCGGATACTGAGAGGTTTAAGGCATGGCCTCTGCCTTTCTAGAGTTCGAAGTTCAGGGCTCCCCGCAGCCCTGGTCATGGACACCCCTGGGGAACAGGCCTCTCATGGGCAGCAGGAGGGCACCATTGTGGGCAGCTGGCCCCAGTCCTGCTCCCCGAAAGGCCTGGCATTGAGCTGCTGGTGCCTGCAAGAGCTTGGGCGCAGCCCAGTGCTCTGACAGAAATGCCTGCTGCAACCCACCAGGGAGCGGTGAGGGGGACGGAGGGGGCGATGGTGGTGGATTAAGTTTCCTGATAGCTCCTGCCTCTGACTCAGACAACAGACCAGTTCTTTTTTTCTGCCAAGTGAGTGATGGGGGCAAGTTTGGGGGCAATGAGAAAGAAGTTGCCTTGTGTCTGCCTAGAAGCTATTCCCTAGGTCAAAAATTAACTGCCTGACATGGCATTTTCTTTCCCCCCAACCCCACCTCTGCGTGTTTTGCCTACAGACTTTAATCCCTGTGGTAATGGATTGGCTAAATCTGAGAAGCTGGGATTTCTTTGGCGGGGGTATTACAAGGCTTGCACTAAGAAATATCTGGGTTGGGTTGGCAGGAATAAGGCTGCTTAGGGACCATGGACCCCTCCTTGCTTTCTTGCTCCTAACCAGGGACAGTAAGCCAGATGAGGCACCCAGGGAGCGACGCTTAAGCTGGGCTCAGTGTTGGGGTCGTGTACCTGCCTCACCCCAGCCCCAGCCCTGCCCCCAACTCTGGCTGCCTGATAACACTTAGGGTACAGTAGTGTTCTAAGGAAGTAAGGTAAAACAAGTCCTAATCTGTGACTGTCTGGGTGACCTCAGGCAAGCTACTTTTCTTCTCTGGCAAACATTGTACTACGGTTAGATCGGACCAGGGCTTTTCAACCTTAGCACCATCACATTGACACTAGGGAACAAATAACTCCGTTTTGGGGGCCATCCTGGGTACTGTAGGATGTTTAGTAGCATCCCTGGTCTCTACCCACAAAACGCCATTAGCATCCCCTCTCTAATTATTACAACCAGCAAAGTCCCCAGACACATGCCCCTTGGGGGCAAAATCATGCCCTGTTGAGAACCGCTGGATGAAATGATCTCAGGTTCATTCTGGCTCTCAGATTTTAAGAATTTATTTTAAGATTTAAGGGAGAGTAATTTTGAAGCCCAACTTTAAGAAATTAAACTTGAATCATTAACAATAAAGTAACAATATATGATTATTAATGATTAATACAACATAACAATAGCTCAAATTTATTGAGCATTTTCATGTATCCATCGCTGGATCAGTGAGTCTCTTATATGAAATAAATTGCTTTCCGAGGTAGATACGATTATCGTTTGCCTACGGCATGTAAGGAAACTGAGGGTGAGTATACTAAGTAGCTGGCCCAGGATCATACGGCTAGAGTGTGGAAGGACTGTGTTTCGAGTTCAGGCTTATCTGATTCCACAGCCCATGCTGTTTCTACTGTGCATGTTGATTGTAGAAAGATTATATAATAAAGATGAACAAAAGGCAATATAGTACTTCCTGAGGACAAAATTACTAGGTGGAAGGCACTTCTGGTTTAAGTTGGTGGAATCCAGACTTTTCTATTCCATCTGCCTTTCTGAAGGAGCCTGAAGACAGCAACAAAAAGTAACCAAGGGAGAAGAATATGTCTTCTTTGATGAAGAAGGGCTGACCACAATCCCACCCCCTGTGTGTGAAGAAGAGGTGACAATGGTGGTGGGATTTGGACCACTCACAGAAGGAAACCAAGAGTGGTACTGGCTTCTGCAGCCCATAGGCAGGATACAGACTTCTCCAGAGTATTTTTCAACTCTATGAGCCCTTCCTAATCCTGGCAAAGCCTGGAGCATGCACAGGGGGAAGGGGGAGTCTCTGAGATGCACGTGACAGTACAGAGTTCAGATGAATAGGTTGAGGAGGCTTGAAGACCTTTGGTGAGAAGCAGGATGTTGGAAGGTGGATGGAAGATAAAGGATGGATAATAATCAGCTATATGGTTGTAATTGTTCTAGTTTTCTCTCTCGGCTAGTCAAAGAGACATAAATAGTCAAAGAGACACAGAAAAACTATAACGTTCTTGGGTGTTTACACTTCATCTTCAGGGCAAAGCTGGTGAGAAAGCATTCTGAGAAAACCAACAGGGCCAATACTCAGGCACTTGCTGCCTCAGCTTCTGCCCGGCCCCTCTCCCCACTCTTTCCTTGATCATGAAACTGATCTGGAGAGAATGACCCCAGTCCTGTGATGAATAGCCAGCACGGGACCCACAAAAAGCGTGAGAAATAAGAAGAAAGGGGACATCCAAGATAAATATTAAGATAAATACTGAAGTAGGAGAAACTACTGAACAGATACACCTCCATGAAATATCAAAAAAAAAAAAAATAAGGAAAGGATTTCAGTGGGATCCCCCGTGATGTAGACACCCCCAGATTATGATTCCCAATTTGCAGATGAAGAAACTCAGGCTCAGAGGGTTCAGTGACTTGCCGTTAGAGTTCACTTGCAAAACCACAATCCCAGGCTCCCTGGCTCTCAGGCCTGGATTCTCTAGAGCAGCTCGGTCCAACAGAACTTTCTGCAATGACGGAAATGTCCTATATTCACAGTCCAGAAGGATAGACACCAGTTCCAGGTGGCTACTGAGCACTTAAACCATGGCTCGTGTGACCGAGAAACTGGACTTCGAAATTTCATTTAGAATTGGAATGAATTTAAACTTAAATAGCCCCACGTGGCTGAAGCTACTGCATTCGGACAGCCCAGCTCTAGAGATTTCCTGGGACTGTTTTCCCTTCTCAAAAAGAGAGCTGACCACTTTCCATTTCAGGCATCCCCCAACTCCACCCACATCAAGGTCTTCCGAGTCTGAGCTCTGGGGTTGGCCTCGATAACCGAGACTAGGCTTCTTGCTCTTGGCATGTGTCTTCTGGTGTGTAGTCTCCTTTAGGCTCATCCATACCTGGTATTTTCAGCGGAGTCATGCCAGCTTTTGATGGCCAGCGGGGATAGGCTGGGGGAGTTGAGAGATGTTTTACCTGGAGCCACGACACCACATAGCCTGGGCCACCTCTGCTTCCCTTCTTAAAGCAGAGCCTCTGGACAGAACAAAGTGACCAGGAGGCAAACTGCTGACTCTGAGATGATGCAGAAAGTGAGCCTGCAAAATGATCCACCTCCCTCAACCTCTGAACCCCAGAAGTTAAAATTCAAAAGGCCTTGGAATCTCATGACTCTACGCTTCTACCCCAATCTACCCCTGAGGGTTCAAGAGAAGCCTCCATTTTGCAGACACGCAGAACTGAACCTCCACGTGGTCCAGTGGCTGCTTTGATGTCACCAAACAGGGCCCAAGCGGCAGAGGTTGGACAGATATGCTGCAGCCTAGAGTAAAATCATGGATCCACCTGCCCCCTCCCCCATGCCTTAGTCCGTTATTTAAATGGTAATCATGATGAGGAATGATGAAATCTGCTCTCATGCTCTGTGTGCTCCCGAAGAGACCACTCTTCCTCTCCACACCTGTAAAATAGAGATTTTAAAACGAAGCAGGGATTTTTAGTACGTCGTCCTGTGATCTCTACTAAGGAGGTCATAATGTCAACAAATAAGAACTAATTCAGCAAGAACAAGGCTAGACAGTGAAGATCAAGCCACAATAGTGTGATCAGAGAAGGACTCCCTGAAGAGGTGACCTTTGATATGAGGGCTGAACAACAAGAAGGAGCCAGCTGAGCAGAGGTCAGGGTCGCGGGGGCCAGGCAGAGAGGGCAGCAGGTGCAAAGATCTGGAGGTGGGAATGGGCTTGGCCTGCTTAATCTCTGAGAGCCCACCACTCAGTGTTCATAGGCCCAGGTCTCTAGTCCCGGCCTCCATGTCTCCTGGGAGATTTTTGCTCTCCCAGAATGCAGTTCTGTCCTCGAGGCCCAGCAAGGGTGGGGGGATGAGGGGCATCAGCACTTATTAATCCTCCACCAGATGTCTGGCATCCAGCTGGCAATTATGAATCCGTTTGCCCACAGGAAGCTCAGCTGGGGGAGAGAAGCTATTTGGAGTCATCTTAACCCTGCTCCAGTCCCTAACAAGCAAGGTAATGAAACACACTCTTGACCCACTTACTGCCAAAGCCCCTAGTGGGCCAATGATTGACTTCTTAACTCCTCTCCTTTCCCTTGGGTCACCTCCCCAGCTGACAAGACACATGCTGTGTCCGGAGTCATTCCTCTACACAGGACTGATGTTGACATCCTAGCAAGAGCACCCAGAGAAGGAAGGGAGAAGAGAGGGAGCATGAGAGGGAGGGAGGGAGGAAGGGGGAGAGAGAAAAAGAGAGAAAGAAGGAGGGAGAGAGAGAGAGAGAGGGAGGGAGGGAGAGAGAGAGAGGGAGGGAAGCAGGGAGAGAGGGAGGGAGGCAGGGAGAAAGAGAGAGAAAGAGGGAGGGAGGGAGGCAGGGAGAGAGAGAGAGAGAATATGAATACATGTATACAGGTTTGGAATTCAGAGACTTTAAAAGGCAAACTGCAGCCAGGATTTCCCCACATAGCTCCCTACTCTCATTATATAACGTATAGAATTAATACATTGCACAGAAAGACTCACAGGATGTCATCCCTGAAGCAGATGTATTTGAATGTTCATAAAAGCTTTATTCATAACAGCCCCAAGCTGGAATCGATCCAAATGTCCGTCAGCAGGAGGATGAACAAATAAATGGTGGCATATTCACAGACTAGAATACTACTCAGCAATAAAAAAGAATGAACTAGTGACACAGACTAGAATACTACTCAGCAATTAAAAAAAAAATGAACTAGCAACCACCTGGATGAATCTCACAGGCAGTATACTGAGCAAAAAATGTAAAAGCACATCCTGATGATTCCATTTAAGCAAAGTCCAAGAACAGGCAAAAACCAACCCATAGCAATGGAAATCACAGCAGTGGAGGGGGGTTGAAGAGTGATCTGAAAGGGGTGAAATGGAATTTTCTGAGGTGATGGAAATGTATATCTTGATTGGGATGTTATATGGGTCTGTACATTTGTCAAATCGTAAACTGTACATTTACAATGGGTGCATTTGGTTATGTGTAAATCATAGCTCACTCGTAAAGCTAATTTTCCAAAAAAGGCATGTGTATTCTTCTCGCCAGCTGTTGGTCTAAATGTATTCAGTGGGGGACATTCTTCTGCTATAACTTGGATGAATACTCCTACAGACCTGTGACTTTTCCCATCACTTTCGGGAAGTAATTAAAATCCTCTAGTGACTTTAATACACAAACGGTCTCAATTCAGAAATTGGAACAGTCAGTTCCAGGTGATAATTGAAACATGGAACTTGGTTTGACGTCTTAATCCCCTCCGCCGGTGCTCCTGTGGCTGGGGGTGGGGTAAGAGAGCCAGATCTTTCTCTCCTACCCTCTCCCTTTGGGTTTCTCTTCTTCCTCTTTTTCTCAAGGAAACGACAACATTCTCATGAGGTTTCTGGCATCCACTGTGAGAGAGCCCGGCGGGGACAAGAAGGGACCAGGGAGTAAGGGAGAGTTTGACTGCTCCTCAGCTGGCTTCATCCTCAGGGGGGCCTGGCCCATTCTCTGACACAGTCTCACTGTAGCAGGTGGGGAATTAGAGGGTGTAATCTCCTCTGGAACACTTCCCTAGGGGGACATTTTTCTCTGATAGTCTGCCCCCCTCCAGTAGGTTTCCCATTGGTCTGCTTTTTTGGGGATCTATATAGAAGCAGATCTCTTATGCCAGATTTAAAGTGGCCCTGGGCGGAACATCTCTCCTTATGACCCGCATCTGATCTTCAAGAAACACTTGGGTTTTTCTTCTCAATCTTTGGAGCATTGGCCCAACTAGGGTCACCAGATAAAATACACAATGATCAGTTCGCTTTGCACTTCACGTGAACAATGAAAATACAATCTCTGCCCTACTAGAGCTTACATTCCAGTGGAGGAGGAAACCAATAAGCTGTAAAATCTGCCTTTAGGGGTATGATGGTTCATTTTATATGTCGACTTGACTGGCTAAGGGATGCCCAGAGAGCTGGTGGAACAATATTTCTGGGTATGTCTGTGACAGGGTCTCCATAAGAGGTTGTTTGAATCAGCGGAGTAGAGAAGGTCCGCCCTCTCCAATCAGGTAAGAGCTGGAATGGAACAAAAAGGCAGAGGAAGAGCAAATTCCTCTCTGCTTGATCTGAGGCATCCACCTTCTCCTGCCCTTGGACATCTGATGGTACTCCAGGCTCTCAGTCCTTCAGACTCGGCTCGGGGCTCACATCATCAGCCTCGGATTCTCAGGCCTTCAGAATGAGACTGAATTACACCACCGGCTTTCCTGGTTCTCTAGCTTGCAGATGGCAGATCATGGGACTTCTTGGCCTCCGTAACTGTGTGAGCCAATCCTATATCAATCTCCTCTTCTGCATATCCATGTATATATCCTATTGGTCTTGTTTCTCTGGAGAACACTGACTAATGCAAGTGATGACTTGTTAAATAAAGAAAAATAAAGAGGGGTAAAGGAATGGAGATGGGGGCATCACATCTCTGTGGTACCAGTAGCCAAGATTCGGGCTGCTTCTGCTTAAAACCTGGCCCATCTCTTAGAAGCTGTGTGTCTCCAGGAAAGTCACTTCACCTCTCTGAGTTGTGGAAACTAACCGTCTCCAGCTGATAATCAGTTTCCTCTGCAGACTCACAGGGTCCCAGCCCTAAGAAGACTGAATTGGCCGAATTTGTTTTTCTGTTATCTGAATGTTTGGATATATTGGCTCCCCAAGTGGTCCCTGAAGATCTGCTGGCAGAATATGGGGATTCCCAGAACTTCTGTAAACAGCATGTTCTTTCTTGTGCTGCTGCCCTCCGCCATCTTTGTTCGATGTACTGGGAGTACCTGGGCCAGGTCTGCTCCTCCGTGTGCCTCTGTGGGATACTGGGGCGATGCCCTTTGGCTCCACTGAGGCTAAGAGGGCTTTTCTCATAAGGACTTGGTGTAAGGTGTCAGCTTCCTGGGGAGTCCCAGTTTGGAGCTCTGTAAACATCTCTGACATCTGTCTGCTGTCTAACCTTTCCCCTCTCTGGTCTCAGTTTCCACATGTGTAAAGCCAGGGAAGCACTAGGTGATGGTCCAACTGTCTGCCACTGACTTCCTGAGTCAGGAAGGTCTTAGGTGCTGCCCACGTAGGTGGAGGGGAGGGAGAGAACTGAGGGGCCCAGTGGCTAGCTCCCCACCCTACTTTTCCCAGGAAAACTCTCTTTAACTAAATTTTTATATTCATGGTTGTCTTGTTTTATACACTGTGATTTAATACATGGTTTTGCTTGCACTAAGTGCTGAAAGTTATAAATACTTATAGATCTGTGATTATCTAAGGTATCTCAGCCCTGAAATGTAGGGGCCAAAGACTCGGGCACTTACCTCTGCCTGGTTTAGGAACTGAAAAGATAATAAGAAATCAAAACTCAGGGAATTTTTGGTTATTAGATTTGATTCTGTATTATTTTTGCTTTCGATCTTTAAAATGTATGTCCAATAACTTGATGCTGAAACAGTGGTTTTAAGTTGTGCTCATTTCTTTTACAATTATTCTTCTTTACCCCCAACAATTAAATTTTTTTTTTTTTTTTTGGTATTCTGAAGGACAATTGATTGTATTAACTCTGGGTGTCTATTTTTTTTTTCTATTGTGTTTTTTTTTTCCTCCACAAGAGTTTATCATAAGTTTTCTATCACAATAGATAAACTAGTTTTTCCCTCCAATTATTTTCATTACGGTAAAATACATAGAACATAAAATTTACCATCTTAATTATTTTTAAGTGTACAGTTTAGTGGTATTAAAGACATTCACAGCATTGTGCAGCCATTACCACCGTCTGTCTCCAGAACTCTTTCATCCTGTAAAACTAAAACTCTGCACCCACTAAACAACAGCTCCCCATTCCTCCCGCCCCAGTTCCAGCAGTCACCCTTCCACGTTCTGTCTCTATGCGTTTGGCTGCTGTAGGTACCTCATGGAATTTATCGTGTTCATCTTTTTGTGACTCGCTTATTTCACTTAGCATAATATCTTCAATGTTCTTCCATGTTGTAGCATATGTCAGAACTTCCTTCCTTTATAAGGCTGAATAATATTCAGTTGTGTGTCATACCACATTTTGCTCATTCATTCATCCGTTAATAGATACTTGGATTGCTTCCACATTTTCGCTATTTTGAATAAGGCTGCTATGAACATGGGTGTACAAATACTCTTTCAGATCCCTGCTTTCAATTATTTGGGGTAATACTCAGAAGTGAAAGTGTTGGGTCATATGGTAATTCTATTTAAGTTTTTGAGGGATCGCCACACTGTTTTCCTTAGCTGCTGCACCATTTTATATTCCCACCACCAGTGCATAATAAAGTAGTTGTTATTATTACTATTTGTGGAGTGTGCACTGTGTGTTGGCATCCTGCTACACGCCGGGTATGGATGTGACAGTCACTTCTGGTGCTCCTTCCACATCCCCATTGGTACTCACCATTCTGCACATGCCAATAGCTTCTTGCTGTGCCCAAGACGTGCAGCCTGAGTGTGTTTGCTGGCTGCACATGGGGCAGGCTGAAAATGCCGGGGAGACAATACTCTCAGGAGCAGCCCTCAACCCGTGATGGCCAGGAGATGGCAGGTCAATAGCCCAACTTCCTTGCCTCCCAGGGGGACAACTCTGAGGCATGCACGATCTACACTGTCTCCCAAGGTCCCCATCAGGATTGAGCCCCAGCAGCCCACAGTGTAACCTCCTGAACACACTCTGTATTGGCTTCCTTATCTGCTTCACTTCTTCACTACCCTTCCAGAACATTCTGGGATCCCCTATTAAGTAAACTATTTTCACTCTCATGCTTATCTCAGGGTCTACTACTAAGACAGTGGGGCATTTCATCCTCAAACAGTCCTATGAAATGGATAGACATAGCTTTTCCATTTTCTAGTTGAGTAAAATGAAGCTCAGATAGGTGATGCCACTGGCTTGAGGTCAAAGCCTTGGGCACTTACCTCTTCACTGCCTCTCCGAGGAGTGTGCCTTGATGGGCCCTGCTCCAGGACGTCTTCTCCCTCTGCCACCCTGGACTCTGCTGACCCTCCTGAGCCTGCATTTCCCCCCCGCAGGAAGGCCGCTGCCTGTTTGTCATCCTGCTCATGGCGGTGTACTGGTGCACAGAGACCCTGCCCCTCTCGGTGACGGCCCTGCTGCCCATCATCCTCTTCCCCTTCTTGGGTATCCTGCCGTCCAGCATAGTCTGCCCCCAGTACTTCCTGGACACCAACTTCCTCTTCCTCAGTGGTCTGATCATGGCCAGCGCCATCGAGGAGTGGAACCTGCACCGGAGGATCGCCCTCAAGGTCCTGATGCTCGTTGGGGTCCAGCCGGCCTGGTAAGGCCAGGTAACGGGTCCAGCCCAAAGGTGGGGAGGCAGAGGGACCACATCTCCTGGAGCCCAAATTCACTCTCCCTGGTTCTCCCAAGCCAGCAAACTCATCTTGTCCTATCTTCCACGTACTTATTCATTCCTCAGATATTTAATGAGCCCCTTTGTGTGCCAGACACAGTGCTGGGCTCTTGGAAGGGGGTGTTCTCAGAAGTACATAAGAATTACTTAGGAAACCCGTTGAAATGCTCATCCCTAAGCCCCACCCCCAGGGATTTGTGTCCAGTAGTTTTAAAATGGGCCATATTAGCAGACTTCTCAGGACTGAATTCCACCTTTTCTAATATGGGAAATGACTTAACCTCTCTCTGTCTGTAAAATAACGATATAATAGCCTAGACCTGCACAGTAAATTCTGGCCATTATGAGCCAAGGTGACAGGGTGGGTGGGGAGTGGGTAGAAGGATAGCTTTGGAGAGACAGGAAGCAGGGTCCATTCCTGCAGGGCCTCAGGGTGCTGGTTAGAATTTGAACTTTTATTCTAAGAGGATTAAATAGCCTTTAAAATAGAGTTAATGTTGCTTGCTTGCTTGCTTGCTTGCTTGCTTATTTATTTATTTATTTATTTGTGCAATTTGGTGTATCTTAAGGAATCTTAAGGATTCCTTCCCAGAATAATGTTTTTAAATGCATAAAGCACAACACATGGGATTTAAAACAATAATCACTACAATTACAATAAAATGTAATTTTTAAAAAACACAGAAATTTGTGGTATGGTACCATATATACTACTTTCCAATAAATAATAAGATCTAGGGACTGGCTTAACTGCAACTGTTGTTCTGAGGCAGTTTTGAGTGTCAATGATATTCCAAGATTTCTGCAACTATTATAGAATAATGTGATGTGAAATATCTGGGATCTTAATTGGTGACCAAGTCTCAGGCACTTCTAATACTACTGTACTCTGTGGCCTATGATTATTGCTGAAGGAAATAGTTAATTTCTATTAGATGTTAGTAAAATAAAAATGTATTTTCCTCCCTCCTTTCCATCTTGAATTATATCCATAGCCCCCTAGTTATGAATCTCTGCTTTAAAGAATTCTATCTAAGCTAGGGAGTAACATGACCAGATTTGCATTGTTTTTCAAATTCCTCCTGGCTGCCATGTGGAGAGCAGATGAGAGGTGCAGCCCAGTTAGGAGACTGTTCTGGGTGTCCTGACAAGAGATGGTGACAACTTGGACTAGGGTGATGGCAGTGGAGATGGACAGAATGGATAGATTTGAGAGCTGTTTTTGTGATGGGTGTTGGGGTAGAGGTGAGGGAGAAGAAGGTTCTGGATAGCTCATAGGTTTCTAGCATCTGCTCTGAGCCAAGCACTCTACTAGGCTCTGGAGCTGTGTTTCCTCCTGGAGGATCTGTCAATCCTGGGAGAGATTCCATCTGTAGAACTGATCCCAACACAAAGCAGAATTTGATACACAAGGGACGCATGTGCCATTAGAGCCCACATGAGAGGTAGGGGGTGACATTTTCATGGAGGAGCTTACATTTGACTTTGAAGAATGGGTGAGGCTTCTAGCAAACATATTTTAAAGTTCTTACAATGAAATCAACAGGACACTAGTTCAGAAATAGATTTGAAAACACAGAATCAGTCATCTAGAAGAAATCTCAATCAGTGGGGAAGGGAAAGATTTATTCAATAAATGGTGGGGACTGAAATTATTAGTTTATTCTTTGAAAAAAAGGTCTACTTAGAGCTGACTTCATACTATACATCTAAATAAATTACAGGTGGATTAAAAGTTAAGTGTAAAGGAAAAAGATCATGAAATTTAGATTCCTGTTGGTGGGAGGGACCACACAATGGAAGGCAGGCGGGAGATCAAGGTGTGTTTGGGTGCTGGTGGGGAGTTTAGGGAAGCCTGAACAGGGGTGCCTGGTAGGAATGGGAGGTGGAGTGGGAGAGGAGGCTGGGATAGGCTGTTTGGGGTGAGATGGTAGAGTGTTGGTGCCGAAACAAGGAAACTTTATTCTGCAATGGGAGCCATCAAGGATTTGGGGTCAAAGGAGAAAAAAATTGGGGAATTGGGGGTCTTTGAAACTATTTTACCTTGTATACCTGTGGTGAGTTCACTTGCATACATTGAGCCAGTTTCCTTAGATCTAAAGGCTGGTGACTGGATTTGGTCCCTGCCTGGTCACTGACTTGTTCTCTCCAGACCTTAACTTTCTATCTGTGAAATGAATGGGCTGGATGGAGTCCTAGGAGTGGCAAATTCAGACAGAAGACCTCCTGGACTCCGGTTCTGGAACTGCCTCTAACGTCCTCTGTTCCCAGGCTCATCCTGGGGATGATGGTGACCACCTCCTTCCTGTCCATGTGGCTGAGCAATACTGCCTCCACGGCCATGATGCTGCCCATCGCCAACGCCATCCTGAAGAGTCTCTTTGGCCAGAAGGAGCCTCAGAAGGACCTCAGCTGGGAGAGTGAGGAGAATACAGGTGAGATTATGAAAAGGGACTGAGGACCAACCCCACCAAGGTGGAAGGGTGGCAGTGGGGCTGTTCACAGTGTGTCGGGGAAGGCCAAGGAATGCACTTATTGAGCACTTACTGTGTGCAGAGTATTTTAATAATAATAATAATGACTGAGAATTAAGTCAAACCATGGTAGTTAAAAAACATATTTGCATTTACTGGGCATTTACTATGTACTAAGCAATAAGTTAAACACGTTACATACATTATCTCCTTAACTTCACAAAACAAAACTTATGAAGTAAATACTGTAATTCAATCTTATTTTAAAGCACTTGAAGAGATGCTCACATTCACTAATACCCAGAAAAATGCAAATGGAAACAACAGTGAGATTTACTTCAGCGAGACCAGCAGAAAGAAGAAAGCTGGATAATGCAAAATATTGGCAAGCATGGGGGCCACTGGAACTCTGTGCACTGCTAGAGAGAGAGGAGACTGAGTCAGCTCTTCTTAAGGGCACTCTGCAAATATTTAATCAGATTAAATGTGCATATACCCTGTAACCTAGCAGTTTTGCTGCTGAATGCAAATACTAAAGGGATTCTCACATAGGTCCATGAGCGGCCACATGTGACTCTGTTCACTGCAACATTCTCTGTGGTGTGGCAAGTTGGGAGCCCCATGAATGCCACCACTAGTAAAAGGGAATGTAAGGGGTGCTGGGTGCACACCACTGAGCACTATCCTGCTTTCAGGAGCAAAGAATTAGAGGAATGTATCTTTATAGGAATGGATCTCATAAAACATAGTTGTGATTGGGGAAAAAGCCAGAATGAGATAGAGAATACAATACCGTTATGTTCTTATGTAAATTAAAAACACATACAAATGACAAAATATTTTGCAAGAACATAAGCAAATGAAAAGCTACACATTAAACACATCAGAGTGGTTGGCTCTGGGAAGGATGGGACTGAGAAATGGAGAAAAAAGGGACTAAATAAATGAATAAATAAATTAAACAAGAGACTTGTGCAACAAATACTGAGACTGTCATGAACTGAGGGATCTGATTCATTCAAACCTCTGAAATTGTGTGCTAAACAAACCAAGAGCAGCTACCATGTTTTTTATATGGCTAACCAAGGGCTCAGAGCGGGGTAGTGACTTCCCTAAGTCATACAGCAGGTGAATGGCTGAGCCCAACTTTGCACTCAGGCATTCTGTGTCCGGAGCCCACTCTCTTATCCATGAAACCAACTGCATCAGTGAGAATTCTTTTGGCTGCAGGTAAAAGAATGCCAGTCTGCAAGTGGTTTAAAGAGTAAGGGTTCATTTCCCTCAAATATCAAGAAGTCAGAGAAAGACAGTTCCAGGATTGGTTCAGAGGCACAAAGATGTCAGGACTGTTTATTGGCACCTCTGTTTGTCCCTTGGTCTTTTCCTCATGGTTGCAAAATGGCTGCCACATCCTGTCTGCTTTAAAACATCTTTCTTTTTATTTACATAAATATATATTTAAAAGGAAGCTTTATATTGGTACATATGGGCAGAGATTACTAGTTTACCCCCAATATTGATTCTTCTTTTGTTTTTTTAGTAATAGAGCCCCTACATGGGCGTATGTCTGGGCAGAGAAAAGGCTGAATTTTTCAGCTTCCTTTGAAATTAAATGTGGTCATGTGACTAAGCTTAGCCAATGGGAGTGTGACTATGAAGGTGGGGATGAAAGATGCTACCTGGACCCAAAGATGGAAGCTGAATATTGAAAGATGGATGGCAGATCTCCCCCAGCAGCTTTGGATCATTTACTCCTCCTCCCCCAACACAACAAACATTATCCATGAAATCATGGGTTTTGTGTGCTGGTTATATTTTTCAAATAAAAATTAAAACAAATATGTATCTGTTAAAAATCAAAATATTGATCCATATACTGTCGATATTAATCTGATTTGCTATGTTATGGGTATTTCCCCATCATGCAAGAAGAGGTCTTCTTTTATTTCCCCAGCAGCCCTGAAATCTAGAAATGGTTATAAGTACTTTATAGATGAGGTTCAGAGAGGTGATGTGAGATGTCCTGAATCAATCACATTGTTGGTAAAGTAGTAGAGCCAGGATGGAGACAAGGTTAAAGACTTCCACGTGTATTACTATAATGATTATCTTAAGGCTTTTAAATAGGTTTAATCATTAATTTTTTTTGAATTAAAAAAATAAAAAGACTTCCACGTAGAAGGGAAGAGATACTCGAGAGCAGGGGTCAGCAAACATTTAATATAAATGACCAGATAATTATTTTAAGCTTTGCTGGCCATTCTGTCACAACCAATCAATTCTGCCTTTGCCGAGAGAAAGCGCCCATAGACAATATGTAAACGAGTGGGTGTGGCTGTGTTCCAAGGAAATTTTATTTATGGGTGCTGAAATTAAAATTATATACAGTTTTTACGTCATGAAATATTATTCTTCTACTGATTTTTTCCAGCCATTTAAAAATGTTAGAATCATTCTTAGCTGGCAGGCATTAGGCAGGTTTCAGCCCAAAAGCTATAGTTTGCAGATTCCTGCTCTGTAGTATTGGCTTTACTGGTTTTCAGTCTGTTTCCCCTTAGTCTTGGGGCCCAAGAGAACTGCCTTGTTGACACCTTGAGATGGCAGCAAGCTCCTTCTCCCATTTCAACTCCGATGGCCCCCACTTTATCTGTTTTATACACTGGGCTTCCACATAACAATCAAAGATGTTTATTGAGCACTTATTCTCTGTAAGGACTCTTCTTAGGGTCTTGCATCTGAGTGAGGTGGAGCTAGCATTGACCACATTCAGAGGAATAGAAATTGAGGAAGAAATAAATAAAAGAGGAAAAAGTAGCCCCAAGGTCACCAAGTTTCAAAACAGCTGCCCTGGTATTTTGAATCCAGGCTGGCTGACTTCAGAGCTCTTAAGCTTTACTATTCTGCCTGCAACCCAAGATTTTTTCCAAAGAGTCTAATGGGAAAGAAAGAAAGAAAGAAAGAAAGAAAGAAAGAAAGAAAGAAAGAAAGAAAGAAAGAAAGAAAGAAAGAAAGAAAGAAGAAAGAAAGAAAGAAAGAAAGAAAGAAAGAAAGAAAGAAAGAAAGAAAGAAAGAAAGAAAGAAAGAAAGAGAGTGAAAGCAAGTCCCTCATTATAAAGATGAAAAGTCTAAGACCCAGGAGGGGAAAGAGACTTGCCCAAGGCCACATGCAATGTTGGGTATCAGGAGAAATTCAGAGTCTTTTCTCTTATACTGTAGGGTGCCAGATGGTAGGAGACCCTGGGAGGCTGGGGCAGACACCTGCTTTTGGGGCCAGTGGAATTAGAGAGCTGGGATTGGTTAATGGTCAACCCTGAGCCCTAAAATTGCAGTGCAAGGCTAATTCCAGTGCAAAGAGTGATGTTCCCGTTCACCCAGTTTCTGTCCTCTGACCTGGTGGCAGGAGGTGAGGACAGGGGTTGTGGGTGTGGAGACTCTGTAAGTGGACCAGGACTGGGGCGAGGAGGCTCCTGGGGGCTTTAAGACTGTAAGGGACAGCATAGCAATGACAGCAATGATAATGAGCACGTTCATTTTCCGAAGACCCACCATATGCCAAACACTATGCTAAATTTTTCATACTTATTAGCTTGTTCAGTCTTCCCAACAGTGCTATGGGGTAGATGATCCACATTTTCCAGAGGAAGGGACTGAAGCTCAGAGGCAAAAGGATTTGGCCAAAGTAACATGATGAGTTAGTTGCTGAGTTCTGCCTGAATCCAGAGCCTGTACTTAAGAGCACCATGCCAGAGAGAGACAGAGTCTGGGGTAGGGCGGGGCGCACTGGACAAGACCCTGGGGGTCCTCAGCCTTGGAGGTCAGCCTGTTGCTTCTGTTCAGTTCCTTTACCCAGCTCTGCTTCCTTGAACTGCCTGGGGGACCGAGAGGCCATGCGGGTAGTGGCTTCTCCAGTGTCCTTCTACATGCATGTTCTCATTAGCTCCTCCCTACAGCCCTGCAGGGGTGGCCTGTCTTGTAGAGAAGGAAATTGATGCTCAGAGTGGTGAAGTATTTCCCCAATGTCCCTCAGCCAGTAAGGGGCCCACCTGGCTTTTGAATCTAAATGCTACCATTGTTTCCCCTCCTTTTCTCTGCTCAAAAAAGGCTAGATTGCCACCCATGTCTTTCCTTTAGGAATGCCCAAGAGGCCATCGCTCAGAATGCAATCTTTTAGACTGCGTTAAGCAGTGCCTCCTCCTATACTCTTTATTCATGAGGCCAGGAGCAGAGTGTCCTTTCAAGGCTCTTTTCTCATCTATAAAATACTGTCACGAAGCTTACATGAGAAATGAGAGCTGGGCACATAGGAAGGAATTGGGAGGAGCCGGTAACAAGACCCTACACTGTGATGCCTGTTGATGTTTCCTCTGCCCCCTGTTTGAGAGGGGTTTATTTGTTCATTATCTGTCTCCCTGTGGGCTCCAAGCTACAGGAGGGGCCGTATCACTCTCTCTCATCGCTGTAGATGGCCTGGACTGGCGTAATCTTGTTCCCCTAGAACACTGTTTGACACAGTCGGTGCTCAATAAATGTGTGGAATTAATGAATAAGTCAATGACTAGACCAGTTACTTCACTGTTCTGAGCCTCACTTTCCTCATATGTAAAATGGGGATATTAATACTGACTGCCTATGTTGTTGGGAGTGCTAAATGAATGAATGGTTGTAAACCTGCCTGACTCGGGGCTTTTGGCTTTCCCTGGGGGGCTCTTTACCTAATTAGATGCAAGAACGCTTTCCTGAGGGCCTTCCATGTGCCCACTGTCAAGTTTAGGTTAGATTTAGCAGTTCCAGGTCAGACCTACCAAGGGCCAGGTGAGCGCCTTTGGAGAAGGAGTGAGATTCAAGGGGAGCGGAACCGATAGTCCTGGCATAAGCCTGACTCTGCCACTAATCCTTTGGGTCATTTTGATCCCAAACCTAACTGACCTCTGTGGACCTCAGTTTCCCCAGGTGTGAAGAGGAAAGTAGTAACCCCTCCCTAGCTCTTCCAGGTTGTTCCAAGGATTCTGTAAGTTTACAAGTGGAAAAGTTCTCATTGCCTGACCTGATACAAACTCGGGGACTGGTATTATTTGAATAAGACCTTACATAAGCCCCAAGCTCCTAACCAGCCTTGTGTACAGCGCATACAGTCTCGTGTCGAGGCTCCCCAGCTCAGATGCTGGCAGCAACCAGGATTCATGGATGAGTAACAGGGGCCAGGTGGGGACAGAGGCCCACTGGTGAGCACATGCCCCTGTGAGGGTGTGAGCAGTCACTGGAGACTTCGGTCTCCTCCCCCTGTAACTTCAGGCGAGTTGTTCTCTACCCTGGCTGCCCCAAAGAGTCACCCCACAGAGCCCCAGCCTCCCTCCAGAGCCACAAAACCAGAACCTCTAGGGTGGGGCCTGGGCACTTCCAGGAAGTTCTACCGTTTACCCAGGGCTGTGGAGGAAGGGTACAGAGTGAGCTACAGATGGGTGGGGGCTGGGGTGGGGGTCACTGGGTCAGAGTTCTTTCTGTCTGGCCATGCCCTGGGGAGCAATTTTGCCCCCAGCATCAGTGTTTTATTAACAGACTTTCACTTCCTGCTTCAGTGCCTCGGCCTCTGGCCACGTGCATTGCTCCTAGACCTATATTCCCATTGCAGGAGCCCCGAGGCCCTCGCCTTCATGGTCCAGGGTGAACCGATCTGCATTTAGCCTTCAGACTTTGGCTTATGGTCAGCAGAGCCAGCCTCAGGCACAGTAAAAATGACACAGCCACGAAGGGACTTACCCAAACCCCTGGGTGAGACAGGAAAAGAACTGAAGCTGGGGTCTAGACCCTTCCTCCCAGCCCACGTGGTGGAAGATCCCAGAACACATCGGTAGTTGGACAGGTTGGGTTTACTTCTGTTGCCATAGTGAGAGAGAGCACACGCCAGGGGCGAGCTCGATCATGTCAGCAAGAGGGCGACAGAAAGGACCTCTCACAGGACTTCAGCTTTGGTTGGGTCATGTGGAGGGGGCTGTCTGAGGAAACAGGGATTTCTCTGTATTGAGTGCTGTCAGAAATCAGGGACAATTCAGTGATTGGGTGATGAAGTAGCAACCATTCACTTAGCAAGAGCTGGGGATGCTTGTCACTCTTACTTGCCGGTGGCAAGTGGCTTCGTGCTAGACAGATTTATGAAGCATCCTTGCTTTGGCTCATTTTGTCAGTCTCGGTTCAGAGTGACTTTGAGGTCGGCGATGTGTAAGATTATTTAGGTCCAATGAGAGAACAACATGGCGTAATGGGTCAGACCACTTGCAGATGTCAAGAACCACCTTTTTATTTTTTTTGAAGAGTAACCCACATTAAACTGAGAGCATTTGAAATCTTGCACCCTGGCTTATGTCATCAGTTTGCCTCAAATAAACTATTATAAAAATTCAGAAAAAGAAAAAGAAAAGAGTAATCCACATTAAACTAAATCCTTGCTAGCACTCAGATTCCTGTGAAATTCTTTAAATCATGGGCTGGGCAACTTCAGCCCACCAAATCTAGCCTACCTCCTATTTTTTTTTAATTTTTTCATGCAGCTTGTGAGTTAAGAATAGCGTATACATTTTTTTTTTTTAAAGGTTGAAATAAACCAAAAGAAGACACATGTTTTGGGACATGTGAAAATTACACGAAATTCAAATTTCAGTGTTCAGAAATAAGGGTTTAGCCACACTTATTTGTGCAGGCATTGTCTACGGCTGCTTTGATGGTATCGTGACAGAGTCGAGCAGTTAATGGCAGAGACCACATGGCCTGTAAAACCTAAAATATTTACCGTCCGGCCTTTTATAGAAGAAGTTTGCCAGTCCTTGCCTTAAATGGTGTTTCAGTGTACTCAGGTTGCTGGAACAGAAATACCACAGACTGGATGTTTATTTCACACGGTTCTGGAGGCAGGGAAGTCCAAGATCAACGGGCCAGCAGAATCGCTGTCTGGTGAGAGCCCACTCCCTGGTTCGTAGATGGCCGTCTTCTCGCAATGTCCTCGCATGGTGGGAAGGGCAAGAGGGCTGGGTGTGGTCTCTTTTATACGGGCACTGATCCCATTCGTGAGGGCTCCACCCTCATGACCTCGTTACCTCCAAAGGCCCCACCTCCTAACACCATCACACTGGGGATTAGGTTTCAACATATGAATTTCGGGGAAATGCAAAAGAAGTCTACAGCAAATGAGTCAACTCCTTAATCCTCTTGACAACCTTAGGAGAATTCTTACTTCCGTTTTATGAATTCAAGAGCTGAGGTATACAGAGATTAAGAGAGTGATCCAAACCAGGGTTTCTCAACTTCAGCACCCTGGACATTCGGGTTGGGATACTCCTCTGTTGTGGGGGGCTGTTCTGTGCACTATAGGATGTTTGGCAGCATCTCTGGCCTCTGCCCACTGGATGCTATTATTACACCCCCACACCTCCACCCCAGCTATGACAACCGAAAATGTCTGCACACATTGCTCAATGTTCTTTGGAGGTAGAATTGGCCTCTGTTTGAAACCACTGATCGAAAGGTCACATAGTAAGTGACGGAGCTATGATTTGAACTAAGAACCCCAGTGTTCAGTTACCAGTCAAATGCCCAATGCCCAGGAATGGATTCTTTTGCCCTTGGTAATGATTTCAGCTGCACGAATTTATAATCTCTTCAATTTTTCTTATTTCCAAACCACTATCAAAGGCTCCTAGGGAGACTGACCTATCAAGTCCAAAACAAAGTCAGGTCCTGTCCTGACTCCTCTGCTCAAACACTGCCCTGGCTCTGCTCCCATCTGACTCAGAAGCCAAAGTTTTTGCTGTGAGCTCCCAAACCCCCGTCTGATCCAACCCACTTCCTGCCACCTCCACCCCTTGCCACGTCTCTCGCCTCACCTCCTGCTTCTCTCCCACTCCCTCAGGCCCCTCCAGCCCCACTGGCCTCCCTTCTGCTTCTGGACACACCAGGCACACTCTCACCTCAGGGCCTTTGCACCTGCTCTTTATTGCCCCTTCACCTTCTTCAGATTTCTGTTCAATATTACGTTCTCAGTCAGACTTTTCCTGACCATCCTTTAAAAAAAGGTGTCCCATCCCAGAATATCTGTTCCCTTCCCTGCTTTATTTTTCTCCATGACACTCATTTCCACCTTACTGGATATAGAGACTTATTTGTTTATGGCCTGTCCTCCTACCAGAAGGTAAGCTCCACAAGGACATAGGTTTTCCTGTCTTGTCCCTCGGTGACCTTATTGATGGATGGATTGGCTAGGGTTCACATGACTGAGTTCTGGCCCTGGGCTCCAAGTTGCACCAAGCTGTCATTTAAGAACTAAAACACAGAACTGGAACTTATTCACTCTCAGCATCTCTACCACCACTAGCCTAGTGCAGTCATCATCATCTTACCTGGAAAATGCAATAGATTCTGAATTTATCTCCCAGCTTCCATTTTTGGCCCCCCTGTAGTCCATTCTCCCCCATAAGGCTCAGGGATGTTTGCAAAATCTCAATCACATGCTATCAGTCTTGGGCGCTAAATCCTGCAGAGTTTGCCATCCTTGATTTGACTTCTGATTTCTGTTGACCTTGGTCTACCCAACTCTCACTTCCCGTCTCCCCTAGGCCTTCCCTACTCACTACTTTCCCAGCACACTGGCCTTCTCATGGTTCCTCAACTCTGCCAAGCGTCTTACCCTAGGGCCTTTGCACTGGCTGTTCCTGTTGCCTGGATAGTTCTCATCACGGCTCTTCATGTGACTAGCTCCTTTTTATCCTTGAAATCTCAGATCAAATGCCATCAGCTGATGGTGTCCCTCTGTTGACCTGATCACAGCAGGCCACCTGCTCCCCATCCCGACTCTGCAATTGTTTTCCATCACATGGCCCAGTTTTATTTTCTCCATCACTTTCTTCACAACCTGAAATTTTCTTTGTGTGTTTATTGTCTGTCTCCCCTTCTAGAATATGAACTTCATGGGAACAGGGACCTTGTTTTATATTGTTCACTGTGTACCCCAAGCTCTTAATCAATAGCACATCGTAGGTGCTCAATAAACCCTTTTTGAATGAATGAATGAACAAATGAATGAAAGGAAGATTGGGGTCACCCATCCCCTTGCTGGTCCATTACCATTTACAGCTAGCCTTTCCCAAACATCCCTTTGGCAATGGTTCTTCAGGTAAACCTAGGCTTGAGTTGGGTTGTCAGGCAGTCTTGCAGCTACCTCCCTGCTTACAGTTGCGGGTGTCATCTCCAGACAGGGGTGGTGAAACCAGAAAATGTAAGGTCAAGTGCCTCATTTATTCATTCATTCATTTGACTCAGTGATTAGTATGGCATCCTTGGCAAAGAGTGCAGCCTGAGGGAGCACTCTTGACTTTTGACTATAAAAGAATGGGCACGCTCCTGTTCTGTGCACATGACACTAAAGACCTTGTACTCTTTTCTCCTAGCTGCTGTGCCGACAAACAGCCTGTGCACTGTGCCCGTGGAGATACAATTTCTTGCCAGCACAGGAGAGTGAGTTCCTGGTGAAAATCATAGAGGAGCCAGAGCTCGATCCAAGGAAATGATGAACAAGAACTCAGTGCTGCAAGCGACCCCCTCCCATTTCTGAATTTTTCTCTGAATGACCTAATTGCCCAAGTTTTCACACTCATCCCTTGGGCTTTGGCATGGACCTCCATAGATCCCTTAAAAAATACAAATGTGGCCAGGGCAGGGGAGGACTTTATAACTCTAGAGTTCTGGTGAGGGGCCAGAAGAGCGGGTAAGCACAAGCTGCACAACAGTCAAGGGGATGAGGGGTGCAGACCAGGTTAAGGGGCTCTTAGGCCAAACTATCCTATGAGACAATACCAATCCTTCACACTGAGAGTCAGGAGCACTTCACATCGATGGCATGTTCAGTCTTTGGTGTCCTTTGTATATGATGGTGTGGTTACGATCTTGGAGTTTGGAGCCATGCAGACCTGACTTTGGACCCTGGCTCTGCTTCTTACCCGCTGTGTCATTTAGACAAGTCACTTAACCTTTCTAAGCCCCAGTTAGTTTCATCTACCAACTGGACAAGATATTGGAACCCACCTTATAGGGTTGTTTGAGATTAAATGAGATAATATCAACACAATAGGTTGCGAGACCCTACCCTCACTGATGGTAACACTTGGTAATGGCATCATTATCTCAATTTAATGATGATGAAACAGCAGGAAGTCAAGTAACTTGCTCAAGGCATTGCCGGGCATCGATTAGGTCTGTTTCATTCATTCAACAAATATTTATGAGAGCTTAGGATGAGCCTGGCACTGTCAGGGACACAGCAATGAATAGAAAAAAAAAAATCTTAGCCCTGTGGCACTGACGTCCCGGTGACAAGGAACCACTACACGAGTAGAATTCATAATGTGTCAGATGGTTGGTGAGTGCTATGCAGGAGAACAATGCAGGAAAGAGAGCTGGGGTCCTGGGAGGGAGAAAGGGCAGTTTTAAAATGGGTGGTCAGGGAAGGCCTCTCTAAAAGGCCATGCCCGAGCAGACACCTGTGGAAGGTCAGGAGTCACGGACGATCTGTGGAGTGTTCTCGGCAGGGGACCAGCAGGTGCAGAGCTCCTGAGAGTCCAGAGCAGACAGGAAGCCAGTGTGGTTGGAGCTGGGCGAGTGGATGGTAGGAGGTGGTGTCAGAGAGACAGTCGGCGTGGCCAGAGAGCAGTGGTGGAGGGACAGAGTAGGTGGGACCTCACAGGCCGTTGATGTAGCCTTGACTTTGAGTGAAATGGGAGCTGATGGAGGGATAGCAGAGAAGGAACATGATCTTACTTACATCTAATTGTTTTATCCTGTAGCCTGTGTTCCTTCCTGGCACGATTTGGGAGCTTTGAGACCAGCACTGAGCTATGGGCTCTGTGACTGGCCCAGCCGCTCACTACCATGAGGCCTGGGAATCAGTTTTAACCATCTGTCTATATGGAGCTCGTGCTGAATTTATTGGAAAAGACCTGATCCCCACCCTCTGGAGCTCCATGTCCATCGAATGCAAACCCCGTCCCCTCCCTGGGCCTCAGTTTCCCCATCTGAACAAAGAAGGGATGGCACTAGATGAGCCCTAGGGCCACTTCTGCTTTCTCATTCTCACTGTGAAGCTCAGTCCAGTTGGGTTCTCAGGTCTGAGGTGGGCCACAGTTCCTAATCAGGCCGCTCACCCCGACAATTCGGATTATGACCTTGGTCTCTAGCTGCTTATAGTCCTTGTTTTCTTTTCAGATTGAAGATCAAGTCCCCATTACCCACTGGAGAAGGGGCCCTCATGTAGCATTTAAGTCCAGAAGGAATTTGAGGTGTCTTTTATTCTTTAAAAAAATTGATTTGTTACACAGGAGCAATTCTGATTCCATTCACTTAGGAACATTCTATACTCTTAAACGAAAAGAAAAATGTGCTCAGCATCTCACTCCCAGAGATAGATTAAAACAGTGACATGGATACTGTTCTAGATTATTTCTTGATATCTCCCTATATACCTAAGTGCATTTTTAAATAAAACTTTGATAATGCTATATATGTTATTTTGTAACCTGCTATTTCACTTAAAGAAGTGTAGTTAATATCTTTTCACTTCAATAAATTTGTGTCAACATCATCTTTTAATTATAAAATTAATAATTCTTAATTTAATTCTTTCCCAAAGTCTTTAACTATATAAGAAAAACAACCCAGAAAATACAAATAAAAAATAAAAGAGAAAAAATCCATAATTCCACCCTCAAGAAAGGCACCAAAATGACTTTGCTTATGCCATTCTAGATTTTCTTAATACTCATATATTCATGAAATATGTTAGTATTTAAAAAAAGAAAACTAGTGCTGTTACCCACCTTTTCACTTTATACAATGGACATTTTTCCTCTTAATACATACTCACCTTAATCATCATTTTTAATAGCTGCACTGGTGTTCCATCCAGAAAGAGAATCATCTTTGTTAAGCCAATTCCATTTGGATGGAGATTTAGGTTGTTTTCAATTTGTATTTAGTACCACGGTGAACTCTCTTATACCCACACCCAAGGCACCTGACCAATTATTTCTTTAGAATAAATTCTGAAAATAGAACACCTGAGCTGAAGGGGGTGCACGTTTTAGAGGTTCTTGATGCCCATGCCAAATTATCTTCTAGAAAGACCACTTAGCTCCCCCAACTCAAGCAATGTGTGAGCTGTTTCCTGTGAGGTCAGCAGTTCTGAGTGTGTTCTGAATGGCTTCTTTCCGAATTTGTTTAAAGCAAAGACTGCCCTGAGGAGGCAGAGGCTTCGTGCTCCAAGAAGGAGGAGGAATATCGCAGAAACATCTGGAAGGGTTTCCTCATCTCTATCCCCTACTCAGCCAGCATCGGGGGCACTGCTACCCTCACGGGCACTGCCCCCAACCTCATCCTGCTTGGCCAGCTCAAAAGGTAAAAGCAAGTATCCCCGATCAGGCCCTGGAGTTTCTGCCCTTTCTGCTCCTCGCCCTCCTTCATTCAACACCCAGGGGGTGTGTATTGAGCGCCTTCTATTGGTCAGGCTCTGGGGACCCAGGAAAGCACAAAATCCAGCAAAGTCTCTACCCTAGGGGACTTCCATTCTGGTGGGGAGATAAGCAGTAAAGGAAAAAGCAAAGGAATATGTGATATGTCAGTGCGATAAGCTATGAAATAAAAATAAGGCAAGGTAAAGGGGTAGAAGTGACAGAAATGGGTGCTATTTTATATAGATCGGTCAGGGATGAATGACTTCTCTAATAAGATGACATTTGAGCAGAGACCTAGAAGTGAGACACAGGAGGAAAGAGCAATCCAGGGAGAGAGAATGGCCTGTACAAAGGAGAACGGTGCAAAGACCAGCAAGGCTGGAGTGAGGAAGGTGAAGGGGATTGTGGGAGGAGACGAGAGAAGAAAGAGGCCAGACTCAGGCAACCATTATAAGGACCCCAGCTTTCCCTCAAGTGAGATCGGGAGTCAGTGGAAAGCTAAGAGCAGAGGGTTGACATGATGTAGCATCTGCTTTAATAACTAACCCCAACTGGGGGTGTTGGTCTGTGGCTGTCATGTCCAGTGAGAAGCACATGGGCCAGGAATGGAGTGGGCTCTGCCAAAATGTAAAGTCTCCTCATCACTAAAACTGTCTAAACAGAGGCTGGGGGCCATCTGTCAGGGCTTGAGAATAAGGATTCTCAGACGGCACAATTGGTGATCCCATCATTCCAAACCTCTTAGTTTGAAGATTTGAAAAATTCCTGTATTTCAAGAGTCTTAAGATTTTCAGATTCTAGGGTTCTGAGAGGCGGGGTTTCTAAGATGCCTATGCAGTGGAGATGCATCATATATTCGTTTAATCTACATGAATGCAAATATAAGCATTTGGCAAGCAAATAACGGCAAAATGTCTTTGATATTCACCATGACTCCAAATGCTGGCCAACTTCTTTCCTTGGTACTCAACCCAGGAATGGAAGACCTATGAGGATGACAGAGGGAAAGGTGGTGTTGGTTTTTCTGAGAGCAGATTTGGTACAAAATTCAGTCCTCTACTTGTAGGTAATTAAAGTTATTTTCATGAGAAATTTTAAGCACACCCTGTTCTGCCTCATGAGCTATTTGAAAACATTAACCCTCCACTATATTCTCAGGTTCTTAAATTCTTTGATTTTTTTCTATTTGATGATAGAAGTGGGTGATTCTCAGCCATGGGTGTATTTTAGGTCACTGGCGGGGAGGCGAGAAAATGTGCCTGAGTCTCAGTTTGCAGAGATTCTAGTTCAGGAGATGTGAGATGGGGCCAGGCATCAGTATTTTCCCAGTTGATCTGAGTTCACTGCAAACCTTTGGTGTCTTTCCATCTCCATTTTTTTGAGCAAGGCCTGGCTGTGCCTTGTGTTTTTTTTTTTTTTTTTTTTTTGGTTAGCGACTCAAACACCAGAAGCCAAGAGGGTCCTGCTTCAGCTGTGGGGACAATTTAGGCTTGGCCCTTTAGTCTCATTGGTTAGAAGGATGTTCAAGCAAAGGGGCAGTTTGCTGGGAGGACAAAGCAGGGTGTTGGGTATTAAGACTTGCTAGAGGACATCCCCAGGGCTGGACAGGAAAGATGTGGGCTCTGGGGTCCTTAGAGGCAGGTCCTGAGCTGGGGGACAGGAGATCGGGTAGGATGGCAGTTGCTGTCAGAGTTTTCAGGCTGCCCGCCCACCCTGACATGAGCAGAACTTTGTTCCAATTTGAAAAGGAATTAGGGAAAAAATGCTGGAGCTGTAAGTAAAAATATCATACACGAAGGATTTCTGAGTAAATTGCATGCAAATTGCATGCAAATAATATGCAACACTTAATTGCATAGGTTTGTACCTTCTGGTCTGGGAGCGGGGATTTAGAAGGAATGTCAAATAATATGGGGTTGTGATTCCCCAGCTGGAAGCCTGGGGAGACAGGGAAATGGGTGCCCTGAGTATTCTTGGGGTGTGCTCCCCAAATATATTTTATTAGTTTATTCTGATTATACATGTTATAGAACACTCAGAATATATAGAAAAAATTAAAACTTTGAAATACTTTTCATTTCACTGTTGTATTTAACATACTATTAGTTTTTCTACGTACACACACACACACATGCACGCACATATTGGCATGGCTGACCTTGTCTGGCTCTCACCTTCCTCTTTTCTTCAGTTTCTTCCCGCAGTGCGACGTGGTGAATTTTGGCTCCTGGTTCATTTTCGCCTTCCCTCTCATGCTGCTGTTCCTGTTGGTGGGATGGCTCTGGATCGCCTTCCTGTATGGGGGAATGACCCTGAGGTATCCCACACGTTCGACCTGAGCTTTGAGTCAGACTAAACTGTGTTGGACCCAGCTTCCTTGTCACTAGGAAGTGGCCTTTCTAAGTCTCAGGTTCCTCCTCTATAAACTGAGGATTGTCTTTATAATTTCATGTTCTCTTCTCATGTAGTGACTGTGTAGACTTCGCCTCCCAGGGGACGAGAAGATTATGGGTGGTGTGTGACCCTCCCGTTATGCCCAGACCCTCAGCTAATTCACCCAACATCAATATTAATACACTACTACAAATACATTTTTATTTTAATAGATATCGTCAAGTCATTCTCCATAAGAATTATACTAATTTGTGCTCCAATTTACCACGCATGCGAGTGTCTGTTTCCATGAAGTAAAGTGGATTTTTGCCAATCTAAGAGAAAAATAAATTGCATTTATTTTATTGAGAATAATTTTGAGCAACTTCATGTTGAGGGGCAATACGAAAAGTTTTTATATATTCATG
This sequence comes from Eidolon dupreanum, assembly GCA_028627145.1. Lineage (NCBI taxonomy): Eukaryota > Metazoa > Chordata > Mammalia > Chiroptera > Pteropodidae > Eidolon > Eidolon dupreanum. The sequence continues at coordinate 7,587,433 of CM053504.1, forward strand.
GGGACCATTGGTATTTCCTTTCCAGTAAATTGTTAAACAGTATGTTTATATCCTTTGTACATTTTTAAAATGGATTCTTGGTCTTGGTCTTCTTGATTTCTAGTTCGTTTTACATATTGAAAGATCTGTGATTATTCTGCAATATGAGTTGTAAATGTTTTTCTTGATTTGTTTTTTACTTTGCTTATAGTGCTTTCTTATACATAGGATTTTTTAGAAATTTTTTATGTAGATGAATTTATCAATCTCTCATATGGCTTTTGAATTTTCAATTACAGTGAAAAAGAACTTTTCATTAAAGGAGTTATAAAAAAGCTATCACATATTTTCTTCTAGTATTTTTATATTTTTTACATTTAAATTTTTAAAAATCTATTTGGAATTTATTCTTAGGATGCAGTGTGAGGTTTGTATCCAACTGAATTTTTTGGTTCCAGATGATCATTTAGTTGTCCCAACACCATTTATTGACATGCACAAGTTCTTAATTTTGATGAAGTCCAATTTACCTATTTTTGGTTATTGGAGCTTTTGGTGTTACATCTAAGAAATAGTTCACTAACCGAAGGCCATGAAAATTTACCCCTATGTTTTCTTCTAAGAATCGTATAGGTTTAGCTCTTACATTTAGGTCTTTGATCCATTTTGTTAAAAATTGAGTTAAATTTTGTATGTGGTATGAGGTAGCGCTCCACATTCGTTCTTTTGTATCTGGCTATCCAGTTGGCCCAGCGAAGGTTGTTGAAAGATTATTCTTTCCCCACTGGAAGATCTTGGTACCCTTGTCAAAAACCAGTAAACCACAGATGTGCAGGTTTATTTCTGGGCTCTCGGTTCTCTTTTGTTGACCTATGTGTCCAACGCCATCAACAATGGCCCGTCTTTTCCACGCCAGTCTGTGATACCAGGTTTACCATAGACTAAATTCCCATTTCTGTTTGGGTCTATTTCTGGACCACCAATTGATTTGTCTCTTAATTTATGTATCTATTTGATCCTCTAAAGGATTTCAAGTCTGGGAGTCATATAATCAGATTCACATTTTTAAAAGGCCACCTAAGCTATAGCTGGGGGAACAGATTTTGGAAAGAGACAATTATTCAACAGGCCATTGCAATCTCCAGCATAGAGCTAGTGAGGCCTGGCCAGGTGGTGGTGGCACAGGGGAGAAGTCAGTCACACCTGTGGTGGCCACTCCTAACCTCCCCACTTCCTGTTTCAGGGGCTGGAGGAAGAAGAGATCTGAGATCAGAGTGGATGCAGAAAATAGGGCTCGAGCTGTGATTCGGGAGGAATTCCAGAACCTGGGGCCCATCAAGTGCGTGGCGTGGGTTTCCTTGGGGTGGGGAGAGAGCTGGGTGTTAGACGCGGGAGAGCTACCTTCTGGTCCGACCCCTGCATCCCCAGGGTCTGAGTCCCAGGGGAATTTCAAGACCCAAAATGGGATCCTGGAGATGGAGGGTAGGGAGGTGGTTTACACAGATACCCTGAAAATCAGAAAGCCCCTTGGGATAGGGACCTGCCACCTTCCCGTCTAATGCACGTGTCCCTACTGTTGCACGGGATGCCTGGCACTGCCTTGGGATCTTGTTTAATGCATATTTCTCATGTGATGAAAATAACTAGGAGTCAGCAGGCCTGCACACAGGGCTGACTCTGTCACTAACTTCCTGTGTGGCCTTGGGCAAGGCACTATCCCTCTCTGGGCCCTGCTCCCCAATCTGTGAAATGGACACATTGGGTAGATATTTCTCTTTCTCTCTCTGTGTCTGTTCCTCTCTGTATCTGTCCCCCTCTGTGTGTACGCCTATCGGTCCCTCTCTGCATGGATGACTAATCCTTCCTCTGTCTTTGCCTGCCTCTCTTTCTTGTCTGTCTGTCTGTTTCTCTGCTTTTCTGACTGTTTCTCTCTCTCTCTCTCTCTCTCTCTCTCTCTCTCTCTCTCTCTCTCTCTCTCTCGATTCTTCTTAGGACTCTGGGAAATTCATGGTGGGACTGACAGAAATAATTTTGGGGAGGGGCATTTGATGCTCAGGAAGGATCCTGGTTGAGGATGGAAGCCCGAGGCAGAAACCACTTACACGGTGGGACACCCCTCTCCTCACTCCGGGGGTTCCCTGGGGGAGTGAATTACTTCCTCCAGTTTCTCAGAAGCAAGGCCTGGGCCCAGCCACACCTGCCTGAGGCCTTTCCAAGCCGCAGTCCACCTGAGCCCACGTCATCCTGTGCCTGCATATCTGTGCCATAGGTTTGCCGAACAGGCTGTTTTCATCCTTTTCTGCATGTTCGCCATTCTCCTCTTCTCCCGGGACCCGAAGTTCATCCCTGGTTGGGCCAACTACTTCCACCCTGGGTGAGCCTCTGGGGACCCACGGGATGGAGTCCAGCAGGGCAGATCCCGGGGTGGGCCGCCGGGACCTGGGGAGGCGGTGCGGCAGGGGGACACCAGAGCTGGGTTTACACCTCTTGTCCCAGGTAATTATTTATGGCCGCTTCTTTTACTCTCAGGAGAGTTTAGGTTTGGCTGGTAAGACAGGTGGGTTCTCCTATGTTAAGAGCTTTGGCTTTGGAATCAAATAAAATTGGGTTCACATGCCAGCTCTGCCATTTATGTGCTAAGCATCATTTATGATTGATGCGGGCGACACAGATAAAAACAAGTAGTTAGACAACAAAATAACTGCATATTGTAATGAAAGAAAGAGTGAGAGGATTATATTATGAAAGAATGGGATGGGAGCTTTGCCTTTGGATAGTTCTGGAAGAACCAAAGGTTAAGAAGAGTACAGGTAAAAACTGGAGAAACGCTGGACGTGTCTGCAGAGAGCCCGAGGCAGGAACCAGCTTAGAACATTTGAAAAACTGAAAGGAGCCTGTTGTAACCGAGCCTCAGTGGGAAGGAAGGAAGGTGGGTAAGACGTGGCTGGAAGGGCAGGCAAGGGCCAAATCATGGAGGGTCTCGTCAGACGTGTTAAGCATTTTGGTCCTTTTTTTTTGTTTTTTTTAATTGAGAGCAATGGGAAGCTTTTGGAGAGTTTTAAGTTTTTTAACCTCTCTGTACCTTAGTTTCCTCATCTGTAAAATGCTATTGTAATAGTACACTTCTCACTGGATTGTTCTGAGGATAAATGAGTTAACACATGTCAAGTGATTAGAATTGTGTATAGGAAGAACTCAGGAAAATATTAGTTATATCTGTTAGGGAATGGATAGTGGGGGCAAAAATATAGGTGGGGAGAACAGTTAGGAACTATAACACTATCTAGATGACCTGTCACCTAGGACAGGGGCCTGCAAACTAAGGCTCATGGGCCAAATCTGGCCCACGCTTTGTTTTCAAATGTTTTTTACATTTCTAAATGGCTAGGGAAAATCAAAAGACAATACTTCGTAGCACATCAAAATTATATGAAATTCCAATGTCACTAACTACAAATAAAGTTTTATTGCAACACAGTGACACCTATTCGTGTATGTATTGTCGTGCCTGCTTTCACGCTACAGTGTCAGAGTTGAGTCACGACAGAGACCACATGGCCTACAAGGCCAAAAATGTTTACTGTGTGTCCTTTTACAGTAAAGGAGACATTTACCGGCCCTGGTCTAGGCCTTAATGGCTTGAATGAAAGTAGTAGCAGTGGAGATGGAGCAGTCAAGATATATTTCAAAGTGAGAACTAATAGGACTTACTTACAGTTGGATTTGGATGCATGAGGAAAAGAAGTACCTGCAGAGGTGGTGGTTAGTCAGAGAAGGACATTCTTTAAGGAGACGGGGGATACCTTCTCAACAATTCTATTTTGAATTTAGTTTAGATTTATCAAGTCTAATGTGTCTTTTAAATACTGCCTTGGGCAGTTGGATGTGCAATCCTAGAACTCAGAGGAAGTCAGACGGTCAGACCATCCTATAGAGACCTAATGAGAGCCACACACGTAATTTCAAAAATTTTAGTAACCACATTAAAAAAGTCAGAAAAAAAAGCCAGATGAATTAATTTTAGTGATTCATTTAACCCACTCTATTATTTCAACATGTAATCCCTATAAAAATTATTTTCGAGAGATTTTACTTCTTTTTCATACTAAATCTTCAACCTCCGGTGTGTATTTTACACTGTGGCACATCTCACTCTGGTCTTGCCTCATTTCAAGTATCCACTAGCTACACGTGGCTGCCAGCCACCATATCGGATAGAGCAGCTCTACACACTTCACCTCAGAGCCTCGGTTTCCCCTCTGGTGAAATGGACGATTTAAGTTCTGATCTCATGAGGGTCGTTATGAAGAGGAAACAATATGATTTCATGGAGCCCAGAAAAGTGGCTTTTATTACCATTCTTTTATTTTTTTCCAAAATGTAGGTACTTTGTTATTTTTTTCAGATTAAAAAAGAAAATGGGTGCTATAAACATTCCAACAATACAAAGAAAGTGAAGATCACCTAGAATCTCCATCTCCAGATCTGACGTATATCTTTTCTGACTTAAAAAATGCCTGTCTGGGAGCTGTTCCACATCTTGATTGCATTGGCGGTTACAGGACTGTGTACATTAGTCAAAACTCATTTAACTATATCCTTCAAACTGGTGCATTTTATTGCATGTTAATGATACTTCAATGAAACTTATTTTAAAAATACATGCAGATTAGGTAAAAAGAAACCTATCTAAACACAAGATATTTTTTAACAGAAATGTGATTACAGTGAACATATTGTGATCTGCTTTTTCCTTTTTTATCTAATTATAAGATGAACATTCATTATGAAAAATTCTGACAATGCTGATTTGAAAAAGTAAAAGTAGGTTGCCTTTTATCTACTCCCTGTCCCTCTCCTCAAAAATTATTACAATGAACAGTTTGGTGTGTAAGATTGCAGATACACACACAGGCAGACATATTAATACATACACACAGACATATGTGTGGACATATAACAAGATATTGGAAAATACAATATGTTCATGGACAACTTGCTATTTTATTCTTTATAAACACTGCATTATATTCTATAGAATGGGAGCATCTTTACTTTATCAACTCATTTTGGTCGAATTTCTATATAATACATAAAGATTGAGATTATCTTATATCTTTTTTAAAAAGATGCAGAGTAATTATATATTATTATATGTGCATTATTAAATGCAATTTATTTAAACATGCCTCTACTAAAAATCTTATATTTTTTTACTCTTATCAATAATGAACATCCCTGTATATAATCTGTGTACGAGTCCAGTTATGTCCTGAGGAAAATTTCCTAGAAGGACAATAACTAGATCAAGGGGCATTCACATGTAAAGTATTGAAACATGCTGCCACCTGCCTTCCAAAACATTAATTGTCTTGTTTATTGTCTCACCATCCCTCTGTGTTTCTCAACATCCTCATCTGGTATGACCGCCCTTTTTAAGTTTGCCTGTCTGTTCACAGAAGAATGATACTCCATTAGTGTTTTGATGTGTATTCCTCTAATACAGCGATATGAACCATCTTTTCCAGTTTTTTGGCCATTTGAACACCCTTCTTCCCAAATGTGTGAGCTGAAAAAGCTTTTGTTAGTAGTTGGCTCTGTACTTCATTGAACCTGCAGCCAGAAAATGTGGGTTCAATGCCCATCACCTCTATGGAACATGGTCTGGCCTTGAGCGAGTTATTTCTGCTCTTTGAGTCTTGGATTCCTCATCTGGCATGGAAGATGCCTGCCCCTGAGGGCTGTTTCTGAGAGCTTAATGTCTCCACAAGACACGTGGTAGAACCTTGAAAAACAGTAGTTAGGTTTCGAGGAGCTATGTGTCTGGCTTGAACTGGGCTCTGCTGGTGCAAATGGGCTGCATCTCTGTGTAGTAAGCTGCCCATCCCAGGAGGAATGCAGGCAGAAGCTGGACAAACACGGGGCTGTTGCCGGAGTCCCTGTGGCTTCCACAGACCCCAGTGTTCTGTGGCTCTCAGATTCTTACCTCTTTGGACTCTGTTCCTAAGGTCCTTGAATTAGGAGGATAAGCATTTATTTGGCTCAAGCAGTGTCCAAACACCCCAGGGCACTGTGGATAAAGGGCTTTTGCATCCATGGGTGGTTGCACCCATGCTGAGTTCAGTGCAGGACAGAATCTAGAGGCTTCCAACAAGGCCCCTTCACAAAGGCTCTAATTCCTTCCCACCCCCCACAAATCCTCAGTTGTAAACCTGCCAGACCTTGGCCTGCTGAGATGCCTGGGATCACATGCTTTGGGGCCTTGTCATTGTAGGTTTCTTTCTGATGCTGTCACCGGTGTGGCCATTGTCACCATCTTGTTCTTCTTCCCATCCCAAAGGCCCTCTCTCAAGTGGTGGTTTGACTTTAAAGGTAAGGTGGTCAAGGTTGGGATCTCCATGGGCTCAGTGAGGACTGTGGCCTTGGAGGTGGGGCCCACTCCGGGGACCTGACAGCCCCATTGTACGAGTGAGCCATGTGTTCTGCTTCTTTCCGGTCCCTGTTTGAGCAGTCACCTTGTCTGGGCACTTAGGCTGCAGAAGTCCGAGTGCCGATTCCAACCGGCTGTGTGCTTTTGAACAGCCCATGCGCTAAGAATGGCTTTCACATTTTTAAACAGTCGAAAAGAATCAAGAGAAAAAATATTTCATGACACATAAACATTACATGAAATTCAAATTTCAGTGTCCATAAATAAAGTTTTTAATTTCTTCAATAAGAAATTTGTGGACTTTTATTTTCTTTAGTTATGTAAGTACCTATGCAATAGCCTCAATTTTACCTCTTGGCCCACAAAGCCCAAAATATTTATTTTCTTGTCCTTAACGAAAAACTTTGTGTCTACAGCCATGCCACCCTGAATGCGCCTGATCCCGTCTGATCTCAGAAGCTAAGCAGGGTTGGGCCTGGTTAGTACTTGGATGGGAGACCACCTAGGAAGACCAGGTGCTGTAGACGTAAAAAATAAAAAACATAAGGGATTGTAAACTGACAAAGTCCTTGCAATCTGTGAGGTCAACCAAGGGTTGCCTCGCCTAAAAAACAAACAAACAAACAAACAAACAAAAAACAAAAAACAACTTCTACCCTTGGGCCCAAGGCAAGAGTTGCATCTCAGTTGCCTAAGGGGCCAGAAAAATGTCTAGCTGGGTTTAAAGAAATAGAAAGCAGTGGAGACTGAGGCAAAAATGCCTAAAGGCATTCAAATTCAGCTTAAAAGAATCATTGAGTTCTCCAAACCAAAGAATCTACAGTCTGGCCTTGGCCTTCAGAAGGCCAATTATGACTCTGTGGTGTTTCCAGCAGGTGTTGGCCAGGAGAAGGTGCCGACACCTGTCATCTGTGACAGAGGCCGTGTCTGGCCTATCTTAATCTGAGGCAGTGGGATGTGCTCTGGACCAGAAGTCAGGAAATAAGGATTGCAATCTAGTTTCTATTGTTGAAAAAAAATAGAGTTTACGTGGGATAGCTCCAAAGTTGGAAGAGTGGGGGTTTGAGTGTGCGGAAGGATCAATAGGGATCAGTAGGGAGAGCTGGACCTCCAGGGGGCTAGTGCTAGGTCGAGGAGGCTTGGCTGTGGGCTTTGGGACTCTAAGATTGAACAGGATTCATTCGTTTCTTCCATCTCTGCTTCTCTGTCTTGCTTCCAAATGACTCTCCCCACCTTCCACTCTGTGCGTCATTTCTTGGTCTTTTCAGAGTTTTTCTACAGCTTCTTAGCTTTTGCATCTTTATAGCTTCCTCATTACAGATTCTGCTTTTTTATAACTTCTGTTCCCTTATAGCATCTTCCCCGCCCCCGGTAATGCCCACTCCCTCATTGCATTCGTTCCCACAGCTTCTGCTACTCCTTGCCACCTCAATTTCTGTCCCTCGCAGCTCCTAGTCCCACATCCTTTCTCCTTTTTCAGTGTCTACTCTGCTTCCTCAGTTTCCCCTTCCTCCTGTCTACTTCTTCACAATTTCCGCTTCTTCCCAGAACTTCAGCCCCCTCGTGCCCCTCCTGTGTCACGTGGCTTCTCTGTTCTTTCACTTTTAGTTATTATTTCCCTTTGCCTCTTGTCTCTCTGCTTCCCAACAATAACTTCTGAAAGTAAGGATCTGTTTGGTCTGGCTCATTCTCATTTGGGCAGATCTTCCCCCACCAGTCTACCTCGTAGCCTCCTAGATTCCTGATCAGCCTGTGGATTGGCTGCTCTTGATCAGGTCCCTTCCATGGTTCTGTTACCTGTGGGTAGGCTCTAAGTCCCAGAGCTGCTTCCTGTCTGGGTCTGTGGGGAGGACACCATGACATAGATGTCTGGTATCCCAGCTCTGTCGCTAATCAGCTGGGTGAGTTCTGTATCCTCTGGGCTTTGCTTTTCCACTTAAAAATGAGCAGGTCCCTCAGACACTTTTCGCCTCTGGCCTTAGGAGTTCTACAGAAGGCGGAGTTGCAAATTCAAATGCCTACAGGAAGATAACATTCATGTAGGCAGCAGATTGGGTGCTGGAAAGTGTCCCATGAAACACGGCCCTCCCTGTCCATCCTTCCTTTCACATTTTTAAACAGAGCACAGTTTCTGTATTACAGGAAAAACGGCAACAGAGGATGATAGTAAGTGGCAGGACCCTGTGGAAAGCAGGGTTTCGTGGGAACACTGTCACACCGTTCATGTACGTTTTGTACATGGCTGCTTCATGTACAGTGGCAGCCTGGTAGCAACAGAGGCTGTGAAGCCTAAGTTATTTACTCTCTAACTCTTTACAGAAAAAATTTGCTGACGCCCCTGTTCTAACCACTGCACATACTGCCGCTTTTGAAAACTTAAAATTCCTCCCATAATTCTGTGCGCTAAAGATTCTCTCAGTTTCTATTCTCCAGAATTTCCTTCCTCTTTGTTTCCTCTCTGTACAGATCCAATTACAAAGAGAGCCTTTTGTCTTGTGTGAGGATAAAAGTAACACCCAGAAGGGCTGCTGAGAGATTTAAAGGATGCCCTGCACAGGGAGTGCTTGGTTCCAGGAGATTCTCAAGCTGGGGGAGCCATGAAAACTGTTTTCATTCTGAATAGAGCAGACACCCCATGATTCTTGTGAGTTTTTTCCTTAAAGGTCCAAAATCAGTTGCTGGAGCCAGATTGCAGCTTCCTGGAGAACCCTGAGTGTTCTCACAAAGATAGGCTGCAGGGACTGGTGTCCCCTCCTGTGACTGAGTGTCCTGAGTGTGTGTGGGGGTGTCCCTCTCTGCCCAGCGGACCTGTGTCCCTTCCTCAGGCTGCGTGTCTTCCTTCTCTCTGCCCAGCTCCCAACACGGAGACAGAGCCCCTGCTGACTTGGAAGAAGGCCCAGGACGCGGTGCCCTGGAACATCATGCTTCTCCTGGGCGGGGGCTTCGCCATGGCCAAAGGCTGCGAGGTAAGAGCAGCAGGCAGGCTGCAGACCCCGGGCAGTGAGAGCAGGTGCCAGTCCCGGCTTCAGGCTCAGCGTCAGAGCAAGCGCGCGCGCGGGCCCCGCAGACGCCACCGCAGACGCCACCGCGTTCTCGTTTGCCCGTTGGGGTAATCAGAGCTCCCATCTCAGTGCCTGGTGCTGCGGAGAAAGAGAGGCCTAGGTGTGGCCTGGACCCTCAAGGAGCTCAAGGTCGACATTACGATAATGCCGCTACTACTAGCGTCGTGGCTGGAGGACTCAGTGAGCGCCGAGGAGCACCATCACGCTGTGTTCCCCCTGTGTCAGGCACGGTCCGACGTGCTTTACACGTATTAACTGATTTAAACTTCCCAACAAGCCTAGGAGGGAGAGCCGTCATTATCCCCATTCTATCGATTAGGAAGCTGAGGCAGAGAGATGTGAAGTAACTCATCTAAAGTCACACAGCTGTGTAGCAGGATTTGAACCCAGGTAGTCTGGCTCTAGGGTCTATGCCCTTAGCCACTATAATATAAACATCAGGCGTTATTAATGAATTACTGTTAATGTTATTCTAGAGGGCTCCGTGAGCTCAGAGGCAGGGCTGGGACTAGAGTGAGCTGAGTAAGGCACCTGGGGTACAGAATTTTAGGAGGTGCCGTCTCTCAGGGTTGTGGGCCCAGCTCAGAGGAAGTGCAACCTCGGTATCCAATATGTATTAGAATGTATTATCTCATTAAGCCCTCACACGGACATATAAGGCCTAGATCATATATTACCACCGTCCCATTTCACACTTAGGAAAACTGAGGCATGGGAAAATCACGTGACTGTCTTAAGGTCATATGATTGCACTCTGTTTAGGAGCTGGGGTTCGAACTCCCGCTGATCCAGTTTCAGAGTCTAGGCTCCTAATGGGTCATTCTTGGGAACTTCCCAAGTGCCAGGCACCACTGAAAGCACTTTGCACATCCTGACTCCATTACTCTTCATAAACACCGCTGACGTAAATGCTATTACTGTCTCATTCCAAAGGGGAGAGAACAGGCAACTCGAAGCTGAATAGCTTTGCCTATGTTGTACAATCAGAATTTGAACTCACAGCTGATGGTGCTGGGCTCTACCGGCCCCTAAATCTCTCCTTGTAAATTGACACATTCAAAACCAGTTAAGGTCAATCTGAAATTAAGGTAAAGGGAACCTGAAATTACTTCTCAGATTACTTTCTTTTTAAATTCAATTAAAAATTCCAGGTTCAAATAGTGTTACAGTATAAGACATCGATTAAGGTGTGTGCTGGTCAGCAGCCCAGGCACAGGTATCCGAGTACCTGCATTCAAATCCAAGCCCTACCACTCCTCGCTGGGCACCTCGGGCAAGTTCCTTAACCTCTCTGGGCACCAATTTTCTTGTCTGTCAGTTGGCTCAAAGTTCTTACTCTGCAGAGTTGTTGGAGGTAATTAAAGGAGATAATGCTGATGTACTCCATAGCAAACAGGAAGTGCGTAGAAATCCTTGCGCATCCTTATACCACGGTTAGTGCAGGTTCTGCTTCCGGGGAGAAAACTCTGAGATGACGACTCGAGCAGAGGGTTTATTAGGTTATTAGGTGACCTTGAGGTCACCTCCTGTGGAAGGGGCAGGAAGGAAGCAGGAGAGGGCGGGGGGAGAAGCACGGCTGTGAGGCCGACCTGCGAACCCTCCACGAACCCCACAGGGAGCTCGGATCTGAGGCAGCTCTTCAGAAACATGCAGTTGATCCGAGGTGGCCGGGCCTTTGTATCCTGGCATACGTTTGCCTGTCTGTGGACGTGAGCCGCCCTGGGAGTGGGTGTGACCCCGGGCAAAGCAACCCTTGGGTCAGGGGCTGACAGTGAAGGCTGCCCGCTGCCCGCACCGCCCTCACAGAAAGGGGGTCTGGGTGGCTGGCATATTCTAGTTCTCTACACAGCTACTCGTTTTTTGTAAAATACATTTTTGTTTTATTTATTTATTTTTCAATAAATAACACGCGTACAATGGTACAGACTGCAAAAGGAGCCAAAGGATAAATGAGCCAAAGTACTGTTGTCTCCATTTTAGGGATCCCAAAGATCAGAGAGGTTAAGTAACTGATTCTAGGTAACACAGCTCAAAAGCAGCAGAGCTGGGATTTGAACCCGTCTGTCTGCTTCTTCTCATCACTGTTTCTACTGGAGATATTAAGGAAGGCAGCTCAGAGGAAGCGACGTGTTAAGTAGGTCTTAAGGAGACCATGGCAGTGCAATGGTGGAAAGCATGGGCTATGGAACCAGACCATGTGGGTTGGAGTCACAGATCTTTCAGCTCTCAGCCGTGTGCCTCAGTTTCCTCTTCTGTGTAATGGGAATAATAATGGTTGCGATCACATAGAGTTATAACAATTATGAAATGAGTCGATACACGCGGGGAACTTAGAACGCAGCCTGGCATAGTTAGTTATTATGATTGGATGTTGGGGAAAGGGGCATATCGGAATCAGGGATGACACAGAGGCTCTTGTCCTGAGCAACTCTGTAGAAATGATGCCATTTACTGAGATGCACCCGGCCTGGCCCTGAGACAGGGAGCAGAGGGATGATCTGTAGCCCAGAGGCTACTCCAAGTTCAGGGTGTGGTGTGCAAAGCTTGTCCCTCAGTGAGGGTTGGGCTGCAGAACTACCGAGCATGCCTGGAGGCCAGTCTGGATCCTGGCCCGGCCCTGGGCAGCCAGCCGGGGTTTCTGTTCAACGAAGGCTTTGTGTGGCAGCTGTCCCCTTCCCCCAGTTCCTGCTGGTACCATCCCCTTCCCGGGCAGTGCAGCCTGCCCCAAAGGGGCCAGAATGCACATGGCACACCCTGCTTCCTAGCTCCTGCCCAGTCTCCTTGCCAGGCCGCAGTGGCTTCCTACAGCTTAGAGGTCCTTGGATGGGGCCCACAATGAGCCTGGATGTGTGGATTCCCGCGTGCTGGTTCTGAATGGCCAGAAGAGATCCCAGGGCTTACTCTGAGCTTAGGCAACTTGCTTACACCTGCTAGTGTTCTCACCAGTTTTCTCCTGCAAAGCTGCTCATGGCTTCCCCACACACTTAGGCTCTAGCCTGAAGGCTTCCACTGGCCTACACCCAAAGCCCGGCCACACCCACCTCCCTGACAGCAGCTCTTCTCTCTCTCCTCTAGTCGACTCTGCTTGTCCCACACTAGATTCATTTGCACCCCAGGACCTTTGCATTGCTTTCTCTCTACTGAATGCTCTCTCTTGAAATCTGAGTCCTCGCCCTTCAAGTCCCAACTCCAAGGTCACCAACACAGAAAGGACCTCCTGGCCAACATATCTAAAATAGCCTCTCCACCTACATATTCTCCCTCTCATCATTCTGCTTATACCAGATCAACTCCCCAAATGATCCTGCTCATTAGTTTGTTTACTAGTGTCTCTCTTACTAGAATGTCATTTCCATGAGGGAAAGGATCGTATCCTCCTTATCCACCACTGTTCCAGGCACCTAAAAGAGTCCTGGTATATAACATGCTCGCTCAGTAAATATTTGCTGGACCTATAAGAAGGGATGTTTTGAGGATTGATGATGTGATAAATGTACAAAAAGTGCCCGGTGGAGGGCCGACACATTCCAGGTGCTAAAACTGGGTGCCACTATCGACCTCACTACTTGTATTGTTGTAATTTTATTATCTCATGGATAAAAAGCTTCATGTACATCTCATTTAATCTCTACCTCAAAAAACTCATCTACAAATATATTGAGGTTATTGAAGGTTGATGTAAATCAGAGTAGAGTAAGCCCTGCAGGCAAGCAGAAACATGTCTTCTCTCCCTTCCCTCATTTTCTGAAATTTTTTACTATTCTTCTTCTTATTAATTATTATTATTATTTTAATTGGAGAAGCAGCCTAATGAAATGATGAAGAGCCAGATTCTGACCTCAGAATTCCAATCCTAGGGCAAGTCATCTCACTTAATCGGGCAAATCACAGCCTCTTTGTGCCTCAGATTCTTCAGCCTTAACATGGATGGAATTATACTATTTACTTGTTGGGGTTGTCATGAAGATTGAATAAGTTAATGTTGGCAAAGTACATAGAAGAATGACCAGCACAGAGTAAGCGCTGTAAGCATTGTTAAATTAGATAAATATTCAGTGCTTACTATGTACAAGGACTGTTTTCATGTGTACTTGTTTGATCCTTACCACAACCCCTGGAAGGACTGAAGGAACGGAGATGTTCATTAATTTGCCCAAGATCACACAGCTTATAAGCAGTACAAAAGTGTGAATGTTCACCTCGTGGATGAAGCCTTCTCTTTTTTCTTTCCTTTAATCAACTTCACTCACTTTCTTCTGCCTAAGAATACAGAGTTGTACGCAGCCAAGCCTATTGTGTTTTACGAGAGATTTTCAAGGGTGCTTTCTATCGAGATTTCAACTTTGAACATTTAACTTATAACACCCTCCTTTTAAGATGCGACCCTATTATGTATCGAAGAGATATAGAAGAGGACCTGATTGAAGTGGGAAAGGAGGAGGAAGAGGGGGCATCATTCTGCCAGCTCAGCCTCCCCCTCCCATCCTGCAGTGTGGCTTCGGCCACCTCTCGGGGTCTTTGCAGGTCACGGTGTAACGACCGGTGCACTGGGCGATTTCTGAGTGTTCTTCCACCTCTGGCATCTCATGACTTGATGCTACTAAGGACAGCCGCATGCACTGGGCATATTCCAGGTGCCCAAGCACTTTGCTAAGCGCTTTATAAGACTGGCTCCTTTTCTCCCAATAATAGCCATCCGGGATCGGGACTGTTATATCCCCACTTACAGATAAGTTGAGGCATAGAGAGGTTAAGTTACTTGACCAGGTTGACACAGCTGGAAAGGATTGGGATGGAGAACACGGTCTGACTCCAGAGCCCTGTCTCCTCACCCTCTGGCCATATCTCCTCTGACCTTGCCTGTTGCTGGTCCCAGCATCCTTAGGACACTGTAAGGCTGTATATTTCCAAGGAAACAGAGCTTCCTGTTCTTAAGGGAATGGGGATGGGCAGGTCCTCAAAAGAACCTCTGGCAGCTGGGGGTCTCCTCTCTCATGAAGCTGTCAGACCTCCTTCCGGCTGCAGAAGCTGAGCCTAGGACATGAGTGGCAGCTGGGATGTTGGCTGGAAGCCCATCACCCAAAGGCCTGGCTACAGGGAAGTTCCTGGCTTCTCATTCATCCAAGTCATTAATATTCCCTCTCTCCAGCCCCTCTTCCTTTAATTGCACACACTGCTGTCCATCTCTTTGCCAGAGCTGTGGCTTCTGGGAAAAACCACTGGCCCCATTTTTTTCCTTGCAGTAGGTTTCCTGGGCCAGGGGAGGGGCTTGGGGCCTCAACTCTGTCATGTGCCATAATTTCTAGGCTATCAGACAAACAGTGGAGATGTAAAAGAAGCACCTTTATTTCAGAAGGTCTCTTAGGGAAAAACGTCTTTAAGCATTTATTGTTTGCTCACTGAAGGTAGGTTTAAAGTCAAATTGTAGGGACAAATGTATTACCTCATTTATATAAAAACAGTATGCTATGTTCTAGAATCCATTAGGAAATTTGAAGTTCTGGATAGGCAGTAAATTTTCTATTAAACATAAAAAATATATACAAAGTTTCCTTGATAAACTGAAGTATTTTGGTACCAGAGAGTCCTGGGTTGATAAAAGGCCTATGGTAGGCATACACTTGATTCCAATTTAGGGAACTTATCCATCTCCTCCCTCCATCAGCATCTAAGACTATGGCTTTGCTATCTTCTTTAAGAAAACAACCTACAGGATGCGACCTTGTAGGTTTATTGAGATATTTTAAATGGCACCACGAGGGGGTAGCATCGAGCACAATTTTACATTTACAGTTTTGCCTTTTTGGGGTCGTAATGAAAGTGTGCTGAACTCTGGGTTAATTAAAGATATATTTGATTGGCAGGAGGGCAGAGCTGTGGGAGAGCATACATATTATACATTCATAAATAGAGTAACCCCTGGAGAAGTCAGTGGAGAGAGCATGGAGATAATTCTACAGCACTGATAGCAGGGTGGAGTCTGGAACCGGGGAGGGGACAATCTACCTTGTCCTTTGTCCGTCCTTGGGGGTTGTGGTTAGCTCTGGGCATTACTCTTCATTACGAGGGGTGGTGACAGACTGACGTGTCCAGAGGAGGGTACCCAGGTGACGGGGAGCTTTGCAGGAGCATATTAGCTTACAGAAGTACACGACCCTGAGTGTGAAATACACCTCAGGCATTACATTTAGGGACCATGAGCATCACAAAAACTTTGTCAGGCTCAGGTTCCCCCTCCTCTGTAACACGGGGATGAGTGTCTACCTTACAGGATGGTTAGGAGGTAATGAGTGCAGGTGTCTGGCAACCTATAAAGCCTCAATAATGGTGATTCTTATGATAATGAATAACAATGCAGTGTTAATAATGTTAATATTTGTGTTATTTTAATAATTATCCTTCTTACTGATCATAAATATCTTTATTAGATAATCATATTGATAGTGTTGTATTTAATATATACCTGATACACATTTTATATTATATATGACATCTAGTATATTTTGTATATATAATGTATTTGATGCGTATTAATATATTGCATAATAATTATAATATTAATATTTTATATAATTGTGTTAATGTGTCAAAAATTCATAACCATCATTGGAGGAATAGAGAGATTATCATGGAGTGTCCAATTACTTTCTCCCATTTGAGTTAGAGCTTCAGGGTGCTAGATCCCAATACATTATTTGGCGAGCCAAATGAACTGTTTGAAGACCCAAGGGTTTAGGCCCTGGGCCTATAGAATATGGAATAGAGAAGAGTTCAAGAAGCAGAGAAGCTGATTCAAGTTCAGGCTTGAATGTGTGACCTTGGACATGTCACGTACCCCTCTGAACCTCAGACTCCCCATCTGTGAAGGGGTTTCGTTGTCATTGTTGCCTTTGATCCCAACCCTCCCTCACGGGCCCAGTGCTCAGGGGTGGCAGCTGGGGGCGGGCTGGGATGTGAAAAGATGCCCCTAGCCTCCTCCCCTCCGCAGGAGTCGGGGCTGTCTGTGTGGATCAGTAACCAGCTGCACCCCCTGGAGAACATGCCACCCGTGCTGGCCGTGCTGCTCATCACTGCAGTCATCGCCTTCTTCACCGAGTTTGCCAGCAACACAGCCACCATCATCATCTTCCTGCCCGTCCTGGCAGAGCTGGTGAGGGTCCTCCTGGGGAAGGGGCGGGAGGAAAGGAAGAGCACCCGTCCCCCCAACTCAGGTCAGAAATCTCTCCCCGGCTAGTGGGGGCTCCATTGGGGAGCTCCATTTGTCATTGCTTTTTTCCAAAATGTGTGAAAAGTGTCAGCATTAAAAAAATATATACTATTTTTTCAAATACACAAACAGGGTGAATATTTTCAAAGTGACTGAATTTCCTCTTTTGGAAAGTTTTCTAGGAAAATATAAATGACCAAATTTGGATTAAGCAGAAGTAGAAAATCTGAGTAGTCAAATTGGAGAAATTCTAATGAGGAGCACAGCTCTGTTCACCCTCTAGAGCCTGAATCCTTGGCACTCCTGACATTTGGGGGTCAGTGGTGGAGACAGTATCAGGCACTGTAGAAGGTTTAGCAGCACCCCTGGCCTCTACTCACTGGGTACCAGTAGCGTTCCCTAAAATCATGACCATCAAAAATGTCTTCAGACATTGCTAAATGTCCCCTAGAAGGACAAAATCATCCCCAGTTGAAAACCACTGCTCTAAAAGTCCCCAGCCCTGGGGAGTTGGCTAGGTGAGAGCTAGGACCTTCAGGGAACAGGTAATCCCCACCCACCCAAGTGTTCCTGAACACAGAAAGGTAGACAAAACCAGTCAATTGTGGTTTAGGGTTAGTAAAACTTCAACACCAAAAGCAAACGGAAAAAATTTATAACTCAAAGCAAATAGAGAAATGAATCCAGGACAGTATGCAAAGAACAAATCGTGATCAAGTAGAGTTTATACTAGGAATTTCGAAAGTGATTAACATGAGAAACTATTGATACAGTTTTACATTTAAATAGATTAAAGGAGACCAAACCATCTGATTATCTCAAATAGGATCCGAAATGGATCAAATTAAATCAGTGTTAGGAGTATGTGCTCTGTGTGCAGACAGTGATACACCAGGCACGGCTTGTCTGAACCACTTCATTTCTGTTTATTTATGCCTCAATTATTATGGTGATCACACTGTATTTGCATACGCGGAGATACACTTTATTCTCTGTCAATGGCTGAAGAATTTTCTATTATGAATTGATAGTCATCGATTTGTTTACGCCATCTTTTTCCAGCTTTTGCTATTATCCAAAAATGCTACCTCCACCTCTCCCTGTGCACCTTTGGAGACATCTAGATACATTCCTAGAACTGAGATCCCTGGATTAAAGAGCAGATACAGTGACAACTTTATTAGATATGGGTAAATTCCCTTCCAAAGTGGGTGTGCCATTTTACACTCCTACCTGCAACGTGGGGTGGAGGGTCCCCATCCCCTTGCTAAGTGTGATGAGATTTAATCACACCCTTCCCCAGGGTCTGAGACACCTGGCAATTGAGAGAGATGGGGGAGGGGAGAAGGAACATGGAGCCAGCCAGACCTGCAGGGGCTGCTTTTGCTGGAGAAGCCACTAGCATATGACACTTTTTTCTAAATGTTGCTTATCATCAAAGTCAAAAAGTATTACACACAAGGGGTGATTTTAGTGCATTTTACGAAAATATCTCTGCTCTGGGTTGCAAAAATTCCCTAGAGGAGCCCAAAATATCCTATCTGATATAAAATTCTGGAGAAGTATCCACATGAATTGTAGGTAAATATGTTATTGGGGGAGATGACAAATTGGTGACCCAGTGGCTGAGGCCAACTCACAGCTGCATCTGATCCACAGTCTTAGAAATTTGGAAATGTTTGCCAACACATGGCACCTTGAGCTCTCTATCCCTGAGGCCCCAGGGAAAGCTGCCCAGAGCCCAGCTGTTTGGACTGTCTGGCTGAGAGCAGGACCAGACAGGGGGCTTGTGATTTTATAGCATCTGCATCACCTGTCAGAAATGCAGATTCTCAAGGGTCCCTCAGACCTGCCAAATCAGCAACTCTGGGTTAGGTGGGGCCAGTCTCCAGCTGATTCTGATGCACGTTCAAGTTGGAGGAGTTTTCTAGATAAATCTCCATAGCCCATTCTCCCTGATGACCCTGAAGCGTGGTCCTGGAAAGTCACTAACCTTGAGAATGTTCTCTCCACCATGCCTCCCTTGGTCTGGTTCTTTCCTGTCTGTCTCTCTATGTTTGCATATTGCATCTCTTTGTTTCTGGCTGCATTTCTTATTGTCTGTCTCTAAATCTGTCTTTTCATGTGTTTCTATTGCTGGCTCTCACTCTGCCAATTTCTGTCCGTGTGTCTTTGTCTCTCTTGTCTCTATGTCTGTCTCCGTGTTACTCTCCTTTCAACTGTCTCCATCTCTTGTGGTTTCTCTATATTTCTCTATGTCTTGGTCTCTCTGCCTCGCGGGCCCAGGCCCTCCGCCTGAGAGTGCACCCCCTGTATTTGATGATTCCTGGCACCGTTGGCTGCTCCTACGCCTTCATGCTCCCAGTTTCAACGCCCCCCAACTCAATCGCCTTCGCCTCGGGACACTTGCTGGTCAAAGACATGGTGAGTCTGGATATTTCCTAGCAGAGCCCGGAGAGGTGGACGGACACCAGGTGATGAGCAAGGCATCCAGGCAGGATTCCTGCTTCCTCCTGCCCACCTCCCCCCCACCAACCCAGTTCCTGAATAGGTCATTCTGCGAGGGATCAGGAAGACACATTTTAGCAAACACTCTGGAGTGATTCTCGCACTTAGACAGTTTCAGGAAACGCTGCCTAAGCAAACGTTCCAAAGTTTGCTTCAGAGATGAGGGACTTTTCCCTCTCTCTGGGCATTGCTCTCTCTTCTTACTTGTTTGGCCAACTGCTGTGCCCGGAATTTTTAGGAGATGGAGTAGCATTTCCACACTCTGGGCCTCAGTGCCCAGCCAGCCCAGGGAATGAGACAGAAGCCCAGGATTGTGGGGGTGAGGGGGACCCACCAGCGTTCAGCATGGCTCAGCTCCCGGGCAGTATGTTTCCTCTCCCCCAGATTCCCTGATAAATCATCCTCTCCTCCCAACCTCCTCCAGCTTCCTGCTGCCTCTTCCCCCTGCATCTGCTGCCTGGGGCATTTGTACACAGGACACTCAGAATGCAAATGACCCTTCCTAAGCTGTTGCAACCAAGAAGGGTGAATCTGCTTCACTAGCTGATGATGCAGGCTTTCCAGGCTCAGAGATCCCAGCAGAATAAATGGAAAGAAAGAGAGAGAGAAGGAGAGAACCAGAATGAGAGGCAGAAAGAGATCACACATCCAACAGAGAGTAATGATGTAGGTGTTAAGTACCTTAGGTGCACCTTAGCAGGTGTTTTGAGCCAGGCTCCCAAGACCCTAGAAAAAGAAGACCCAAGCCTCCTCCTAGCTCCCCCAAAGCTTTGGCCAGGCTTCTTCTAGTCCTCTAAACTTGCCAGGAGCCTTAAGAACTCCCTAGAACAGAGGCAGTTTCCTGACCTTACCATGTGGCCCCTTCCTTCATGATGTATGCCCTCTCCACGAACCATCAGGGTAATAGTCATTTCACAGTTTTACTAATTCAATTTACATTTTTTAAAAAATTTAAATAATCGTATTTTAAAAGAAAAGTTTCCAATGCATGTGTAAGTGGAAAGCCATCATTGCATGCCTTGGAAGGCAAGTCTAAAAATAAATGCAAAGAAAAGCAACGCAATGAAATTCTCTCTGATAACAGTTGCCTGGAGGAGGTTCTGAAACCCTGCTTGTTAAAAAGACTATTGGCAGGGAGAAGATTAGCATTAAGGGCTTGCTAACACCCAAGGGAGACTTTCTCTTTGAGGAATAGATTCGAAAAGGAATTGAAAAGGGAGTCACTTTCATCAGGCGGTTCATGGCTGGGCAATGCTAAGGTGGAATGACCGGAAAACCCAGCTGGGAAGCAGAGATTTTTCAGCCCGAGGTTGGACTGCAAGGTGTGAGGGGTCAGCCTGCGGAAGGGGACATGGGGCGATTCTTTCCAGCTCCTTAAAGGAGTAAAAATTTCCGAAAGAAAAGTTATTTGCAATAAACAAGGATTGCCTTAACTGGATATGCTCTGTGTGTGTGTGTGTGTGAGAGAGAGAGAGAGAGAGAGCGCACGCACACGCGCATGTGAGCGTGCATATGTGTCGTGGGGGATGTTTAATGATCAAATCAGTTTATTTTCAAGTTCTCTGAGTCTCATTTTCCCCTTCTGTAAAATGGGGATGATGATGATGATAATGATGATGATGATGATGTTAACCCTTGTAGCGTTGCTTTCAGGGTTAAATGACCTTATGACAACTGCTGGCACCTGGCACCTAGAAACCACTCAAGAAATGGGGACATTTTCAGCTCTTAGAGGGACAGTCTAGGATCGTGTAAAGATGGGCCGGTCTTGGGCATCGTCTGACCCGGGCTTGGGTGAACGACTGTCTGACGCAGCCTGGGTTTTCCCATCTGTGAGATGGGCCCTGAGCTGACCCTGCCCTCGGTCTGCGCTCCATTTCAGGTGCGGACAGGCTTCCTGATGAACCTGATGGGCGTCCTCCTGCTCAACTTGGCCATAAATACTTGGGCACAGACCATCTTCCAGCTGGGCACTTTCCCGGACTGGGCCCACAACCACTCGGCCACTCTCACGGAGCAATCATCTGCCTTGGTCAACAACTCATTTCAGACCCTCTGAGTCCTTCTTGGGGATTCTCTTTGGGCTGGGCCCTCCTACAAGGCTTCTGCCGTCACCTGCTGCTCAGATCACACCATTCTTCTCAGTGATCCAGTATGCAGCAAACGAGGGTGACCTCCAAGGGTCCACTCGGGTCAGCAGGTTCATTATCTAGGACACCTTCTCCTCTCCCATGCAGTTCAGGGCCCAGATATTTCCCAGATCTGCTGCCTGAGAGAAAGCGCCTTTACCTCTCAACTGGTATACGGTTAGGATGTAAGAGAGCCCAATTGCAACAATAACAAGCAAACCTGGAATGGCATTTGTCTTGAACAGTCGGGATGGGAAGCCATCCATCCCCATGGGCATAGCTAACATTCCCCACTGACTAAGTTTCACTCTGGAGAGACCGTCTTGCCTTTAGGGGTCACCTCCCTTGGAGAGGCTGCAACATTCCAGTCCAGTTGTTCCAGCTGTTCACAGCCTCATGTGGCCCACGGAGACTCCATGTCTGCTGGCTACTTCTAATTTAGCAGCTGGTCTTTACCTCCCAGCCCTACCCCAAGTGGTCAGCATGTTTGATTAGCAAAGGCCAGGTTTTTCAAGGGCGAGAGAAAAGTCAAAAGATAAATGGGAACCTTGTAAAAGGCTGGGATGAAATGTCTCAGGCAGGCAAAGCGTCGTATTCCTCCTCTACTGAGACTTCCCCTAAGCCAATGGCTGGCGGGGGCCTCTAGGGGATTCGCTTGCTCCTGGTTTCAAGCAGATGCATCTGGACATCCCCAGTGCACAGCACAGTATTGGGCCCGGTGGATGCTCAGGAAGTGTCTGTGGAACAAGTCGGCCCAGCGTTAGCATGGCACCGGAAAAGGTGCCACCTGAGGGGCTAGAAGCCTCACACCACCCCTTCCTATGCCTCTGACGGATGCAGTTCCCCAGCCATGTGGGCAGGGTAGCCCGAGTGAGTCATAGATGATTCTCTGGGAGCAGGGGTGGGGGGAGGAGAGAGGAGAGACCCCACTGAGCTGGAGGCTGAGCCCCATCTCCTTCTCACATGAGTAGTTAGTTCTTCAGTGGTTAGTCACAGTCACAGCCCGTAGGGGGTTGGGGGATGGCACACGCCTGTGGGACAGGGGAAGAGAGAATTTCCTTCACGGAGAAGCCCATGGGATTTGTAACTGGATGAATCATGACACCTCATGCTTCTGATTGAAACTGCTATGAAATAAAGAATGCTAATCAACTCTGGCCCTGGAGATTTTTTGCCTTTCTGGGCATAAAAGAGCTTTAAAGCCTCAAAATTCCTGAGCTGGGGGTTTTCCCTAGTCACACTGTTCTCCCCTCTCTGCTCCACTCCAGCCACACACTCAGGCTCTCCTGCCTCAGGGCCTTTGTACATGCTGTTCTCTCATCCTAGGATGCTTTGCTCCCATATGTATGCTTGTTTCCTCACGTTATTCAGGTCACTGCTAAAAATGTCACCTCCTCAGAGAATCTTCCCTAACAATCATATAAAATATCATCCTCATTACTCTCCATCTCCTTTTGCTGCTATATTTTCTTAGTATTTAGTCAAGACACTGTATTATTTATTTTCTTTCTTGTTTATTAAATTTCTCTCCCTCTAGAATATAGCCTTATTCTACAAACTTAATTTTATTCAATGCTATAACTCCAGTACAGTTTCTGACACATAGCATGTACTCAGTAAATATTTGATAAATGAATCTATACCAGAATTTATGAGAAGGCAATCCCACCCTCTGATCTGGGGTCTGGTTGGTGCATTTCTTTGCTTATTCATTCTTCCCTTTATTCGTTGAATTAGATTTATTTAGAACCTGATCATGTGCTCATTTGCTGTCCCCACCCACAGAGAACTTACATTCTAGCTGAAGAGACAGACAGCAGGCAAGTAAACAAATAAAATGACTCTGGGTTAGCATGCGGGCTAAGAAAAAATGAAACTGGTCAATGTGGCAAACTGGCTCAGAGGCTACTTTTTAGCTGGGTGATCAGGGCAGACTTCTCTGAGGAGGTGGCACTGGACTGAAACCAGAAGGAGTTGGTCATATGCTCATGGTGGTGAGGGATGATGGGGGATGGCAAGGGTAGTGCAGGGTCATTGCAAATATACCAGGGACTCAAATATAAGTCCCCAGCTAAAATATGCGAAGAGCACCCAGAAGTCAGAAGAGACAAAAATACAACATAACACCTGTTTTGGTTACCTGTGGCTACATAACAAATCACCCCCAAAATCAGAGCCTTAAAACACAACAATTTATTGGTTCACGTGGCTGCATTTGGATAGAGTTCTGCAGGGATGGTTTTGTTTTTGCTCTACGTAGTGTGACTGGGGCCACTCGGCTGCGAATTTAGCTGGAGCTGGAATGTTCACATAACTGTGGGCCCTCCAGGGTCATGCAGCTTCTTCAGGAGTCTAGCCTGGACCTCTCTACATGACAGCGGGCTTCTAGGAAGGCAAAAGCAGAAGCTGCAAGACCTCTTAAGTCCGGGTTTGGGAGTCCAAGAAGATTGATTCTGCCACATTCTATTGGTCAAAGCGGGTCACAATTTAGCCTAGCTCACAGGGAGGAAATACACTCCGCCCCCTGTTGGGAGCAGTGGCATCCATATACGGGGAACAGGATGGTTCGCTGCCATCTTTGGAAGTTTTCTACCATAGCAACCGAGGGGAAAGAAATGAATATGCCATTCTGAAAAGGGATATCTAAGCGTCCAACAGGTTTACAAAGAGATGCTCAAACACACTTCTCATCAGATAAATGCAAGTTAAACCCACTTGTCATCAGATAAATGCAAGTTACACAGAGATTTACCAGTATACCAATCAGACTGGCGAAAACTAGAAAAGTGGACAAATAAGTGAAGGTGAAATAAGAGGAAACAAAAGCCCTTGTGTTCTGCTGGTGAGACTATCAGCCTGACAAGCAACTTCGCAGTGATTAGGGAAATTCATTATCTGCACTCCCTATGCTCTGTTATCCTACTCCTGGGTTTATATCCCAGCAAAATGGACCCCTGAGGAGATGCTATATTTGCTGCTTAAGGGGCCGAGGAGCTGGAGGCCATCAAATGACCATCACTGAGAGGGGAGGGGGCATTTAAATAAAAATATGGAGGAAGCACACTGGAAAACATGGTACCACATAGAAGCAATGAACAGCAGGTACATAGGACAGAATAAACACGTACATATTCCAGTGTATATATCAAAAACATTTACATAGAGTCACATGGGCAGAGGAATGGAAGTGGTGGTGGTAGACAGAGAGAAAATATGAATACAAGTCATTGAACGAGGGGTGCAGCGAGCCATGTTGGACTCCTGTGCAACCTTAAGCAGGCCCTTTACTGTTTTGGATTGTGATTTCTTCATCTGAGAGAAGAGAGTGCATAGTCAGAGTCTCAAAAGGAGACAGTAAGCACATAAACTAGCTAATCTGAGGAAAGTTTAGTAAAAGGTCTAGTTACAAGGTGTGGACAGAGGGTAGAAAAGCCACAAGGGAAAAGACAAGGCTCAGTGGTGGGAGGGAAGGCTAGTCATGGAGAAGCACTTCCCAGCCCAAGGTCTGAGGGAGAGAGAGGCCTAACTGGAGCTGGCATCTTTAGTTCGGGGACACATTGGCCCTTGATGACTCCACAGAAGGTGAGCTGCCCTGGATTTTTCTCTCCTGCCCCTCTTAGCTCTTCTGCTGGAGCTCCACATGGGCCAAACCCAACTGTGTTGGTTAGGGTTCTCAGGATAAACGAAACCAACAGGATGTGTGTATATGTCTGAATACTCAGGAAAGAGCCCAAAGGCAGTCTTCTGCAGAAATCCCTCTTGCTCAGGGGAAGTCAGTCTTCTGTTCTACTCGAGCCTCCACTTGATTGGATGAGGCCCACCACATTATGGAGGGCAATCTGCTTCACTGAAACTCCACTGATCGAAATGTAAATCTCATCCAAAAACAGCCTCTTTGAAGCATCTAGAATCATGTCTGACCAAATACTTGGCCTGGCCAAGGTGACACATAAAATTAACCATCACACCAGCAGAAGCCAGAATGCAAAGGAGTCCTTCGATGCAGCCCAACCAGCTTCACTTTCAGGAACACAAGGCAGGGAAAAGTATGGGGATTAGATCTGGAGGGGCAAACAGAAAATCTGACATGGAAGGTTTAGACTATTTCAGAGCTTGCAAACTAGTGGTCCCCAGGTCTGCCTCCAGCCCACAGTCAGATTTTTCATGAGTTTTTAACCTATTAATTACTTGCTAATATCTTAAATTCAGGACATTTCACATTAAAACTCTGATTTATACTTCTCTTGGAAAAGAAGATACCAGATGATCTGGCAATATGGGACCTCATTGGTGGTGGGAGAACTTAAGTTGGAGGGTGAACTCTCTTGTTTGCCACAATCTCCACCACTACTTCATGTCTTACCCTGGCTCTCTTCATTTTACTCATTTAAATTATATATATGGTTCCCATTCTGTTTCTATTGGATGGCACTGTCTATTTGGGAAGACTTTAGCCACCTCTCATATTCTCAAACAACTGGGTGGCAATGACATTCTACACCCACAGTCTACAAACTTTAATGACTAACATTCTATGGACCTCTGATTCTGACGCTAGATCTGAGGGCTTACCACTTCCTCTTCCTGTTCTGTCTTATGGCTCTGAATCCTCTACCCAGAAATTCTTTTCAACAAAGCTGATTCTATTTTGGTGATTCAGAAACCCCCTTCAGTTGTTGTGGGCTTTGGAGTCCGGCCAGCCTTGTATAGGCAGAAATGACTGTTTACATGTGCTAAGTTCAAACTATCTAGTGCCCTTTCCTTTCCTGTGCCCCCATCCTCCCAAACCTTACAGATCGACCAGAAGCCTTTGGGAAGTGACCAACATGGGCCTTAAACAATCAGCTCCCCGGCGCCAGTGCAGAAACTGGGCGAATGCTGGTGTCTTCCAGGACTGCTCCTCTCTGACCAGCACAATGCCCTGAAATTTCCTGCGGGCCAGGAGCCTGGTCAGGGATCCTGCCCAGTGGGCATCACAGAGGCCTGTACAATCAGGTCTGAACAGCCTGGGCGCACTGAGGCAGAGCCATCAGCCCAGGGCAGGAGCATTATCTATTGTTTACTAGGCACTGTACATACATTATCTCATTGAATCCTCAAACCATCTAAGAAGTAGATACTAGTATTCTCATTATAGCACTGTCCACACGAGTTCAGAGAGGGACAGGGTCTTCCCCAAGGTCACACTGCATACACAGTAAGTGGAAAATCTGGTAACTTTGGGCCTTATTTTCCAAGGGGCTTCAACCTTCAGCTGAAGCAGAGTAGAAGCTGCCTTTTGTGAAGCGATCTACATGTGGCCATTCACTGCTGTTTTCATCTGGACCGCTGTGCTCCTAACCTTAGCTGCCCAGCCCCACGGTCTACTTGGTTCTTTGCAAACTCAGCACCTGGCCTGGCTTCCTGGAAGAACTTGTGATCTGGGAACGGTGTTAGGCTCTCTGAGGGCCACAGGTGTCTCGTTCAATTGTGTGACTATGAGAATGTCACTTCACCTATCTGGGCTGCAGAACACCCTTTTTCCGGCCTGGGCAAGTGACCCAGGCAACATGTCCTTATAAGGGAAAATGACATGGAGTCTGGAATACCCCTTCAGTGTGCTTCCCTAACTGGCCCATCCTGCAGGGTGGAAGGCTAGGTTATCAGGAGAGGCCTCCTGGAGAAGGCAGTTTTGTTGGCAGTGATGGGGCACAGAGATGCTGGGGGAGAAATGGCTGATTTCCAGGCAGGAAGTGGCTTTCGGAACAGCCTGGAAGTGTATCTGTAGGGCAATGACTGCAGCCAAGTGCATACGGGGAATGCACATTGATGAGTGCCTACTATTTGCAGTGCCGGAAGTATCACAAGAGCATCATGAGTCTTGTGAGTTCTTCCCTCTACACCAGTAGAGCGCAGTGGCTGACAACTTGACTCTGGAGAAAGACTCTTGGGTATAAATCATGGCTCTACCTCTTACTAGCTGAGTAGCTTGGTTAGGAGACTTAACTCTCTGGGTCTCAGTTTTCTGAACTGAAGAATGGAAATAATAAGACTCTACCACAAAGAACTATTGGACGTAAAGATTCAGTGAATTTAAATAGAAACTGTTGAGAAGCATGTCTGATACTTAACAAGTGCTCAGTAAATGTTAACTGTTATCATAATCACTCTCTTTTAAGAGAAAAAAAAAACTGAGACTGAGTGAGATGAGGTCACTTGCCCAAAGTCACACAGCTAGAGAGGGACAGAGTTGTGCTTTGAAGCCAGGTCCACATCAGGCTAAAGACAAGAAGGGAGCTAGAGAGAAAGACTGACGGTTGGAGAAGAGTTACCATATTCTGAATACTAATTATACAGTAGGAAGGGGTTTACTCCCAAATTAAAATGCCTTGAGGAGCTAGGAAGAGCATAATTTATTATATAGTCTCAGCAGAAGTCCAGTTGCCTTTTGTGGGCCCCTGGCCCCTGAGCGATAGGGGTCAGGCTGCTCCTGGGGGATATAACTGTGAAAATGGAGGGAAAGGGGAGGCCAAGCCGAGTTCTAGTCCTGGTACTACCACCAATAAGCTGTATGGCTTCCCTGGGCCTCAGTCCCCTCTTCTGTGGAGTGAGATTCATTCTATTTCCTGCTGTCAGGATTGGAGATATCACTTGGAAGAGGCCCCTCTTCTCCTCCCACACCTCCCACTTGCTTCTGCCTACCCAAAGAGGATGGGGCAGCTTGTCCAGCCCCCTGGGAGGTGGGCCCGGGCTGGGCGGGACAGGGCAGCCAGGAGGGTTTATTTAAGGGCAGAAAAGGAGAAGTGACGACAGGTTCTCCCAATTCCTAGAGGATACAGTTCCCCCATCTTCGTCTCCATCTGCCATCACTGCATAAGACCACCTGTCTGGATCTGCCGCTATACAAGGAGCATGAGGACCCTCTGGGAGACAGCTGAGCACCTCATCAGGACCGGGTAGGTCTGGGGACCTTGGACACTGGGGTCACAGGCAAGAAAACAGGCAGCCTAAGTCTCAAGCTCTGTCATTCCCTGGCTGTGTGACTTGGGGTAAATCTTCACTGCTTTGAGCCTCTGCTTCCCCATCTGTGAAACGAGAGTAATAATAATGTTTACAAGACTGTCGTGATTAGTGAATGTGAAAATGCGTGCGTAGGGCTTGCTGTTGTGCTTGGCTCAACACTCAATAAATGGCAGCTATTTTGGAGTACATTATAGAATATATAGTCAACATCATTGTAAAGGTTTGTGTAGTTCCAGATACGTGCTGGAGTCATTGGGGGGATCACTTCATAAATTATTTAAACATCTAGCCAAAAATTAATAAATAAGTGAATAATAAATAGCAGCTAAAATCCTTATCATTGACAACACTTAGCATAAGCCTTGGTACCCAGTGTAACTTAGAACTGGTTTTCCATTTCAATATTGTTTGTATTAGCTATTATTTTAACAGCTACCATATTCTGAATACTAATTATACAATAGGAAGGGGTTTAGTCCCAAATTAAAATGCTTTCAGGAGCTAGAAAGGGCATAATTTATTATCTCTAACCTCGAGTGGGTCTTCCATGCTGCCCAGCATGTATATCATTTCCCTGATTCACTTACTTGCCCACTTTCCTGGACGACTATTTTATACCTTCTTTATCTTCAAACTTCCATCACCTCCTGCAGCAGCCTCACCATCAGTGCTGACCTCACTTCCTGCTATCCTGAGCCAACAATCAAACATGCTACAGTAAGCAAATATTTATGGAATGCCCACTACATGCCAGACACTATTCTAGGCACATAGGACATATCAGTGATCAGAAGAGACCACATCCCTGCCTGGTGGATGTTCTAGTGACAGTTAATAGCTGACATGGTACTTACTATATGCCAAACACAAAATGACCCTATGAGGTACTACTTTCATTGCACCATTTTACAGATGAGAAAATCGAGGCACAAAAAGGTTAAGAAACCTGACCAAGACCACACAGATGGTGAATGGTGAAGTGCAGATTTGAACCCAATCTGGAGTCATACCCTTAACCATTGCAGTGTTCCGTGTATATCAGATGAGACTGCTATATAAGTGCCCACACTTTACCTGTTCATTCCCATCATCTGTACCCATTTCTCCTGCCTTCCCACCTGGTATTAAAGACGAATGGCCCCTGCTCCTTTCTAAGACCAACCCACCTTCTGTGCTCCCAGTCTCACCCCCTGCCATGCACCAGAGGAGATCACTCCAGGGAGCCTCCTCTTTGTCAATGTCCCCCATCCTGACTGGCTCACCCATCTGCAAATCTAGAGTTTCTTTCATCTTAAATGAACATTTCGTCCCATTTTCCTCATCAGCTACGGTGCATTTCTCTGCAACTTTACTTAAAAAAAATGACTTGAAATCGTTGTCTGCATTTGTGTCTCATGTTTTTCTCCTTCACTCTCTCCTGGGCCCACTCTAGTTACATTTTGGCCCAATGTGCCACACACCAAGCTGCCTTTGTCCAGGTCACAGTGACCTCCATGTGGCTAAATCCAACAGTCATTGCTCAGTTCCCATCTTTCTTGACCCATCAGCAGCATTTGACTTAATCACTCCCTTCTTTTTGAAACATTTTCTTTACCTGGCTTCTCAAGCACCACATTGCCTGGTTTCTCTGTCTTCTGTGCTAGTTTCTCCTTGTCTCCCAACCTGTTAGCCCTGGAATGTGAGGGCTCAGTCCTTGGATTTCTTTCCTCCCCATCGGCACACTGCTTTGATCTGCCCCCTGAGGATAAATACCACCTGTAAATTCCAGATTCATGTTTCTAACCGCATATGCAATAACTCCACTGAATGGTTCAATTGGCATCTCAAATTTAAGGCCCAACTGAATTCCTGCTCTCCCCTCTCCACTCAAACCTGCTCCAACCACAGGTTTTCCATCTTGGCTATAACACCTCAGTGCTTTCAGTTGCTCAGGTACCAAACCTCATGGTCATCCTTGATGGCCCTCTTTCTCTCGCAGCCAATCAGTCTGTCAATCTTGGCTCTTCCAACAAACTGTACCTAGAATCCAATTTCTTCTTACAATTCCTCTGCTGTCACTCTTAAGTGTAAGTTTTAGGCGTGTAAGAGTCTCGTCTGCTTTATGCATTCCTGTTTTTCCAATGGTTAGCACATAGTGGTGGATTAATAAATATTTGTTGAATGAATAAACATAAGAAAATAGAGTAGAAAAGGTCATCAGAGGTCAACTGATCCACTCTCCCCTTCCCTCCTCAGGAGACACTGAGGTTCATGCAGAAAGAACGTTCAGAGTCACACAGTGAACCAACCAAGTCTATGAATTCAAGTGAAATAGTGTCTCTTTCTCTGTCTCTGATTCTCTTTTTCATCTGTGCTTCTCTCCATAACTCCTCTATTCCCTTGGGCCAGTTGCCCTCACAAAATTGGAGTTATAGACGCAAGCATCCTAGACGTTCATCCTCACATCCTCAGGGACTGCACGGAAAATGGGCTCTTCCCTGACAACTCCAGTGAGAACAGTTCTAGGGAAGGCTCTGATTGGTTCAGCTTGGGTCATGTGTGTTTGGGGTAGGTAGCTGATGGGTTTTGGGGGCAGAGCCATTAGGTAGATACCCAACCCTCCAACTTTCTAATAGAGGTTCCCCGATTTCTTTGTGTGCAGGTGGAGATTCTGGCACCTGGGGCTCTGCAAGGCCCTT
This sequence comes from Eidolon dupreanum, assembly GCA_028627145.1. Lineage (NCBI taxonomy): Eukaryota > Metazoa > Chordata > Mammalia > Chiroptera > Pteropodidae > Eidolon > Eidolon dupreanum. Next base: position 7,618,428 of record CM053504.1, read on the forward strand.
GCCCCACTGCGGTTTGCCTGGGTTGCCTTCTCTCAGCCTGTCCCAGCCAGCAGTGGCCAGCTGCTGACCCAGCTCCTCCTGTGTGGTCTCCTGGCTATCACTGCTGCAGGTCTGGCCCACCACTGGCTGGTGTCCTCGCTGCTTTATCCTCTGGGGTCCTCAGCCATGGTGGCCACTGTCTGTGGCCTCCTGGTCTTCCTGGGCCTGGGCCTGGTGCCTCCGGCTCGCTGCCTGTTTGCGCTCAGTATGCCCACCTTGGGCACGGAGCAGGGACGCCGCCTGCTCCTATCCTGGACGACTGCCACCCTGGCTGTCACTGTGGTGCCCAACGTCTTGGCCAACATAGGCGTGGCTGGGCAGGTGCTGAGGTGTGTCACTGAGGGATCTTTGGAGAGTCTGCTTAACACCACTCACCAGCTAGACACAGCATCCAGGGCTCTGAGTCCCACCAGCCAAGTGGGCGGCCAAGGCCTGACACTCCAAGCCCAGGGCAATGGCTCTGTCTTCCAACTTCACATGCTTAGGATCACTCAACAGATCCGGGAGGACTTCTCTGGTCTGGAGTCCCAGGCCCACGCAGTAGTGCTGGTGACCCAGCAGGTGATCACAGGGCTCCTTATGCTGGGCCTCCTGGTGGACTCGGCCTGGTACCTCCACCGCTACCTGACTGACCTGCAGTTTGACAATATCTATGCTACACGGCAGTTGGTTCAACGGCTGAAGGAGGCCCGGGCCACACACCTGCTGGCCTCCCCACCAGCCTGGCTGCTCCGGGCCGCTCGTCCAAGGCTGTCCCAGGGGGAGCTTCTGCGCTGTCTCCTCAGGCTGGGGCTGCTTACTCTGCTCCTGATGGCCACAGCTTTGGCGGTGGTCACAGACCACGTGGTCTTCCTCCTGGCACAGGCAGCTGTGGACTGGGCTCAGAAGCTGCCTGCTGTGCCCATTACACTCACGGTCAAATATGATGTAAGTGCGGTGATGGGCATAGAGTTATTTCCTGGAGGGAAGGGATAGGGTTTGTTAAATCCTTGACTTGCAATCTTACTTACCTTCAAGTCCTAGCCTGGGATAGGCTAGAGGTCTCTGAAGCATCCGCAGATGAACCCTTTCAATTCCCACCATGGCTTGATGCAGTGGGTTCTGTTTTCACCCCCTACTGCAGATAAAAATAGTACTGATACCCAAAGACATTAAAATAATTTCCCTCCCCAAGGTATGTCCTAGCCACCTATGGCAGTGTATCCTAGCCAGCTTTCTCTCACTTGCACAGATTGGGTTAATCCTCTTTCTCCTACAAGATTACCATGGATCTTAAAATGTGATAGTCTCTGGAAGTACCTACAAAGCCCCATGCCACATAGGAGATGTTTAATAAATACTGGCCATTATTAATAGCTCACATCCATGTGTATCGAACAAGAGGAAGGCTCAGGAAGTCCACCAACTTTAGCCCATGGATCAAATCCTGCCAGTTTTCTGTTTTTATAAATTAAATTTTATTGGAGCACGGCCACACCATTTATTTATGTATTGCCCGTGGCTGCTCTCCAAAGGCGAAGTTGAGTTGTGGCAATGGGAACATTATGGCCAGCAAAGACTAAAATATTTGCTATTGTAAGAGTTACATACAATATATTACTATGTATTTGCTCTTGGCTATATTTACTATCTCTTCGAGCATTGAGGTTTTCAGTCTTTTCTTTGGCCACAAATCTTTTTATTTTTTAAATTTAATGGTGAGATCTCACATAAAAGTCCATTGCATAAAACATACCAAAGTGTCATATCCTGAGCTAATAATATTAATAGCTAATATTTATTGAGTACTTATTTACTACTAGGAAAATATTTTTCAAGCTGCATGAAATCAATTTAAGAGGTCATGGTCATTTTTTTTTAAATAAAGTAGAATAGACTAGAAATATATTAGAGTATATTATAGGTATATAAGAGTATATTATAGAGTATATAAGAGTATGTATTGTTTTCTGAAATTTTTCTTCAATCTTAATACAATCTGTGCTTGGAAGGTGCTGTAAAATGCATTTTTTACCATAGGTCACAGTAAAGAAAAGTGTCAGGCAATGTCTTAAGACTTACCCAATTTACTGTATTTCATCAAATCTAAAAAGCTATTGATTATAAGTCACACCACTATTTCATGAATCACTGGGAAAGAAAATGCTGCTAATTAAATCATAACACAATGCCGTCTTATCATTTAGAATTTTAATTGTTTCTACATAAAATAGTTCACTTATTATTTAACATAGATTTGTTTTAACATACCTCTTTATGTATAGATAACAAGAAAAATAATGAAGTAATTTTATGAAGGGTTTCTCTAAAAAAATCCTTCCATTCAAACCTGATTTTTCTGAGTCTGGACAAGTTGTCAGTATCTGTGCCTTCGAGAGCACTGATGATGTTCCTCTATCGTTTCCAGCATTTTCTTCCAAGCTGCAGACTCCCACTCCACAGTTTAGATGCTGACTCCCTCTGACCTTCTCAGAACACATGCATTGGCAGGACGGCTAAAAGCAGTTATGAGTCCTATTGAATGGAAGACATATCTTGATCTCAAAGATGTTCAAATGGAAACAAAAAAATGTGAATCCTAGAACTGATGAAATTAGATAGCCCATTTAATTGTCATTGTGATCCTGTCAGATAGGAATTGGTATCATCGCCATTTTACTGATGAAAACACCAAGGCTCAGAGGAATTAGGGAACTTACTCGAATTCGTCCAACCTGTAAGTGGCAGAACCAGGACCATGCTGTGACTTTTGTGGGTTCTGGGCATGTTCACTTGCATGGACTCCTTTCTCCATAAAAAATATTAATGATACCATTGGTATAAACGCAAATATATTAATATTACATAGCGAATCATATTCTCCGACTTACAAGTTCATTTTTAAATTCTGATTTTAAAAGAAAATAAAACATTTCCATAAGCCCCTAAAAGTATTGTGGAACCCAGAACTGCACCTAATGAAGAAGCTGGCCCCTGGGCAGAACCAGGATAGAACCCAAGAAGTCTGGGTCCCAAGTTTAAAGGGTTCACCTCTGACCTCTCTGCCTGTGTAGACACCATTCTTCCTCACTCCATCTTAGTCTCCATGGAAACTGTTGAACCTGATGCGTATGAGCAGGATATTGAGATCCACCCTGGCTGGGTCTGACCCTTGGGTTGGCCACATGTAAACCTATTGTGTGACCTTAGGTTCCCTACCTTTTAAATGAGGCTCGTGCTGAGCTCAGCCTTCTAGACCAGTGCTTATTTGATGGAAAAGACATCTGAAATGTTCATTAAGGGCTCAATGAAGAGTAAATGCCCCATAAGCATTTATTTATTTTTCTCTAAATTAGAGTAAAAATAAAAATTACTCTTTGAAGAGTAGATTATTTGAAGAGTAATATATAAAGAAAGTAATAATAAAAAATAGCATTCGTATGATGCTATTAATTAGGCGAAAGCCTGCTTTCAAACTCCTGACCTCATCTGATCCTCCTCAAACCCCAGGAAGCAAGGGTTTTTTTCTGTGCCCACTTTGTAGATGAGGACAGGGTAAGTTGGGCCCATCCAGCCCTGTAAGCATCCGTAAGTGGCGGGGAACAGGGAACGGCTGGGGTGTCCCTCTGTTAACTTGGCCTTTTTCTCCCTTATAAAGGCTTCATACACTGTCCTGGGCTTCATCCCTTTCTCTTCAACCGGCCACCTCTGGAGAGCCCGTTCCTCTCCACCCACAACTCCTTCCAGTGGGAACTCCGCTCCACCTCCCCCAGCTGCCTGCTGCCACCTGCCCAGCGCCCCGACTTGACGGCCCTGCTGGCTGCGGGGGTCCTGCATCTCGTGGCTTGTTCCACGGTCCTCCTAGAGGCCTATGCCCGCCGCCTGCGGCACACCATCGCAGCTTCCTTTTTCACAGCCCAGGAGGCAAGGAGGGTTCACCACCTTCATGCCCGGCTCCAGCGAAGACACGACAGTCACCAAGGCCAGCAGCTGCCCCTGGGGATGACTGGTGAAGATGTCACATCATGAATGTATGTAAATGTTCCTGGAACTTATTTATATATGCCCCTGCATCCTCTGAACTTATTGATGGTAATCTAAAATTTTCTTGATTTTACAAATAAATATATTTACTAAATCCTAAATTAGAGTATGTTACTCCTTTGCTTCAAATTCCTTTAAGGGTGCTCCATCTAGCGTTTCTAGATTTAGCAAAGGAAAATACAGGACACTGTTTCAATTCGAATTTCAGATAAATGATTGTGGGTTCGGTGTCCTTGCCACATACCATACTTGTACTAAACATACTTAGACTAAGCCCATATTTGTTGTTTATCTGAAATTCAAGTTGAATGGGTTAAACTGTATGTTATCTGGAAACTCTATCCCCATTAAAATTATAACTCCCTGCTCTATTGGCTTGGTACTTCCTGTTTTTCCCTCCAAATCATTCTCTGCCCTCCCCTCACCTGCTCTCTCGCAGGAGTCTGACCTCTGTGAGTCTTTAGTCATAATATCCTGGCTCCCTTGCCCTCTGACTGTCGGTTGGACTCAGCTAATGGAAGACACTGGCAGACTGTCCAAAGTGGAAGGGGAGAGAGGTTAAGATATTTGTTCCTGCAACCCTTTGGGCTGTTAGAGATCACATTCCATTACCTGCAGCCACAGCTCCTGTTTGGCCGGTGGCCCCTCTCCCATGGTTACAGTTCACCCTGGCTTCTGGAGGTGTGATGACTTCCACACAGCAGGAATTAATGGCCACTTGCTTCACGACATCCACATCAGAATAAATTGGTTCCACCGAGGTCAGTATGAAGGACAACTTACTGGGCCATCATTCAATGGCTGACATTGCCAGTGGTATAGGTTGGGCACTGCTCAATTCCAGTGGGCAACACTCAACAGTCTAAATGGACAGATGCCTCCAGAGTCGCGCAGGGCACAACCTATATGAGTATATAAGGCAGAGCTTAATGGGAGTGTGGGAGTTCCTCAAAGGAAAATTAAAGTGCTCGTTATCAGAAAAAGACAGTATGGATAATAGGAAGATCAAAACAACACGGAAAACAAAACCAACAACAGGTGTCTACCACAGATGAGCTGTCCCAGGTCAACAGTGGCGGGAGCCTTCTCCCTGGGCAACGAAGTTTTCACCTTGTTAGTCAATGGTGGCTGCTCTGTGCTAATACTGTCACCTATTGGCCACAGTGGAAACTGCATTATCTGATATTTGCTTGCTGGTCTGGCTTTCCTCTTCCCCCAGTCTCTCTCTCTCCATCCCGTCTTTCCTCCTCTCTTCATCCCTCCCTTCTTCACTCCCCGCTATACTTTCCCCTAAACCATCCTAACTAATTCATCATGTCTGGAGACCAGCCACTGAGCTCTATGCTGGCGAGGTTGAGCCCCAGAATTGAGGACCTGGGAAGCTGTAGAACTCAGATGTCATTCTTCTTTCTATCATTTTCTCTATTTCCTTCTTCATCCTTGCAGCATTTTTCCTTCTTTTTAAAAAACCATCCTTTCAACAAATGGTTATTAGAGCACAATCTATATGCTGGAATCAGCCTGAGGTCACTAACTCTGCTATAGATTCAGTGCATGGATTTCTACTCTTCCAAGACCCACTTAGGTCAGATTGTCTGAATAACTGAAGAGAGATGTTCATACACATATCAAAGGAAATATGAGGTCATAATTAATTATATTCTAATAGAACTACCAGAAAAATTGTTGGATGGTGTTATGTTCCCCCTATAAGATGTTAAAGTTTTAACCTCCAGTACCTGTTATTGTGACCTTATTAGGAAATAAGTTCTTTGCAGATGATCAAGTTAAGATGAGGTCATTTGGGTGGACCTTAATCTATCACGACAGTGTCCTTAGAAGTAAAAGAGGTGAAAAAATTTTGACACAGAAACTGACACTTACAAAGGGAAGATGATATGAAGACATAGGAAGAATGCAATCTGTCAGCCAAGGAAAGGCTAAGGCTACGAGAAGCGAGGTGAGAGGCTTGGAACAGACTTCCCTGGCAGCCTTCAGAAAGAACCAACCCTGCTGACACCTTGATTTCAGACTTCTAACCTCCAGATCTGTGAGACAATAAATTTATGCTGTTTAAGCTACCCCATCTGTGGTATTTTTTTTTTTATTGCAGCCCTAGCAACCAAATTCAGATGGCAAAATGGCAGAAGGAAAGATTTGAGGACAGACAGAAGTTATTGAAACACTATGAAAATATTTTAAAAGAAAAATACTTAACATTAAAAATAAAATTTACCTATAAACCTGTATCTATAAGTGCTGGGTATTTAATATTTTTGTTTCAGTCTTTTCTGCAGTGCTTATCTCAATGAAGATCTGTGTGTGTGTGTGTGTGTGTGTGTGTATTCTATTCTCTCTTTATACATACACATATTTGAAATTCAAATTTAATTAATATGAATGCTTTTATATCCCCCTTTCATTTTACTTCTTCATAGAAAACTTATATAATGCACAAGTGCAAGTCCCTCTTCCTCCTAAACAATCTCATATCCCATGGATTTTCATTGGAGCATATCTTTCTAAAGTTTATCTAAATTTATACAGTCATATGTATTTAAATGTGCATATCTTTATTTAATCATGCTAGAATTATGTTTCATATATTCATTTACCTCTTGTTTTATGTCATTTAGGAGTATATCATGGACATTTTTTATTACAACATATAAATAACCTTATTCATTCTTAGTGCCTGCACAGCATTCCATTGTGAACATGCACCATGATTCATCAAGTTATTCTCAACCAATGTACATTTAAGTTGTTTCCTTTTATTTCTATTATAAACCATGCTTCAGTGAACATCCTTATAAAAATATCTATGTAAATGCAACGAGTATGCTTAAAAAGCATGTATTGAGAAGTAATTTTTAAAAAGCAAATTTTAGTCTTCCACTATTCTTTAAATTTCTTTTGAAGAAAGCTCCCACTGGATAAAATCTCAGCAGAATCCATGGTTATTAAATGGAAAATACTCTTAGGTGATAAGCAGAACTACAATCATTTACCAGAAACACAATCTATTTAATAATCAGAATGCAAAGACCTAGATATTAACTCTATACTCTTCATTTAAAGTGAATTATTGATGATAACTTCAATTCTATAATCTTAAATTCAAATCTTCACTCCCTTCTCTCTATGGATGAAAAAGAAATGCCAGGAAGACAGGGCACGGCACAAGAGAAAATATAATCCTATCATGTTATGTAAAAATGCATAAAGTTCCTGGATTGTAGAATATTTGTGCTATGCACACACTTATTTATATAAACACCTTGCCTAAAAGCAGAGCTGGAACAAGGATTTGGAAATGAAGCAATGGAGAGAATAAGGTCAAGGAGGAAAGTTAGCCTAAGGGAGTGTTACTAGAACATTTATCATTGTGTTTCCTGGTGGAACTGTACACCGATATCTCCAAGATCCAAAATTTATATCTCAATAGAGTCTAAAGTTGTGGCTAAGGAGCTAAGGGTGGTACCTCTGATACAATATCAGGAAAATGGAGACCCCAGTCCTACAACTACAAGGAAATGAATTCTCCCAACAACCAATTAGCTTGGAAGAGAACCCCAAGTACAAGATGAGAACCAGCTGACACCTTGATTTTAACTCATAGAGAATTCACACCCACCCTAACCTAACCTGCAGGAGTGATGAGGTAATACATGTGCCTTGTTTTAAGCCACTTAGTTTGTGGTAATTTGTTACACAGTCATAGAAAACTAATACAAACACAAAGGTCTTCACAATTTGTGCCCACTCCCGTAAGTTCTTCCCACCCTCTTTTCTATGGATATTCTTGTCTCCACCCAATCCTTCAACCCTGCTCCTTCCCAGCCACTGATGAGCCAGACATGCCACGCAACGCTCCCTACTGGTGGATTTCCTTTCTGCATAAATTTCATGTAGTTAATGTTTGAATTCCATGATGATTTCATACATTCAAAATATGTAGAAGGATTTACCAAAATCGGTAAAGGCTTTATTGTAGTATTGGTTACATTCTGAGACCCCCTGTGAGATTTTCAGATACATAGAAGACTTCCTCACATTTAAAATGTTCATAGGGGTTATTCCGCAGCGTGTTTTCTGACGTTGAGCCGGGAAAACAGTAGAGAGAATAAAATATAGGCTCTGTTATTCATAAGAGAAGTTTAGGAGATAGATAAGGATTTGGGGATCATTAGCATTTTGGTGAACATTTCATAGTCTGTAATCTTCGTTTCTCATCTACAACCTTCGGCGAAATTAACAGGCAATTTTTCTTTTTATATTAATGGTTCATAGCAATCGATCAAGCCCCGTAATTAAAGCAAACGTTCTTCAAAGGACCATTCAGCTGGGGGGGTGGGGGCCTGAGGGGGGCCGCCGCGGTGCCTTATGGGGGATGGAGTCGGGAAAGCGGTCCAGCTTCCTTTGAGGAATCCCACGAAGGGCTCCCGGAAGCCTCTTCTGCGCATGTGCCCTTCGGTGTTCTACCTGGGAGATTATTTCCGGTTCCCCAGGCTCTTCCTGGGCTTGGTACTGCAGCCTCTTGAACCTCTCGTTTTGCCGTTCTCTGTCCTAGTGCGAAGTGGAAGCGAAGCGGGTACACCCCCAAGTTAGAGAAAAGGCTGGCGGGGAGCCCCGAGCCCCGAGCCCTCGGTGATCGGAGGGAAGGGTGGGACTGCGCGGAGGCGGCCGGCCTCGGTTCGCGGAGGGTCGACATGGGCTCGCTTCGCATCCCCCTGGAGGGAGCCCCTGGAACGAGCCCCTGGAGCGGGTTTCCAGTGGTCCCGGAGAAAGGCAGCGAGGGAGGGCTGGGCTCCTGACCTGCCGGCCTCGTGTCGGGCGCTCTCTGCTGCCCTTCTTTGCCTGAAGAAGGTGCTCTGTAAAGGTGAAAGGTTTGTGCTGCCAACTAACTGAAATCTGACTTCGGAACTTCCATTGATGGATGCACTTGGATCTGCAGCTGGCGGGCTGGGTTGAAAATTTCTAGAGCGCGGTAGGGAAGAGAACAAATATGAGAATTAAATATTATCATTGTATAGTTATTCCATACTGACTTTAGTAGAAGAAAACTGTGAACTGCAGGGAATGGCTAGGGTGTAGATTTAACTAGAAAAGATTTCAGTGAAAGATTCGGGGATGGGGGGACAGAGGTGTTTACAGAGCTGCGTGAACTTGGGTTCATATGAGGTCCTGCGACAAAAAGGCACTGCATCCCTGGGGACGTTATTTATTCTAACTCCCCACCCCCCACCCGCCCACCCATCTGTCAAATGAATATCTGAATAATATTTGCCTCATAGGGTTGTGCTGAAGTAGAACAAGAAAGCACTTGTGAAGATCAAGCCCAGAATATAGTCTGCTCTGATAAGTATCCCCTGCTTTGTGTTAGAACATTTTTTAGATATCCTCAGAACCAGGCTGTGCTGTTGGAGCACATTTAACACTCTCATTTGCAGAGAGCTAAAGTGATTTACTCCCTGGTGAATGAGTTGATTTTTAAAACAAGATTTATTTTACTCCTGGTCTCTCTCATGCTCTTTATAATATACATTTCCCTCTACCTACACTCATTGTGTTTTCTCTGGCACAGTGACTTTTCCTGTGTGTGCCCTAGGAAGCACTTAGCTATGTTTTTTGATAATCAAATAATTTGGCCTATTTCCCTTAGGTCAAAAGGTATAATTGAGGTTTTGTCCTGCCACCTGCGGTGTTGTCTCACTCCAGAGCAGCCCTGATTAGATTTTAGAAAAGGTCCTCCTTACCAGGCATTCGAGCCTTGGGAATCCAAGTGTAGATTCTAGGTAATGGAAGTGTGACCCTAGGCCTACTTTGAAACAAAACCATTCCATGAAGTAAAAGACAGAAGGCCCTGGGAACAGAAATTAACACCTGGAAGAACATGTTTTTTAACTGAAACCTCTTGCTAGAATTTCAGCATGGAAGCAGACAAATCCTCGAAAGGAACACAAGAGTTCCTGGGCCAGAATTCTCTCCAATCTGTGCAAATACTGGGTGGTAACACCGTATTCAGAGACCATTGATTATTGTAGCTCAGAACTAAGTATTCAACTTTCAGAAGAAGTGAGCTGCATCAAAGGGAACTGGCAGGGTGCAGATTTTACAGGAAGAGCCACTTTATTGGAGGGTTTGTGAGTGTGTGGGTTGTAGAAAAGGGGTACCAGGCATAGCTGAAGAAATTATTTCTTATCACTTCCTAAACACATACATGTCATTTCCTACCGTCTCTATTCTGAGCTGCTCAAACTATGTCCATCCCTGCACTTAGGATTCACTGAATTTCTCCCTTGTAGAATCACATGGTGGAAGTAAAGAGAGGGTTTTAAAAACTATTATTTTTGCCGTATTTTAAAATCAGGACTTGAAAGATAAATAGCTTATCCAGTCATGCAGTTTGCTAGTGAGAAAGCCAAGAACTGAATTTGGGTCTTTAAATTCCCATGTCAGGGCTCTGTCCTCTATCACAAAATCCTCTTGAGAAACTTTAAGGGAGACCAAACAAAAAGAAAGATCTTAAAGTACGTGCATTCCTTTTTCTGATCTGGATTATCTGATCTCAGGTGGCTAAAAAATACAGGAAAATAGGTAACTGACAATATCAACATTTTCCCATGCCAATAAATATTTTAATCCTAAAATTAATTTTAAGACAGGAATAGTATTCCAAACTTCCTATATACTAAATTTTGTTCCTCAATCTCTTCTTATTGGACTCAGGTTATTTTTAATTTTTCCAAAGGCATACATTAATTCCATAGAAAACAACTGTTTACATTCAGTATGGAAAGTTATGTGTGACCATTTCAGAATTTTAAATGGACAAGTGGATAGTTCCTCATTGTGTTGTTTCCTGTAACTTCCAGTGCCAGAATTATCAAAGGGCCATTTAAAATAGGTCATTTTCTGGGTGGGTAATTGTAAGAACTGCTATGTTAGCCAGATTGCTCGTAATTCCATTCCCCATTCTTCCTTTCCCAGCCTTGGTATCAACACTCTTGACCCTTTCTCAAGAGCATCCAAAAATGAACAAATCCCAGCTAAGTTGTTTATGGATTTACTTCCCACATTCTACAGTGGATTTCAAAATGGCTTATAGTAGTTTGTACATTCAGGTGAAATAGTAGAAATATGCAAATTCATCATCAGGGAAAAGTGTATCAGGTCAACACTGGAAGGTTGACATAAATATACAGAAATCATCTTTCTATAGGTTTATTCAAGTTGTGCCAGGAAGGCCCAGACAATATGAGATAGATCCTCCACTGGCTCTGAGTATGGCTTTCCTGTCTTTTATATGTGAACATTTTCTTAGATGATCTTTGAATAAGCGACATAGAGGCCAATCTTGTCAAAACAACAACAACAACAACAACAAACAGCTGTGAAAGAAATGCAGTGGGTTTCCTGTGACTTTTATACCCAAGCAAATCACAGTAAAACGATCAAAAACAGAATTAACATGAATACAATATCTGTCATTCAAATTTTGCCAGTTGTTCCACTAATTTCTTCTTCAGTTCAGGGATTCAACCTAGGATGCCACATTGCATTTGGTGATCATGTCTCAGCCTCCTGCAATACAGGACCGTCTTTGTCTCCCATGACCTTGATACTTTACTGGCCACTAGTTTTGTAGGGCTCAGTCTAGCCTTCCCTTTTCCTAATTTATAACTGTTTAGTCTGACAGAGAGAAACCTGGCACTTATTATCCACATTATATTATTTGCTTATCCAAGTGTACACTTGAGGTAGTTTAAGAATAGCTGATCCACACCCCATGTGAAAAACAAATTCTCTAACAAGTATCTTTATGTACAGTTCTTTTAGCCTTACAGAATGTAGTTAAAATACTCTTCTCCAAAATTATTATGGTTCTTCATCCCCTTCACTGTAGTTATTTAATTTTAGTATATAGCAGGTCCTTGAATAACATCATTTTGTTGAATATTGTTTTGTTATAACATTGATGTTGCCATAGGGACTCAACTCTTGTTTATATCAGTTAACCTATGGTAACACTGGTTTCGTTCTACATCCTTTGGCCTAAATCGTAGAACCTATTGGCAATGTTAAGTGAGGACTTACTGTAGTTAGGTTCATTTGTTACTGTTTGTATTCTGTTTGCGGTTCTCCTTCCTCATCCTGGTTGATTTTAATTGTTTATTTGGGGGTATGTGACATTACCATGGTTATAAGAATCAGAATCGTGTAGAAAGACACATGTAGAGAAGTGTCACTTCCCTCTCATCCCTTCTATCCTGCTTCTCTTCTCCTATTTTTTTTTCCCCATCTATTCCCACCTATCCCCTGAGGGTAACCACATTCATTGGTTTCTGGTTTATCCTTTCTATATTTTTTGTACAAGAGCAGGCACTTGTTTATTTTCTTATATCTCCTTCTTTCTTAATAAAAGGTAGCATACTATAGATATTCTTTTGTACTTGATTTCTTCCACTTACTGGTATAGCCTGGAAATCACTCCATATAAGTTCATGAGATCTTCCTCGTTATTTATGCCTTCAGATATGGCTTCTGATCACCACTCTGTCTTCTCTGTCCTCTGAGCTCCAGAACTGTATATCCAGCTGCCCACTGGACGTTTCTATTGTCTACTCCCCAGATATTTCAAGCACAGCATCTTAAACAGCAACACATCAGCCTCCTATGCTCAATTCTTTTTTTACCTTAATCTTAGCATCACACTAGCATCTACCCAGCCGATCTTACAGGATGGATTAGACATTATATTTCCAATGGCACAACCTGTTAGTGGTCATCTCCGCTTGTTCCTCATCATGTGAGATTGGTTCCTTCCCACCCCCGCTGGAGCCCTACCTGGGGTCCTGTTTCACGGTGGCGTTCTAGTTTTCTTCCCCTCTAATTTGACCTTAAAGCGATTTCCCATTATTAAAGGACCAGATAATAAGTCTTTTTGGCTTTCCTGGCCATATGGTCTCTGTCAAATCTATTCAGCACAGCTTTATAACATGAAAGCAGTTGTAGATAATGTCTAAACAAATGGATCTGGCCACATTTGGCTCTCAGTGGGCTGGATTTGGCCCACAGGCTGTAGTTTGTTGACCTCTGCTCTAGAGCATTGCTTCTAAAATACAAATGTGATCACAAAACTTCAGTCCTCGCTGACAAATGTCTCTTTATGGATTTCCATTATTCACAACAGTGGTTTCCAAAGCAGAGGCTAGGGAGCACCCTACAGATCCACTAGGCTTCTATTCCCATTGGTATTTTGACTAAAAGAATGAGAAAATAATTGAGCTTTACTAATAGTAAAATGTAGCTTAAAGTAACTCAGATACATTATAATTCCTAAGTAAAAGTACATGTTAGTTGTGTGTGCATGCATGTTTTACTGATGTTATATCATCCAAAAAGTTAATTATAGAAGAGAGTCTTTTTAATTATAGAAGAAAGTCCTTTTCTCTGCCTTCTGTCCAGCTCCTCATTGTCCTTCCATACTGAGATATTTGTAGTTCTCCAAACTTCCCATATGTGTTTTATACCTCCATATATTTCATAATGCTCACATCCCTACAAAACACACTATGTGTGTTTCAGGAATAAAAGTATTACCCCCTCACAGAAGCCTGATAATACAGAATGGAACTGGCTTTCTCCCTTTGCGATCACCCTTTATCTTGCACATATGTCCTTCCTGGCTCTTTACTGAAGATGTGGATGTCTATTTATGCCACCCTATCATATGTATGCTTCTTGAGGATCATACATTTTATATAAGTTAGTAATCTGATAAATTAGAATAGCTCTAGGAACATGATGTAAGTTCAATACAAATTTTAAATTAATTAAAAAAATGAACACAGTAACAAGATATTTCTAAATTTTTACCCTCTCACAAAGTATGTCTCTTTATGACTCTCTTAGCCATGACAGCAGTCTCCTCATATTTGATGTTCTCATGTATTTATGTCACCAAATTCTAATTACCTCAGATTAAGCACATTCCTTCAGAGATCAGTTTCATTCAAGGTCTTGACTGTGAACCTCACCCAGGAGGCGTGGCAGCAACTTGAGCCTGCCCAGAGACTCCGGTAAAGGGATGTGATGCTGGAGAACTACAGTAGCCCAGTCTCAGCAGGTGAGTATTGTTTCCCTGTATAACTCTCAAAAGCATGTATTTTCTCTGTGTTTTAAAAACATGTTGGATTTAATTAGCTTTATGTCAGGAGAGAAAGGTGATTAAACCCTTTGAGGCAGTAGAAGTGTGTGTGTGTGTACTCACTGCTGTCCCGCCACCCTCTCCTGGAATGTTCTAGCATTACCGACATATTGCTGAGATCTTTGTTGCACAGCTTCTGAAGCTATTCTTACTTTATCCTTCAGAGTCCCCAAGTCGAAGCTTGGTCCAAGTTCTGTATCATTCTGCAAACCAGATGTGATCTTCAAATTGGAACAGGGAGAAGAACCGTGACAGTGGAGGAATTCTCAATTCAGAACTACCCAGGTGAGTAAGTGACACCTGAGCAGGTAGAAATGGTGGAAATGAGAGTTCCAGGGTAGCTGGTAATCATAGTTGGCATCTTTGTGATGTTTCTCAGGAATCTTTTTTATAGGCCCCAGATCTTTGGAAGTCACTCAGGATTAACTGTCATGCTTCAGGTACCTTAAACACATTGTCCCAGAATAAACGTACTCCTTCTTTAATCAAAATTTATAAAGATTTTTGCCACTAAGTAACCTCTCCCGAGAGTCCAGTTCCTCCTTCACTATACCTTGAACTTTTATTTCTGTGGCATTCTCTGTTGCCCACTTTACCTCCACCCCATTGTCATAGTCCTGTTACATCTTCAGGCATTCATAGATCTGTCTTAAAAAGTAAATCTTGCTTGATTTGCATGATTTGTCTTTTTACCTCCCATTTTTCTCTCTGTCCTGTAACTGAGAAATCACTCAGTTTCACTTTCTATTTTCGGCCCCACTAGGGTAGAGTTAGACAAGGCACCATGGGCACAAAACTTAAGAGTCGAGTAAGCACTTAGAGAAGGTGAGAAAATGTGATCAGGAGAAATGAATCTCAGAGAGATAGTCGGTATTATAAAGAATCGAGGAGTGAATATGAAATTTTGGCAGTAACATGGGAATTTGGGAATTTGCACAAAAAAGGAGCATGTGGACTGAGCAGGGTGGGGACTAGGGTGATCAAAGTATGACCTCTAGGGCACCTGCATGACCCTGAGAATGAGTGTCTTCTTAAGTGTTGTGCCCACAGTGCCTTGTTTGTCTCACCCTGGGGATTACACCACAGTTTAGATCTGTGGCAGCCGCTGTAGCATCTGGGAAAGCAGAGGAAGCAGAAAGATCAGGGAATGAACCCCAAAGGAGAATACTGTCTTCCCATCGCTGTCTACGTATTAAGGCCAGTCTTAAAGAAACTCGTTAGACTATACCCATCCCACTTCGCCAAACAGGGCTAAGTTGCCACTAATGATTATGGCAACAGATTCAGGAAAGTGTAATTAGATTTCTGACAGAAGGCCTGAATGTATTCAATATTACACACCAGTGTTGGCATATATTAGAAAACTTAGCATTTACTTATTAACACATGCAGTATATCAATTTATTTCCAGTAAGACAACACTACAAGTAACAGATTCTCTGTGTCCTGAATCTAAGTCCTAGAAACATTGTATTTTCCCATCTTCTCTTGGTTCTCTAGATACATCTAAGAATGGTGCTAACTATTCAGGGAGGCTAGATGTCTCAGAATTATATCCATTTAGACAACACAACAGAAACCATCTTATCACCCACCAGCCCGTGGCCTTTGGATTTCTCGTGTCTGCCCTCTTAATTCTTTATCCTTTAGTTTTTTGATACATGATCATTCTTTTGTTTTTCATTATCCACTGGCAAAGTTTCTTCTTCTCTAACAGTTCTAATTCCTAATTCCAAAGAGACGGCTTTTCTTTTCCTGACTTATGCTTAGGTTAGGGCTGCATCCTTTCCCTACAAAAGTTTACAACTTTGGAGAGCTGCTTCTATTAAAAATATTATTTTACCCATCCAATGAAAATAGATTATGAACAGACAGCAAAATGAATCTGTGTCTTCTATATATTTTTAGGATTTTTTTTTATGATGAGTTTTCTAATGTTGAGAAATTTTTGAATTAAGGCTAAAAGCTTTTCCACATTGATTACATACAAAAGGTTTCTCTTCAATATGGATTTTCTTGTGTCTATTAAGATTTGAATTATTATTAAAAACCTTTTGACATTCATTGCATTTTTAGGGTTTCTCTTTAGTATGAAATTTTTTATATTGATTAAGGTCTGAGCAATGGCAAAAAGTCTTTTCACATTCATTACAATTAAAGGGCCTCTCTTCAGAATGAAGTTTTCGATGTTCAATAAGGTTTGAGTGCTGTCTAAAGGCTTTTTCACAAACGTTATATCTGTAGGGTCTCTCTTCAGTTTGAGTTCTTTGGTGTCGAGTTAGATCTGAGAAGCGGATGAAGGTCTTTTCACAGTTACTACTTATGTCAAGTTTCTCTCAGTATGGATTTGTTGATGGCAACTAAGATCTATGAACTGAGAAAAGGTCTTTTTACATTTATTACATGAAAAGGACTTCTCTCTAATATGAATTTTTTGATGTTTATTAAGATTTGAGCTACTTTTAAAGGATTTCTCAGAGTTATTACATTTGTAGAATCTCTCTTCAGTATGAACTCTTTGATGTATGGCAGATTTTGAGTATGGACTGAAATCCTTTTTACAGTAACTACATGTGTAGTATTTCTTTCTAATGTGAATTTTTTCATGTTGATTTTTTTTTCTGAGAAGTTGTGAAAGGCCCTACGGCAAAATTTACAGACAAAAGACTTTCTTTTGAATATGAATTTTTTGATGCCAAGTCAAGTTGAGTCTCTTGCCAACGTGAAACTTCTGATGTGTTTAAAGGATGAGAGAAACCTAAAAGCCTTCTGACACCTCACATTTGTATGGTTTCATTCATTGTGTGTGTTCCGATGTTGAATAAAGTTTGAAGCTCTGTTAAAGGTTTTGCCACATTGGTTACATTCAAAGTGTTGATCTAGAATATAAATTCTTTGGAGTGTTACAAATGATGAGCGATGTCTAAAGGCCTTTGCATATCTTTGGGCTTTCTCGACCTTGTGAATTCTCTGATGTCCAGTAAGCTGTGAGATGTGGCTGAAGGCTATGCCACAGTCATCACATTCATAATGCTGGACAAAAGTACAGAGCTTTCTATCATTAGTATGGTGAGAACTTTGTGTGAAGATATTCTCAGATTCATTAAGGGTGTGATAATTCACCAGTGCTTGTTGACATGCTATTAGGAAAACAATATGAGAAAAACAAAATTAGTTCCGGGCATAGCAACAAACAAAGATAATCAGTAAACAGGGTAGAGGGAGAGAAGGGTTCAGTGACTGAGGACTTCAGAGGGGTAGGATGAGAAGTAGGAGTTGTGGGGATGGAAGATTGGGAGAGAAGTGTTTGCCAAATACTGTACAAGAATAATTTTAAGCGAGCAATGTGGCTATTGAAAATTTTCTTTAAATTTGAAATACTTATAATTGTGACTGTAAAAAAATGACTCGTTGAAATTTTAATTACCAAAAACAGAAAAACTTAAAGAATTAAAAAGAATCACATCAAAATCCTAACATGGATTAAAGTTTTGTTTTCATTAAGATCCTTTAAAATATTTCTGTATAGGCATAGCAGTTTGTGAAAAGGATTATACTTTAAATATTTTCCTTTAAATGGCAAAATTGGGGATCTTTATATTAGTAACTATAAATCAGATTTATCGGTTTCACTGATATTTAATATTTTACTGTATGACAGTCATTATTGATTGGCTAGTGCTATATTTGGATATTTGAATTATATTTGTTTTTGTTATTCCTGAGAACACTAAAAATAATCTTGTATATACATCATTGTTAATTTGTTGAAATATATTCCAGTCATGGGTTCTTAGAAATGGAAGGGGGGTCCCCAGAAGTGAAAGGAGGTCCCCATTCTTGTTGTCTATACTCAGCACACTCAGGTGAGCCTTTATGCTGCACGAGCACATCATCGTTTTCTGGTATTTGATAACTCTAGACTCTGTTAAGCTTATGGCCTCACAGTTTGATCAAAAGATAAGTTCTAGCATTCATGTTTTGGTAATAAAGAAATCTGAAAACTCGGTTAATTGCTAGGAAAAAAATAATTTTGAGAATTTTTATAGGACATACCAAAAAACTATCTATAATAGTTTGTATTTATTAACCTGCTATTGATAAGATGGAGAAGTAGCACGGGTTTCTGTTATCTTCATTGTTCTAGACCTGGAGATGCTACTGAAATGATTGGAAATGTATGGGCACAGAGAAATAGTTTAAAGTATACATGAATATTTTCTAAAAGCAAATTTGGATCTACAGAAAGTAAGGAAGAATATCAGAAGTTGTAAATACACAGTAAATATATAAGGTTTTCAAAAATCATTACTTAAGTCTCTTTAAAATACTGTTGGCTGATTAAACACAAATAATAACAATGTATTGTGGGGCTTTTAACATATGTAAAATGCATGACAACAACAACATAAAAGCTGGGTGAAGATAAATGCTAATATAAGAATTTTAGTATTAAAGATGGATACCATAAACTCAAACCCTAATGCAGCCACCAAAATAATAAAACTAGGAGTTATAGCTGATAAGCCAAAGGAGAGAAGATGCAATCTTGAAAAATATACTCAATCAAAAAGAGAGGGATAAAGGGGAAAAGGAGGGAATGAAGAACAGAAAAGACAAATAAAAAGAAGATAGATTTCAATCTAACCACGTCAGTAATCACGTTAAATGTAAATGATGTAAACCAAGGATTCTCAATCTGAGCATTATTGACACTCTGTACTGGATAATTTCTTTGTTTTGGGGGCAGTCTTATGTATATTGGATGTTTAATAACATCCCTGGCCTCTACCCCATAGATGCCAGTAACATACTCCCATCCCCACTTGTGACCACCAAAAATGTCACCAGCCACTGCCAGATGCCCCAAGGGGACAAAATCTTCCTCTCCCTGCATTGAAAACCCCTGGTATAAACACCCCCAATTAAAAGGTAAAGATTATCAAGATTGGATAAGAAAGCAAAATCAAATTATGTATTATCTACAAGAAACTCACTTTAAATGTAAAGACACAAATAAGTTAAAAGTAAAAGGATGTAAAATATGTATACCATGGTACCAGCCAAAAGGAAGCTAGAGTGGCTATACTAATATCAGACAAAATAGATCTCAGAGCAATAAATATTTCCAGGGATAAAGAAGTTTGTTTCATAAAGATAAAGAGGTCAGTTAATCAAGAGCATAGCAACCTTCAATATGTGTGCACCTTTACAGCTTCAAAATACATGACACAAAAAGAGTATCGAGAAGAAGTACATTCACAGTTATAGTTGGAGATTTCAATACCCCTCCCTCTATAATCAATGAAAAAAGTAGGCAGAATATCAGCAAATATATGACAGGTTTGGACAATACTATCAACCAAGTAGATCTCATTCCTCTGTATAGAATACTCCAATCAGCAATACACATTCTTCTGAAGTGTGCAGGGGACATTTCCCAAGATGACCACAAATCGAGTCTGTCCATAAAACTAGTCTCAACAAACTGAAAAGGACTCAAGTCGGAGAAGGTATGTTCTCTCACCACAGTAGAATTAAATTAGAACTTAACTGAAAACCTCTAGAAAATCCCCCAGTACTTTCAAACCAATTAACAAAATTTTAACTAATCAGATCAAACAAGGAATGAAAAGGGAAGTATTTGAACGGAATGAAAATGAAACACAGTATGTGAAAATCTGTGGGATGCCACCGAAGTAGTACTTCAGTAAAGTTGAGAGCACTAAATGCCTATATTTGGAAGAAGAAAGGTCTCAAGTTGATGACCTCCGTTTCCACAATAAGAAAATTTAAAAGGAAGAGCAAATTAAACCAAAGTAATCAGAAGAAAGGAAATAATAAAAATTAAAGCAGACATTAGTGAAACGGAAAACAGGATATCAGTACAGAAAAAAAAAAAACAATAAAAAAAAGGCTATTTTTTAAGGAGATCCATAA
This sequence comes from Eidolon dupreanum, assembly GCA_028627145.1. NCBI lineage: Eukaryota > Metazoa > Chordata > Mammalia > Chiroptera > Pteropodidae > Eidolon > Eidolon dupreanum. The sequence goes on from CM053504.1 coordinate 7,638,643, forward strand.
AATTGATAAGCCCAGCCAGACTTATAAGGGAAAAAAAAAAAAAAAAGAAGACACAAATTACCAATATTAGGAATAAAATAGATTATGTAACTTCACATTCTATAGCCATTAAAAGAGTAGTAAGAGAATATTATGAACACACATATAGACAACTGATATTTTTGAAAAAGGTGCAAATGCAATGGGAATGTTTTATGAAATGATTTATAATATGCCCTGTAAAATTATTGCATAGATTCTATGAGAGAATTTGGTCAGAAAGAAACATCTATTTATAGAGTGAAAGTTTCTTAAGTTAAATGTTGTGGACACATACTATAAAATACTATATGGGACTAAAAAGAAAGATGTGTATATATAATATAAAAATTTCAGAACTAGAGATAAATGGAAAGATAGGAAATGAGATTTTTACGGCATGCTATTTAAAGTAAGATGCATTTATATAGAAAAATTTATATTTTATAATTGATATGTACACATTTAACAACATGGCTGTCCTAGGGCGGTGTAGCCCATGTTGTGAGATCATGGGATACATGTTAAGAAAATACAAAATAATGGTGGAGTCTCGAATAAGACAATAGTGATAAGTGGCTAGAAGCTGAATAATATGGTGGACTTAAGTCCCTTTACCTGATTTCCAGCCCTCTCATCACATTGCCAGCCATAAACAGGCTAATTTCTTTTCTTCAACTAGGTGTATGTATATGGAACACAAAATGAAGCAAACAGATTTATTTTCTGAAATCAAAAGACAGTGGAGAGTAGGAAAAAATATTATAGTAAATATAAAAGTGACTACAACTTTATAGAAAAATATGCAGAGGTACACAAAGACTGAAAGAATAAGGAAGAGATACATTAATGGAATAATACAGAAAGTTCAAAAGATGACCCATTTGTATAGGTGAACTAGCTTAGGGGTTGGAGAGGAGTTTAGACCAGATTATTAAGTTTTTAAAGAATAAGAAGGCGCAGGGTCACTTGGAATTTTTATGAACAATTCTCGTCAAACCTTTGAATTTCTTCCTGGATTCTAAGACCACTTTCCAAAATGCCTACAGCTCACGTGCATTTGGTATTTTATTCTACTCTTCAGCTCTAATGATGTCCCAAACCAAAATCATCATCATCTATCCCAACTTTTAATTTTTCACCCTTTGTCTTTCAGGAGCCTATTAATGAGCTGCCATATCTATTGCGCACTGAAACTTAAGACAAGTTTCTATGATATTCCTAGATGACTGTGCCTTCTGGCAGTCTCTACTTCCTATTAATGATGGGCATATCATCTCTCTCCATTGCTTTTCTAGATTGTTATTTGATGTCTAATTAACTTATTATCTTAATCTAGAGAGAAAAAAATCTCTCTCCATAACTCTTTCTTGGAAAAGAAAAAAAAAGGCTTTTCATGACACTGAACTAACCCATTCATTCATTCTAATCACTGATAAATTATCTGACCAGTTCAGCTGCTCATTCTTCTGTCCCTTCCTGTGACAATATACATGAAGTATCCTAAGACTGGAACTATAACAAAAAGAGTAACGGAAAGTGAGGGATGTGGGTAAAAAGATTTCTTTGGAGGCTCATGGGGGAGCTCCTCTCCTGCCACCTCATGGGTCCAGGTTACTTGACCAGTTGAGGTGTGAGCTGTGATGGCTTCCACTTGTTTGTTGCTTATCAGTCACCTGGACATGGAGGACTTGTCACCTCTCTCTCCACCATCCAGGGCTCCTTCCCTTGCTTCCATGAGGAGATTACTTCTGCCTTATAAGTCCAGTGTCCTAAGAAAAATAAATGACCTTGACTATGCTGCGTTTATTACAGAATTTAGACCCATGATAAATCTCATTATCACCTCAAAATCTCTCAGGAGCCTCCAAGACACTGTTTTTTTTTGTTTTGTTTTGTTTTTGTTCTTGTTTTTGTTGTTTTTTAATCGTCTACATTTTAACAGTTCCCCAACTGTTTCTTAGGCACACAATGGCCTGAGAAGTCATTTTTAAGGAAGGTGTGATGGTTTGGAAGACAACAGAGAACATAAAGCTGGAGTCGTTACAAGCTGAAAATGCTCTTTCTTAACATCATGCAGCTCCAATACTTCACTGAGGAATATTGAGTTGAAATTCAGTCAAGCATTTTCAGGGGCTTCGCAGATAATTCATACAGAAGGAAAAATTCCACCATGGGTAGTTTTAAAGTAACAGGGAGAGATCTTCTTACCCAATGACACAAAGTAGTCACAGTTACCCAGCATCACATCCATGTACAGTTTTCTCTCTTTAAGGCTCAGATGAGCCCACTGGTCCAGAGAAAAGACCACAGCCACATCTCTAAATTTCACTGACTCCTGAAGTAAGAATTTACACATTATATGTGTACATACTTCCAAGTGGCCCTTAGTAGATTTCTTTTAAGTTGGGCATAAACAGGAGGGAGACCGAGTATAAGGATATGTTAGAATGGGTGGCCAAAAGCTATAATAGAAAGTGGAAACTGTAAGAAACTGTAACTTTGTCCTTGTATAGTTTGGGCCTGCAAAATTACCTATCTTCATAAACAAGTAGTAGCTAAAGAAACATACATTTGGTGTTTGCGCTTGGCTGAGAAGTCACCGAGGTAAAGCTGCCATGTGTGGGATGATGAGTGAAGGCAGAATCCCACCCAGGTGAAATGATAAAGGAACTCCTGCCTGGCTACTTGGAGGGGACATCAATCTTTTCCTGCCTTCAGACTTGAAACGAAACATCATTCTTCTTGAGTCTCAAGCCTGCCATACTTCAGACTGGAATTTATACTGTTAGCTTTCCGGGGTCTGCAGTTGCTTACAAATCTTGGGACTTCTCAACCTCCACAGTCATGTGAGTCAATTCCTTGTAATAAATTATATATACACACATATGTATACACACACATATACGAATGTACGTGTGTACCTATAGTCTGTTGGTTCTGTTTCTATGGAGGACCCCAATTAATACAATCACTTGTTAACTGCCATACAGTGTGAGTTGATAAAGACTGAGATTATATAGGCTGAAGCATCAAGGGATACCTTCAGAAATAAATTTGAACTGTACCTTAAATGAAACGATAATCATTTTTGGTTCCAGCTATAATGAAGTAGTTACTCTCACTGTGAAAGAACTATGAAAGTAGATAAATATACAAAACACTTTTTATGCACTGGAAAGCAACTCATTGAGGACTGTGATCTCTGACAGAAGGAAAGCACACATTATCCTGTAATTCTCCTTGGTGGCATTTCTAAAGCCACAGTGCAGGGACATAGAAACCCAAGCAGAGAGCAGTGGTCTTGCTCGATGGAGGGAGAGGATATCAGAGTTTGGAGTTTCCTTCCAACACAGCTGGCGTTTGGCAGGCAGGATGCTAGAGAAGGAGCCTTAAACACCTGTATGGAAATTTCTTCTGGATCCCTGGCTGACACTGGAACTGTGCCTGCATAGAGCCAGACTTGGGAGAACAGCTGTTGGGATACTGAGTCAAACAGAAATTTTGGAGGTCACACAGTGCTGCTAAAAAAGTAGGATTCCAGCTAAGGCAGATGGGGGAAGGACATGTCTGGACATTTGGTTGTAGCCACATACCTAGAGTTCTGTACCCACTGAAGATATCCTTTGAGATTGCAGGCAGAGGTAAACTTACCAATTTCAGTTTGAAAAATTGAATAACTAGTGACCACAAGAGAAACGGAAACCTCTCCCAGAATAAATAACAAGGTTTGATAAATTTGTATCTATCTGTATGGATTCACAGCTGTCCCTAAAAAAGGATACATTGAAGTCCTAACCTCCAGTACCTCAGGATGTGATGCTACTTGAAAATAGGGTGTTTTTTTTTTTTTACAGCAGTAACCAAATTAAAAATGAGATTATTAGGGTGAGCCCTAATCTTATATGATATATAAAGGGTAAACTTGGACACAAAGAAAGACATGCACAGAGAGTCAATATTATGAAGAGACACAGGGACAGCACCATGTGAAGATGAAGGCAGAGATGCCTCCACAAGCCAAGGAATGCCAAAGATTGCCAGCAAACCACCAGAAGCTAGGACAGAGGCCTGGAACAGATACTCCCTTACAGCCCCAAAAAGCAAAGTGTTTTTAGACTCTGGAAATAGTATTTCAGGAAGAAAATCATAAGTAAGCAATTCACCTGCCTTATCTCCTTTAGAAATGAAAGAGCCATTTTTCTCCTCCTCTTCCTTCTGTTCTCAGGGGAAAGCAGACTTCTGAGACATCTCACCTTAAAATTGAGGGCATGGAAGTTCCCTCTGTCCTCTCTGTCCTCAGTAATTGTTCAGAGCTTATAGCCCAGTCTGAGGTTTAGTTTGTGACCCAAGTTATAGGTCCTCAATCAAGTTCATTTGACTCCCAGACCCAGGTTCAAGATCCACAGGTACACAAGCTCAAGAGAAGGAAGCAGGTGGTTCTGAAAGTACCTAGGAGAACATCCACTCTAACCTGAGATCTTATAGGATAGAATAAAAGAACCACTATAAGAATTAGGTCCTGGATAGCTGGGTCTGAAGCAGTTTCTGATTTTCCTACTTATGGTGAGCAAAGCTAGGATAATATCACAGCATCCATGGGCCATTCGAATACTTACTGTGTGTAGAAGCTGTGAGCAAACTTTGAGAGGAGAAATGTTAAGCCAGGGCAAAGGCAGCTGGGAAAGGGACAGGTTCAATAGGGAAATAAACTTTCTTGTAGGGTTTTGAAACGTTGGTCTTGGAATAAGAATTGACCAGTATCAGCAGACAAAATACATCACCACTTCTCCCTAAATTACACACCAACTCTATTTTCTGCTGCTTCTTTCCAGATTCTGGGCTGGCCCTATACCATATATATTACCATACCCAACTGATATTCTTTCCCCTAAATTCTGGCCAAGGTGAAGAAAAGTTTTTCCTCTTAGCTAGAGAAGAACTGAAAGGTAGTACTAGAGCAAACTTTGCAAGTTACCTGTTACTCCTTGCTTAAAATAGCAATAAAATTAGGGTAGAATGAGTAAGTGACTTGTCTTGGATAACACATTGTTAGTGAAAAAATTAAGGCTAGAAATCGAAAGAATCTTCCTTGCCAGTGTTTTTAGAAGAAATGGGTGAATTTCCAGAAAAACATCAGTTGCCAAAACTGACAACAGAAGAAATGGAAAATCTACATAATTCTTTAACTATTCGAAATTGTTTTTAAAATTGAATTCTTAATTTAAAATTTAGGGGCCCAGATAGTATCACTGGTTAATTTTACCAAATATATAAGGAAGAAGTAACTCAATCTTACGGAAATTGTTCTAGCGTTGGTGGTATAGTAGTGAGCATAACTGCCTTCCAGAAATTGTTCTAGAGAATAGTAAAAAGGGAATATTTTCCCATCTTATTTTATTGTCCAGCATAACCTTGAATATAAAAACCAAAGAAGGATATTATAAGAATGAAACATTAAAAGTCAATTTCATTCATGAATAAGAGCTTTAAACAAAACATTAGCAAATAAAATTGGGCACTAGGTTTTCTAATTTTTTTGAGTTAATTAACATAACAGCACTGTATAAGTTCTAGGTGTACATCATGATTTGACTTTCATACACCGTTGTGAAATGATTGGCGCAATAAGTTTAGTTAACATTTATCATCTCATGTAGATATAAGAAAAGCAATATTTTTAAAAGGTAAGGGCATGACCAAGTTGGATTTCGTCCAGGAATATGTATTTGTTTAACTCTTTTAAAAAATAACCAGTGAAATGACCATAAAGGTCATATCAATAATATAGAAAATACATTTGTTAAAATTCAAAATCTCATAATTTTTAAAATTCATGATTTAAAAAATCCATAGTAAATTGTCAACAAAAGGAAATTTTTTAAATATCATTGATAATGGATATCTATAAGAAACCTACAACAAGTATAGTAGTGTCTCATATTAGGTGCAAATTTCAAAATACTTCAAGTCTTCCAAAGTTTCCAAAAAATTTATGGAGCCACATATAAGCAGTAAGGAGCACTAATTGTGAATTATGTTTATGTTGTCGAAATTTGGCTACATCACTTTAGCAGATAAATTAAAATTTACCCATTTAATAAGCCCAGGATTGTTGGTGTTCTTGAATAAGCACACTGTTACTAATACTTCAGAGTATTTTGAATGATTTTGTAACTTTGGCAGTCATTTTAACATTCACTGTTATTAAAATTTTAAATATTTTAATTACTACACCAGTCTCATCCAAATATTCACTAAATGGTTGCACTCTTAGGGGCCTTAAAAATTCATGAAGACCAATTATTTCAAAGTGGAAATTAGATATTATGATATACTACAAAGACACTTAAACACCATAATGCACTGTGCAGTTAATTTAATGGAGAACACTCAATACGACATCAGAGCTAACGCTGAGAAAATAAAAAAGGCAGCCTTAGAGCAGATATGTTCCACAATAATATAAATTATGCTCCCTGAGAATGCATCTCTCTTGTTCTACGTCTGTTCCTGTGGGGATATTAGTACTGAATGATGCAGGTTTTGAATTCGTCCAGGTTTTTATGAACAAAATCTTTTCACAGGCTGCACTATTGCTATGTATGAAAGTAGAGTAATTTTAATTTTTTTTGGTTCAATTTTGTTCTTGCATTTGGTTTTTACATTTATTTTTATACCCTTAGGAGACATGTGTGATTTTTTATTAAAAAAAAATAGATTAATGCCTTATATTCTTGTGTAAAGAGCATTTTATTTGAAAATATATTGTAAACTTCCCACATGCCAGTTAATACATCTCTGCATATGATCCTTAATGGTTACCTAGTACCCCGACTATGAATTCCTACAAGTGATTTTCTTTTTCTTCTTTTTTACATTTAGATTTTTGACAATGTGTTGCTCTTAATAGAAACTGTGGGAGTTGTACTTATACATGTAACACTGGACAACTATTTCCTTAGGTCATATTCCTAATAATAAAATTGCTATACTAAGGTGCATGCTTCTTTTACATCTTGATACAGTGTTGCCTCTAAATTGTTTTATAAATTATATTCCAAATAGAAATTTATGAGAATGAGCATTTCCCCAAACTTATGCCCACCCTGGATATAATTTTTCTTTCTAATCTTTGCCAATGGTAAAGTCCAAAAAACATTTGCATATTTTATTTGTAGTTTATGGGCTGCTTTCACATATTTATTCTTCATTTACATTTTTTCTTTTACTACTTTCCCTTTCATATCCATAGATCATTTTTATGGTAGTGTGATCTTCTTATAAATGGGTAAGAGATAATTAAATGAAGTCAATAAACCATTTCTTTCATATATTTAACAAATATATTTTCCAAGTGTTTTTTACTTGAATTTTTTTTTTTCTGAAAGTAAGGTCGTAAATTTTTCTGGAGTAAAATTTGGCAGTCATTTCTTTCATGGTTTGACAGCTTGCCATCCCTACCCAGAGATTAAATGAGAAAATTATTTTATGTTTTCTCTAGGTGCTTGGTGATTCACTGTTAAAATTTTAAATCAAGAGTCTGCATGAAGTTTATGTGTTATAATGTGTAGGAACCAAAGACATAATCTTCCCCTCTCTCCATCACGTCTAGTTTCCTAACATGATTTCCTGACTACCTCATTTCTCCCTTCCCCTAACTGAGAAATTCCCCCTTCATCATACCATTAATTCTTAGGAACTCTTGGGTTTGCACCTGTTCTAACGAGCTAGAGGCAACCTTTTGAATATTCTGTTAGTATTATACATATTCACGTCTTCTAGAAAGTACTCTGATTTTTTTAAGTCCTGGCTGTTAGCCTTGGGTTTTTTCTTCTTCCAGATGAAATTTACATGTGTTCTGTTAAGTAAAATGAAATAAAAGAAAAAATAAAGAAATCACATCACTCAACTTATCGAAATTTTGATTGGAGTTTTGTTAAAGAATGTTGAATCTTCCCATCTAGGAAAACAGTACATGTCTCCATTCGTATCTATAATGTCACACAGCAGAGTGTAATTGTTTCTTTGGTGTAAATTTTGCCCAATTCTTGTTAACCTAGTCTTAGATACTAAATGCTACTGTGAATGGAACTTATTTCCTATTACAATCATTGGCATAAGAGAAACAATTGATATAAAAGTATGTCGACCTGCCCATTATCTTAATCATAGGATCAAAGTTAATATTACCAAAAATGACACGGTGCATATGAAACTGATCTGGCACGATTTACTGAGAACATTAAATACCTAATGTTATGCCAAGGAATGTGTAACCTGAATCTCATGTGAGGAAACAATCAGACCAACACGAATGAAGTAACGGTCTTTAAAACAACTAGCTTGTACTAGTTAAAATTACCAGTGTCATAAAAGACAGAGAAAAGCTGAGGAAATAGATAAACGGAGTCTAAGTGATATGACAACTGGATTTAATGAATGACTGAATTGGATCCTGGATGAGAAAAAATAATGTCATAAAGGATATTATTGTGAAATGGGTGAAATCGAATATGGTCTACATATTTGATAATATACCAGTGTTCAGTTTCTTGAAATTGATAATTGTGTGGTGGTTACAGACAGAGAGAGAGAGAGAGAGAGAGAGAGAGAGAGAGAGAGAGAGAGAGAGAGAGAGAGAGAGAGAGAGAGCGCGAGCGCGCGAGAGAGAGCGCGAGCGCGCGAGAGAGCGAGAGCGAGCGCGAGAGCGAGCAAGGGCGGAGAGAGAGAGAAAGCGGAGAGATTTAAAGAATGCAAAAGTAGCAAAATATTAACAAGTAAACAGGTGTTCATTCCTGTAACTTTTTGGTAAGTCTGAAAGATTTTCAAAATGAAACAAAAAAAGTAAGAAAATTATTAACCAAAGGTCAAAATAACATCGAACTTCTAGGGTCCTATTTTAATAAAAGTATCATCTAATGTGGTCATTTCTGGGAGAGAAAATTATTAGTGCTTGCCTTTGATCAAATCTTCCGTTGATTTATGTGTATTTGCCATTTTATCTATAGTTTTAGTTTATTACTTTTGAAATCCAGTTTTGGGTGGAGATGGTGTTTGCATTCCTGGGGGAAAACTTGCTGGTGATGGGTGTTAACCTCTTACTATATTGCTGGGATTTATTTTCTAATAGTTTAGTTAAATTTTTCTGTTTTCATATGTGCAGTTGACATACATACGTCCTTTTCAAGGTAGCTTTGAGTCTAAAGGAACACTGTAGGTGCAACGGGGCTCAGATCCCTAATCCTGGGGTTATGAAGGAACCAGGGCTCCAAAGTAGGGATGATTGTGGACAACAAATCACCCAATTCACCAAATAAGGCAGGAACTCTTACGGCTGTCCCTAAGAAAGGGGGCACGGAGACTTATGGGAAACGGAGTCCAGAATTTGATGGATTATAGGAAGGAGAGCGCAGGAAAGTGGTCCTCGCAGCACCTTCTGCGCATGTGCAGTTCTTCCTCATTGTTCTCCCGCTCTCTTTTCTCTAGCTTCGCGCAGCAGATAACCCTGGAACCTCTCGTTGTACACGTCGTTCAATAACCAGGTCCTGCGTGAAGGATGTGCACAACAGGTGAGAACGTAGCTTGGAGGGTTGCTTTGCCAGGCCCGGAGTAGGTTCATGCCCACACCTGATGGAAGCAAAAACTTGCGCGAATCTCGTGCAGGCTGAGAGACCCAATAGCACTTGTTCCCCAGTCTGCTCTGCTTTTGCCCCTGGAGAAAGCCAAGTGACAGGGTAGCTTGGCTGCGGACCTGCAGGTTCCACAAAGAGGAAAGGATCATGGGTTTCTCGGTCAGAATAAAGTGTGCTGAGAAAAGGCATCCAAATATTAAAGGACTGTTTCCAGAAGCTCTTTGAATTTGCATGTGTCCTGGCCAACGATTCATTAGCGAGAAGAGAATTAATTCTTAGAACATTTATTATATGCCTGCAGGTTAAGGGCAGGTGGTGGGTCTACAGTAGAGGAGGCCGATTTAAGAATCCAAGTTTGAACTAAGACTAGTTCAAATTCTAGCCCTGCCACTGAGTCTCCGTGGGCAAAATGATGAGCCTGAGACTCAGTTTCTCTGTCTGTAAAATGAAGTTATTCCTAAAACCTGTCTCAAGGTTGTTCTGAGGATTACGATACCACCTGTAAAGCACTCGGCCCAGGTCCTGACATTCACTAAGCACCCAAGAAATGTTAATTGCCTTTCTCACTGTTCTTTTCATTAAGTGTATTATTTGTTCTCAAAGATGTCCTGCAATATTGGTATCAACAATCCCATTTTAACCAAGCAGTAAACCAAGACTGGGGGTGAAGTCTCGTATTGAAGGACCTGGACGCAAACCTGACAGTTTTATTCCGAAGTCCCATGTGGGGTTTGGCCCAGCAGCACATCCTTCACTGCACTTAGCAGAGTGGCACGTCCCTAAGAGCCACAGGAAGAACCTGGAGTGTATGAGGACTGAGTCTACTCCAGAGGCTCTTGGAGATTTCTTGGTATCTGTTCAGAAACCTTGGGTTACTGCATAATTGAAGCTTCTAGACTCTCTTCATTGTCCATCTTGTCCTCTGCCCTCAGCAGTTTACAGAATCCCAAGCCAGATTTCCTGGCAGTGGTTCTCAGGCATGCATCAGAATCACTTGGAGGGCTTGTTAAAAACCCTACAGCTGACTGGGCCCCTCCCCCAGAGTTTCTGGCTCAGTAGATCTGGGGAGGGAGCCAAGAGAATTTGGGTTCCTATCAAGTTCCCAGGTAATACAGATGTTGCTGGTCTGGGGATCATGCTGTTAAGACGACTGTTGTAGGGGGCAGTGAATTCCAAGAGACAGTTGGGACCTGGGCAGAAGATTTGTTATTTGAATTTACCCCCTCCAGCCAGGTCCAAATTTCCCTGAATCACACAGCCCTTGTAAGGAAAGAAGGTGGACACACCAGGAGCAGGACTCCCACCTGGGAGACCCCCACCCTACCCCAGATACAAGTCACCACAGCTGCAGGACAGAGATCTGAGAAAACAGCAAGCTCCATATTTGCTCGTTAAGAGGCAATTCCCGATCCTTCTGGCCTGGGTAACATCGCCACTCCAGAGATTGTCAACAACCACCGGTTAGTGGAGGGGCAGCTTTCACAAAAGAGAGGCAAGCTGGGCTGAGGGTGATGGGCAAGAGGGAGGCTTGTAGGAGGCTCTGTGCACAGTTGATGAGGACATGGTCTGGGGGGAGAGCCAGGGAGATGCCATCTTCACTCCTTCCTTCCCACACCCTTAGCTCCTCAGTCCCTCTTGGCACAGCCCTTAGATCATGCCCATCGCCACATCTGAAATTTAGGAATATGCTCCCCACTCCTCATTCCTGCCTTATAGGAGTACAGGAAGGGTTTTCAGGCGTTATATAATCCTGCCACATTTTAAAAGTGACAAAATTGGACCTGCAAGAGTGATCAGCATAGGGTTAAGTACAGGTTTCCGGAGCCAAGTTGCCAGAGTTCAAAGCCCAGCTCAACCATATTACTTTAGCTTCTGCTCATTTCCTCATCTATAAGATGGGAGCAATAATAGTACCTATATCTTGCTTTATTTTAAGGAATAAATGAGGTAATTTATGTGAAGTACATAGAACAATGACTGTATATAAGTATGGTCAGTATCATTAATATTATTATGCCCAGATTATTATGTGTAGGGTTACATTATTCTTTAATAACAGAACCAAAAGGAGCACCAAGGCTCCCTGACTCCCCAGCCACTGTTCTGGCCACCATGTCGAGTTAAGTCAAAATAAGTTTTTTAAATAAAAAATCCTGAGAGACACTGCAACCAAAGAAGAACAAATCCCTCCCTTTAAAAAAAATAGATCCCCTTAAAGCAGACCTATCCCTGTTGTCACAGATGCCTATGGAATTTTTAACCTCAAAGAGTCGAAAGTACAAGTAGAAAAGTAAATGAGCAGATCTCTAACAGGTTTTTGTTGTGTGATTTTTACACTTTCTTAATGGAAATATTCAAAACATACAAAAGCAGAGAAAATAATATAATGACTCCTTTATGTTTGTTACAGCTTCAGCAGTGTTCAATATACGGACCATTTTATTTCATCTGTATGCCCCTCAATACACACACACACAAACACACACACACACACACACACACACACACACACACACACACTTACTTCCCACTTCCACCTTCCTCTACTGGATTATTTTAAAGTAAATTTGAGAATAAAATTTACTTTATATTCTGAAAAAATTCAGAATATAACATGTTTCATAATGGATCAAAGGTGTGGCATGTTGTCCTTGCTACACTATGATTCGTTAAACCAGGTCTTCCTTAGTTGGACTTTGTCTTGTTTTATATTTGTCCATTAAATCAAAGGAGGCTATACATTATAAAGTCAGTAAGAAAAAAAAGTATTTGCTCTCAGCTCCCTCGGATTATAGCAGAGTCACGAGGTCCCTCGGCATCCCTGCCCTTTCCCAAAGGAACATCCTCTGGCTGTGGCTGTAGGTCAGCTAGTATGTATGGACTTCTAGGCAAGTGCTATGAGGACCTTCAAGGCAGACCACAGTCCTCATCATGTCTTTGCTCCTTTCCTTTCTCCAGCTCAGCTGCCTTCGCAGTTCTCTAAACGTTTCCGGGAGCAGGAGAAAACGAACACAATCCCAGGTGAGTTGTTTGCCTATTACCAGGTGAGTTTTTTTTCTTTTTTCTTTTCTTTTTTCTTTTCTTTTCTTTTCTTTTCTTTTCTTTTCTTTTCTTTTCTTTTCTTTTCTTTTCTTTTTTCTTTTCTCTTTCTTTCTTTCTTTCTTTCTTTCTTTCTTTCTTTCTTTCTTTCTTTTTGGTGAAATCTAAGCATTCCTTTGCATTCTTAGTAACCATGCTTTCTTGTCAATTGTTTTTCTTCATTTTTTTTTAATTTCCTGATTTTTTTCCTGCATTATTTTACTTTCCTTTTTTTTTTTTTTTCTTAAGTGGTTGCAAAGGTCTATGTTTTCCTTTTATTCTATTATTGATTACCTGTGATGTAAACATTTTACATCAGCATCAGGAATTGTATCATCTAAATAAGACATATTCCTCCCTCATCTCAGGTTCTGTGAAAATCATCTAATGATTTTCTTTTTCATTTTATTTTTATATCATAAATATTTTGGGTGGACTTCTTTGTTAGCAACTCCATCACACCTTCTAGCTAAGACAATAGTTATTTAAATTTTGGTATACATTTTCTGGCTATTTTTGCTGTCTCAAGTTTGAAGATAAAGCAACAAAATAATAATAGTTGATTCGTTATAATAATACCTACAATTTCTAGCTGCTTATTATGTTCCATTCACTGTTACATTCTTTATCTGGATATAATGACTCCTGTATACTTATCACAGCTTTGGTAGTTTTCAGCATATGGACTTTTTAATTTCATCTCTACCTCCCCTTGCCCCTAACGGGAGAGCTCGACTCTGAGTCCACGGCAAGCTTTCCACCCATTGTTGGTAGTCAGTTACCATCTGCTATGTTCCAACCTGCCCAAGAACTTGGAATGGGAAATCTTCTAGTCACAGGGTTGCCGGACAAGACACAGGGCGTATAAAACCAAGCATATCTTGCATGGGACATACTTATACTAGAAACTTCTTCATTGTTTATCTGAAGTTCAGACTTAACTGGATTCCCTGTATTTTTATTTCCTAAATGTGGCAACCCTACTTAGGTAGAAAGAGCGTTTGAGGTGCCCTGTGCTGACTACTAGGACTGGCAGTCCTAGCTCGTTCAGGGGCCAGACCTTCTCTGTCTTCCGTGGCTGCTTGTTTGCCCCATTCCACATGGCCTGCTGTAGCTTCGCCATCAATCACTGTAGCAGCTTTTCTTCCAAAGTTTCAGGAATTCTCAGGCTTGGTTACCACAATATGTAGCTTTATCAAAAATGTAAAACATTTGCTTACCTACCCTTTATAAATAACTTAAAAAATGTTTCCTGTTGAGTTAGCCCCGTGCACTCTTCTCTTTAAGAGTCTGTAAGTCACCCACTCAGCCCTCTCTGGTTTCATCAGGAACCAGTTCTTCAGCTCTCTTCTGTCTGTCTGTCCACAACAACTTCCATATGCCATGTCTTCTTTCTCAGGTCCTGCCGAGTTAATAGAGGCCTGTGCTATACACCTTCGGAATCTAGTTATCTGAAGGTGCCTTTATTCTACCGTGTGCCATGAGTGATTGGCGGGTTATGGAATTTTGGTTTGAGATCCTTCTCCTTCACAGTATTATGAGAAAAGATCATCTCCATTATCTCCTAGCATTTGGAGGGACTGGGGAGAAGTCATATGGCAGTTTGATTCTCATTTTTTGGTAGGTAACCTGTTTCATTTTTCCTTCTTGCAAGTTTTTCTTTATCCTCAGGTTTCAGACATTTCATCAGGCAGTGTCTGGTTATTTGTTCTTTTTTTCAGGCTGCCTGCTTGGAAATTGGATGGGTTCTATTAAGATGAAGACTCGTGTGCTCTGAGACGTTTTCAGTTATTTCTGTGATATATTTCCTTCCCTCCAACCTCTTTGTTCTTGTCACCCAGAAATCCCGTTAGGCTGTCAGTGCCTCTCCCGATCAGCCATCTGTGTCTCTTTACTGTTCTTTCATCATTTCTATTTTTCTGTGTTTTTGTACTATGTGTTGAGAGATTTGCTCATTTTTGTCATCCATGTCATTTTGTTTTCAAGCCTTCTCTTGAGGGTCTTGGTTTTTTGTTTTTATAAGTCAGCAACAAAATATTTAGTTTCTGTGGACTTTTTCTTTTTTAATAGAAAACTTTTCTCATTTTATGAAAGTGAGACTCTTACATCGATTTGGGGACACCAAATGGAATTTTTTAAAGTTATTCTCTTCAATATTTGAATTAAACTTGTTTTTCATAGTCTTCAGTCTCTTTTTGGTACTTACTTTTTAGGCTATTGCTTTTTATTGACATTACATTTGTTTAAAGTCTTCAAGTGTGTTCTTCTTGGGGCTTTTCAGATGGTTGTTTTCCTCCTACATCTGGGCCCTTTTTTGTTGTGTGTGTGTGTGTGTGTGTGTGTGTGTGTGTGTGTGTGTGTGTGTGTGTGTGTGTATAGACAGATAAAAACCTCATTAAATCAATTTAGGTAGCTGATGTGCATTCACTTGGCAGCACTGAATTCTCTTTCCTTGGCAAGCTTTTCCCTTGAATAAAGGAAGTGACTTGGGGCCTTTTGCATGCATTATTGGGAGATGTGTACAGACAGCCTTCTCTTTAGCCTCTACAGAGTGGAGCAAAGCGAGGGGACCCCCTTGCCTGCCAAAGAGACAGTACCTTACCTGGTGGCAGAGCATGTTAGCCTGTTTCCCCAGAGCTACCTTAAAAGCAAAGCCCTGACCATATCAGGATACTAAGTACAGTACTCTGCTTCTCTCTTGGGTTTTCAAGTTCACCAAGTTCACACAGACCCCTGGAAGCAGTTCCCTATTTTTTAATAATGACCGTTCTCCTGAGCATTGACTCTCTACCAACCCCTGTGGGGGTGAGGAACCTCCCAGGGAGTGTAGCAGGACTTCTGTTCCTCAGGCTTCATCTTCTGCAGCCGAGAGCCCACTTCAGCTTTCTGTTGCAGCCGCTTCTGAGCTGGGAGGTCTCTCCAGGCTCTGAACGGAACCTGGCACGTGGGCACATTCTGTGTTTGTATCAAGGGGTGAACATGTGCTTCTGCTTTCTCCTTCCTACTCTCTATATTCCAGAAATGAATCAGAATGCCTCACTTGCTGATAGCCTCTTTCTCAATACTCCTCTGCTGCAGTTTGGGAGGCAGAGGAGATAAATGTGTGTGCCTAGCGCATTTTGTCAAGTTAGAAGTGTCACTTAGTCTTGAAATTGTCACCACCAGTGACTTTCGAGATTCTTTTCATTTGTTTGACAGCTGCTTATTGAGCACCACTGTGGACCAAGACTGTTCTAGATGCTGCAGATACAGCTGCTAACTTCTGGTTCTTTTTTTTGGGTGCCAGGGCCTGCTCTTCTGCTGCCGTCTCTCCCTTGGGTTCTGCCCTTGGTCTCCATGTTCTTTGTGAGCAAGTTCCCTATTCTGATGGCTTTAGCTACCACTGAGATACTCCCCGTTTCCAAAAATGTGTCCTAATCCTAGAGCTCTCCCCTGAGCTTCAGGACATTATATCAAACTATCACCTGAACATGTCCACCTGTGTGGGTCACAGATGCATTAAGTGTAAACATGTCCAGGATTTAGCCCTCTCTTCCTCTGCCCAACCTGTTCCTTCTCCTGCTTTGTCAGTCTAACTATGTGGTACCAGCATTGACCCAGCTGCTCTTAAAGATAACCTGACAGGAATGCTTCATTTTCCACTCATTCCGTAACCAACTACTGATGAATTCCATTTAGAATCAGCTCCGACTTCTAAATCCTTTTGCTACTACATTAAAATAGATGGTCATATTTTGTAAATCTATTACCTTCCTCTCTGACATCCCTCGAACAGACTTTCTCAGCCTCAACACTCTAGATATTTTGGGCCAGATAATTCCTCATTGTAGAGGCTGTCCTGTGCATTGTAGGATGGTTCATAGCATCTCCGGACTCAACAGCTATATCCCAGGAGCACCCTTTCCTCAGCTGTGACAACTCAAAATGTCCCCACACACTGCCAATCCCCACCTGACAGGCAAAATCATGTCTGCTTGAGAACCAGTGCTTTAACACCGTCTCTACTCTGCTTCTAGAACATTACTTTCAAAATATAAACCTGATTGTGTCACTTATTTATATGTCTCCATGACTATCCTCCAAAGTAGGGGTGTCTGTCACAGTTAACCATGTAATCAAGTAGTGTATGGTATGTAAAGAAAGGATGGAATGCGCTTCTGTTTCTTTTGCATCTAAAAAAAAATTAAGAAAGTTGAGCTTTACTTTTGGTGTATGGCTGGGGAGTCATATACAGATAGCATAATTTATAAGTAAATACACTGAAGGATACTCAGGAATTCTTACTGATGAAGTGACTAAATATTTGAAGGCCACTGGGCTATAGAAGAAAGTCCAAAATTTCTCTGTGTCTGACCACTAAATACCTCTATTGCTGTTTATTTCATCAAAGTCCTCAACCTTATTCTGTCACACTGTACGACTTGCAATTCCCTTAATTTAACGTGCATTTTACTGTTTCTATACCTTTGCTTACATTGTTGCCCCACACTCACACAAAACTCACTGTTGATATGCATTCTAATTTTTATCTCCTCGGTGAAGCATAACCTGAAAAAGCAAAGAGATTTTCCCTCCTTCCCCTTTGTGACCTCGCTTTACCTGTAGACACACATTTTCATGGCTCCCATAATTAATTATTGCATGTGTATGTTTACATAGAAAGTCTCCTCATCAGTAAACACCTTAAAAACAAGACCAACGTCTTATTTTCCTTAGCATCCTTCAAAGCTAGAACAGTTCTAGGCATGCAGAGGCACTCAAATTGCTTTTATGAATTAATAAACAAAGGCAGCGTGTTTCTATTATGATTTCTGTTTCTCCCACAAAGTATAAAATGAAAGAAGATGCATGGACATCCTTTGTAACATCTTCTGGTCAACTCATAACAGCGCACATGGTAGGATTAGTTCCCATATATATTTCCCACGTCATCTGGTCTCGAGCACTCCAGATTAAGCAGGATAGGGCTATTACAGGGATCTGTTTTGTTTGAGGATATATCCGTGGAGTGGCAGTGGCTGGACCCTGCTCAGAGACACCTGTACAAGGATGTGATGGGGGAGAACTACGGGCACCTGGTGACCCTAGGCAAGCACAGCTCCCCATGCAACTCCCAAGAGCATGCATTTCCTGTTAGGAACCCAGTCATTGTGGAGTGTAACTAGTTTTAGGCTCGAGATTTT
Source organism: Eidolon dupreanum (assembly GCA_028627145.1). Lineage (NCBI taxonomy): Eukaryota > Metazoa > Chordata > Mammalia > Chiroptera > Pteropodidae > Eidolon > Eidolon dupreanum. Next base: position 7,656,557 of record CM053504.1, read on the forward strand.
GGATTCAAAGATCCTTTTAGGGAACTTGAAAGAATATGGTATTCTTAACTCCCTGGAGGAAGGGTCTTCTTTGATGAGGGCCTCATCACTGTACAGCTTCTAAAACTTCCTTCTGATTCTTCAGAGGGCCTGAACCCTAAGCTGCTTTGCCAAGTCCCTTGTCATTTCTCATAACAGGGCACTGTGTTATCAGACCTGAGCCAATATTCAAGTTGGAGCGAGAAGAAGAACCATGGATATTAAAGAGAGAACCCCCAAGGCAGAGGCACCCAGGTGAGTTAATGAGGCTGGACAGAGGCAGCTGATGGGAACTGGATCCCACGTGCCCCAGTTCAGGGATTGCTATCTTTAAAATGTGTTTTAGAAACCTCTTGTAGAGGCTTCAGACTTTTAGATGTGACTAAAAGCAGATAGATGACCACCACACCTTAGTTGTTAACCTCCAAATATCACTTTCATATATAATTTTTTTTTGTTTTCTGTTCAACATTTACAGATATTCTAGTAATGATAGATACTCAGTGATGATAAATGTTCAAATATGGCCATTGTTCACCTTCCCTCCAGTGCCAAACACCCTCTGTAGATATGCATTTATTGATGTATTTATTCTTTTATTCAACAAATATTTATTAAGTGCTGGCTATGTAGTAGTCACATTCTAAGCTCAAGTGATGCAAAAGCAGTCTCTACTCCTATCGCTAGATCCAGTTAGCAAGTAAATACGTAATATGTCCGGTAGTAATCAGCACTCTGAAAAATTAAAGTCAGATGACAGGAAGTAATGTTTTGGAAGGGAAGTCATGGAAGGCCTCTTTGAAGAGGTGAACATTTGAACAAGAAAAGTGGAATGTAGTTTTGAATGAAGGCATGGAGTGAGCTGTAGGTTGTCCAGATCGAGGGAACAGCAGGTGCCAAGCCTCTGAGATGGGAGTGGGATTGGTGTAACCAGGGAACAGCAAGGAAGTCAGTGGGACCAGAGAGGGTTTATTGAGGAGAAAGTAGCGAATGATGGTAGAGAGTTAGCTGGGGGCAAAACTTTACAATCCTAGTAAAGATTGAATTCTACTCCAAGTGAGGTAACAGGTAGGAGAAGAGGTCAAGGACTACACCCTTAAGCACATTTGGAGGTCAGGGAGACACAGGACTCAAGCTAGAGAGACGTGAAGGTGTTCCCAGTATGTGGGGGGAGAGCCAGGAGACAGTGGTGTCCCAGAAGCCACGTGAACGACGTGTTTTTAGAAAAAAGAAATGAATTCCTATATGCAGATGCAAGTGTGAAGTTGGCATTGTCTCTTCCTGAAAATTATCCAAAGGCCACGAGGAAAATTTTTTTAAAAAGTCATTTTTATTATAAATTAGAGGCAGCTGAAATCCAAAACATAAGAAAAGAAAAAGAAAGTGGAAAAATTGCCAAAAGAAATGAAAATCAAGCTCGATCATGGAAGTAGAAGTAGAGAAAGCATCATATAAACCAGGGCTTAGGAAATAGTGTTAGAACATATTGTACAGACAGTATTTACTTGCAATATTTACCACAAATGGGACTTAAAGTGGTGAGATTTTTTTAAGCAGTGGGAAAGTAGCATTGCTCTGAAGGATGCCTGGGTTCTGAGTAGACCTAAGGATGAAATGTGTGCGAACTCAGTGAAGAACATGAAGTGGGTTTGTGGTTGGAAATGCACACTATATGGAGTTAAAAATCCCCTGGTTTGGTAGGAGCTGACAGTATTGTAGACTTGTGGGATGGTCATTTGGACACGTATTGTGAATTTAGGTGTAAGAAACTAATATAAGCTCTAAGTTTAAACATTCAATATCAAATTTTCCTTGTTAGCATATTGCCTCTATTTGTTTTATCCACTATAGAAAAGTCTTAACTTTTTAAACATACAATTGATGCTATTGCATAAAATGAGAATAGCAGAGTATAACAATAATCACCCATAGCCAAAAATTTTAAAAACAAAAATTAATAAAGTGCCCTAGGAACAAGTTGAATCACCAGGTGCTTGAGTTTCCACAGAAAAGAGATATCGGAGAGAAAGAAAACATGATAAAAAGGTGGAATTAAAAATTAGTATTGTGGGAGGGGGAAGAAGGGAGCGGGGAGACAGATGGAGTAAAGGGGGTCAAATATGTGGTGACAGAAAGAAATCTAACTATAGGAGGTGTACACACAGTGTAAACTTATGTATGCCTTACTGTTAAAGTGTACAGCTGAAACTTACTGGGTTTCGTTAACCAATGTCGCCATATAAAATTAATTAATTTAAAAAAATAGTATCATGACAAGACACAATCGGTTAGTAAAGTAAGTTAGCAGATTGACAGTGGAAAAAGTAGAGTTGTCATTCAGGACAGATTACTGTTGATTAACTAGATAGATCAAATTAGAGCACCAAGAATCAGAATACAGAGGTGAATTGGATCCTGTTGCAAGCATGGCTTGTCCTCTCATATGTTTTAACATTCTCTTTGGACATCGTTTTTATATATCTCAGCTGTATGGGGGAGAGGAGCCAGAATTACAGAACTGACCTTTAGACCAGGGGAAATGAATGATTTCATACATTTAATTGGGAGTTGTACAGAATGGAAAAGAGGAGGAAGAGCTTGGAAGCGTGTAGACTGAAGTAAGGACCCTACTGCAGAAATTAAAGTATGAGAGAGGAGGATGAGGTTCTGGTTGCCAGCCTGCCTCCAAACTCAATCTTTGCCCTGGTACTTCTCTTGTTTACCCTTCAGTCTTTCTACTCAGCATCCCTTATCTTCACGCCATTCTTTGACTATCCTCCATTCTTGGATCAGTTGTTTTCCTGACATCCTTTGTTTTCAGTTCACCATTTCTTGTCTTTATTTCAAAAACACCCGACCTATGTTGAGGTCATATTTGTAATAAATCAAAGCTACTTGTATTAATTTTCAGCTTTCTCTCTCTTTTTCTATTACAGTAGGTGTTTTTGTCTTTGTTTTCATGTTATCAAACCAAAAAAGTAGAATAAATATTTGTTTAAAAGTTTTTTCATCCTAGGAGACTATATCTAAAACCTGAGAATCAGCTCAACCTAGGGCACTTCTGTACAATTCTATTCCTCAAGAAATATGTTAAGATTTATAATGTATGTTAATTTTTAATATTTCCAGAAGTCCAGAAAGTCAATAAAATGAAAGAAAGAAGCCAAGAAAATGAAGATAAATATTCAAGGCTAGCTTTATGTATCAACAACAAAACATAGACTAAGGAGAGAAGTAAGACCTTACGAGAAGCATTTAATATTTAGGTTGCAAAAATCCCAGTGCCTTCGAGAAAAATATCCCATAAATGTGATTTATTTGGAAGAAGCAGAATTAATTATTTGTAATAGAAGCGATGTTATAAAAAAGTCTGATGATTTCAATCGATGTGGATTCCTTGATATGATGCTCATATCAAGGGAAAACTCATACAGAGAAAAAGCCCTATGAAAATGATCAAAAGAAGAAATCCCCCAGTTATAATGATGACTTCATTCATTATCAGAAGAATTCAGCTTTGGAGCAACTTTTTGAATATAATATTTGTGGGAAAAGCCTTTCACAAAAACAAAAACAAAAACAAACAAACCAGCGTTCGTTACATATAAGAGAACAGACGCAAGGAGAGAAACCCTCTGAAGGTAATGAATGCAGAAGAGCCTTAAAGTAAAAGTTAATGTTCAGTGCTTCTCAGTGAACCCTTAGGAAAAGGACACTACATGAATCCAGTAAGAATAGGAAATTCTCATACATGAAATCAAAACGTGCACATCAGACAACTCACATAGGGGAGAAACACTCTGAATATAATAGGGGAAATCCTTTAGCAAAAAGTCAAACCTTACTCAACATCAGAGAATGCACACAGGAGAAAATTCTGATGACTATAACAAAAGTGAGGAAGCCTTGTGGAAGTCATACCACACTCAGAATGAGAGCACTCACACAGGAGAGAGAATCTACAACTGTAGTAAATGTGGGGAATCCTTCTTTGAACAGTCATGCCTTATTCAACACTGGAAAAATCACACAATGAAAAAACCCAGTGAGTGTAATGGTAGTGAGAAAGCCATAAAAAAGTCACACTTTACTCAAAATCAGAGACTTAATACAAGAGAGAAAAACTTTGAAGGTGGTAAATGTGAAAAATCTTCCTGTGAGAAATCGAAACTCACTCAAAATCAGAGTTTACAAAAGAAGGAAAACCTATTCCTGCAATAAATGTGGGAAAAGCTTCCAAAAACAAACAAACAAAAAAAAAAAAAACAGACCTCACTCAACATCAGAGCACACATACTGGAAAAAAAACATATGAATGTAACGAATGTAGAAAGCCCTTCTTTGTGAAGTCCAACCTCACTGAACATCAGAGAGCTCACACAGGAGAAAAACTGTATGAATGTAACAAATGTGGAAAATCCTTCTGCCAGAAGTCAGCCCTCATGGTGCATCACACAACTCACACGGGAAAGAAGCCACATATATGTAATGAACGTGGGAAAACCTTCTATGTGAAATCAAATCTTACTCAGTATCAAAGGACCAACACAAGAGAGAAACCCTATAAATGTCATAAATGCTGGAGATCTTTCTGTGTGAATTCCAACCTCGTTGCACATAAGAGAACTCATACAGTAGCGAAACCCTGCAAATGTCTGGAATGTGGGAAAACTTTCTCTGAAAAGTCAGCACTCACAAAACATCAAAGAAAAATACACAACAAGAACTTTTTCATCAACATGCTCCATGTGCAGAAGCCTGTATCTACAAGTCATACTCACTGAACATCAGAATTGCAGGACAGAAACACGAAGACGTCAACACATGTAGGAAAGTCTTTATCAATAGGTTATAGCTAATTGGAATTAGAGGATTAATATAGGGGCAAAAACCTATGAATGCTTTGAATACATGAAAGCTTTCAATAAGTATTCAAAGATATTGAGGGAAAATGTGCCATTTTAAGGAACGTGGAGTAAAATGATCTTGTAAAAATGTTGTTTAACTAGAATTCACATTTCAGATGTGACACCAAACCTATTATGGAAAAGATAACAGAAAATATTCTGTTCTTAATAGAATGAGATGTGGAGCTTTTGTAAAGCATAAATAATTTAAATCGTTGACATAACAGCATTAAATATATATGTAAAAACTTTGTGAGATTGGGCTATATATCAGTATATAGTACATGAATGTGCTATATAACATGAATTATGTGTATGTTAGATTTGCATATGGGAACCCACCACTGTCCCTGAACCTCCACAATATATTATAAATGAAAACTGAGTCACATAACCTGTGGCCCAAAAATTCCACTTCTAGATACATGTCCTAAAATAATAGTTCTCAACTGGATATCCTAAAAGGTGTTTGGAAATATTGGGATGGTTTGATCGTCACTATGACTGAGAGTGCTCCGGGCATTTAGTAGGTAGGAGAGCTAAAGGTACTAAGTGCCCTGCAGTGTGTCAGTGAAAGAACAGAATGAAGAGGCTCATCCAGAATGCCAGTAGCTCCATCACAGAAAAACACTGCCCTAGAGAAAACTGCACATCTGCAACCACACATATTACAGGAATGTTTATTGTAACATTGCAATAATTGTTGTAATTTTTAAAAAACAGAAAGCAACAAGTGTCCATTAATGATAGATGAGATAAATATTGATATGACCATACACTAAAAATAATATACACCAATGAAAATAAATTAACCTCAGTTAAACACATCAAGATTATTATATCTTAAAACAATGATGTTGAATTTAAACAATACAGATACTGTGTTATTGTATTTATATAAAGTTCAAAGACAATTCAGCAATACATTGTTGAGGGGTACATAGCTAAGAAGTAAAACTACAAAAGAAAATGAATGGATGATTAACACAAAATCTAGGGTAGCAATTATATCTGGAAGAAGGGGCTTACATTTAATGAGAGTAAGTTTCATGTTTCTTAAATGGATCATGAGTATCTAGGTATTGCTTTTATATTTTGCTTTATCTACATGCATATATATACACATATTTCTGTTTACAAACTATTCAATTTTCAAGAAATAGGCTTGAAATAATTGCATTGGAATGTTAGCAAAAGTGATGTTTTGGTGTAAAGATCATAGTTAAAGTTTTTTTCTTTCATTTATTTTTTGTATCCAAAATCTCTGTAATAACTTTTTAAAGTATCTATACCACTTGTCATTTGGGCCTAGCCTTCTTAATTCAATTGATTGTGTTTTTTTCCTTTGTTCTCCTAAATTTTTAGAAATAATATGAAGCTTAACCAAAATAGAAAAAGTAAAGAAAATAAAAAAGAAACAAAATCAAAATACAGTAAACATGACTAAAAATGAAAAATAATAAGTTACTACAAATAATATGAGCAAGGTGAATTTACACATCAAAGGCAGAGGTAGTTTAATAGCTGGTTAAGAAATTAAATCCAGCTATGTGTGGTTTGCCACATAAAAAGTATCTAATACCAGTTGACAAAATTTGAAAGTTAAGGGATAGGCAAAAATATGTTTTTGTTTTTTAAAGTTCATCAGCTGAAGTGTAACTGCCTAAAGGGTAAGTCCTGTGATTATACCATTTAACCCAACTGTGCTCTTAACCATTAGGTCCTTCAGCCTCTTATCAAAAGTGATATTGCATAGAAATATTCATTGATTTGAAAATATGTTCAGGTTATACTGCTTTTCTGTCTTAAACTAATGTTTTTAATCCATATGGTCAGAGAATACACAGAGGTCTCCAGAAAGGGCAGGGAAGAAAAAGGGCTTTCAGGAAAATGTGTCTTTTTGATTGATAGTTCTCTCTTGGTTATCATTTCTAGTAAGAAACTTTTAAATATGCCTTGTTTTGACTTCATGTGGAATGATGAGCAGGGCACTGAGAACGGGATAACTTGACTTCTAACCTTGACGTTACCTCCAGCCCAATTTTATTAATCTTGAAAAAAAAAAGAGGCAAATTTAGATAATACTATTGTTTTAGTGTGTTTGGGCTGCTATAACAAGACCATAGATTTATAAACAACAGAAACATTTCTTACATTTCTGGAGGCTGGGAAGTTCAAGATCATGGTGCCAGTAGATTTGGTGTCTGCTGAGGACTTGCTTCCTGATGTATAGACTGCCATCTTGCTCATGGAGAAGCCGGGGAGGGAGCTCTCTGGAGCCACTTTTATAAGGGCATTAACCCTATTCATGAGCGAATCCACCCTCGTGACCTAATCATCTCCCAAAGGCCCACCTCCTAACACCATCACATTGAGGGTTAGAATTTCAACATCTGAATTTAGGAGGGACATTGAGTCCATAACTGTAATGTTTTTCTAGTATTATTATTCTGAACTCTGTGTCAGTTTATAGGCCAATCAGCACATCCTTAGAGGCCAAAGGTGATGATCTGGAAAGAGTGAGTGGAGAATAAAGAAAGCCCAGTGTATATCTTTAGAGAGGATTAGAATTTCCTCACCTTGACCAAGGGCACCCTCCTGCCTAGATTGTGCCCTTGCAGACACCCAATAATAGTAATTTTCTTGTGGCTTCTGTCCCCTGCCAGTGCCCACAGCTCAGTTTACTTCTCTGAAAGTTGCCCTAAATCTTCCATTCTCACACAGTCCTGACGGTCTCTGTAGAGGGTAATGCTGTGCAAATTTGGCACATTCCAAACAGAAGGATCAAGAATTATTTCTAGCCCAGTCCCCTGTCTGGGACCCTCTGCTTCTTCCCAGAGCATTGGAAAGTCATCTCATTTCAATGTGTGTCCTTTTGTTGGATTTTTGTTTCTGAAATCTAATGCACAAGAGCCAATGTATTCATGTGGAGTCAGTGTCTGGGTCCTGAGCATAAATTACCTTCGATGGAATCCCCACACTGGTAACCAATGTCTGTCTTTGATAGCACTCAGTCGCCCCTGGAATCTCAAACCTGACTTCTGGAAAACTCAAACTAGAGCACTAAAAAAAAAATGGGCTGGAGAATCCATGAGCCATCCTGACACTGTAGGAACGCAGTTTGACCTCAGACTCCAAAGAAACACCAAGGAATCACTGGATTAGAAGGCTGGAGTGCATTTTAATCCAACATTTATTTTCTGCTTTTACTTAAGAGCATTCCATTGGGCTGAGTACTCCAAAGAATTCAGAGTTGTTTAAAGCACACATTGTAGGCAGTTGGTAGATTGGAAAAGCATGAAATTTGAAATAAAGTAGTTCTGGGACTTAATGCCAAGACTTCCACCAGATGCGTTTTGATGCTGGAGGACTAACTTCACTTCTCTGAACATCGGTTTCTTATTTGTTAAATAAGGATGGTGATACTAAACTGGCAGTAGATATTAGGGTTCACTGAGATACTTAATGAAAAGTGCTTTGTAGTAGTAGTACTAGTAATACTACTAGTAGTAATAGCTTTTAATAGGATCTTGTTATACAGCAAGCAATGAAGGCAGGGTATACATGCCATATCACATTTACTTTTTGAAACAGGCATATGAGGTTAGTTCTCTTTTCATGCCCTTTTTAAAGATGAAGAAAACAATGCTTATCAATGTTTCTTAAAATTACTAGAGTTATAGGGAAGCCAAGTAGCAGACCCTGGCATTGAACCCAGGTCTCTCTGGCTCCAACATTAGTTCTGCAGGGATCCTCTTTAACCCACTTTCCCTCCAGTTTGATTTATTCCTGCTTTCTTTTGATTCGCGTTTTCCTTGTAGCTTTTCCACCTTTTATTTTTAACCTGCCTAATTTTACTTAAAATGAGTTTCTTATTGACAGTATATAGTTGGGTCATGTTTTTTAATTCATACTGTCAATCTCTTTTAACTGGTGTATTTAGACCATTTATATTTAATATAATTATTTACATGTTAGAACTTAACTGTGCCATTTTGTTTTTTTCTATTTGTTTTTACTTCTCTGTTTTTTCTGCCTTCCTGTGGGTTAATCGAACATCGTTAGAATCCCATTTTTATTTATAGTGTTTTGTGAGATCTCTTTGTAAATCTTTTTAAGCATTGTTTTTTCATAACTTAACAAAGTACTAATATGAAATTCCCAAAAAAGAAATCTCTAGGCACAGCTCGTTTCACTGGAGAATTCTACCAAATGTTTAAAGAGGAAATAACACCAGTTCTACACACTTCCTTCAAGAAATCCAAACAAAAACACTTCCCAATTCACGTTAGAAAGCTAGTATTCACTGATACCAAAACCAAAAAGTTTGTTGAAATACAGTACAAAAAAAAAACCTATAAGCCAATATTCCTCATGAATATGGACATACAAATGTGTTACAAAATATTAGCAAATAGAATTATTAATTATATGAAAAGATATGAATATATGAAAAGAATTATATACCATGGGGTTTATTGCAAGGATGGTTCACTAAGTCAATTAATGTAATCTACCATATTAACAAACTAAAGAAATAATTTGGTTGATATCACATGATCATATCAACTACCAATGAAGAAAAGATTTGAAATTCATGACAAAAACTCTCAGAAAAAAATAGGAATAAAGGGAAACTTGATAAAGAGCAACTATGAAAACCTATAGCTAATGTTTTCTTAATGGTGAAAGGCTGGATGCTTTCCCCCCAAGATCAGAAAACAGGCAAAGACATCAATTCTCACCACTCTTAATGCTGGAAGTTCTAACCAGTGTAATAAAGCAAGAAAAGGAAATAAAAAGCATATACATCAGAAGAGAAGGAAAAAAATTGTTATTATTTGCAGATGACATGATTGTCTTAGTAGAAAATCCCAAGTAATTTACAAAAAAAAAAACAAAAACAAAAACAGAAAACAACAAAAACCTCCTAGAACTAATAAGTGAGTTTGACAAGGTCATAGGATACAAGGTAAACACAAAATTCAATTGTATTTCTATATGCTAGCAATGAACACACGGGCACCAAAATTTAAAATACAATGCCATTTAAATTGCTCAAAAAATCATAGATGTAAATCTAACAAAACATATACCAAATTTGCATGTTGAAAACTACAAAATGCTGATCAAAGAACATCTAAAGAAATGAATAAACTTACTTTGTTCATGGATTAGAAATCTCAACACAGTAAAAGTGTTAATTCTCCCCATATTGATATGTAATAAAATTTAATGCAATTCTTATCAAATTTCTGAAGGAATTTTTTGTAGATATAGGCAAGATTATTCTAAAATTTATATGCAAAGAGAGAGAAACTAGGGTAGCAAAAATAATTTTGAAAAAGAAAAATAGAATGGAATCAGTCTGTTGAAGATTTGTTATAAAACTACAATAATCAAGACTGATATTGGTGGGTAAATAGACACGTGATCAATGAAAAATAATAGAGAACCCAGATATAGACTCATACAAATATTCCCAACTGATTTCTTACAAAGGTGCAAAAGCAATTCATTAGAGGAAGGACAGACTTTTCAGCAAATGATGTTGGAACAATTGGACATCAGGAGGTGAATAAATGAACCTCAGCCTCCAGAGGAGAAGAGTATGGGTTTTGGGTTTGGATAAACCTAACTTTGAATGCCAGCTTTTCCACTTACCACTGTGTGGTTCTGACTCGGTTATTAAACCTTGCAGAGCCTCAAACCCAAGCCTAGTGCTCATCAATGACACGTTATGGATGCTGGAAAAAGCAGGTAATGTAATGGGCTGCGTTTAATTTACTGAGCTAGTTTCCCAAACGGCCAGCAGAGGGCTCTAGTTGCACGTGAAAGACTCCATCACTTCGCTCTGAAAGCTGCCTGCCTTCCAAACCCCCGCTCTCCTTAATTCAGCCACACATTTTCATTAACCCGCATTAATGCAAGGTGCCAGGGAAACATTTTTCACAGTTTTATGTGTCACTACGTTTCCATCATAGAATCAAATCAGATCGTTTTAATTATAATACCGCTTTTTCTTTGCCTACTTTAATTTTTTTTTCTTATGAAATAGGCATGCATTCTTAATAGGGGCAATATTGGCCCCAAAGGGGTAAAAATTGGTTCTTGGAGCCTGAGAAAAATCTTAGATATTACAATGGTTTGTGACCCTCGGAGGACCATAGTATCTAAACAGATATATAGTATATCTGTGGAATTAACATTTTATGGGGAGGGGAACAATTAGGAAATATCTAAAAAGTCTCTGGGGTGGGGGCGGGGGGTTAAGGGGGAAGGGGGTGGCTATAACTTAAAAACTTTAACTCCAGTGTTCCATTCTAGCCATCTCCACATTTTTCTCCATGCACCTTCATACTCACTCCTTCCTGTTCACCCCTCCATCCCCAAGCAACCACTGATCTGCTATGTGTCACTATGGATTAGTCTGCATTTTTTAGAGAGTTATATAACTGGAATCAAATACCATACACTTTCTTTTTTGGCTTCTTTCACACGGCATAATTATTTTGTGACTCATCCATGTCGTTAGATGTATTAATAGGCCATTCCTTTTTCTTGTTGAGTGGTATTCCATTGTAAAGATACACCATGATTTGTTCATTCATTCGCTTAAGGGATATTTGGGTTGTGTCCAGTTTGAGGCTATTGTGAATAAAGCTGCTACAAGCATTCATGTGTAAGCCTTTGTACAGATATATGTTTTCATTTCTATTGATTAAATACCTAGAAACATAATTACTAGGTTGCATGGCAAGTGTATATTCTTCTTTATAACAAAGGGTCTGGTTAAAGTCCCTTTTCCCAATCAGTGGGACCCCTTTCCCATGCCTCTGGGAGAAGCCACCTTCAGCTATCCAAAAGGAGACTTTCCTGGGGAGACTTCTTCAGTGATGCCAGATACCCACACCCACCCTGTGGAAAGCAGGGACTCAACAACCCCTCACGGCTATGTCAACATGAGTTTCTGCAGCCTCTTCTCCAGGAATGAGAAACACACACACACACACACACACACACACACACACACACACACACACACACACAATATCAAGCATGGCACAGTACACCTGCTATGGTACAAGCACAGAAAATACAGAAAATTACAAAGAAAATTAAAACCATCCAATATACACACCACCAAGGGGTAAGTATGGCCAACAGTCTTCTGTGTTTTCTTACAATCTTTTTCCTATGAGCATTATACCTGGAAACATGTGACCCCGTGTCTCTTCTACACTAAGATACATATTTTTACAATTCGGCTTTCCCGATCATGTGGTTGGCCACTCCTCAAAAAAGGCACGATCCCTCACTCAGTTTCCAGACCTCACTCAGTTTTAGGTTTTCAAACAGAGTGACAAGGAAAGCCTGGCTCCCTAGAAGGACCCTGCAAACATGACAAACAACCATATAATGGGGAAAGGGGAACACACAGACATTTAAGAACTGTTGGCACAGGATCCAAGTTGGCATTGATACCCAGAGACTCAAAGCATCATCATGGCCTCCCTATTAAATTGAGGGTGCACGTGGGACAGGAAATAGGTCTGGCTTGCAGTGAGTCCACTAGGCCCACTGGGGGTCACATCTCCAGTCCCAACTGGAATAGACTTATTGGTAATTGGCACGACTCCCACATTGATCCCTTGACCCGTGGGGTATGAGCTATCAGAGTGAAGAAGGCCAGTGGAAACCTCTGAAATGGCACCTCCTGGACCCAGCCAAGAGAGAAAATAAAAATAATACCCCATCTCAAGAGAAATGGGAGAAACTAATGCCACCCTTAACGGCCTAAATGACACTGAAGTGGTAGTCCCCATCTCATTTAATTCATCAGTCGCCCCTGAAAAAACTGACATATCCTGGAGAATGGCAACGGACTAGTCTTGGGTTTGTGGCATGCTGCCACTGATCTGGCTAATGTATTCTTTTCCACCCCTATCAAAAAAGGGGTCAGAAGCAGTTCACGTTCAGGCAGGCTGGGCAGTTGCACCCCAGGATGGTGTTAATTCTTCAGCCCTCTTTCATGATAATAGTCTGAAGAGACCTGGACTGGCTGGACATCCACCGAACATCACACTGATCCCCTCTGTTGATGACATATGCTGGGTGAAGTGGCTAGAATGTGGAGGCCTTGGTAAGACACAGGCACTCCAGAGGGTGAGATAAACTCCTTGAGAATCCGCCAAATAAGTAACATTTTTAGGAAGCAGGCTGGAACATCCCCTCTCAAATAAGGGGAAAACTATTTTATCTTTCATCTCCCACCACAAAGAAGGAATCTCCATTTTTAGACTTCTTTGGATTCTGGAAGCAGCATATTCTAAACCTGGGAAAAACCACACGGATCCAAATAGTGGGTGAAATGAAGGCTGCCATCTTCAAGAGGGGCCCAGAGCAGGAAAGAACTCTGCAACAGGTCCAACTGCATTGCAATCGGCCCCCAAACTTGGGCCATATGACCTAGCAGGCCGTATCTCTATGGGTTGGAGATACTGGTCGTGGGAAAAGATGCTGAGTGGAGTTTTTGGCAAGTCCCAATAAGGAAACCACAACTCAGATCCCTAGGATTCTGGAGCCAGGCCACATCTTCTGCAGTAGAGAATTCCACTTTCCAATAAATAACTCCTGGCAGGTTGCTTGGTCTGGGTAGGGGTGGAGACCCTGATCGGGAGAAAGCAAATGACCGCACAGCCGGAACCATCCACAGTGAGTTGGCTTCTGTCAGATCAATCAAGTCATAAGATCGAGTGGGCCCCAACAAAAAAGCATGCCAGAATGGAAATGGTACATCCAAGACTGAGCAGAGGAGGGCCAGATGGCACGAGCAAGCTGCATGAGCAAGCAACACATTCCCATTCCACGCCCCTGTTGCCCTACGGCTGAATGGGGTGTGAGGTGGGTCCCTCATGACCAGTTGACAGGAGAAAGATGCCTGAGCTTGGTAAATGGAATGTCTTGATTTTGATGGTAAGTGGACGTATGCATCATCATGGCATACTGAGATGGCATGGTGACCACAGAAGGCTCACATCCCACCAGGTAAACCACTGTGTCCAGCGGAGGTGCTAAGGGAAGTAGAGAACAGAGAGATTTTCTGATCAGCTGCTCCAGCTCTATACCACCTACCTATCTACGTCTTGTAACATGAGGAAAAATAAATTTCTTATGTGTTTAAACCACTGTGATTTAGGTTTCTGTTACATGCAATTCTGACTGATACAGTATTCCTAACAATAGCATATGCCTGGGTTTTATTCTTTAATCCTATTTAGCAGACTTTGGGTTTTAATAGGACAATTCAGCCTATTTGAGATTAGTGTAAAAATGGATAGACTTTATTTTATTCCCTCCATTTTAATTCAGGCTTTCTATTGATTTTTCTTTGTTATTTCTCTCTTCTTTTTTCTTGTTTTTGCTGTCTTAGGCACTTACCTTTTTTCTTTCAGATTTTGGTGTTCTTCTGTAGACTAACAATTACCTTTCTTTTTAATATTCAGAATGAAATACATAATCACAATTACATAATTTCCCATTACATGACAAAATACCATCTATTTCTCCACATTAAGATGACCCATTTATAATACTTTTATGTCCCCATGTTCTCAACCCCTAAAGAGATTTCAATGCTTTTATTCTCCATCTCCATCGGCCCCTCCTCAAATACCAGCTGGGGTCCTTCAATATGTATAGTCTCATATTATTATTAGCCTTTCCCTCAAGATCTTTTTTTTCCTCAGAAGATATTATTACAGTATTATTTGCTTCCAGAGTTGCAGATGAAAAATCACTATTTGCTTCCAGTGATACAGAATAGAAGGCCAATGTCAGTTTCATTGTTTTTCTTTGTAAGTTACCTATTTTCCTGCTCTGGAAGCTGGAGTTCAGTCCTTTTTCCAGAACACACCTAAAGGTGAGTGTTATATTTTGTAAATTCGGTTTGGAATTCAGTGGACCCTTCAAATCTTCATATCAGATCTTTATTGGAACAATTTCAGGGAAAAGTTCCTCCACTATTAGGTTTATTGCCTGTTTTCCATTTCCTCCATTTCACAAATTTCCGTTATTCCAATAATAATAATAATAATAATAATAATAATTTCAATATTAATAATTCCAATACACAAGTATTTGGTCACCTGCATCATCCCTTTGCACCTCTTTTATTTCACCTCTCATAATTTCCATCTCTTTGAATTTTTAATTTGTGTTTTATTTCTCCATTTGCTGTTCCAGGTCAGGTTTCAACAGTGACCACCCTCTCCCTCGAGTCATCTCCTGAGAGTTTTAGTCTTTACATGAGATTCCTTTGATCCATAATGTGTGTGCGTATGCGTGCGTGTGTGTGTGTGTGTTTGTGAGAGTGAGTGTGTGCACACTGCATGGGTAGCTCCTGAGGTGTTAGTTCACATGGATTTTCTGTTCAGGTTGTCCTCTCTCTGTTCTCTGAGACATGCCAGTTCTCTTTCTCTCTCTCTCCCTCCTTCTCCTCACCCGCCTCACTTCTAGGCTACCATAGGGGTATTGGCATCTCCCTTTGCTGGCTCATGGGGCGCATGTCCAGCTGCTAAGGGTCTACAGCAGGGTCAGTTTCCCCGAGTAATGGACATCCTGGCAGTCTCTGCACGTCTGGGTCAGCCATGCTCCAGCTGGTAAGTTGTAGGTCCCAGAAGGATGCCCTCTGCTCTCTGTTCTCCTCAGCTGGGAAGGCAGAATTCAGCACACTTGTTTACTTCCCCACGGCTTCATGAGCACCAGAGCAATGAGCCCAAGGAGCCCTCACATGGTCAGGTACAGCCCACTCCCTCAGGAGGTCCTTGGCTTTCCATAAGTCAAGTGTTCCCAGATTTCACTGCCCTTCTGACCATCACTCCTGGGCCCTGTGCCTCTGGTCCCTGGGCTCTCTCTGGACCTGGAGGCAGAAAATGTCTCTGCCAGCTCCCTTCTTCTGGACCCAGAGATGCACTAGATCTTGCTTCTGCCTTAAACTGCAGAAGCTGCTTGCCTTAAAAAAGGTTCAGTAGCTGGCTTTAAATTAAAAGATGGGGACAGCAAGGATATATTCAAACAAACATCTCCCCAGAATTCTTAGAGGAAATTGCACTATATTCCAAAAGGCCAAAATACTATAGGCCATTTCACAAACTACAATGCAATAAAACTAGAAATCATCAGCCAGAATAGGCAAACAAACAAAAAACAAACAAACAAAAACCTCACCACCAACAAAATTCCTATAGACACAAATATCCAAAATTTATTGTTTTAACTATATATTGGGTTAAAGAGAAAATCAAAATATAAATTATAAATTATTTCTAATAATAATGACCAACAAATTATTTCTAATAACTAACAATGAGAACACGAAATATAAAAATATGAGATGTGACAAAGAAGAATTCAAAGGAAGACATACAGATTTAAATGAGTATATTAGACAAACAAAAAGATTAAAAATAATTAAAATGTTCCTGGTAAAGATAGCAGATTGAACATTCAAGTTTAATTTTGCTCCCACCGAGATATCTATTAAAAATAGAATAAAGAGATTTTATTTTCATCTTTGTATTCTGTAAAATTTTAAATCCCCAGAAAACACAGAAGAATGTGTTTTCACATTTCTATATGAACCATCTATATTCACTAATTGTTATGATTTGCCAAATTTCCTTTGTATCTCTCTCTTTTTATATATAGATACACATTTTTTTCTGAACAATTAAAAATAAGTCACCAATATTATGACACTTCATATTAAGTAAGCATGCATCTCTTAAGGATAAGGACAATATCCTGTTGTCAAAGCTGGCTTTTTTAGAAGAAAGGCTGAAACAGATTTACATGTGACGTGCTCTTGGGATCCACATCTGTAAGAGGGAAGGAAGAAGGTTTATTATGGAGAGCTCTTGGGATCGACATTTGTGAAAGGACAGAAAGGCTTGGGCAGAGTGAGGAAGTGGGCTGTGCTACAGACTCAATACTTAAGCATCAGCCAGCTCCCTGGGGAGCTTTGAAGCGATGGTGATGGCAGCACTTCTGAGTTGTCCCAAGTTGGCGTTAAGGGAGCCTGGACTGCCTTGGGAAAGTACATGACCTTGGACGAGGCAATTCTTTCCAGCCTAGCTCTTCTCGAAGAGTGCTGACAGCTGAGGACCATATGCTGGCAGCATTTCCAGCAGCCACGGGAATAAGCCCTTCACTCTCGAAGGGGGGTCTGTCTGGGCAGTGTACCCAGTGTCCGCCATTGTCCACCCCTTTGCCACTTAGTGCCACTTCTTCATGTAAGTTCTAGGAGTTACTCCTTGGGATTTCAATGGGCATCTTTCCTGAAGGAAACGTATAAGAGGAAGGTTAAAAAGAGATGAACCACAATCCCTGCCAATGCAGCTGGTCTCAGGGCCACACCAATACACTTGCTGCCGATGTGTTCGGGATCTGAACGTTGGCTTTGACTTGGAAACAAACAAAAAAGCAGGAGTAGCAGTATTCGCATCAGACGAGTAGGATTTTAAGAGTAAAATTGCAAATTGGATAAAGGACATTAATACTACACAGTTTATGAAGACAATGTAATGAGCATAAAACTTTCTGCCCCAAACAACCAATTGGGTAAATATAGAAAGTAAAAATTATTAGAAATAAGAGAATCTCATGAAACTACAATGTCAGTAAAAGGCTTCACTATATCTCTTTCAAAATCAGTAGCTCTGATGGGGAAAAATAGTTACTTAGAATAAT
Source organism: Eidolon dupreanum (assembly GCA_028627145.1). Taxonomy (NCBI): domain Eukaryota; kingdom Metazoa; phylum Chordata; class Mammalia; order Chiroptera; family Pteropodidae; genus Eidolon; species Eidolon dupreanum. The sequence goes on from CM053504.1 coordinate 7,674,232, forward strand.
TAAAAATACAATCCACAAATTCATAAATATATACTACATACATACATACATACATGCATACATGTTTTTTTCAAATACAGAATGTACATTTTTATGCATAAGGATTTACCACAATTTATCATCTACTTGGTCATAAACTCTTGAAAAATTCAATAAATTAAATATTTCATTGGCTATCTTCTATGCTCATCAATCAAAAAAAAAAAAGAAGTAAATAATTTAAAAGTTTACCAAAATGTGCTAACTACTTGGAAATTCAGTGTAAGAAACACACTGTTTTTTCAGTAACCCTTAGGTCAAAGGAAAACAGAAGTAAAATTACAAATTATGTAGAAGACAAAGAAAAGGAGACCTCTTCATTGAAAAACTTATAGGGAACAGAAAAAGCTTTACTCAAAGGAAATTTTAAAGCCTTAAGTAACTTCATCAATAGATAAAAATAACTTAATACTTGAATATGATTCAGTTTAAGCATTGCTCCAGATTCGTAGCCATACCCTACACCCCATTCTTCCTCTCTGCCTCTGTCACCCCCTTATTCCCTCTGTCCTCAGGCATCGCCCAGCTTCAGTGAATATGATTTGCTGGTCTTACCATATATAGCAATTCTTCTTAAATTTTAACATGCATATAAATCACCTAGGAGTCCTGTTAAAATCCAGATTCTGGTTCAGTAGGTCTGGGGTAGTGCCTGAGATTCTGCATTTCTAACAAGCTCCCAGGGGATGCTGCTGCTGCTGGTCCCCTCCACACACACACACACACACACACACACACACACACACACACACACACCACACTTTATGTAGCGAGAATATACACCATCAGCCCTGACAGAATAGTGGAATGGGCTGGCCAAGGTTTAGTTAAGGCATCATCTCAGAGATAGCCCCTTTGGGGTTGGGGTTTGGGGTTTGGGGCTGTCCGCCAGACTATGGTATATGCATTGAACAAATGGCTTATATATAGTGTAGAATCCCCAGCAACACAGGAGTGGAGGAGGTAGGATTAGCCTCTCTCACTGTCTCCTGGCCATTTTGGGGTCTTTGCCAATGGGTTACCAGGCAAAGAAAGGAATGACTATACTGGTTGGGATAATCCACCCTGTAGCATGAGGAGCTAGGGGAGCTGCTATACAATGAGAGTAAGTGTATATCTGGAACCCAGGCATCACTGGGGCATCTCTGAGGGCTTGCATACAAGTGGGTAATTGCAGCAGCCATAGTTAGACAAGGGCAAGGCAAGTCAGGGCTCAGACTTTGTGAGGAAGAAGGTCTGAGTCACCCCACCAGACAAGTAGCACACGTCAGTTGAAGTGATGGCCACGGGGGAGGAAAATCTAGAATGGATGCCAGAGGAGGAAGGTGAGATGCACATAAATTACTACCCTGGAATGAGCTACAGCTGCAGAAATTGTGTGTTAGTTTGCTCATCCTTTTGAATCTCTTCAGGAACTGCAACAGGCTACAACTTTAAAAGTCTGACTTACATCTCTCCTCTTGGGGAGGAAATGAGAGCATCCTGTTCTTCTTTGTGCTCCAAGTATTATTACAAGGGAGTGAAAGTGGATCTGGATGATGCAAGGAATGGTATGTGCTAGACTTGGTGTATGCACCACCACAGACCTCTGCGGCGCCCTCCCCCCACCCCCTTACTCACCAACCTCACCCCTAAATAACTCGCCTTGATTTCTACGTGGAGGGGCTCTGGAGGGAACATCAAGCTGTTCCCTGGTCATGAAACCAGTTCATTGTCTCTGCCATCAACTGCACTACAGCGTGAGGAGCCCCAGGGGAGCACTGGCAGAAAGCATGGACAGACCACTATAAGCGCTGGCTAGAATGATCCCGGAAACTGGCTTACCAAGCCACGGTCTGGAGGGGCCAGGTAATACAGCCTGGATGTGGGGGGTTAATGCCCTGTGGGGCAGACTTCCACAGTAAGCCATGAGGGACAAGGAGGGGCCAATGGGTAAATTCTGCTCACGCTCTCTTCCTGCTGAGGTATTCCCAGACAGAGGACTTCACACAACCTCTACGAAGATGTCCCGTCAGCCTTTTGCCACAGGCTCCATTTCTAGGGAACCCAGGCTGAGACAATACTCTCCTTGAGAAATAGAAAAAGAATGAGAAAATTAGCTGGAAAAAAAAAGTAGGAAGCGAGAACTCATTAAGATAGGAGATGATATTTTAGAAATAATAGGAAAAAATAAATCCAAGATTCCCTTCCCTGAAGAAAAAAAGATCCTAGTATACCAGTCAAGAGTTCTATGTTAGGTCCTACATTGCAATAGAAAGCAAGTTTATTAAAAGAATATTAGTAGCTCACAATATTGCTCTGAAGGCTGAAAAACCAGACTCGAAGTTAATCAATGCCCCAAACCATACCCAGTGCTGCCTGATGAAGGGACTGCCACTCCTGTCACCATCCCCCCAGTGCCAGAACCTTGACCTTGAAGCCACTGCTGTGACTGCCACCATTAAAGGTCATTGTCTGTGCCACCTGGGCCTATGGAAATAGAAACTCCATGTAGAATTTGATTCCCCATGTAGCTCACTTCCCATTCATTCCACAAAGGTCAAATACACAATCTTAACAGTGAGGGAGGCTGAGAGTTTGAGTTCGGATTAATTTCTCCAAATATAAAAGGATTATTGAAAAAATGATGAGAAGTGATGATTAAGACAGATGGCTACTATAAGTAATAAAATAAATACACCCCTTGAGAGGTAGATAAAAGATAAGTGAAAGAGAAAAAGTGTTTAAGAAATAGTTTTGACACAACTGATTATCTGCAATAGTGCTGTTCAGTAGAAATATAATGCAAGCTGTGTATGTTATTAAATGTTTCCAGTAGCCCCATTAAAGAGAGTAAAAAAGAAAGATGTGAAGTTAATTTTAATATTTCATTTATCCAATATATCAAAAAGATTATGATTTCAACATGTCATCAATATGAAAGTTATTGATGAGACATTTACATTCTTTTTTTCGTATCAAGTCTTGGAAATCTGGCATATATTTTCAACATACAGCCCATTTCAATTCAGACCAGTCACATTTCAAGTGCTCAGTAACCACATGTGACTAATGGCTCGTATATTGGATAGTGTGGAGACAGAAGAAATAAAATCAGAACCCTATTTCGCGTCATTCAAAAATAAATTCCAGATGAATTAAAGACTTAACTCTAAAATTAAAATCATTAAAACCTTAGAAGAAAACATATAACACTATACCCACCTAGCACTCGATGAGATCTTTCTATCCATCTATAACACAGACGGCAAGTAAGGGGTTAATGTCTCTCTATAAAAAGGGCTTTTGCAAATTAGTATCAGAATAAAAATGGCCAGAAGTTATCACTAGACTATTCAAAGGAGAACAAATCCAAATGGCGAATAAACCTAAAAAGATATTCAGCTTCCCTAGGAGTCAGGGAAATGTAAATTAAATAACCATGAGATAGCACTTCACTCACACCAGACTAGCAAACAGAGGCCATGATAACACCTACTACAGGCTGGGAAGGGACCATCTTCACCAATTCACAGTAGATATGACCTTGTTGGAGAGCAATCTGGCAACGTACATCAAAATAAAGCAACTTCATATATTCTTTGACCCAGCAATCCTATGCATGAAAAATCCAACCCATAGAAATAAGAGAATATATGTGGATGTGGATGTTCATATCAACAGTGATCATGTTTGCAATAAAACTGTAAAAACAGAGTATGCTATACCCATAGGTAGAGGAATGATTGAATAAATTGTGGTACCTTGCTATGATGACCTGCTGTACAGCCACTGAAAAAGAATTTCTTAAACTTCTATCTACTGACTTGCAGGGGTTTCCATCTTCCATTTCTGCAAGATACAGAGAAATGTGTAAATTATGATTCCATTTTATAAGAGATAGGGAGAGAAATCTACTTAGGTGTGTATAGATTTACATCTTACTTTATGAGCGTAAAGAAAGTTATAGAAGGATATAGTCACTTTGCAAGCAAGGTTACCTGCAAGGAGGCGAAGCAGGTGGTACAGACAGAAAAACGGGAAGGGGAGGAAAGAAAAATATGAGAATAGGAAAAAAGTGAAAGGGGGAGTGGTTAAAAGAAACAACTATTATTTCAGATAACGACAATTTTTATGAAGTTAAGTATGTTTGAAAGGATAAATATTTATCTCCATATAATTCTATTCAGTAAAGCTTATTAATCATGGTAATCAAATTCTCCAGGTTCCTTACTAGATATTTTGACTACTAGTTGTGTAGCTTTCTAACAGGTATATTAAAGTTTCCTACAAAGCTGTGGATTCATTGTTTTCTTCTGTAATTCTGTCATTTTTAGTATCATATATCTTAATCCTATGTTACTAGGATTAAGGATAAAAGCTAAATTTATTAATAGACTGAGTATTTTATCGACAGATATTTTTGTCTTTTCAAATAATACTGATTATTTTTGCCTTGAAACCCACTTTGCCTAATGTGAAGGTTGCTTGGACCACTTGCTTCCCTGCTGCTGGCATTTCCCTGGTGTATCTTTTTTTTTAATCTCAGGATTTTCAATCTTTATTACTCTGTTTTTGTTTTCTCTTTTAAAGCACTATACACTTTGCCTTTTTTAACTCGAGTCTTTGTCTTTTAACAGTGAATTTAATATATTCTCATGTATTATAGTTATTTATATATTTGCACATTTCTATCAATTACCGTGGGTTTTCTATCAGACGTGCTGTTTTCATGTTTTGTTTTTTTTTATCCCTGCTTTTTGGTTATCATACAGCATTTTATTTGCTTTTAATTAATTTTTCTTCTATGACTTGGAACATATGTATTCCATTCCTATTATCTTTATATTTTTGACACACATAGTGAAGCATATTCTTAATCAACATCTAGAGTTAATATCTATCTATATCTTCCTAGTAAATCAAGTGAGAATCTCAGCATGCTTTTATTTCTCTCTCCTACCTCCTTTCCAGACTTCATGCCTTTCCATCCCATGTTATCTTCTTAGATTTGTTAATTATAAGGAAAGGTAAATAGTTAAACTTAAAAATAAACTTTGTTGGTTTCCTTGCTTACCTATGCTTCTTATAGCCCATGTTTTCTTCCTGGACTCATTTGCTCTTTGTTGGAATATATCTTTTACACCAGTGGGTTCTTATGCAGAGGCCATACTACACCCCTTCCTAATGTGGGGTGTTTTGTATTGTTACAGTGACTAAGGCATTTAATGGATGGTGGTGAAGGATACTAAGCAATCTGCAGTGAGTGGATCAGTCTTACACGATAAAGAATTGTCTACGCAAAATGCCAACAGCACCCCGTTGAGAAATGCAATCCTACATGGACCGTGAGTTATAAACTCTTTTACTCCACTTGTGTCTTAAAATGTCTTTATGATGCTCTCACATTTGCTTAACAGCTCGGATGGGTAAAGAATCCTAAATTCACAAGTATTTCACCAGAGAACTTTGAAGATGGTGTTCTGTTGTGTTGCTCGTAAAGTTGCATATGAGGCCTGATGCCGATCTTACTCTTACTCCATCTTGTGTCATCTTTTTTTCACTCTGGAAATATTTAAGATTTCCTTTTTATCCTTAGTGGCCTGAAATTTCACCATGATGTACTTAGAGGTAGGTCTTTTTACACTCTTCGTGTAAATTACAGGAAGTAATTCCTGTAAGTTATAGGGGGTCTGTAACTAGGTCTTCTCAATATAAGAGCTCGTGTATTTCTTAAGAAGATGTCTTAAATAATTGCCTTTCTTTGGGGATGCGCCTTCCTCTATTTTCTTCTCCATTCTCTAGCTCACATTAAGCAGACAATGGGACTTTTGAATCTGTCCTTCACATCTTAACACTTTGCTCATACTTTCTATCTATTTATTCCTTTGCACCGCATTCTGGGAGGATTCCTTAGCTTGAGCTTCTGGTTTGCTAACTCTTCAATCCATTTTGCTATTCAACCCATCTAGTGAGATTTTTATTTAAAAAAAAATTATTATTTTTATTTTTTAAAGAATCAAACTTTTTAATTTACAAAACTTTTGAGTGCTTTTTAAAAAAATTGATGCAATAGGCTCTTTCATTTGCCCAAGATATTAATGATACTTATTCTATAGTCTGGTTATTTTGGCTGTCTTAACACAGTTTCTTTGTCTGTTAAACAGGAATAATAATACCTACCACTCAGTACCATTGCGATGGTTAAAGGTAACATAACATGATGGGTGGCACGTAGCGCACTAAGTAGCTATTTGATGAATAGGCAGAGCAAAGTAATAAATGTAGAATTCCTGGAATATACATAGTAGACACTCAATACGTGGACGCATGTTACCATTATTACCATAATCCTCATTATTAGTATTCACTGAGACAATGACATTCCAGGATTTTACACTCTTGGCTTCGATATGAGAACACCACCACCCCTTCCACCCCCAGACCTATGACATGGACTACTTTATGACGTCGCTGAGGCACGAGTTTGAACTACAAGTTCCAAGGCTGGTGAGTGGGAGTGGGAAGGTGCCCAGCATCTGTCTCCAAAAATGGCTGTATGCTTCTATTTAACATATGAAGCCAATTAACCCTCACAGCTACCCCGAAAGGCAGCTGTCATTATTCCAGTGTTATAGAGTGATAAACCTGAAAAAATTGCAAGCTCTAGTCACAAAGCTGTGGTTTAGAAATCTGAGCTAGGCAGTCAGACAGATGGAGTTTTCTGACTCAAGAAATAGATTCTCTGAGCCTCAGTTTCTTCTGTATAATGGACCTTACGGGGCCTCTTTTGTCAATTCTATTTATCCTTCAGTGCCAGTGCAAATGCACTGTGGCCACTTCCAAGGATTATAACCATTCGGCCTGAACTCATCACATTCTACCACTTCCTGTGCCCCTTCTTTCACTGAGGTCATCACACTTTGCTGGGGGATCATCTAATTGTGTATGCATCTGCCCCCACCGCCAGAGAGGGAGCGACTTGAGAGAAGTACATGAGGTGACAATGAGATGACTACCCAGAATCTTAGAAATAAGGCTGCCTTCAGGTAATTAAATAATAAAGCAAACCCCAAAATGGGATGGAAACAGATATAGAGTGTCACCTGTGCGGTTATTAAGCTGTTGTCTCTCAGCTCCAGACCCAGCTTTCCATCCCCTGCTTTGTGATGCTGGAGCTGCGGTTCCTTGCCAGCAGCTCCCTCCCAGCCACCGCTAAAGGGGAGACTCTTGGGAAGTTGCAAGCCTGGAGAAGAAAAAAGGACTTCCCCCTTCCTGTTTGCTTTCCATGGGAGTCCTGTTAGTATCACCCCAACATCACTTATCCCCCTTGGCAATGGTGATGTCTTCCTGTATCACCAGTTGACTCCAGTTCAGTTTCTTCCACATTTGCAGGTAGTCTTCTTATGTCCCTGTAGACATCAGCACCAGCTGAGCAGTCCCAGCCTCATGGGCCCTCCTCTGAGCTCAGAATCCCGGCACACGCTGGTCGGTGACCGCTCCTCGGGGGACCGAGTTTCAGGAATCCCAAAAAATGTCTTTCAGTTTTAATGATTCTGTCATCTTTCCTCTGTTCCTTCAGCCTTAGAGATGGCAGGTAGCTGTTTCCCGTCGCCACTGACTCCTCAGAGATCTTTTGATCCTTTCTTTAGGCAACTACTTAACAACTTTATCCCTAGTTAATTCTATATACTGATTTATCTCTTTCAAATACCTGATATGATTTCTGTCTCCTGAAGGGGTAAGCCAACCCGCAGGACAGGATGAGACCACACTGTAATGTAGACACAAAGTCTCCCGAGGAAAAGGATGTTGAAAGGGATTGGTCAGCCACAGAAGCCCGGACCAGTGAGAGTCAGCAGCACAAACCCCAGCAGGATATCCTCAGAAGTGATAGGAGGACAAAACCATTGTCATCCAGACGTTGGATGACCTTAAAGAGCTCTGTTGGGGGAGGAACCACAACTCATTAACTGCAACCAGTTGAATTTATTGCTTCCTGAAGTGCAGGAGCACTTGGCTGGTCAGACAGAGTTTCCCGAGCAACGCAAACTATTGACCTTACATAGATTTGGGGGCTGGTTCCAAAGGCAAGAGTAGGTTGACTCCAGCCTTAGAAGCATGTTCATTGCAGTGCATCTGCTGTGGATTGACTGATTTTTAAAGCACAGACTGTCACTTATTGGTTGGTTTCAGAGGCAGAATCAATGAGGTGAGCTGCCATTGACCTATCAGACAGGTTTAAACCCAGTTCTGGTGGCTCTTTATAACTAGGGTTAGAGAAAAACCAGTCTTTTCCTATGAGTGTACAGGCTTTATAATATTCACATCCCACTCGGTCTTCCGGCTTCCATCTTTGTATCCTACTAGCCATTCTCAACATAATCTGATCACTGCAATCATGAGATCTTTTAGCAAAACTCAAATCATATTGTGCCATTCCCCTGCCTGCAACCCTCCAGTGGATCCCCACTGCACATTGAACAAAACGGAAACTCTCCACAGCAGAGCTGATAAGACCTACAGAGCTGGCTTCTCCCTACCTTCCTCTTCCCTTTGCTTTTGTCTCCAACCACTCAGTTCAAGTCAGAATCTCTCCTACCTCCAGGTCTCCCCATGTTGCTGTTCCTTCTACCTGGAACACCCTACTCTTCACCTTTCACCTGGAAAACTCCTGTTCATCCATCACGTCTCAATATAATCACCACCTTCTCAGAGAGAACCTCCTGCTTTAGTTGCTGCAATGCAGGAAAGTGACCCTAGTCATGGAGGATAACATCTGTCACAGTTTATAATAACGCATTTTGTTTGTTTGCTTGTTTGTTTGCTGTTTATTTTCTTTGTGGGGCTATAAATGCCGAGGACAGGGGCTATGTTTGTTTTGCTCTCCAATTTGTAACCAGTGGCTGGCATACCTTGAGTACTCAACAGATGTTTGTGGAAATAACAAATAAACTCTCAGGTCATGGAGGTCATCGTACAATAAACAGGAGGCTCTCCATATGATCTCCCCTAGCCAGACCTCCAAGGCCAGCTAGGCCCCTGGCAGGGGTGGGCCTTCATTTCTTCCATGATGGCAATGTCAGCTTCTCAACAAATGGACAGCTGCTGAGGACAAATCAGACAAATTCAATAAAACTCATGCACGTGTGTACTGGAGCAAAGAAAGCTCTACCAATAAAGGAACCCCAGCCGTCACCCTGGCTCTGATCTCTAGGGCTGGGCCTACAAGGCTACCTCAATCTCTCCCAGCCCGACACACACACACACACACACACACACACACACACACACACACACACAGCTTTAGATGTTGGAAGATGACCTCCTATGCCAGCAGAAGGCGCTGGTCTCACACAGGAGGTTTGAACACACCCCTGCTAGGGCTGACAGCTGACTTCTCACCATGATCTTCAAGATCCTCCCCTCCACCCCCGCCCCCCTGCTCCACCTCTACTCACACAAGAAGTCCCAGTTCCTGGAAGAATGATCTTCGCAAATTAAGTTATCGTGAGTTATGTGAACCCCCAACCTGCAAGAGCTGATGCTAGACTGGCTGTCTGCCTCCTGCCCTTTGCTTCCCATTTAAAGAACCAAGTCACCATGAATTTTCTTAATGATGTTTTATGTGCCTGTGTTAGTCATTTTTCTTCTCTTTCTTTCTGAGGCAGAGAGTTGGCTTAAGGGAGGCAGCACAATGTTGCAGAAAAGACCCAGGCCTTGAAATTAGAACTGGATTTGAATGCTGGCTTTGCCACTCCACCAAATAGCCCTAGGAAAATGTCTCAACTTCTTGGTGCCTCAGTCTTCTCATTTGTATAATAAAGGTAACAAGAGTATGTATCACGTAAGAACGTGAGGATCAAATGAGACAAATCATGTAAAGACCTTAGCACAAGTCTCATATGTATCCATGCCTAATAAGTGTTTTAAAATCAGATCAACTTGAAGAATGAAATGCTCAGGTATATGGTTTTCAGTGGGTAGTATAAAGAGAAGGACTTGTACTCTGAAGCCATACTAACTTGGGTCCCAACCAGACTGTGTGGCCTCAGCAAGTTTCTTTGCATCTCTAACCTCAGTCTCCATCATCTATAAAATGGGCATTCTAATACTGTATAGAAAGTTGACAGTTTTAAATGAGATAATGTGTGTAACAGTCCCCAGCATAACTCTTGGTGCATAGTAGACCCACAATAAATCCTGGTTCTTTTTCTTTTAGTACATAAACATAGGCTTGACATTTGTGAGCTACCATATCAGAAATCCTTACAGTGTGGGACAGGGATTGTACTTCAATGATAATTGTATGTGAAAAGTGCCATGTTTAACTTATGAGTGTATAGAGAGAGTCAAACATAACATGAGTCGAGTTCACAGAGACTCTCCATTTACCCATAGTTTCTTTTTATTTGGTTATTCAATGATGCAATAAATAAGATACCAATCACATATTATGTACTAGATATGCTTTAGGCACTGGGGATACAGCTGGAAACAAGACAAGCAATATCCTTGCTGCTGCGGAGCTTACAACTAATGTGAAAATCAGAAAACAAAATACTAATAAGATGTCAAGTGCTGTGAAGAAGATTAGAGCCAGTTAAGGGAACAGAGTAAGGTTGGAGGGGCTGGATTAGAGAAGATAGAGTGGTCAGGGAGGACTTGTCTGAGGAGATATTAGAGCGCCACCTGAATAAAGTGAAGAAGTAAGACGTGTGATGATCAGGGAGAAAGGAATTCCAGGAAAGAGAACAGCAAGTGCAAAGGCACAGAGGTGTTTGAGAAATGGGAAATTAGACCTGTAAGAGCCAAGTAGAGTGCGCTAGGGGGAGAGTGGAAATAGATTAAGTCAAAGTAGTCAAGTGCCAGATCATCTAAGATCCTGTAGACCATGTTGGAGATGTTGTCTTTTTAGTCCCCCCAGCACTCTGCAGATGGGCCATATTGCAGAACAAGTGGATGCATGGGAATGATAGAAGCGTCGATGTCATAGGCGTGAGGGAAGGAAACTTTCTGAGTAGGTGAGAGGAATGAAATCTAGGGTATATCCCCTTACAGAGGATCAGAGAAAGTGCATTTATGGTGACAGGAGAGAAGTCAAAGCACTCACATACTGATGCAGGTATACTGCTGGATTTGGCTACGGGAAGGGGAGGTGATTTTCTCCTTATTGTTTCTTTTCTTTCTTTTTTCTTTGTCAGCCGTCCGACAAAGTTCATCAACTAAGAGGGAGGAGGTAAAGGCAGAGAAAAGAGAAGATAGGAGACAGCCTCTGGGTGAGTGAGAGTGAATTGGCCAGGGAAATAGGTATTGTAGGGTTGCCCTGTAGTGGGGAGGGCCCACTTGAGCCAGAAAGGTTCTGTATTTTTCTCTGGCCCCAGTCCATTGCTGGGTGAGCAATGGATAAGGTGGTGAGCTAGGATAAGGCAGAGATGGGATTTTCCATGTGAGTAGATGAAGAGAGACGTGAGCATGAGGGTTGAGGGTGAACACAAGGGAATGATTATAGTGAAGACCAAAGTTCTAAGCTGGAGAAAAAGGGAACTGAGGCCACAAAGGGATGACAGACCTTACAAACGTGGAAGGTCAATGGATTAGAGAACTGGGAGAGGTATTTAGATATGCTCTAGTTTCAGATGTGATTTTAGAGGAGCTCAAAATATTATTGATAATCAACACACAATAAATACTTATTAAAGGCTCACTATAGTCTTGAAAACGACCTACAATTTATTGAGCACTTATTGTGTGCCAGGCGCCATGCTAAGTGCTGTACATTGACCATATCTCATTTAATTCTCACAACAACGCTGTACTTTTATTACCTCCATGGTACAGATGAGACTGAGGTTCAGAAAGATCTAGTAACTTACACAAGAATGCACAGCTGGTAAGTAGCAGAGAGGTCTGTACCAGGAATCTTCACTATTATACTTTACCATGTGCCAGACATTGTTGGATTTGTGTAATCATGACATTCAGTTCCGGGTACTTCTCCTTGATCCCAGGCTGAAAACAGGGCACCTGGCCTCCGTTGCCCACAGGTAGCAGCTGGGAGTGGAGGTGGAGGGATCTGGAATTCTTCCCTTATGTGCAGTCTTAGTGGAGTTGTCAATCAAGGTGTCTACCCTATTAAGCTAAGGGGAAGACATGTTACCTGAGCTCAGCCAATCATACTCTTGCTCCAGGGACTTTGGCTCTAATCAAAAAAGGGGAGAAAAGGATGGAATTGATTCATTTTGGCTATTGAATACCCAAAGCATTTCCACTCTCTGTTCTTTTCTAAGTCTAGTTCTCCAGCTTCCTGCCACCTCTGTGAATTCACCACTAGCCTGACAATACATTTCTTTTATGCTAAAGTTAGCCACAATTGGTTCCTGAGACTTGCAATTAAAGAACCTGCACTGTTCTATTAGGAAGAAAAAAAAGACTCAAAGCATTGTAAAGCTAAAGTGAATGATTCGGTGCTTGGGTAAATGTGTACTGAGGCAGGGCCAGGACAAGGGCGAGTTGAGTGAGGCACCTGAGCCACAAAATTTAAAGAGACTTTCACTCTCAGAGTTGTGTAAGTGCAGGGCTGACTGTAACAAATAGATGCCCCCCAGCCCCAACCTACCTCCCACCCCAAAAAGAAAGAGTTAGTTAGTGGCTTAAACAACAAAGATTGCTTCTCTTTCACATAAGAGTATAAAGCAACCTGGAAGTATTCCAGGTCAGCAGATAACTTTCTGTTTTATGCAATCATTCTGGGATGCTGGCATCTTTTATTTTATGGCACTGCCATCCCTCAGCACATCCTTGTCATCACAAGGGCAAGGCTGGGCCCAGCCAGGGAGGAGAAAGAGTGAGAGGAGGCAGGCCCACTGGTTAAAGTTCTTGCCCGCAGTTTCACACATCATGTCCATTGACAAGGACCTGGTTACCCAGGGAGGCTGGGAAGTGGAGCTTAGCCAGGCAGACAGACACATGACTGCGGAAGGCAGGGAGAAGGGGTTTCGGCAGATAGCTAAAACTGCACAGCGAGCACAGTGCTAGCAGACTCCACCACAGTCACTGCTCACAGGGAGCCTGTTCTCCAGCAGATTCTGTTCTCAGTAATATTAAAGGCTGTTGGGTATAAGCACCCTGGGAGCTCAGGGAAGGAGGGGTATTCACCGGCTGGTGGAAATGGGGAAGGCAAGGAGGAGTGGAAGGATGGCCCTGAGAAGAATAACCCCTGGAGCCAGGAAAAGGTAAAATGAACAGGGCCTGTCATCCTGCCATGGCGCAGGAGGGAGATCTGCTACACTGAGGTGGAGCTCTCATGCCATCTCACGACGCAATGTGGGAGGCAGAGGGTGGACTTCGGAGTGAGGAAAGTTGGATCTGACTTCTGGTTCCTGGGTCGACCTCAGGGAAATCCCTAACCTTGACATGCCTTAGATTGCGCCTTTGTAAAATGAAAAGGATGATAACAGCATCATCAACGATACTAATACATTAACAATAAATAATAGCAGTATGAATAATAACAGGTGGCTGTGAGGATCTCACAAAGCAATGGTTTATAAAAGGCTCCGGTATGGTTACTTTCATACCACAAGAGCTAAGTTGAGTGGTTGTGACAGAGACCATATGGCCAAAAATATTGCCTATCTGGACCTTTCTATATGGAAAACTTGCCAATGACTTCTACACAGGCTGTAGCGATATCAGCTATTACTAAGCCTCAACTTCCCTGAGCATCATTTTATTCACTCATAAAATAGGACTAATAAAAGTTATCTTCAGTTTCAAGATGTTTTGAGGATCAAATGAAACAACATATGTAAAACTGCTTGGCAGACTGTGAAGTGCTATTTAAATGGCAGTTATTATTTAGTCTCTTTGCCAAGTATCAGTTTCATTATTTAGTCTCTGCTGTGCATCTGTACAACAAACAACAAAAACACCTGGGAGTTGTTGTGAGGATCTATGAGGGGAAATGGTTTGGAATCTTGCTCTGCCCATCACTAGCTGTATGATCTTTGGCCCTTTTGGAGCATCAGTTTCCTCATCTGTAACAAGAGGATCAGCTTAATACCTACTTCAAAGTTACCGTGAGCTTAAAGGGAGATAGCACGAGTGAGGCCTTGGCGCAGTGCCGGCCTTGTTCTCATCGCAGGTGCAGTGACGAATGCCACCACCCACGGGTCTCTACCAACAGTACAGCTGAGCTGTACCCCTCTGCCTCTGCTCAGCACCCACGGTCAGCCCTGGGTGTTGGTATAATTAGCTCAATCTGACACGACTGTCACCTCCCACTCAGTTATCCCCACTGTTGAGTGTGCATTATTTGCCCCCTGGGCACGGGGCTGAGCTCACCAGAGGACAAGCTTAGCCCTCAAAAAACCGACTTATCGCAAGGAATCAAAGCCTTTTCCTTCACTCCTGGGCTGTGCCAAAAAAAAAAGTTTGAGAGAAAAAAAAAACTGCTGCCTTTTGCATTTGCTGAGAAATCCGTTTTTCCTTATCCCATAGCCCGCGGGGAAGGGGAGGGGGTTGGGGAGGGAGGAGAGGCTGCCTGTTTCTTTAAGAGGCCTCCGCTAGGGGGGCGGGGACAACCGGCGTTTTCCCCGACAGCTGGGACCGCCCTTACTTGAGTAACAGGCAAACAACCCAATTAAAGAAAGAGAATTCAGCGTGACGGCGAAACGGAGCAATAGAAGCCTGAGTCGGCCTGCGCGGGGCGGGGTCCCAGGAAGGCGGGGCGGGCGGAGGCTGGAAGAGCCGGGCGGCGAGACCTGGGCGCGGGAGCTGGGCCTCGGTCCGTTCCCTGGTGAGTGAGGGGCACCTCGGAGGTCCGGGCGTGGCGGGCCGCCAAGAGGGGTTTGGTCGAAGCAAGCAGCAAAGAGAGGCCAGGTCGGGAAGGGAGCGGGAGGCTGCGGCGTGCTGCTGCCTTGGTGGGTGAGGGGTTGGAGAGGGTTCCACCGCGCCAGTTCGGCAGTCCTCCGAGGGGTCGCGGCCCAGCTGGGTCCGCCGGGCTAGAGGGGCACCGGGTCCCGGACCGGGAAGAGGCGTCAGGTGGGGAAGAGGGCGAGTCAGGCCTCGAGCGGCGGGTCTGAGCAAGGAGGAGGGTAGGAGGATGGAACCCGGGGGCGCGACGAGAGGATGGGAGAGGGAGGAGATGGCAGAGGCGCAGGATGGGAGAGGGCTCGATAGGAGCTCGGGGAGTGTTTGGGGCTGGGTGGCACACATCCGAAACCCAGTGTTTCTTGACATCGCCACCTCTCCTCCCCCCGCCCCCCAACACACACACTGCTCATCACCCCGCCCGGTGGATCCGGCCGGCTCTGTAGCTCGCCATTCATCTATTTTCCATTTCTGCCGTTTCCCTCTCAGTTCAGGCCTCTCTCTCCTCTTTTCTAGACTGTTCCAGTGTTCTAACTGATCTGCACACATGCACTCGGCCCTCTGTCCTGTGGGCCTCGCACCGTGGCCAGAGGGATCTTTTCAAAATGCAGATCAGATCCGAACACTCCGCTGCTTAAAACTGGCGGGCTTCCCACCTCTTGCAGGGTCAACCCCAGATCTTCACCCAAGCTATGGAGATTTGGCCCCGCAGACCTCTCCCTCATCTCAGTTTACTAATCCCTCTTGCTCAATACTTTCCTCATACTACAAACCAAGCTCTGGCCCCCCTCAGGGTCTTTACATTTAGTTTCTTGTCCCTGGGCGTCTCTGCTCACCTAGCTTAGTCCAGTAAATGCTTCATCCTTCAAATCTCCACTGAAGTATCACTTCCTCCATAGGCATCCGAGGTCCCTGACTCCCCCAGCAAGTGAATTCCCCACTTTCATCACCCTCCTCTGTACTTCTCCTTCACAACACTTGCACAACTACAGTTTTACATCTATTATATTAGTGTCTGTCTATGCCACCAGACAGTAAGGTCCACAAGGAAGAAGATAGTGCCTACTTTTGCTCCTTGTAGCTCCAGCAGCTTTCACAAGGCTGGGAACTGTAAATATTTATTTAAAAAGTGAGTGGAGGACTGGGCTTTGGCAGGAGGAAGGGGGTGTGAGTCGTGGTCCCTGATGTTCTTACAGTGGGGGAAGGAAACCAACACTGGAATACTTTTGTGTATTGTACAGACAGCTCATCTCAGTTCATGGTACCATATTTCAAGCACTCAATAGCCACATGCGCTATCTATGGGCTGCTGTGCTGGTCTGTGCCAGGAGCTTTATATACCTGTGGCATTTAATCCCCTCTGGGAGCTTTTGAGGTAATTATTGTCTGTACTTCACTAATAAAAATAATGAAGTTCCTAAAAGTTACACTGTCTGCCAGTGATCATCTTAGAGTATGTGAATGGAAGAGGCAAGATTAGGGCCAGGACCCCCATCTGTTAACCTGGAGTCCAGGTCTTTCTATACCTTATGCTGCCCCCAGAAGGTGCCAGAGAATTTTGGGGGTGCAGGAAGTAGAGACTAAACTTCTTGAACACAGTGGCACTTGTGGGCATATTGTATATTCTGTCTTGTTCTATGCAGGGATAATGTGTCTGGATACATCAGTACCACCTGCCTAGGTGGCTCAGGAACAAGCATATTTGATGCAGTTGAAGGAAAAACCTGAAAGGCAAGTCTTTTTTTTGACCCAGTCACCATATATCGGCACAGTTTGTACCAGCTCACCCTGGTCCGAGGATCTGGGTAGATACACATGCACACCCTGCAGCATCTCAGAGGTGCTGGGAGTCCTAGGGTTGATTTAACACTCTGGCTTTTCAGTTCAACAACTGCTCATTGTGTGAGGCCCTCACTTCCTTGAGGCCAGCACCCTTCTAGGCCATTTAGGATGACTGGGGGGTGGTATAAGTCACAGCCTTCATCTTCAGGATGCTTTTCATGCACTTGGGAAGGCAAGACCACATCATGAAATGATTGGATACCACATGGTGTGATGAAGAACCAGAATCAGTGGTGTCCAGGGCGGCCGTCTAACGCCAAGCTGTGTGATGTGTTTAAAGTGTTGAATTTGAATTTCTAGGCAGAGCGGGTACTTTGCAGTTTGCCACAGTTCCTGAATAGATGCTGCTTAGCTTATTTACTTAATGCCTAGCTGCTTAAGGCATTTACATTTGTAACTCCATCAGATATGCCAGTTTTATTTAAGTCACTAGAAAAGATGTATTGAGCACCTATTATGTGTCATTGTATTGACCACTGCTCTGGAACTAGAGTAAAACTCTCCAAGGTTCCTCTGCTAGAAGAAAATAACAATAATAATAGAACAACATGAGCTGTGCTTTGCCTTTTATGTTGATTTTATTCCCCAATTGCCTTCTCGTATGTTCTCTCATTTTGTCATCTGTATACTTCAGCGTGGCAGAGAGGGCTTTTTTTGCACTGGGAAGACATGGTTACAATGTTTTTGCAACTTCTTCAAGTTCACACAGTTGGAATTCTGCTTACTCTGCATCAGGTATTATGCTTAAGCAATTTACATATATTATCCTACTTAACATTCACAACTTTATAGAGTAGGGCTGATTCTAATCCCCATTTTACGGATAAGGGACTTGTTAGAGCTGGGATCCAAATCCAGCTCTGTCCCACTCTAGAACACAAGCTCCTGTTTAGCTATACTGTCTCACTAGGAGGTCAAGGTTGGAAGAGACCTCAGAAAAGTCACCTCCGGCCTTCCCATGAAGATCAGAACCTGAGGTCCAGAGAGGCTTGCGCTCAGGGCAAAGCTGGGCAGTCAGGTCTCCTGTTCTGTGAGGCGGGGGGAGAGGCAAACCCAGAAGTGGGAGCCTAGGCCTTCTCTTGTCTCTAACTGGTGGTGTGGCCTTGCCAACTCCTCTGGACCTCGGTTCCCTTATTTATAAAATGAGAGGGCTTGGCCTGATTGTACAACGAGAACAATGCTGTGTTGTTATGGTCAGTATTGAAGGAGTTAGGCCTACAGCCCGGAATTTCACTTGTAACACAGGACTCTTAGCTCACCACGCTCCATCCATGCACAAGCCCTGCCTCCCTGCTGCAACCATGGTAGTCTGTTGAAGGGAAACAGTCTCTTAAAGTTCATCTGTATTGTTCATCTCAGTTTCTGTTTCATTTCCAAAAAACCAAGGCGAGTGATCTGTAAACACTGACCCCTTCTAAACTCGTCTCCTTATTATTATAGTTAGAGATTTACAAAGTTCCAGGAAATGCATAATCCTCTGTCATTAGTGTTTTTATTCTCTTTTAAAGGCAGGTAGGTGGGGGCATCCTGCAGGGTGTTTTTGGTGTGGAATTCTGTGGGCGCAGCAGTGTCCTGGGCACTGTGCTACGAACTTTGGGGAAGAGGAGGCGGGGCAGTGGACAGGCCTGATGAGTCCCTGTCCTCGGACTGCTGACCATCCTGGAACTGTGGCTCTCAACCCTGATGGCCCATTAAAATCACCTGGGGGAGTCTTTTGATGGCTGTGGGTGGGCACTGGTGATGCTGAACCACAGCTGAGGACCACTGGTCTGTCCAGAGTCTGCTTCTCCAACTTTAAGGTGCATGCGAACCACTCGGTGAGGGGGGCAGGTCTTGTTTAAGGGCAGATCCTGACTCAGTGGGTGAGTCTGCATTCCTGCAGGCTCCCAGGCAATGCGGATGCTGCTGGTGTGCAGCTCACACTTTGAGTAGCAAGAGAAGAGACTGCCCATAGAGAATTATCAGTCAGTGGGATTGTGAAGGGATGTGTAAAAGATGGAGCACAGTTGAGGGCACAGTGGATTTTGTCTGAGGTGAGAGGACTAGGAAATCCACATCTAAGAGTGTTGTCTGAGCTGGTCTTTAAGGATGAGGAGACGTTTGTCAGCTGGACAAGGTGGAGGGAATAAGGGCTCGAGCAGAAGTACAGATTTAGAGGAGATTGATGTTTGAGGGAACAAGGTGGCCTGGTGTCACGGATGTAGTATCTACAAGGGAGAGTCTGAAAGCCAGTTCCACCCTGAGAACCACATCGGAGGAGGCCAAGTGCTCTGCTAAGCAGTGTAAGCTCTATTCTGTATGTGTAGGAACACGACAGGAGGTTTCTAAGCAGGATAAGAGGAGACCTAGGTGATTCTTAGGGTAGGTGTTAACGGGAAGAAGCCCAGTTACCCTGTCCCCCACACCCTTTCTCACTGCACTTTGGTTCTATCTAGTGGCTTTTAACCACAAGTTTGAGAGAGTCCAGTGTCTAACAAATTTCAACACAAAGAAGAAACCTCAGCTGCTGTAGGTCTGATGATCTTTCTTGGTGTTTCTAGCAGCGAATGTCAGAATCTGAATCTCTGCCAACCGAATTCCCTCTTCTGTACTTCAGAGCTTCATCGTCATTCAGTGGTCTGAATTAAGGGAAGTTGAGTCACCTCTCAGATGAGAAGATTTCAGGGAGATGCCTCTGCTGAGATTGTGTTCTTGATTAGAAAGAGGGTGTGACCTCGAGTTGCCTTGCTGGTGTGGCATACGCTGCTGCCGGAAACGTAAACCAGACTTACCATGCTTCCTCCACTGGATCAAAAGCAAAAGAACAGAACAAAAAGCACCAGTCAATCCTTATCCTAAAAAGAATGGGGGCCGGGGGGAGCTGGAAACCGCTGGCGTTCTTCATTCTGAATTCCTTATTAATGGGAAGGGATCATCTTTCACTTCCTTTCTTAAGATGGGCCGTCCAACCCCGCTGTCAGAATCCAGCTCCACGGAGCATGGGTGATTGATGGAGAAAGCTCCACGGTGCTGATTTGAGAAGCATACCTTCTGGAAGCCACTTAGAGAATGGTTCATTAAAGATGTTGCTATTTTTCTCGTTTCCCCAGCTTTGCCTTGGAAACCCTGGGCTTTCATTCTCATGTTTTACAGAATTATCTTCTTCAGATCAGTGTGTGCCTCTCTCCTGTTTTGTGACATTTTGAATTTTCCAAGTCATCTTTATATCTGTAATATTTTCAAGGGCATCGGAGGCGGAGGGATGGAGAGTTGTTTCAGCCGGAAGGGGTATATTATTTCTTTCCCTCCTAGGCCTGAATGTGGAGCTGCAGCTCCCTTATCTTAACTCTTTGTTCTTGAACTCTGTAGTATTGCCGAGTGGTAGAGCAAGAGGCTATTTATAACCCTGAGAATTTTGCAATATTATTGAATTGCTTCGACCTAATTTCCACTTCCTTTCTAAAAGGAAAATGAAAAGAGTGAGCAAACAAGTGCTGGAAAAGTTCCCCACAAGGAGAGCCTTTATCCTAGGAGGATTGTCTGGAGAATATTATTACTTCTATTCTCTTATATCCTGATGTAACTGTAGGGAGAAAATCAGAGGGCTCTGTCCCCTTTCTTTTAACTAGAGTCTGGTGCTAAATCTGATTTTCCAGTGAGACACGTTCTAACATTAGATGTGAAAATAAAACTTTAAACAATGGAAATGCTGTGTACTTGGAAGGTAGTGGGACATGAGGGGAACATGAAGCAACTAGAACAGTTCATGTCAGGTCCTCTCCATTTGGAGCCAGCCTAGTTCGTAGGTGTCGAAGAAGTCAGAGCCAGTGGATTTGAGGAGACACAGGTGCTTATGGAACTGTAACTGTATGCCCGGTGCTGTGCTAGGTTATGAGACTGCAGGATTGTGCCTGCCCTAGAGGAGGAGCTGATGAAGAAGAGAGAGGTGTAAATGCACACCTGTACCGGAGTAGGACAGGAGCCTTCATAGAGGTATGAACAGAATGCTGTGAGAACACAGTGGCTCCTATCCCATTTCATTTTGCTAGGGAAAGCTGGGGAAAGCTAAGAATGGTACAAAGGGGAAGTGACATCTGAGCTGGACTTTGAAGCTTGAGTAGGGCTCTTTGGACAGTCAAAAGAAGGAAGAGAATATGCACTAGTACCGAAGAAATGAAGGAATACGGCCTGCCTCATAGAAATAGCAAGTGGCCCAGGGAGGTCTAGCTAGATTGTGAATGACTGAAAACCACATGAGGGAGGGCGGGTCACCTCCCTTTGACGGTGGGGTACCATTATCCATTACAACAGTGAGCTCTTGTTCTGTGGGTCTCTTAGCTTCTTTGTGCTTTAGCTTCAGGTACAGCAACCCAACATTTTCTCCTGAGCACCTGCTACGGACCAGGTACAGTTCTACCTGCTCTCGTGGCTTTCAAACAACAGCAGACTGCGGCGGACGGGCGGGTGTGTGTGTGTGTGTGTGTGTGTGTGTGTGTGTGTCAAATTCTGGCTGTGTGATGCTGAGCATTTTTCTGTGTCTCCATTTCCTTACCTGTAAACTGGGGGGTAATAATGTACCACACAGGATTGCTCTGAGGGTTAGACGAATTATATGTAAAATCCTTAGAACCATACCTTACCGCTGCGTAATTGTCAGGTAATGTCTTTATCACTCAAGGGACTTTTATGTAGAGGGAAGAGAACTAACTTTGAGGTCCTAAGACCCAGCCTTGAGACCCAGTTCTGATGTGATATCTTTCTTTTTTGAGAGGGGGGGGGGTGGGAAAGAGTCATGTGGAAGTTTTCCAACTCATCGGAACTTCAATTGCCTCACCTGTAAAATGGGGATGATTTTCAGGGTCTCGTGAACATCAGCTCTAATAAATAACACTGTAGAAGTGAGCAGTCAACTCTTGTCTATAACTATTATAGACAAGAGATTGCTATAAAGTCACCATATAACTGCTCTGGTTTAAATCAGCAACACTTACCTACGTGGGTTTTGCTCTTCATCAATTCAGTGTTAATCGAGGGACCTGCTGAACGCTGTCATCTTGTGCCTGTTTAGACCATCACTTTACAGTTCTTTCAGAGCTTGGGGTCAATCTTAGTCTTAGGCTTTTTAGTTGCAATGAAGAGAAACACAGGCTAGTTTGAGTTAAAGGAGTTTTATTGGCAGGATACAGGGCAATTTCAGTTACCCCAAGTGTGGGAGGTGTAACCATGGAATCTGGAAAGTCATCAGGCAGTGGCTTTTTCCATTTCTTTCTGGGGCTTTGTGGTTTCTGGTTTCCAGCCTGCACTTGTCTACACATTTCTGGAATCTTCGTTAGAGCAGCTTCCTCTCCAAGACTTTTGGTTTTTGCTTCTCCATATCTTTGGCATATGAGTCGCTTTGGCTTGCCATGGTACCTGCTCGAAGTTGGCTATGACCTTTCTGCTCCAGGGCCCATTGCCATCCCACTCTCTTAGCCTCTGTCTTCAAGTTCAAGAGAAAGAAGAATTGGACTGGTCCAGCTAGAATCGAGCATTCACCCCGGTGCCATCAGCTGTGGCATAGCTGGGGAGAGTATCATTCAGTACGCATGGGCTGCGTGGGCTTTGTGGGAAAGACCGAATCGCTGAGAGTGGGGTTTACAGCATCTCTTGAATAGTCCTGGTGGCTGCAGATCTTCAAGCTGTAAAATGGATATGAAGTCTTAGAACAGCCAGGAATCACCCAGGACTAACTTAAATAAAGAAAGAGACAGTGAACCTAGGAAATGCCACATGAGGTCAAAGTAAAGTAGAACTGTAAGTTAATGAGGTTTAGCTTGTTTCTCTCCAAAGATGGTATCGAGAAAGGAGGTTCCAAAAAATGTAATTTGTTTCTTAGCAGCGCCATTGAAATAAGGGCATAGCATGAGGACTTTGAAATGAGCAGTCCTCATTCAGATTTTTGGGTTCTGCTTTAGAATATGGACTTTTAGACTTAGAAGGCATCTTAGACATATCTCAGTCCAACAGTCACATTTCACACTAGAAAAAAACTGAGACTTGGGTAAAAGGGGCACATCATCCAGACACCTAGTGATGGAGCCTTAACTAGGTCCTGAGTCCTTCAGCTCTAAATCCAGTTGCTTCTTCATCCCAGCCCAGTGCTCTTTCTACTGTACCTCCACTGCCTACTTATTTCAAAAACAAGAAGAACTGAACTAGATGACAATGGGGTCTAAGAAGCCATATTGTTCCATTCATGTACATAAAATACAAAAACAGACAGAGGTAACATCTAGTGATAGAAGTTGGAAAAAAGTTGACTCTTGGAGAGCTAAAAGGTGGTAGATAGACTGGAAAGAGGTAGGAAGGCATTTTCTAGGGTAATAAAAATGTTCAAAGGCTTGTTTTGGGTGGTGGTTACAGGGAGGTGTGTCTCCGTGTTTTTATTTTGTGTGTGTATATATATGTATATATATGCACATACCTATATATATGTATGCACATACATATATATATATATATATATATATATATATATACACACACACACACACACATACACGTACATAAGCTCTGTGCATTTTATTGTATATAAATGCTATCTCAATTTTTAAAACGATCTCACAACTGGCAGTCGTATCCTTAATTATGGCAGATTTACCAGTAAGGATAAGGATGCCTGCTCTAGGCACCCAGAGATTCATGGCATCTCTGGGTGCCCCCTGCCTTCCTGTGTCACTAGAGGAGAGCGTTTCAACTAGGGATGTTTCTTATGGGGCCAGTTTCTATTCAGAGGTTCTTTGTGCATCTAGGCACATAAAAAGTACACAAGAAAAATTCTGCTTGGAGCCGCAAAAAAGTTGTGGAAGCTTTAGGAGCCATTAGGCCAGCCCACTTCAGTCCCTTTAGGCTTGCTTTAGTTGCAATGAACAGAAATTCAGGCTAGCTCAGGAGAGAGGGGAAGAGCCTTAGCCAAAGTCAGCTCCACGTTCTGTCCCCTTCACTGCTTATTAGCTTGATGAACTTGGGCAACTTAACCAAACTCTGAGCTTCATTTGTCATCTTCAAAGGGCAGTAATAATCCTATTCTGCCAAATTCACAAGCTTGCTGGGAGGGTTCAACAACATAAGTGAAAGCACGTTGAGAACCATCTTTTTTACACTGTCATGTTCTGGAAATGCTGGTATTTTTGACCGCCAACTTCCTAAGCAGCCTCCCCTGAGCAGGAAATGGTCATGAAAACTTTCCTCTTTCTGAGCCCTGTGGTTTGTAGGGGAAGGGATTTTTACACCCTTTCACCCATATTACGAGGCTATGAGAACTGACATTTGTGTTTGGGCTGAAAGATTGATAGCACACAGGAACTATAGCTGAGCAGCAGCCGTGCTGCATGTCGCGGCAGAGACAGGCGGCCTCCCTCAGTGAAGCGTGGACTGTGGGCGAGTGGCTAAACCTGGAGGTGCAGGAGGAAGGTCTTTTTCATTGAGAGAGGCCTCTCCTAAACCTGTAGGCAAGGGGTGTAAATGCACATGAAATAATCCATCGGTCGAGTGACTTCCCTCCATCAGACCTAGGAGAGAGAATGTTTTAGCTGCTGCTTGGAATACCGCTACGCTGGCAGAGTTGCCTAGGATACAGGTCACATGGGCCCATCTTCCATACTTGTTCAAATGATTTATTTTCCTTTATTTTGGAGAGAAGTGGTGGAGGGGGTCAAGGGTACTTCCAAACCCTTGAACTCCTATAGAGGGGCCTTTGTGTGAGGGTACCCTCACTTCCCTACACCCGAGCTCTCAGCCTCTCTTGCCCTTGGCAGTAGGGACCAAAATAGCATTTCCTGTCCCAGTTCTCATCCCCATTCTCTGAACTCTGCATCATCCCACACAGAGGAGGCTCCACACTGTGTCCTTTGAAGGGGAAGGAGTGGCAGCAATAACTAGGGAGGAGGCAAGAGAGCATGTGGCCAGGTCCTGCTGACGCTGGGATCTTCCTAGATTGACTGCGGAACAGAAGTAGGCTGGCTCCCTCAGCTAGCTGCTCAACCAAGAAAAGGCTGTGTCTGTTCGTTCCGGTCTCAGAGCATATGCTTCTCTCTCGCAAGGTCCCGAGACAGGAGTTTGCAGTAAATACACTCTTATACCGCAGAGTCCTCCTGACCCTTGAACTGAAGTAGCGCACTGGCAGATCTTGCCGCTGGCTGATCCGCAGTTGATAGATAGCTTTGTCCCATTTCTACTTGATGGTTTAATCTAAAGAGACAAAAGCCCAAGGAGAGACTGTGGTGTGATCTAGAAAAATTCAAACGAAGTAGTTCCTCTGTGCTCCTCTGGACACCGTCTGTCTGCTTATTCTCCAAAATATCTAACGAGGGTGAACAGTAAAGGTGAACTCTGTGACTTTTTCCTTCTTTCTCATTCCTTCTCCCTAGGCAGCTGTCTCTGTGTGTGTGTCTTGGAGAAGTAGGGCCCATTAGGAACAATGCCGCCACCATCGGACATTGTCAAAGTGGCCATTGAGTGGCCAGGTGCTAATGCTCAGCTCCTTGAAATTGACCAGGTAAGCTCCCAAGATAAGAAGGGATCTGAGAAGTGCATGGCAGAGGGTGTCTTCAGGGTTGGGGACCATTGGCATCAGCCAAGGCAAACTGAGACCTGTCCCATGCTGTGGAGGGTTGGTCACCATGGCTTGGGAGAGGCTGCCTCTTCCACAAAAGGTGTCCAGGAAGAAGTCCACATGCAGGCCACAGGTTCATCCTGCCTGGCCTCCCCTCTTGGCAGTGCCTTGGCACAGATAGGATGTGGTTGAAGGGTCTTTCTCTTTCTTTCAGAAACGGCCCCTGGCATCCGTCATCAAGGAAGTTTGTGATGGGTAAGTTGAAACTCCTCGTTTTGGACAGTGGCAAGCTGAAGAGTAAAGGAGACCTGCCAGACCTGGAAAGGCCTCCAGCCAGTCAGGTCCCCAGGACGGGGCTATCATTGTCTTATGAAGGGAGTAGAGCCGATGAGGACATCCCTTAGAGCTCCAGCCAGCCTTTAGTTTTTCCTTTTAAGTCCAGGAATGCCCTGGCGGAGGTCCTGGTGTATCTGAATTGTATGGTGGCCCACCCTCAATTGTATGTACTGTCATTTTGTGGTGCTAATCTTACAAAAAAGGCTGTGGGGGTTATTTTTTCCACATATCACCATAAAGCTTTGTTTTTTTTTACCCCTATCCTCCAAACAGGCTACTCAATCCCATGAGCAACTTTACTGAAAATTATTTATTTGCAGTTTCTAGACAGACTGGGAGGAATGGCCCAATGGGCTCCACCATTTTTCTCTTACGTAGGTGGTCATTGCCGAATCCAGAGTATTATACCCTGCGTTATGCAGATGGGCCTCAGCTCTACATCACGGAACAGGTCAGTAAAAGGAGAAGCAAGTCAACATAGACCTTTCAGTGAAGTGAACCACCCAGGGAGACCACACTGTCCGTCCAGGGCGCATCCACTACCTGGGGAAAGAGCTGCTTCCTGGGCAGATGAAGGAGCCAGGCCTTGTTCTCCTATAGGGGCTGGAACATTGTGGCTTTCACTTCCTGAGAGCCCAAGGTGCTGGAAGGGAATCTTAGAAGTTCTTTGCCAAGGTGGAAGCAGAAGAGGGCCTGACTGCGAGTCTGAGTTACAACTGCTTTAAAAACGATGAAAAATTGTTGTTTGGCTTGCTTACAATCTTCATATTTTATCTTAGTTACTCTTTTTTTTCTTTTGCTCCCCAGACTCGCAGTGACATTAAGAATGGAACAATCTTACAGCTGGCTATCTCCCCAGTACGTACTCTCCTTTCCTTAGGAATTAATTTATTTAACAAACATATGTAAACATCTACCATGGGCCAGACTTTATTCTGGAAACTGAGACAACGGAGATTAAAAAGTCATTCTTTACTCTTACACCCTGCTTGTGAGTAAACAAATACAATACAAGGCCTCTCTCAAGGGTCTTGACAGAAAGTTGCTTAGGGAGCTGTAGGAACTCGGAAAAGGGACCACCCAACTCAGCCTGAGGATTCCTAGACAGGCTTCCCAGAGAAGGGAACATGTAGCTCAGATGCTGAAGGATAAGCAGAAATTAGCTTGAGAAAGAAGAAAGTGGAAAGTGTTCTAGGGTGTGCTTTGGGGAAGGCAGGTGCTGCCTGGCTGAGGGCCCGCAACAGTCGGTGAGAAGCCAGACGCTGAAGGTTCCTGGGTGGCCTGCACGTGGGTTTGGATTTTATCAAGACGGACATGTGGAGACACTGAAAGATTTAAGCAGGAAGGTGTATCATGCTTAGATTTATATTTTAGATATAAAATGGTGGAAGATGGGCTGAAAAAAAGGAAGGTTGGCGGCAGGAGGGATCTTTAAGAAACTACCCAGGAGTGTGAACAGCCCACAAAGGCAAATGGCAGGGCATACGAAAGGGTGGGCAGGAAGAATAGTCAGAGGTAAAGTGGATGAATATGGTGATCTACAGATGTGGAAGGGAAGGGGAGAATACAGGATGACCCTTGATTTCTGCTAGAGCAGCCCTTAAAGGTAACTGAGGAAGCCACCAGAAGAGCAGGAAGAAAACCAGGAGCAGAAAATGTCTTAGTAGCTGAAGGCAGGGGTGGTGTCAGGGTGGAGGAAGGTGTGGTCTGCGAGGAGCAGAGAGATGCAGTAAACTGAGAACAGAAAGGCTGTACCTTGACTGGGGAAGTCAGTCAGTCGCTGGTGAGCTTCCTGAAAACCATTTTGGTGGGGTGATTGGGTGACAGCCAGATTGCAGTGGGTTGAGCAAAAAGAGATAAAAAACTGAGAACCTCAAGTTGACCATATTATCAAGATGCGTGGTTATAAAAGGAAGGAGATGGAGAAGGGTAACTCAGAAATGTGGAGTTGCAAAGGTGTGCTTTTTAAAAAGAGGTAAAATATTCATGTGTTTCAAAAATACAAAAGTTTTGACAAAGATACAGTGAAAGGTCTTCCTCCCACTCCCGTCCTTCATCTTCCCAGTTCCCTGCCTCTTCCGACCCTTCACAGCTGTTAACTTCTGTTGCAGTTTTTTTTTATGTGTCCTTGAAAATATGTTAACGTGGAAGAGCAGAAGGTTGACAGCACAGGAAAGAGGGGGTAGTTAATGGAACAAGACCTTCCTGGGTCCCGACAGGGGGAACCCAAAGCCCAGGTGGAGGGATTCACCCTCGCTGCTCAGCCCCCGAGGACAGTCGAAATGGGGTAACTCAGGGACGTTTGCAGAAGCGCTGCTAGAAAGTCAAGGGCATGCTGACACGTGTTTTCTTGATGAGAGAGACTGGTTCACCTGCGAGGAAGGGAGGCCTGGAGTAATAACAGCTAATATTTATTGAACGCCTGCATTTTGCTAAATACTTTGCATAATGTTTTACCCTTTCATCCTGACAAACACCCGATGAGATAGGCGCTCTTGGGAGCCCCATTTTGCAGACAAGGAAACCAAGACTTAGGTGAAAAAACTTGTCACTTGTCACTTGTCACACAACTTAAAACAGGGCCGGGCTGGCTCTCAAACTCAGGTCTGCTGGACTCTAGGCAGGTATTCTTACCATCATGCTCTTCTGCTTCTCTCTTCTCCTGAACTCATCTTAAGGACTTCGCTATTCCCCCCTAAGCTCTGCTAATTTAATATGACAGTCTCGCTTTTATAGACGTGCCGAAGCTTGTACAGACCTCTTGCACGGAGCAGTGGACTTTCCCAGGAGCACGTCTCTCTGGAGCGGGATGCAGCCGCCCAGAAGTGCTGTCTCCGGAGGAAAATTAACATTTAGAGTTGGAAGTTCCTAAGTGTGTTGCAGATCAGTGCTCTTCAAATTGGTCCCTCCTGTGACCTTTTCTCTTGGCACACATTTTCTCCACCGTGGAGATCTTGAAGGATTTCTGTATCGTTGAGAGCGGTGTGCTGTTAAAGGGCCATCTTTATAATAGAGAGAGGAGAAGCAAAGGGGAGAGAGAAGAACAGGCCCGACTCCTTGGCTGGCAGCAGGAACTGAGCTCAGCCACTTGCTTAGCACTGTGAGAAAAAATAAAGACCACAGGAGCGTTTTTGCTCTCAAGACTCTTCCATTCCGACCGAGAACATTAAGTGAACACACTAGAAACAGAGAATGATGAAACGGAAAATTGTGAGGCACTGACTGTAAAATTAATATGTTCAGCAAAAGGGAAGATGAGAGAACACCAGAGGGGGGATCGTAGCTGTAGCTCGCAGAACAGAGCAAGCATTCTGCCAGGAAAAGTTCACATGCTAGGAGGAGGCTTTGTCACCAGCCATCATTTTCAAAAAGCTATTTTGAAATTAGCTGCTTCCTGCTCCTTGAGATTCTTAAAGTTTCCCCAGGACTATCACTTTGAGGAACAATGATGTGGACTTTGAGAGAAAGCTAAAAAAAAAAAAAAAAAAATGGTAAGGCTTATCACATTTTCGGATTGAAAGGGACCTTCAGGGTCATCAAATTAAATTCGTCACCCAATGTAGGCGTGCCTTCTATAGCATCTTTGACAGGTGGTTGTCTCGATCCTCCTTGATTGCTTCCAGTGACCAAGGACTCTTTACTTCGAGACAACCTCTTCCACTGTCTGATGGCTTTAATTAATGTTAAGCTGTCCTGTTTGGAACCAGTGTCTGTTTCTCTGTGACTTGCTGTGGTGAGCGGACTGTCATCTCCCAGATCACTCTTGTATTCCTGCCAAAATTCCCATGGAATTTTTTTAATCCATAGACCAGAGTGGTACAGAAAGGCTACAGATAACTACAGAATTGGTCTTAGCATACTGATAATTCCCTGCTTGATTCAATAAATATTTATTTAGCAGTAGAAAAACTAGTTCTGCTCAGGCTTGGGTGTTCACAGGAAGGCCTCTTAGAGCCATCCACAGAGCAGTAACCAGCCGCAAGGAGCAGATGGCATGCATCTTGTCCCTGGTTTCACAGTCCCGGGCCGCACGCCAGCTGATGGAGAGGACCCAGTCGTCCAACATGGAGACCCGGCTGGATGCCATGAAGGAGCTGGCCAAGCTCTCTGCTGACATTACCTTCGCCACCGAGTTCATCAACATGGATGGCATCGTTGTACTGACGCGGCTTGTGGAAAGTGGAACCAAACTCTTGTCCCAGTGAGTACTGCCGAGGTCTTGTGGGAGGGGCTGCAGGTTCACTGCTCTCCGCAGGCATCCTCTTCTCATTTCTGTTGAGTCGAATGCGTCTGTTGAACACCTTCCGCATCCAGAGCAATGTGTCAAGCACTAGGGCCCACGCAGAGGGATATAATTCACCGTTGTGGTCCTAAATCTTGTAGTCTAGTTGGCCTCTCACACATCACGTGACAGTACAAAATAGTACTGTGCCAAGTGAGCGGGAACAACAGGGGCCCCAGAAGTCGGGAAGAGAGCAGTCAGCTCATGGCAGCCCTGTTAATTTATGGAGAGCGACTGGCCTGATGGAGCTTAGTGAGCAGACTGTCCGTTATCAACTAGAACAGGTGTCTGTCTATTCTCAACCACCCCCTGCCTCCCGCCCTCTGCAGTCACCTCCCCACTCCACACACACACACACTCACACCTGCCTCTGTGTTTACCATAAGTTACCCCCTCCCATTCGCCATCTCCCTACCACTCGTTTTCACAGGGAGGACGAGATCCAGAACTTCACAGTACACCACAAACGTGTTTATGCCACTGCAAAGTTAAGATGAATGTGGTGGGAAACTGCCTTGTCGTGATCAGCAGGGAATAAACAGATGTTCGGTTTGCCTTCTAAGCCTGTGCATCCTAAGCTGGCAGAGAAGGAAATCTTTCAGCTGATGGATCAGCTATTGAAATTTTCAGCCAAACTGAGCAACTAATCATGGGTATTTGCTTTAAGTCTTGGAAAATCCTAAAGCTTTCGGCTGTCATCAGCATTGACCCAGGAGTTCTGCAGTCCCCTGAGGGTACATGATTACAGGGGCTTTTGTCTCCTCCTCTTTAACGTGGGGGTAATACCTGCCTCGCAGTATCGTTGTGAGGAGCATTGTTAACGAGAATGGATCTGAACATGTTCCGTACATGGGGATGTAGTTTGTTAAGTATAAAGCGCTCTACGGAGGATATAAAGGATTAATTGTATAAAGAGGAGAGACAGGAGAGAAAACATTTGCATCTGTATTCTCCATCAGCACGATGCTAAGGGCTTTGCATACTTTGTCACTTTCCCTCACAGCAACCCTCTGAGGTTAACGCTGTGAGAGCAACATGATCTATAGAGGAAGAAGTGGAAGTTTGAAAAGATAAAACTTGCACAGTTAGTAAGTAGTTGAACAGGAATTGAACCCATGTCCAAAGTTTGTACTCTTTCTCTTGTACTCTGCTACTTCATGGCCTAAAAGTGAACATGGGACATAAGGTTTCTTACTTAGGTCCTTACTTAGGTACCTCCCCCAGGTGCTGGGGTTTGAGAAAGGTCTGGCATCTTTCTTGTTCTTGGGAAATGGATAAATGATTTGGTGTCCCTGAGATGAGGTGATATGGGGAAGGAACGCCTTCGTTGTCCATGATGGATACCCGGACAGAATCTGCTCCACACCTGACTGGGCATGCATGCTGGTGCTTACTCACAGCTGTGTCGACTTCTCGTGCGGTGCTTACACTGAAATCCATCTCTGTTGTGGCTGCCTTCACACCTGCATCCCCGGTTCTGAATCTTTGTATTACTGTGTGTGTGTTTTGCACATGTCTCAGCTACAGTGAGATGCTGGCATTCACCCTGACTGCCTTCTTAGAGCTCATGGACCATGGCATTGTCTCCTGGGACATGGTTTCCATCACCTTCATTAAGCAGGTGAGGCCCCCAATGTTCCGTCTTTCTCTCCTCCCTCAGTCGCCAGTTGACCTCCAGGCTTAGGGGGAGATGCGGACAATGCAGCCACTCTGGTGAGGGTGGCCTTCTGTCCCCGCCGCCAGATTTCTCATCCTGAAGCTCTGGCCTTCCTGTGGCTCCTGAAAGTTTCCCCTGCTGTACTCTTAGCACCTGCGCTGAGAAGATGGGACTGGGCTCTCAGAGATGAATGTGGCCAAAGTGGCACTGGATTGTCTGTGAGACTTGGGACAACAGCAGCCATAAACCAGTACCATCCCTAAGTCTTCTGACCTGCCTCCTGAGCTCCCCCTTCTCTTTGATTAAAAAAAAAAAAAGTTCATTTCCTTTGCCCTTATATTTACAAATCTGCCTTCTGTTTAAAAATGTGCAAGGTAGCCTGTTCAGACTGTCACGTTGAACTTGGAATGGGAGTGGACACTTCTAGTTTCGCCCTCCTTTTTTCTACAAGAGGAGGCAGTGTCAGTCCAGAAAACTGAACTAAAACCAATGACTAATACATCCATTGACCTATAATTACACCTGTCGTTGGTGTGGGGCGTTGGGCACTTCCCGATGCTGGGGATATTCAGGTAAAAGTAAAATGATCGTGTGTCAAGGACATCATAATGGGGATTGAGAAGAGGGATTAGATGACGAGACTTTGAGATCCCTTCTACTTTTCCAAGTCTCTGCTGTACTGTGTGCATATAGGGACACAGTGTATGTCAGGAGAAGAGTACCCGGAGATAAAATGTATCCTAGCGTCAGTAAGATCCTCTTCTTTCCACAGTAAGCTATTTCACACCCGAACCTGTATGTTTGAAAATAAAGGAAGCAGCTTGTAGAATTTGAGGAAACACAGTTGTCTGGACACTGTAATTTGAAATTGAGTTATCCATGTCTAGGGAATCCCTGGGACATTGGCCAGGGTAGCCATAAATCAGATACCACTGTCAACCTAGAGACAGCTGCCCAAATGTGAGCAGCTCGCCTGAGAGGAGAGAGCCTTCATGAGCTAGCATCCGGAACCTAAGCTGTCCAGCTCCCCTGGGCCCTGGGGCTTCCTAACTGGTTTGCCCCCTCTGGCTTTAGATTGCAGGGTACGTGAGCCAGCCCATGGTAGATGTGTCCATCCTTCAGAGGTCCCTGGCCATCCTGGAGAGCATGGTCCTGAACAGCCAGAGTCTGTACCAGAAGATAGCAGAGGAAATCACTGTGGGACAGCTCATCTCTCACCTCCAGGTGTGAGTAAGAGACCCCGCCCCCTCCTTGCCCTGTCTGTTCTCTTCTCCCCTCAGTCTGCTTAAGTCTTCCAGTCCTACTTCTGCTTTGCTTATTTTCCAAGCTGCTGGTCTGCTTGTTCATTCATTCATCACCTCTTCCACACCACTGCCAGATTCCTCCCGTAATTCAGACCTGATCATGTTATGCTCCTGCATAAAATCCTCTGTAATTCTCCTTGCCTCTTAAGATAAATTGAGGTTTTTCCCAATCTTCCTGTACCACCGTGGTTCCAGAAAGAATTAATTGCTTTCTTCTCCATAGGCCAAATAATCTCTGTTTGTACGTATGATAATTATATTTAAATACATTACTATATTATTATTATCTGTCTCTCATTAAAACTTTGAGCTCTCTGGGAACAGGGACCAATCATCTTTGTATTCCCTTCTTTGCTTTAAATAGAAGCTCAATTAGTATTTGTTGAATGAACAGTTTTAAGGCTTTTGAGACTTAGCTGCAGATTATTCTTTGATTACAATCTGTGAGTGATTTTATAAACCATCTCTAAGCATCACCTTGCTGGTCACTCTGCTAATCTCCCTCTACCTTCTCTCTCCCTTGAACAGTTCCAACCAGGAAATTCAGACCTACGCCATTGCCCTGATTAACGCACTTTTTCTGAAGGCTCCTGAGGACAAGCGACAGGTCTGTGGCTGCTTTTTCAAGCTTTTCTTCTGGGCTCTTCCAAGAGAGGAACTCTCACCCGCCCACCATTTGCCGTTGCAGAGAGCAGAAGCCTAGCCATTTTCCCGAGTCCTTTCTCTGTCCCTCTGTGGTCAGAGCCCGACAGAGTGGCTTTGCCAAGGAAGACCCAGGGAGGGACTAGCAGGGAAACCAGCTGGGTCTTAGGTCAGAGCAGGGGCCTGCACACTGGTTCCTCGGAAGGGCCAGAGAGTAAATATTTTTCACTTTGTGGGCCAGACAGTCTATGTGACAACTGTAAAACCTCTCCTTTGGAGCCAAAAGCAGCCTCAGACAGTAAGTAATCAAATAAGTGTCACTGTCTTCCAATAAGTCCTCATCTACACAAACAGGCGACAAGCCTAATTTGACCTTAGTTTGCCAACCCCTGGGTTAGAAGATCAAGAAGGGAGAGGTGACCCTCTGGGCATCACTGTTGAGTGCAAGAGACCGAAGCAAGTGAGAGCCTCAGTAGAGGAAACAAGAGCGGAGGGGCTCAGCAGGAAGCTTCCTGTGTAAGGCTCCTCCGATCCAGGTTCTAAACTTCCTTCCTCCCCTATTAATTAGCTGTGCAGCATTATGTAAATGGCTCTACTTTTCCGAACCCCAGTTTCTTCACCCGTAATATGGGAGCATCAGCGTCTGCCCCATTTACGTCACAAGGATGGCAGAGGAAAAATCAGACCCCTCTTACAAGTGAGGATACCAGGAATCAGCTGGGCCGTGCGATGAGCACTGACCCAAGAGTTCAGGGCCCCAAGGTTAAGGACTTTTCCTGCCGCTGGCTGGAATCGTGCTTTGACCTCTTCGGGCCTCAGTTTCTCTTTCTGTGAACTGAAAGGGCCAGGTTAAAAAGTCTCTGAGGGCCCTTTCACAACTAGCATTTGAGATTTCTCTGGTAAAAGCCCAAGTGGGATACAAAAGACAGACTTTAGTTCTCTGTCAGCACCTGGGTTCATTAAATTGAAATCGGCATGGGATCATGTACCAAGCTCTTGGTGGTTCCGAGTGGGGGAACCAGGAACATCTGCGGTTCTGTCTGTCCTTGTCTTTCCTGGATGGCTTTGCTCTGTTAATCTCTTCCATCCTAGTCCTGTTTCGAATGTAAGCCGAAAGCTCATTCTTCCATCTGCTTCTCTCTGTGCTTTTTGCTTTCTGCCGGCAGGACAAGCACCTTAATCCTCTAGACCTGCCTGTCACTGTAAGTAGCACCGCTGTGTGAGAAGGGCCCCGGCTCTCTTCCAGGTGGGGAGGTCACAGCTGGGCAAGAATCTCAATCTGATCCAGATGTTCAGAGAACTCCAAGACACAGGAAAAGGTTGTGTGTTATAAATCTCATTTGTCAGGACACTTGGGGACGTACTGCAGGTTAGAGTCACATAAAGGATTAAAGGGGTGCCAGTCCCAGGGAATGCAGCCCAGTTTTTCCTTTGTAACTTGCCTTTCCACAAGGCTGTGGTCCAGCCAGGAAAGATCAGATTCAGAAATAGCCCCTGACTTTCATCTGGATGATTCCACGATACATCCCCTTCCAACTTGATATAGCAAAGTCTAAAGGTAAAGCCATGCACTTTTGGACGCTGACTTGACCATAGGAATTTGAAAAGATTTAGACAGTTGGCCAAGGGAAATTGGGATACTCGTTTCTTGGTCGGAGGGAGCTTAGGTCAGCTCTACAAGGATCTGGAGGAGGATGAGTGCTTTTCCCCAGCAGCACAGAGGGCCCTTGGGCCCTTACCTCTCAGCTGCAGACCCTGTCGGCTACCCACTTTGTTGTCCACAGCAAGATTAAGTGTTAAGCCAACCTCCTGTAGCTACCAGAGAAGTTCCTAGGCTACCATCCTCCTCCTCCAGGAGCCAGTGTGTTCTCAGGGGATGCAAAGTACAACTTACTGTTCCTGGTGGCATCAGCCATGAGGAATATGGCTAGAAATCTAGATGTGAGAGAGGACGGCCTTTCAGTGAGGAAGATGACAGTACTCTAGGTGTGGCCTCTCCCTCGGGCCGATTCATTTAGAATTATCTGTGAAATTAAATTAAGGCAGTAGTTTCGAAAGTGAAGTCACACTAATTAGTGTTATAAGAAGTGACGGCTGACATTGGAAGTAGGAGACAGAAGAATTTTGAAAAGCTGTCAGAAAAATTAAAAGCATGGTAATCTGGGACCGTTTTGTTTAGGGGAAATAACTTCACATTTCAGTAGCTCCTTTGGGGTTTTACAGTGTCACAACACAGAATAATAACTGATGTTCTTTTCAATGAAGCCAAGTCCTTGGCATGATTAACTTATAATTATTGTCAGTCTCTTCCAAAATAAAGAAATGTGATATATTTTTAGATTTGCCTAAGAATGGTCAAAGTAATGATTTTGCAAGGGCCCTTAAAGCTTCTCTCCCTGAAAGAGGCACGTAGGACACTTTTCTGAATGTGCTAAATAAATAAAGTGTTACTGTCAAAATCTGAACCAAATATAATTTTCAAAAGGTGACCCTATTATGAAAAAGTATCCCAAAGCCCCTGACACCTTGTTCTGTAAACCAGTCGGAAGTGAATCGGAGACTTTGAGAGTGTCCATGCCCAACTCTGCTGGTGCCCTGCCGGGGGTGGGGGGCCGAGGGTGCAGGGGGCCGGAGCCCACACATCAGAGTCCCTTCCAGCCTGGGCGGTGGGCGTCTGCCTAGAACAGTGTGCATGCCGCTTGGGAACCGTCATGCCGCTTTGTGCTCCATGTGTGTTGTCCGTCGCTCGGCGTCCTTGTAACAGCGTCTCAACCTGAAGCAAGCAGTCTTTGTCCCTCTTTGAAAGTGATGCAGTCGATTGTGCCATTGGGAAGGGAAAGCGTTTCTGAGTTAGTTTGCACTCAACGGAAAAAAACGAGGAAACTTTTTAGAGTATAAAATACATCTGGTGATCCATGGATTTTTTTCTATTTGCCCACTTTTCGTTTGAAAGGGAAAAAATATTTTCAAAGATAAAGCCCCAGTACTATGACATCACCTTTCTCTTGATAGTTGTGTGCCTCCACCTTGCCTTATGTTTGCTTATTTTTCTCAATAGGATATGGCCAATGCATTTGCACAGAAGCACCTTCGGTCCATAATCCTAAATGTAAGTTTCCAGAAAAGACTGTATTTTGTTACTATAGTTGTTTCGTTACTATTAATAGCCATTATTACTGTTATTATAGTTGTATTATTACTGAAATTACTGTTGAGTGGGGAAGGCACTCACAGGAAACTTACCAAGAGGTATTAAATACTTCTTAAGGTGAAAAGCTTTTTTTTGTGTGTGTGTAATCCTCTGTAAGCAGAGTTGTCTCTAGGAGGTGGTCCTCCAGGAATTACAGAGCTTTGAAAGAGGTGCTGAGGCCAGCGATACTGTTTGTTGCCCTGCAGGTCTAAAAATTTTTATCTAGAGGGAATATGTTAAATAAGGGTCATTCAGATAACACCGGTCATAACCTGAGTTGTGTCAGGCATGAGCAGGGATGAGTAAGACAGTGCATTTGCTCTCAGAGAACTCCTGGTCCCGTAGGAAAGACAAGTGGTCATAGCACCACGTGGTCATGTTCCATGGAGACTTGTGGTCTGGGAGATTTCGGAGGAGGGGCAGTCAGTCCTTGGTGGAAGGAGAGGGGTCAGGAAGGCTTTAGAGGAATGTCTTCAGGTGAGGCAGAGGATAAGGAGTTCCAGTGAGGTAGGGGTGGGGGGTGGCTGGCACCTGGAAGGATTGCCTGGGTAGAGGGCGGAGCAAGGAGCAGATTCGTGGTGAGACTGCTGCACCAGCAAAGGCCAGATCAGGTAGGGCCTTGGTCTTCTTCCCAAGGGCAACTGAGGACTTAATCAGGACCGTGAAATAACCAGCTTGGCATTTTAGAAGGATCACACTTCAAGATCTATATGTTTCCGGAGGGGTGTGTGAGGGAGGAGAGGAGAGAAGTTGGTCGGGAGGGAGTCTAATTTCCTATTACCCACGGTGGTGATGTGGGGTGGGAGAGAGCCGAGGTGGGGGCGGTAAGAGCCGGGAAAGAGAGCCAAATGTCTGGATTAAAGGGAGGCTAATTTTATCAGTTGTCAGAAACAAGGAAAAACTGGGAGACCACAGTGCAGGGAATAACATGAGAAATTTGGAGTCAAATGTGAAAGGCTTAGTAATTGTGAACATGAACTTTGTAGTCACCAGCCCCCACTCTGCCATTAACCAGTCTTTGATCTTGAGCTATTCACTTAACTTCTGTGGGCTTCGATTTGCTCACTTGGAGGTGAGGACTAAATGAGCTAATATATATACAGTGCCTGGCACGTGGTGTTGCGCTGCACTCTTTCTGGAAATTCTTTGTGAATAGGGTACAAAGGTGGTAGAATTCCAGAAGTAAGCTCCAAGCCCTTGGGAAGTCTAGCCATCAGCTGGTCTAAACACGTAGCGCCCTTCAGACTTCACCTTGCTCCTACCTGCTGGCCACTTCCCTGGTCACAGCCCCACAGCCAGCCTGGCAGGAGGGACCTGAGCAAATGCTCAAGCAATCTGGCTGCAAGTGACTGGGAGCACAGATTCCCACGCATTCTTGTCCACATTCCTGAGCAGCTGTCCCGGGTATCTGTCTCCTGCATGAGTAGGAGTGAGGGTGCCCTTCCCGGGAAAATGTAATGAATTTTGAGGCTTATTGTTTAACCTGAATGGGGTTTTGAAGTTCAGCTCATTTATGGACAAACCTTGTGATAAGCCAAGATTCCACTACAGAAACTACGTCACTGTCAGGACTCAGGGCTTAAATAGTCTGCTGGGGAATGGTCATTAGCCTAGGGATTCAACTGAGTCAAGCCCAAGAGCTTAGCCCTCTGGAATCTGGCAGCCAAACAAAGCTTCAAGGTAAAGCCTCTGAGACTAACTCCTCTGACTAGAGCTATACTGCTGTAAGCCGTTGATGGCTAGAGTTAATTTCCTTCTGGCTGCGATGTGTCTAAGTTTGAGAAATGGAGATTAAAGTGAATGAAAACCAATAGCACATTAACTTCAACTTCTCTGTAAAGTGGTTTTCTGAATTCTGGAGCAGTGAGGAGGTAGGAATAAGGCTAGACAGATAGGGAGAAATCAGAGTGGCAGAGGGAGGGAACAACAGAGAGAGGAAGAGACTCAGAGTGAAGCAAAGAGGAGGTGTGGAGGGGGTGGACGATCAGTGGCAGAGAAAAGGCCCTGGGCAAAGGAGGGTAGGGGGTAACGGAAGCTAAGTGGGGAGGAGAAGCAGAGCCAAGAATGAAAAGTAAGCTTGGAGAGATAGAGACCTAGAAGAGAGCTGGAGAGACCGAGAGCGAACGGACAGAGGAAGCTAGAGAGGGCTCAGAAGGAGCGGGTGAAGGCGTGAGCACACCCTCTAGCAAGAGATCAGGAGCGGCCTTGTGCTACCGAGTGAGCACTTGAAATGTGTCTAGTGTGACTGAGGAACTGAATTTGTCATTTTTAAAAATTTCATTTGACACTTAAATACCCACATGTGGCTTGTGGCTACTGCTGGGGCTGTGAAGAGCTAGGGAGAGAAAGGAGGAGTGCTGTGGAGTTGTGGAGTTCCACACCTCCAGTGGAAATGTGATAGGAACCACTTATTTCATTTTAAATGTTCGAGGAGCAACATTAAAAAAGGAATAAGGGAAGCTAACTTCAGTAATATATTTAATTTAACCCAATAGATCAAAAATACTATGGTTTCATCATGTAATCAATAGAAGAAATCTTTAACGAGAGATCACATATCTTTTTCCATATAAAGGCTCTGAAGTCCAGTACGCATTTTTCATTAACTGTACATCTCAGTTTGAATGAGCCACATTTCAAGTGTTCAACAGCCACAGGTAGCTAGTGGCTCCCCAATTGGACTGCACAGCTGTAGAGGCTGAATAGGAAAACACAAAACACACAGAGGTGTTTCCTGTGGGAAACTGGACAAGAGGCTCGTTTGGGGGAGAAAAGACCAAAAGTGACAGGATTCAAGATAGTAGTGAGACAAAGAAGGGCAGCAGGAAGTACAAGGGAGCAAGTCTCCATGGAGTGGAAGAGCAGACTCCATGAAGTGGAAACGGGACAGCTTAAGACAAAAACATGACCAAGCATCAATCAGCCCGGAAGGACAGAGGGAGATGGAGCGTGCAAGAAAATAGGCAGAGATGGAGCATGAGAGACTGAGAAGGGTGGGCATCAGAGAGACAGAGGGAGGAGGCGCTGACTGAGAGGGAGAGGTGGGGCCCTGGAAAGAGAGCGGGGAGCACAGAGGGGAGGGAGAAGGACCTGGTGGGAACACGAGGGCCACAGGGAGGGGGTCATACACTGGTGAGAAAGAAGGAGGGGGAAAGTGTAGGAGAGAAAGGAGGGAGCAGGGAGTGCAGGGGTTGAACAAGGAGCATTAGATGCCCCCCTTTGTGTAAGTGTCTCGATATCATCTAAAGAAAATGATCTTTAAGCCTCTTTACTTAGGCCCTTGAAACATTTTATTTTTCTAAGGGAAAACGGAAGAACCATACTGTGCAATGCTATGAGAGAGTCTTCTCTAGTACACTATCTGTTGGATTGTCATCAGTCTCTTTAGACCTGTGGAGTCCAATTTGCTAGCCACTGGCCAGTCACCTGTGGTTGTTGGATACATGAAACGTGGCTGGTCCAAACTGTAAGCAGTAATTACTTACCTGATTGGAGTGAGGTCCAGCTGCTGATCTTTCGTATCATCATCTTAATGGGGTAGCCCCCTCCTCTTTGGTGTTGCTGGGTGCAACCCCTCCTTTCATTCCACACCCCTTATGCAGGGGAGTGCAGAAAAAGGATGGTGCCCTTTGGGCCAGCAGTGAATCGTCTCTGCCTGAATCAAGCCCATTCATGCTTCGCCGCCGCCTTCTAGAACATGAAGTCCCTGTGTGTGGGAGGAAAGCCCTTTTCCTTGCCCGGCGTACTTTTTCAGCAGCGTGAGTGTGATTCTTCGGTAAAAGAAAAAAATTAAACCCCCTGCTCCCTGCCTTTGCCTCTTACAGCATGTGATCCGGGGGAACCGTCCAATCAAAACCGAGATGGCCCATCAGCTGTACGTCCTGCAAGTCCTGACCTTTAACCTTCTGGAAGAAAGGATGATGACCAAGATGGACCCCAACGACCAGGTGGGTGCTCAATGGGGCAGAGCTTTTCTAGCTCAAACCGTGTGCTCTTTAGTGTGAGGCGTCCCACCAGCTGTCTGCCAGGGATCGTGTGTGGTATATCTACAGGAATGGTTCATGTCTGGTCTGGGGAACCCAGCTGTGTGTCCCCCTGTGATTGCTTACTGCTGGGTGACCCTCCGGGCCAAGCCCCTCTCTGTCTGCTAAGGCAGAGGTGCTGCCTCCTCGGAGAGAGATCCGTGGGTGCCAGAGTTTCACCCAGAAAAGCCCGACCCACTCTTTCTTTGCCTTGGTTCCTCAAGTCACCTGCTGACTGTGTGTTTCACCTCTCAGGCTCAAAGAGACATTATATTTGAACTGAGGAGGATTGCATTTGACGCAGAGTCTGACCCGAGCAATGTCCCTGGGAGTGGGACTGAAAAACGCAAAGCCATGTATACCAAGGACTACAAAATGCTGGGATTTACCGTAAGTTTCCCAAAGCACGGACATTGGTAGGCCTTCTCCCCTAACAGGAAGTCAGAGGACCCACCCAAACAGAGCCCTAAGAACCCCTTCTTCATAATGATGGCTCTGGAATAGATGACACTAAGAAGCTGGAGGGGCCTCGATGCTTTGTTTGCCTCAGTGGTGGCAGGATCACGAGTCTATATGCAACATTTGGCCCTGTGAAACCCATCCATAGGAGGGCCCCGAAGGTCGGCCAGATGGGGAGAGAGGGGACCTCTCACCAAAGCAGTGAGGTTCTTTGAAAAGCCACAGAGGATCTTTTATGATAGGAAACAGCTTGAGGATAGAGTTAATTCAGTTAAATACTGCACACATACCCCATGCCCAGCGATATGCTAGGCGCTGGGGAGGCAGATTACTCAGCCATGCCCAGAGGTCAGGAGCTCCCAGTCTCGTGGTGGAGATGGGCGTGCGAAAGGGCTGGAAAGAGGTAGGTACGCAGTGCCTGTGGCACTCAGGGCAGTAAGGCTTGCCCTCAGGTGACACTGCACATAGGGAGACTACCAAGTCTCAGGTCGGGTTTCTTTATTCCTCCAGAACCATATCAACCCAGCAATGGACTTTACCCAGACTCCTCCTGGAATGCTGGCCTTGGACAACATGCTGTACTTGGCTAAAGTCCATCAGGACACCTACATCCGGGTAAAGGCTGCGGGCCAGCTGTCTCAGTCCTGGCGCCACACCTCTGGCCTCCCCGCCTCGCCGCTCTAACCCTCCCTGTCCTGTCCCCCCACAGATCGTCCTGGAGAACAGCAGCCGAGAAGACAAACACGAGTGCCCCTTTGGCCGCAGTGCCATCGAGCTCACCAAAATGCTCTGTGAAATCCTCCAGGTTGGGGAACTGCGTAAGTCTGTGCAGCTCCCTCTCCTGCTTCATCCAGTCCTTGAAATCGGGAACCTTATGAGGCACAAGGTCATGCAGTCAGGTGTCTGTGGGGCTGGACAACCTTATTGTGCTTTTCAAAAAATATCTGTGTGAGCCGTACTCCCCCTCATCCTTGCTAATGGGCGTCTCGGCCACTGCTGTGTTTGAGCTGGCCATTTGAATGTGTTCAGGAGCCACGCCACCATCCACTTAGTCCTGTGTGTAAGGACTAACCGAGTCCTTAACAGGGTATAGCCAGGCCAAGAGAAAGTCTGAAGAAGAAAGCCAAGGAGGTGGCGACGGCCCACCCCGCGCTCATTGGCTCTGGGCCTCGCTCTGGTTTTGTTCTCAGGACTTTGGTGCAGAGGATCCAAAGTTTCCAGATGCGCCCCCAGCTCATCCTGTCCCCGTTTCTTTCCCTCCACAGCAAACGAAGGACGCAACGACTACCACCCTATGTTCTTTACCCACGACCGGGCCTTCGAAGAGCTCTTTGGAATCTGCATCCAGCTGTTGAACAAGACCTGGAAAGAGATGAGAGCGACAGCCGAGGACTTCAACAAGGTCCGTGTCGCAGCGCTCTGAGGCCCACGGGCTGAGACGGTCACGTGACAGCTGGCCAGAGCCTAGGGAATCCCTGAGCTGGGAAACCAGCTCGGTCTGCAGCACTAAGTCACAAGAGTGAGGCATTGGTCCCCTCTGGTTGTGCTTCCTCTGTCGCCTTGAGCAGATGTCTTCCCCTTGGTGCCCTGGGCCCTTCATTTGCCCAAATGTGCCAGTACTTGTCCCCCCTGTCTTCCTGAGGGGATGGGGGGATAAGCAGAGCAGTGACAGCCGTGGTTTATGGAGCCCTTACTGTGTGTAGGCACTGCTGTGGTTTCATGAACTGGAAATGGTAGGGGGAGGTCGGAGTGGGCCGGCATGGAGTGCAAGCCTTAGCTGCCTACTCAGTAGTCACTCCTCGATGCTTTCTGAGTACCTACTCTCTGTAGAGGCCTGCTAGGCCCTCAAAGCCAACAATCTAGGAGTTGATTTTGAAGCCGTGCATCTTATCATAAAAAATTTGGAAAGTATAAAGAAGAAAAAGTTTTTTATAATTCCCCCACATGGTGACAATAATTGTTATGTTTTCCTCTAGTCTTTTTTTTTCCCCTATAGATTTTTTCTTCATTGGCAGAGAGCTGACTGGACGTGCGTGTGATATCCTGTTTTTTTTCTTTAACTGTTGTTGTTTTAGGGGAAGTAGCGCATTTTTGGAACACCCACAGTGTGCCAGCACTGTGCCTCCATGTAACATCCCATAATCCTTCAGGCAGCAGATCAGAAGATGTGTCTTTTTTCCTTTTGCTTTAAAGAGTAGATAGAGGCCCAAGGAAGTTAAGTGACTTGCTGAAAGAGCAGATTAAGAGACAGAGGCAAGATCTGAACCCATTTCTCACTGACTCCAAAAACCTGTGCTCCTCCTACTACACCACCGACTAATTGAAATTTTTGAGAAATGAAGCATTTGTCACCATCAGTCATTTGTCCTAAATAACCATCTAAAAAGTTGTACCTTAGAAAGTCAGTACTTTTGTTCCCCCAGTAAATATCTGTAGTGCCTTCTGTGCTCGAGTCCCCGGGCAAGGGCACGGCCTTGGTGGCCCAGAAGTGGCCCGTCCATGTCTAGAGCAGGGTGAGGTGGCCG